>CM045760.1:149780827-150980827 GCA_025200525.1 Camellia lanceoleosa | reverse complement strand
TTCGGAGATTCGAACTCGATTTTTATTTTTTTGTTTTTCAAGAGTTTCGATTCAGGAATTTCAATTGAAACATTGGGTTCTCTTTGATTTAGTTTTAGAATTATAATTTAAGTGTAAAATTCTGATTTAAGTGTGAAATTATGAATTGAGTTTTGAAAATAAAAAATTTATTTGATTATAAGTTTTGAAAATAGGTTTTGAATTTTAAAAATAGTTTTGAGTTTGAGTTTTGGAAAAAAATTTGAATTGTATTTTGAGTTTTTGGTTTTTGAATTTTAAGTTGTATTTTGAAATTTTTTAGATTTATTTTTTTAAAATATTAAAAAATGTTTAAGAAAAATTTATTTTTTATTTTAAATACATAATTTTTATTTAAATATTTTTAAATTTTTATTTTGTAAATTTTTTAATTTTTATATTTTAAACTCAAAACATTACTCCACACTCAAATTGTAACCAAACACATAACTCAAAACTCAATTTAAAAACTATTTTCAAAATTCATAACTAAACGTATAACTCGAAACTCCAAACTCAAATTGTAGTCAAAACACATAACAAAAAAATTAAAATATTTAAAAATATATTTATAAAATATTTAAAATAAAAATTATATATTTAAAATAAAAAATAATTTTTTAAAAATTTTTAATATTTAAAATATTTAAAAAAATAAATGAATATTTAAAATATTAAATATTTACCCTAAAAAAATAAAATTAAGAAATCTTTTAAATATTTAAAAAAATAAATTTAAAATTTTTCAAAATACAACTCAAAACTCAAAATATAATTCAAAACTCACAATCAAATAAATTTTCTTTTTCATAACTCAACTCAAGACTCATAGCTCAAAAAACGACTAAATACTCAAATTATGATTCTAAAAATAATTTTAAAAAATAAAATAAAAATATTTTTAATTTTTTTTTATAAATAGAGTTTTGAAAATAGTTTGGTTTTAGAGTTCTGAAAAGAGTTTTGGGTTATGTGTTTGATTATAAGTTTTGAAAAGAGCTTTAAATTTTTTTGATTGGAATCACAATTCCAAAAGAGAACCAATAAAAGAGGTTGTGGAATTTTATGTTTTATTTTATTTGTTGAACCCAAAAAAATTAGGGTTTTGTAGTGATTGGGGTTCTGGCAATATAATTGTGATTGCATAAAAAATTAATTTGGGGAAATTACAAACAAAAAATCTTAGGGTGTGTTTGGTAACTTTTACGTTTTCAGTTTATATTTACAAAAATTTTATAAATTGGTTTTTGTTTATTTTTAGAACAACATAAACTACAAACGCGTTTGGTAATTGTCAAAATGTTTAAAAAAAAATTAAAATATAAAATGGTGGTGGCTGGTGGTTGTGGGTGGTGGCGGGTGGGTGGTGAAAAAATATGTGGTGGTGTGGTGGTGGGGAGTGGTGGGAAGTGTGGTGGTGATGGGTGGGTGGTGAGTGAGTGGTGGTGGTGGGTGGCGGGTGGTGGTGAGTGGTGGTGGTGGTGGATGGTGGGTGGTGGTGGTGGGTGGTGGGTGGTGTTGGTGGTGGTGGTGGGTGGTGGTGGTGGGTGGATGGATGGTGGTGGGTGGTGATGATGGGTGGGTGGGTGGCGGTGGTGGTGGTGTGTGTGGCAGTGGTAGTGGTGGTGGCGGGTGGTGGGTGGGAGATGGCGGGTGGTGGCGAGTAAGTGGTGGTGGTGGTGGTGGTGGTGGTGGCGGTGGTGGTGGTAGGTGGTGGATGATGGTGGCAGGTGAGTGGCGAGTGGGTGATGGTGGTGGTAGTGGTGGTGGTGGTGGTGGTGGCGGTGGTGGTGGTGGTGGGTGGTGGTGGTGGTGGTGGTGGTGGTGGTGGTGGTGGTGGTAGATGGTGGTGGTGGTGGTGGTGGTGGCGGTGGTGGTGGTAGGTGGTGGGTGGTGGTGGGAGGTGGGGGGCGAGTGGGTGATGGTGGGGGTAGTGGTGGGGGGTGGTGGTGGTGGTGGTGGATAGTGGTGGCGGGTAGGTGGCAGGTGGATGGTGGTGGCGGGTAGGTGGCAGGTGGCTGGTGGTGATGGGTGGTTGGTGGTGACAGGTGGTGGATGGTGGGTGGTGAGTGGTGGTGGCAAGTAAGTGGCAGTGGCAAGTAAGTGGCAGGTGGTGGGTGGTGGCGGGTGGATGGCGGGTAGGTGGCAGGTAGGTGGTGGGTGGGTGGTGGTGGTGAATAGGTGGCAGGTGACTGGTGACTGGTGGCTAGTGGTTGGTGGCGGGTGGTGGGTGGTGGTGGCGGTGGTGGTGGGGGGTGGGTGGTGGGTGGTGGTGGCGGAAGACGGTGGTGGAAAATAGTGACGGGTGATGGCTAGTGTTGGGTGGTAAAAAAAAAAAACTAAAAACTCAAAACGGAAACACATTTTTTGTGTTTTCATTTTTTGGCCAAATTTATAAACTGAAACCACTGATTTATAAATCAAAAATTTTACCAAACAAGTTTTTATTTGAGTTTTAAAAATTTTTGTAAATATAAAAAGAAAACGTAAGTGTTACCAAACGACACCTTAGGGTTTGACCCTTTTAAACTCAATGAAAAATGGTATATGAAAAATGGTATTTTATGTATATTTATATTGAGTTTGATAACTAAAATATTATTTTTCTGTCGATTTTACTTAATAAAAATAGACGAATGATTTAGATTGAAAATAAATCAAAAGATTGTGGTTTGAATTGACATAAATAAAAACCATGACTTATTTTGTCATAAGCCTCAAACCCTAGGTTTATTTTTATTTTTTTTTTGGGTAATTGTCCCAATGAATTTCTTAAAAGAATTCCTGGTGTATAAAAAAATATTTCTTAAAAAGTTCAATTTTTAATTTACACTGATTCTAATTGTGAATTTCTTAAAAAGTTCAATTTTTAATTTACACTGATTCTAATTGTGAATTTGATTTTCGGTGTAAACTAATTTTAGTATGTTTTATTCAATATAAAAATGATTTGATTTGGGGATTTCAAGAGTATGTTATAAAATAAACTAAGGGTTTTATATTACTTGTAAAAATCTGCTATTAGTGTGGGTTTTTAGAATATATATGTACATCATCCACATAATGTTACAACAGCGTTATATTCATCGAATTTGGGCTCACCAGTCAACTGAACGGATGGTGGTCAACAAGAGTAACAGTCGCGGTTGACAAGGGTGACGCCAGTCATCTAGCCAGTCGTCTGGCTTACGTAATTCAACCAATTCGAGCGAGTCCAAATTCGGTGGATCAATCATTTTTCCATAGTTTTATTAGGAATATTTAATAATATCTTTTTAAATTTGAAACTGTGTTCATAGATCCCAAAAACTTGGCATGCTTGTTTATCTAATAACAGGAAACCATTTTTTATAAGGCCTTGTTTGGGTACTCCCAAATAATCCAAAAAGCCAAAAAGTTACTCAAAAAGTTAAAAAGTTAACACTATTCACCAAAAGTCAACAATTACGGCTGCACAACTCCCAATTTAAATTTTCCTCTAAAAACCAATTTTCACAATTTTTTATTACACATTTTTCCATAAAAAGTCAAAAAATTAACCCAAACATCCATATTTTCAACCTCAATTTTTTAGTCAAAAAAGATAAAAAGTGCACTTATTTAGTCTTCCCAAACAAGGCCTAAGTCTAATATCTGTTAAATCGGCGTGAGGAAAATGGTGTAGATGCTCAAGCAAGCAAGTTGTCGAGAGTTTGAATGACATACATGGTGTAGAGGGTCAAAAATTAAGGTCCAAATTAAGTATGGACCTAAGTGTTAAGGTAGAGGTCGCCCCTTTTAGGCGACCAAGAATGACTAAAGGAGCATGGGCTAAAACTTAAGGAAAGTGGACCAACAGTGGCCCAAAACAGGTCCCACCCGCCAAGGGTCCGAACAGACTCCACGAGGGAAAGTGTCCAAGTGAAGTTGCAGAGGCAACACTCGCAACGATCAAATTGATAAGGCATTTTGCCTCAGTGCTACCATTTCCAGTATTATCGGTTCCGTCGCCATCTGAAGTTGCTGAGGGAAAGTATAACGCCCTCAAAATAAACCCACAATATACATCATTAACAGGCATTAATAAAATAAAATAAATCATCAAATTATCCATCAGAGTACTTTTATTAAAAGATATCACATGTAACATCAAAAGTCAATGCCCTAAGGGCTTACATCTTTCCAAGCCAACACTTGGACACAAAAGAATGAGTACTAACTCAATTACAAATTAAGCCCTTGGCTTGAATGTTTACATGTAATCTCAAATAAAAACAAATAACTAAAGACAATTCTTCAAAGTCTAAATCCTTCCAAGCTAAGTCCGTGGAGGTAGCATATCGCCTGGACCTGAAAATGATGTTCCCGTATAGGGTGAGCCACAGCCTAGTAGAAATATACTAAACCAAATATAAGCATTGAATAAAACAATATCATTCAATAGATGGTTAACACAACTATTCATTTCACCAACATACAGTTTCATGACCTTAATGTCTATGACACGTTTCACTTTCCATTATTTATTCAACTTTCCATTTATATCAATATGGCTCAGAACCTGGCCAAACCGTAACAATGAACTATATATCACATTAACATTTCTTCCAGCATCAACAAAATAAATGAGACAAAGGCTCATACCAAAACACTTCCATACTTAATTGTTGATACACATTTTAGTGATGTATCAACAATAAGTAAAAACACTTCCATAAATCAATAAGCACACATATAGTGGTGCTAATGGAGTCCATCCCCTATCTCCTCCCAAACAAATCTGGTTTAGAGGTCCATCCCCTATCTTCTCCTAAACCGTGGAGTACATCCCCTATCTCCTCCCAAACAAAATGCATATACAACACACAATCAATACGTATTTTACGTATTAATTCAATAGTCAAAATCAATGACTTAACCAATGTGATTAGTTTCAATTTTCCCTAATCCACATGCAATGTCTACAACAATCACGACTATCCTCCACCGATAGCCCAAAACAGTTATTTCTAAACAGGAAATAAATGTATCAACAAATGTAAATTTAACATTTTCATAGGTGAGTAATTAAACTAACCAGCTACACCATTAAATCACTAAATTCCCCAATTCCTTGAATTAAACTCAATTCCACATTTTTCCCTAAATTAATTATGCAAATTAATTTATTTCAACCACTAGGGTTTTTCCCAAAATTACCAAACAACTTCCAACATATCAAAATACTAGAACTTAGGACAAAACCTATAATATGGAGTAGGAAATCCCTACCTCGAAGTAAATAACCCGAATGGAGAAGATGGAGATGATGACTTAGAATCCGAAGTGCTCCAAACCATCCAACTCTCAGATTAAGACAAAGCTCTCGACTCACTCTATCTTTTTAATAAAGGGCCTAGGGCAGAAACACCCTAAAACTAGATGATACCTAAGAGAGAAGGTGAGTGGAGGGAGAGAGAACACGGACCTAGGGTTTTGAAATAAAAAAGAGAGTGAAAAAGTGTTTTAAAAACCGCTGCTGCCTATTTAAACCCGACAGGCTCGCTCAAGCGAAGGATTGGTCGCTCGAGCTACCAGACACAAGAATGACTCGCTTGAGCGAAGAAAGTCTCGCTCAAGCCAAGAATGCAATGCTTCAGGTCTGCAACCCAGAAGCACGCTCGAGCGACAGAATGCTCGCTCGAGCGAAGAACTCGAAACTCGCTCGAGCGAAGAAAAGCTCGCTTGAGCCAACAAACACAGCTCTCAGGTCTATACTAGACGCAAACTCACGCTCGGGTGAAGATACCCTGGCTCAAGCCACCAGACACAAAATACTACTCTCGCTCGAACGACAAAACCCTCGCTTGAGCGCAAGACCAAAAACAAAAGCTCGCTCGAGCAACCAACTCCTCGCTCGAGCGAAGGCTCGAAATTCTGGACAGCAACACTTGGTTTCCAAACCCAACCCACCTGTAACAAACCTGCCCAGTACATCCTATAACTCAAGAATAAGGAATTTAAAGAACAGCAACCAAAATAATATAACAACGGGATCTACGGAACATAAGTCCGGATACAACAACCAAAAGGAAAAGACCGGGTCGCTATAACCTCCCCCCCTTAAAGAATTTCGTCCCCGAAATTAATCATAAGTTTTCGAAAACAGATTTTTCTCAAATCCCAACAATATGACAATTCAGTAATAAACAACTTGACCCAATATCGGTCATTTCATCTCTTATCAAGAGGCATCTCACAATATATAGAAAGCAACATATATTTCAACCTGCATCAATATTATGCATTTTCCTTTTAATTTCAACAGTTTTCATATACATGATTCTTATTTCCATATCATATTCAATTTCATGATATAACGTCAATTGCACAATATATTCAACATATTCAAGGTTCTGCTAAACTTCCATTATGAGGCAAGTTTCAAGACATAATTCCATTAAACCAAAACATTCTCTATGTTTTACAACTTAAGACATATATAAAGCTCTTAAGTCCAACAATATTACAAAATCTAAATACAAGATTACATATCAACAAACATGTCCGAATATTTCTCGCGGACTTCCAACTCACGTTCCCAAGTGGCTTCCTCCACTCCGTGATGCTTCCACAGGACTTTCACCAAAGGGATGGTCTTGCCTCGCAAAACTTGATCCCGCCTATCCAAAACCCGAATCGGTCTCTCCTCATACGAGACATCTTCGTCAACCTCTAAGTCGGTCCAATCCAACACATGTGATGGATCCGGCTCATACTTTCGAAGCATACTCACATGAAACACGTCATGAACTTCGGATAACTGCTGTGGCAAAGCTAAACGATAGGCAGCCTCGCCAATCCTCTCAAGGATCTCAAAAGGACCAATAAACCGAGGGGACAACTTCTCACTCTTCCCAAACCTCATCAATCCCCATCTAGGTGATATCTTCAGAAAGACATGGTCACCCACCTCAAACACCAAAGGTCTCCTCCTACGGTCGGCATAAGATTTCTGGTGACTCTGGGCTGTAACAAGCCTCCTACGGATAAGCTCAACTTTTTCCGTCGTTTCCCTCACTAACTCCGGACCCAACAAAGGTGCATCACCCACCTCGGCCCAACAAACTGGAGACCTACATGGTCGGCCATACAAGGCCTCAAACGGTGCCATACCAATACTAGACTGGAAACTGTTGTTGTAGGCAAACTCTACCAAAGGCAAGTGCCTCTCCCACGACCCACTAAAGTCAAGAACACAACCCCGAAGCATATCCTCAAGGATCTGAATAGTACGCTCGGACTACCCGTCAGTCTGAGGATGATAAGCTGTGCTAAAGGTCAACTTAGTGCCTAAGGCACTCTGCAAACTCTGCCACAACCTAGCAGTAAAACGAGGATCCCTATCTGAGACGATCGTTACTGGGACCCCGTGCAACCTCACTATGTCCCGGATATACAAGTCGGCAAGATGATCTACCGAATCTTTCACGCGCATAGGAATAAAGTGCGCCGACTTAGTCAACCGATCTACAATCACCCAAATAGCATCACTACCCCGCTGAGTTCTCGGAAGACCTACAACGAAGTCCATAGTGACATGCTCCCACTTCCACTCGACAATAGGCAAGGGTTGTAACAAACCCGTTGGCCTCTGATGTTCGGCCTTCACTTGCTGACAAGTAAGGTACTTAGACACGAATGCTGCCACATCTCTCTTCATACCCCGCCACCAAAACTGGCGACCCAAATCTCTATACATCTTAGTGCCTCCCGGATGCACCACAAGGCGTGATGATGAAACTCTCGGAGTACTTCCTCTCAGCAAGGCTCCGGCATAAACAAACGGTCTCGGTATCTTACACTCAGGTCGGGATACACAGACAAGCCCTTCTCAACCTTTCCATTGGAGATCTTCTCTCGGATGGATTCTACCTCAAGGTCACCTCTCTGTGCCTCTAACACTCGAGTCAAAAGTGTAGGATGTGCAACAACAGAAAACAAGGCCGCAGCCTCAACGGATTCGCCCAGAAGCAAATCAAGCTCACTAAGTGCACCCAACATCTCCCATTCCCGGATGGCTATACAGGCTACATCACTAATGGATTTTCTGCTAAGGGCATCAGCCACAACATTGGCCTTCCCTGGATGGTAATGCAACTCAAAGTCGTAATCCTCAATAAACTCCATCCACCTCCTCTGCCTCAAGTTCAAGTCTTTCTGTGTAAACAGATATTTTAGACTCTTATGATCCGAGAATACCTCGAATCTCTCACCATAAAGGTAATGCCTCCAAATCTTCAAGGCAAAGATCACAGCTGCTAACTCTAGGTCATGGGTAGGGTAATTCTTCTCGTGTATTTTCAACTGACGTGAGCCATAGGCAACCACTTTCCCCTCTTGCATCAACACACAACCTAAACCCTCTCGTGAAGCATCACAATAAACAAAGATAACCCAACCCTCTCCTAATAATCAAGACTGGAGCGGTGGTCAATCTAACTTTCAACTCCTGAAACGACTTTTCACAAGTCTCACTCCATAAAAATTTGACTCCCTTCCGAGTCAATCTAGTCAACGGCGAAGCTAACCTGGAGGAATCCTTCACAAACCGTCGGTAGTACCCGGCTAATCGTAAAGCTGCGGATCTCAAACACACTCTTTGGCTGTGCCCAATCTTGCACTGCCTCAATTTTGGATGTATCAACAGACACCCCTTCCCCAGAAACTACATGGCCTAAGAATTTCACCTCTTCTAGCCAGAACTCACACTTCCCAAACTTAGCATAAAGTTTATGGACTCTAAGTAACTCAAGCACCACTCTCAAGTGTTCCTTGTGCTCCTCCTCTGAATGTGAATAAATCAGAATGTCGTCCACGAAGACGACTACAAAACGATCTAAGAATTTCCGGAATATCCGGTTCATCAAGTCCATAAACATTGCCGGTGCATTGGTGAGCCCAAATGGCATCACCAGGAACTCATAATGGCCATACCGCGTACGGAATGCTGTCTTTGGAATATCCTCCTCCCTGACCCTTAACTGGTGGTAACCCGATCTCAAGTCTATCTTAGAGAAACAACGGGAACCCTTCAATTGGTCAAACAAATCATCTATACGAGGCATAGGGTACTTATTTTTGACCGTAGCCCGATTCAATTTCCGATAATCAATACAGAGTCTCAAAGCACCACCTTTCTTTTTAGCAAAGAGGGCCGGTGCTCCCCACGGTGAAACACTAGGACGTATATAGCCCTTATCTAGCAACTCCTGGAGCTGAATCTTCAACTCCACTAACTCGGCTGGGGCAAAACAATATGGTGCCATAGAAATCGGTGCCGTACCGGGCACTAGATCAATAGAGAACTCAATCTCTCGATGCGGTGGCAAACTAACAAGATCCTCGGGAAAGACGTCCGAGTACTCACAAACTACTCTTGGCAACACAGTCTGGGTCTCATAACACTCACTACTCTCAAAGCTAGCAAGTAGACCACTAAGCTCACTCCGCCCTCGCGGATCATACCCCGGTGGCAAAACACTACCAACCCGGTCCCCCAGAAAATGAAAACACTCCCCGCTCACGGTACAACAAGTGACCCTCTGGCGGTAGCAATCAATAACTGCCCGATATGACGATAACCAGTCCATACCCAAAATAACATCAAAGCCCTTCATGGGCATAACTACAAAAGGAAATGGAAGCCTATGATCGGCAACCTCTATGTCGCAACCCCTAACACCTTGTTTCAAGATCAATTCACTCCCAAGAGATGACACTACACAAATAGGAGATGCTAACTGTGCTAACTCTAACTCCAAAACAGATACAAATGCAGCACACACAAAGGAATGGGATGCACCCGTATCAATCAAAACACTAGCAACTGAATTGCAAAACAAGAAGGTACCTCTCACAACAGATGGAGCAGTGCGAGATCTTGCTGTAAAGATACACGCGCCCAGATGATCTCTGGTCACCCTGCTCACCCCTAGGAGCATAAGACTGCTGTACAGACTAGGACGATGAAGCCCCCTGATTAGCCCTCGAGGCCTGAACCGACTGAGCTGGCTGATGACTCTGAGTCTGCCTCAAACCAGATGCACCAGATGTGCCACTCAACTGCGAGCAATACCTCTTCATGTGCCCTGCCTGACCACACTGAAAACAAGTGAGCGGCTGGCCTCTACCCTGACTCTGGCTCTGGGATCGAGCCGAAGAAGATGATGCTCTCTGTACTCCTACCATCTGAGGACAAACTGGAGACTTGTGGCCCAGCTGGCCACACTTGAAACAGGTAATGTCTCCCTGGCTACCTTTCCCAAAACTAACACTCGGCACAGGAAAAGTCGATCTAGAAAAGCTATCCTGAGACTGCTGAGGGTTAAAACCCTTCTGTCTCCTACCATCACTCTGTCCATCCTGACTTCTCTTGGAGCCTTTTTGCCCTTCCTCTTCCTCCTGCATCATGACCTCCGTATGGGCTGCAGCATCAACCAGACGTCCATAATTCCGAATCATAGACCCTACAACTCTCAACTTGAGGTCGCGTCTCATCTTCTTCTCGAACTCAATACAACGGCGTTCCTCAGACGCCACCAACTCAGGTGCAAACCTGGATAAGCTAGTAAATGAGGCCTCAAACTCAGCCACTGAAGAACTGTTCTGCTTAAGCTGGCAGAACTGATCTCTCAACCTCTCCTTAACAGCTGAAGACAGGAACTTCTCCTGGAAAGCATCTACAAAAGCCTCCAAAGTCCCTCCTATACGGCCCTTTGTGAACTTCTACCACTGACCCGCATCTCCCTTCAGCTGGAAAGATGCCAAGGTCACCTTCAGTGCCCCGTCTTCGATGCCTAGCATCTCGAACGTCTTCGTTGTCTTTTCGAGCCATTCATCTGCCTTAAGTGGCTCTTTAGGATCACCCAAAAATTTGTCCGGGTTAGATCGGAAGAACTCCCTCTTCAGAAAAGAAGGTCCTGCATCTGCAACATGAACCTGAGTTTGATTCTCAGCTCTGAGAATGCCTCTTGACTTCGAATGCCCTCGCTATCTCTCGCCAAAGCGCCATAGCTCGGCTGCCTATCGGCTCGGCCAAATTGGCTCGCCAACTCCTCTTACCTAGGAATCTCATCTGGTATAGGCATCTCCTGCCCACCACGCCTACCACGTCCTCGTCCTGACATCCTAATAAAGGTAACAAAGACGATTAATACATTAGCACATTAATAAATGTGCCGAAACTATAACACTCATGTCCTAATGCATTGGACAACAATAATTCACTCCACGTAAGCACATAATCACATAAGCACCTACGAATTTCATTTCTGGATAATGATAGTCCCGAGACACTCCTAGAGTTCCGGTTGGAAATAGCATTGATCAAGTGCTTTTCCAACAAGACTCATAGAAACTCAAGGATCCAATCAACATCTTAGAAACTACATTCCATACCCACATAGTCACATAAGCATGTTATCAAATAAACACATACGACCATACACAAGTCTCTAACAAGCGAGACAAACCCATTGTGATACTAATCACTTCCCACGTACCCAAAGTATTCAAACCTCGCTCTGATACCAAGTTGTAACGCCCTCAAAATAAACCCACAATATACATCATTTACAGGCATTAATAAAATAAAATAAATCATCAAATTATCCATCAGAGTACTTTTATTAAAAGACATCACATGTAACATCAAAAGTCAATGCCCTAAGGGCTTACATCTTTCCAAGCCAACACTTGGACACAAAAGAATGAGTACTAACTCAATTACAAATTAAGCCCTTGGCTTGAATGTTTACATGTAATCTCAAATAAAAACAAATAACTAAAGACAATTCTTCAAAGTCTAAATCCTTCCAAGCTAAGTCCGTGGAGGTAGCATATCGCTCGACACGAAAATGATGTTCTAGATAGGGTGAGCCACACCAAAGAGAAATATACTAAACCAAATATAAGCATTGAATAAAGCAATAGCATTCAATAGATGGTTAACACAACTATTCATTTCACCAACATACAGTCTCATGACCTTAATGTCTATGACACGTTTCACTTTCCATTATTTATTCAACTTTCCATTTATATCAATATGGCTCAGAACCTGGCCAAACCGTAACAATGAACTATATATCACATTAACGTTTCTTCCAATATCAACAAAATAATTGAGACAAAGGCTCATATCAAAACACTTCCATACTTCCCGATTGATACACATTTTAGTGATGTATCAACAACATGTAAAAACACTTCAAATAATAAGCACACATATAGTGATGCTAATGGAGTCCATCCCCTATCTCCTCCCAAACAAAATCCGGTTTAGAGGTCCATCCCCTATCTTCCCCTAAACCGTGGAGTACATCCCCTATCTCCTCCCAAACAAAATGCATATTGTAGCTCGGCTTTTCGCGCCCCCTTTCGGAAGAATGAAATAGCCCTTACAGTTCGGACTCCACTTGTGTGTGTTGGTTCTGAATCTGATTTCACAAGTGCAATGTGAAACAGTGGAAACACAAAAAGAGTCCAAATCCGGCAATTGTTTTTGGAAAATCGATGTTTGAATCAAATGCCAAAAATGGACTGCTTTGCCAGATTTCAGAGTTATGGGAAATTTAGGAAACCCGTGACTCGTGCCAAAGGCCATTAGTCCGTCGTTACCAAAGTGTCTTGGTTCGGGAACTTAGGTATGAGAGGGGAAGGTCAATAATTGAACACCCCACTCACCCGATCAAAGATCGGCCTCTACTAATCATGATGTGGTTTTTATGTACAATATATGCTCTTATTTTATCTCTAACATACAAGTATAGACTAATTTCACGAACAGTTGGAACGTTTGATTTTATGTTTGTTTTGAAAAAGTGTTTTGAATATGTATCACTTGAAAAAGTGATCTCATATATATACATTAATCAAAGTATTCCAATGTCAGTGAATAGCCTTCATCCACAGGCATTCAAACAGTTTATCACTTAAGCAATTAGCCTCATGGTAGTATGCACAGCAATCACACTTATGCAATATGCTAAATCATAAAAACTCACTTCGTACTCCGAGCCAAAAAAGAGAACTAGTTAAGGAAAAATGCATGATCCTAACTATGTATTATGACTAATGCAGCACATATAATATGCAATTACTAAGCTCGGCTACTAACATGGCATGTGAGTCAATTCAAGGCATGTAATAGCGCATATATTCAAGTAAAGAATTTGAATTTGACATTTGCAATAATATGATGAGCCGAACTTTTTATGCATGCAATACAAGTGGATGCAAACATGAGTATGCTAAATTAAACATGATGTCCTTAATCTAACCATCATAAGCAGTGAAATAAAAGGGAGAAAGAATGGGGGTTGGAAGACATACAACTTATTACATATTTGTCCTCACGAAGGAGGGTCCGAATGAACTACTGTGCCCTCACGCAGGAGGGTTCGAATGTCCAAGTGTCCGAATGAATAATTATTACAAAACCGAATGAATAATAAATAAAAGGGGGCTGTCTAATTTATTACAATAATTAACGTAAGGCAAGTCTTGACACAATAAATTCGGTATAACGTCCGACCGAATTCAATTAATCATATTGTTTCTTTATGTTGGTTGTAATCCAATTTTAACCAACTTTATTAGCCACTATTCACCGCCAGAGGTACTATTCACCGTCGGAGGTTACTATTCACCGCCGGGATAAATTATTTAAAGTAAGAAATTACAACAATTTATATATATTATTTAAATTACAGCAGATATATGGGTGGTGCAGTGGTGCAGCCATCCCATTAAAGCGATAAAACAGTTATAAAACGAGGTAAATAAAGTATTTAAACAAATTAGGTACTATTCACCGCCGGGGTTACTATTCACCGCCGGAGGTTACTATTCACCGCCGGGATATTTATTTAAAGTAATAAATTACAACAATTTATATACAATATTTAAATTACAGCAGATATGTAGGTGGTGCAGTGGTGCAGCCATCCCATTAAAGCGAGGAAAAAAAAGGTATAATTAGGTACTATTCACCGCCGGGGTTACTATTCACCGCCGGAGGTGCTATTCACCGTCGGAGGTTACTATTCACCGCCGGGATATTTATTAAAGTAATAAATTACAACAATTTATATACAATATTGAAATTACAGCAGATATGTAGGTGGTGCAGTGGTGCAGCCATCCCATTAAAGTGATAAAAAAAAGTTATAATTAGGTACTATTCACCGCCGGAGGTGCTATTCACCACCGGAGGTTACTATTCACCGCCGGGATATTTATTTAAAGTAATAAATTACAACAATTTATATACAATATTGAAATTACAGCAGATATGTAGGTGGTGTAGTGGTGCAGTGGTGCAGCCATCCCATTAAAGCGATAAAAAAAAGTTATAATTAGGTACTATTCACCGCCGGGGTTACTATTCACCGCCGGAGGTACTATTCACCACCGGGATATTTATGTAAAGTAATAAATTACAACAATTTATATACAATATTGAAATTACAGCAGATATGTAGGTGGTGCAGCCATCCCATTAAAACGATAAAAAAAAGTTATAATTAGGTACTATTCACCGCCGGGGTTACTATTCACCGCCGGAGGTGCTATTCACCACCGGAGGTTACTATTCACCGCCGGGATATTTATTCAAAGTAATAAATTACAACAATTTATACAATATTGAAATTACAGCAGATATGTAGGTGGTGCAGTGGTGCAGCCATCCCATTAAAGCGACAAAAAAAAGGTTATAAAACGAAGTAAATAAAGTATTTAAACAAATTATATCACATTTTAAATTAAATGAAAATTTGCGAAAACTCACCTTTTGGAGAAATGACGAATTTTCTGAGTCACAAACTTTCTTTTTGATTACTCTCAAGTCTGTGGAATGTGTTCTCAATTCTCAATCCAAAATTTGGAAATATAAGTTTAGTGGTTGTTTTTTGAATGGTGTAGTGATGAAATAGAAATAAAAATAAAAATAAAAAAAATATTTTATTTCATCCCTCCTGAGCCTCCCCCAAAATTTCTTCTTCTCAGAATTCTCCCTCTCAGAATTCCTCCAAAACTCTTTTCTAGAAATTTCCCTCTGCTGAGCCTCAGAATTCTCCCCACTCAGAATTCCTCCTCCATCCGAATCCCCAGAATCCTCCCCTTACAGAATGCTCTCGCTTCCCCCTTTTTTTTTTTTTAGAATCCTCCTTCTCCGCCCCCCTGAATAGCCTTTATATAGGCATAAAAGAATAATAAAATAATAATAATATAATAATATAATAATATAATATAATAATAATATAAATATATATATATATATATTTGTGCGTTAGTTGAGTGCGTCGGCAGCTGACGTTATTTTTTTATTATTTTTTATTTTATAATATATATAATATAATATAATATATATATATAATATAATATATAAAATATCTAAAATATATAATTTATACCAAAATATTAAACATATAATATACTAATATAATTTTATATAAAATACTAAATATATAATATAATAATTTTAAACACATAAGATAATTTATTTTATTATTTTCTTTTCTATAAAATACACCAAAAATATGAACAAACACATAAAATTATGAAAAATTACAAAAATACGAAATTAATAAAATATTCAATATTTAAAATTAATTTGGCCAAAATGGTGAAGGTTGGGATTAAAGTTAAAATTCCATCTCTTTTACTGAGAATGCTGTGAGAAACACAATCTAATTGTCATCATTGAGTAATCAAAAGAAAGCGCCCAAGTCTTAGGGCCAGTAAAAAATGGGGTGTCTACACATATGCAACACACAATCAATACACGTATTTTCTGTATTAATTCAATAGTCAAAATCAATGACTTAACCAATGTGATTAGTTTCAGTTTTCCCTAATCCACATGTAATGTCTACAACAATCACGACTATCCTCCACCGATAGCCCAAAATAGTTATTTCTAAACAGGAAATAAATGTATCAACAAATGTAAATTTAACATTTTCATAGGTGAGTAATTAAACTAACCAGCTACACCATTAAATCACTAAATTTCCCAATTCCTTGAATTAAACTCAATTCCCCCTTTTTCCCTAAATTAATTATGCAAATTAATTTATTTCAACCACTAGGGTTTTTCCCAAAATTACCAAACAACTCCCAACATATCAAAATACTAGAACTTAGGACAAAACCTATAATATGGAGTAGGAAATCCCTACCTCGAAGTAAATAACCCGAATGGAGAAGATGGAGATGATGACTCAGAATCCGAAGTGCTCCAAACTGTCCAACTCTCAGATTAAAACGAAGCTCTCGACTCACTCTATCTTTTTAATAAAGGGCCTAGGGCAGAAACACCCTAAAACTAGATGATACCTAAGAGAGAAGGTGAGTGGAGGGAGAGAGAACACGGACCTAGGGTTTTGAAATCAAAAGGAGAGTGAAAAAGTGTTTTAAAAACCGTTGCTGCCTATTTAAACCCGGCTGTCGCTCGCCGAGCGATTGGTTGCTCGAGCTACGGACATTAAGAATAACTTCGCTCGAGCAAAGAAAGTCTCGCCGAGTTAAGAATGCAATGCTTCAGTTCGCGAACCGAAGCACGCCGGCGAGAATGCTCGCCGAGCGAAGAACTCGAAACTTGCTCGGCGAAGAAAAGCTCGCCGAGCCAACAAACATGACTCTCAGTCTATACTAGACGCAAACTCACGCCGGCGAAGATACCCTGGCTCGAGCCACGACACAATACTACTCTCGCCGGCGACAAAACTCGCTCGAGCGCAGACTAAAACAAAAGCTCGCTCGGCGACCAACTCGCCGAGCAAAGGCCCGAAATTTCGACAAAGAACACTTGGTTTCCAAACCCAACCCACCAGAATAAACCCGCCAAAGACATCCTATAACTCAAGAATAAGGAATTTAAAGAACAGCAACCACAATAATATAACAACAGGATCTATGGAACATAAGTCCGGATACAACAACCAAAAGGAAAAGACCGGGTCGCTGTAGAAAGAGAAAATCGGAGCAACTAAGTTGCAGAGGTAGCACTTGTAGCGGTCAAGTTGCAGAAGTACTTTGTCGGCGCCATAATCTCTAATATTGCTAGGATTGCCATTTGAACTTGCCACGGGAAATGACTGTCGTAGTAACTACAACCGTCGCAACTAACTTGCGGAGGGAACATCCCCCCAAGGTGATAGTAGCCTTTGGAAGAAACTTCCCCTCCACAAGTAGAGGCTAATGCTTGGTGCTGATAGCAAGCCCCAAGGCTTACTGGTTGGAGCCGATAGCAAGCCTAGAGATACCAGTATACTGCGGTGATCCCGCGAAGATGGAAGCAAGGTAGCCTGAGTGTAAAGGACTCTCTTTCCATTACCCAGGTCAAGGATCTGTCTTAGTCACATAGGCAAGACTAAAGAAGCCTCCTTGGGTTTGGTACTAAGGCACAACATGGCTAATAACAGGCTTGGCTGTGGCCTTCGCCCTGAGAAGGTGGGGAGTTTGTGGTTAAGTGGCTAAAGGTAGAGGCTTCGCTGAGGTAAACATAAAAGCATAGCTGATAGCAGGCTATGAAGTCCTGAGAATGCATGTATCAGCTAAATAGAACTAAGAAAGCAAGTGCAGCAGCAAGGTTTACCGCTACAAGTGCACTTGCTGAAGTTCAAGCTGAGATGGTAAGTGCAGCAACAAACACTCCCGCTGCAACTGCACTTGCTAAGGCTTAAAAGGTAGTTATAGCACCCAACACTCCCACTGCAACTGCACTTGCTGAGGCTCAAAAAAGTAGTTATGGAGGCAAACAGATAGTACACAGTACATGCAGAGAGACACATAACACCTTTAGCCTGGTGGCTCAAAGCAGAATATTCTATGTGATGCTTAGGGACACATGTCTTCTCTCTATTTGGCCACTTGGTGTCCTCCTGGCACCAAGGAAAAGTCTATATATAGGACCTAATTTCCCAAGGTCCAGAGGAGGAATATTGAGGATTTGGGGAAGATGATGCCCATTTGTGCACTGTCATTCATTTCTTTTTAAGCTACTTGCTTCACACTCACCTAGTTACTCATCCTCTGATCATTCCACCATTGTTAGACCATTAACATAGTTTTGCCTCTCTAATCATTACTCACATTGCACCTTCCCTACACATCGTGTCCTGAATAATTGACAAAAAAGAAAAACCTTCAAAAATGTAAATATGGAAAGTTTGAAAACTATGAACTTTTGACATTATACAAATAAAATGAATGACACAGGCTGAATGAAAGGAAATGGCACACATTTAATAAAATGGACCTTTAATTTTGTTGTTATAGCGTGTCAAATTGATTTCACACTTTCCTTTCCATTGAGCTGGCAGAGGCGACATTCCTTGATTGGAAGATTTGATGAAGGAAAATAGAAAGAAAATGGTAACACCTCATATCCCTTTCCATTCAAAAGCTTTGCTTCAAAGTTCAAATAATATGGATCAATAACAAGTACTTTGCGTACAAATTACTAGAGGCAGCCCCTACAACAAGGCCATGTAGAGGATGTACTGGTATGGGCAGCCTAAAAAACAGGTAGCTTTTCAGTCTCATATGTGTACAAATGTCTGACAACTGGTTTTGGTAATAAATGTCCAACAAGTAATTTGGTGTGGGTGAAGTACATTTCCCCCTAGAGTTCAATTCTTTGGTTGGCTTGCTTGGAAGGGCAAATTGAAGACTATAGATTTCCTTCTACATATTGGTGTTCTTGCTGTCAATGTTTCAACCCTATGCATTTTCTGCAAATCCGATGAAGAGTCACTTAACCTTGTGTTATTGCATTGCCTAGTTGCATGGAGAGTTTGGACAGAAATTTTAAAGTGGTAGGATGTGCAAGGTGTACTACTAGGCTCGGTGGAGTCACTTCTAAACTGGTGGGATGGGGAAAGACTCAACAAAAATGAGAGGTTGATATAGAAAGCTTTACCTATTACTTTGTTGTCATCACTGTGAAAACATATAAATGATTGCATTTTTAAGGATGTTGTTCCAAGTGACGAAGGAGTCTCTGAACTAATAAAAGTCAAGACTACTCTTTGGTTCAAAGCTATGTTTATGGATCATCAATTCTCTTTGAATGATTTCATTTTCAACTTGAGGCAGATTAGATTTTGTTTGTGTAATGGTAGTGGACAAGTGTATTAAGGTTATCAGTAGGATCCACTATTTGTTTTGTTTGGTATAGCATGTTGGGGTTGCCTATTTTGCGGTCTTGTTGTCATCCTAGATGGTTGGTATCTGTAGACACCCCATTTTTGACCGACCTTAAGACTCAGACGTCACCGATTGAGCGCTTGGCGATGTTGCATATTGTGCTCGTTCTGAAGTTGCGGAGTCCTAGCTGCGAGCCTTGCCTCTGGACTTCCGGACTCTTTTGTGCTTTGCCTCGGTTTGCGAACCAGGCCCTATTTTCTCTGTTTTCTCTTCCCGAAGGAAGGGATAGGTCTCCTAGACCATCTCTAAGTGGCCGTAGGCTACGTTTCGTGGTCGTAGGCCATTTTCCCCATTTGGAGCCCGGTTCCCGATTTTTCAGAGCTGTCGGCCGCGTGCCTCAGTTCGGGACCGCTTAACCACCTCCGTTTGCTCCGGTTTTTGGTACACACCTTATTTCCTCCGTTTTTAGGGACACTGTGGCCGAAGAAACCAACTTCGTGGTTGAACGCCACTTCCGGTGCCTAACAGCCTGTTTTCGGGGCCCCGAACTGCGTGTTTTGGCCCCCGAACCTTCGTTTTGCATCCGTCTTGGTCCATTTTTGGCAGGGATCTTATTTTCATTGTTAGGAAGCTTGTAGGAGGGTGGGAGGCCAGCAATTTTGCTGAAAAGCCAACTTTTTTGGGGTCAAAAGTAGTTCAGAATGAATCCGGGAAGGAGAAAAATCTGCGCGGCTTCACCGAAACGGGCGTAACTCTTTGCACAAGAGGAATTAAGATATGAGGCCACCACCATTGGAAAGCTTACTTCCGGGGCTTCATTTCTCACTCAAGAATCTCCTAAGTCCAAGTCCGGGGGGAGGAGATATGGTTGGTTGAAGTCCAGTTGGACCGAATCTGTGCGGCTTCACGGAAACTGGCATAACTTTTTCCACAGGAGGAATTTTGATGCAAGGTTTGTGGCATTGGAAAGCTAACTTCTGGGGCTTCATCCTAGGGGGTGGACAGCCACTTTACCGCTTTGACCTGGTCAGCCGGCCACTTTTTCTGGCCGGCCGGCCATTTACCTGGTGGGTGACTTTTTTTGCCCTAAAAAACTAGCCGGCCATTTTTGCCCCTGTGAGTGTGTTCCAGACATGTATTTTGTTTTGCACTTCACCCATGTCCGAGGGTTTGGCCCTTTTGGGGGGAAACTTGAATTAGTTTCCCCCCCCATTTTCCCCCCCCTTTTCCCTTCTCTCCCTCTATAAAACCAACAGCCCCAGCTGTGTTTTAGAGGTCAGAAAAAACTTCTTAGAGCCTTGCATACATACATCCTCCATCTCTCTCTCAAAGCTTCAAAAATCCTTTGTTCTTGGACCCTCTCTACACCACCACCTAGCACCACACCACCACCTCCATTCCAGCCACTTGGAGCTGCTTTCCAGAGCTGAGGAGTACCATTTCTTGTGCCAAGAAGTTGTCAAAGGTTGGTCTACAAGGGTGAGTCATTCTTCCCCTCTTTCGAGTTCATTTTTGCATGCTTTCTTAGCCATTCTTGCTTGCACTTTTGGGGTCCGACCCTAACTGAAAATAGCATTTTTTTGAGCTCTTCTTCATGTTTGTTTAAGGGCCTCTCACTGTTTGAGGCTTCATTTTTGCACTTACTTCTTTACCTCTCTTGTATGCCTATTTCTTGTGTAGTATTTTTGGCCTATGTATAAACTGTTTTGAGCTCTGTCATAAACTGTAAAGTGGCTTATTTTGAGCCATTATTCAACATTTTTGAGGGTTCATCACTGTTTGAGGCTTCCATTTGCCACTTGCCTTTATATCCCTCTTTTGGCCTTATTTTTGCATGATTTGTTAGCCTCTTGTTCTTCTATTTTTGGGCTCTGGTCCAAACTATAAATAGTCTTATTTAGACCCCCTCTTCATGTTTCATTAAGGGTCTTTTACTGTTTGAGGCATCATTTTTGTACTTTGTGTTTAAACCTCTCTTTTAGGCCTTATTTTGCATAGTATTTTAAGCATGCCTGTGCACTGTTTTGGGTTTGATTATTAACTGTAAAATACCATATTTTGGGCCCCTCTTCAACATTGTAGAAGGGCCCTTCTCTGTTCGAGGTCAGCAGCTGCTACTTTCTTCATTATCTCGCTTTCGGGGCCATTTTTGCATGCTAGCTTAGCCCCATTTGTGTTCACTGTTTGGCCTTCCTTAAAACTGTAAATATGCTTTTTTTGGGGCTTTCTTGATTCTGTCTTCACACTTCATGTTCAAATAATGTATGCGTTGTATAGCCATAGGTCATTTCATGCGTCTAATTTCATGTTTCGGGTCTCATTCCATGCTTCGGGTGCCATGCTTTCATGTTTCGGGTTTGTTTTGCATCACTTTTTTCTGCTGAAATTTGTATGCTAGTATTCCATATTCCATGTTTTGCCATGTCTTGTTAGAGTGGCATTTCGTGCCTTAGGGTCGGTCCTCGGTTTGCGTGCACGCGTGCACGCATCTCGAGTTGTCTCATTTTCATCTAATGGCCTCCTATGTGAGTGTGGCTGAGGCTCACTTGTGTTGGTATAAGTCCATTATGCATTGTGTATGCCATTTCATTTCATAGCATTGCGTATGCTAGGTTGTATGTTAGTGCATTGTGTATGCCACGTTACTTCGCGCATCGTGTATACCATTTCATAGCATTGTACATGTTAGGTTGTATATTAGTTGCATTCATGCATATTGCATTGTGTTTGGGATAGGAGTTAGCCCGAGCACGGGAAACGAGGTACGTTTCGTACTTCGAGTGACGGAACGTGTCTCAATTCCCAGTCACCGACACTCCGGATTATCCATGATGGAGTCTTGGTCTTGTTGTGTTTTCATGTGCATTCATTCCATATTGAGTTGTGCAATTCGACTCCTCGGCCATCATGCATCGATATGCGTGATTGGTGGCACGAGGATCGAGACATGCATACACATGTGAAAATACATTGCTATGCCTCTTTCCTGCTCTCTATTGCAGCAAATCAAGAATTAGCAGCCTTCCGGAGTTGGCGCGCTTTCCAAGGATAATTGCAAAACAGAGGCTAATTGGGACATCCCAGTGGATTTCCACGCAAGGCAGCCTAAACATACATCATTCATCAGAGTCGAGGCAATCTCTGACTTGCATGCCAATTTATAGCTTTCCTAGATTAATTTGTAAATTAATTAGGATTTTTGTACTTGTTCGGGACTGTATATTATTTATTTGGACCCTCCGAGTGAGGGCAATGTTGTAATAAGTGTGCGTGTGTGTGATGTATGTCTTCCAACCCCACGTCTTTCTCCCTTTTATTTACCAACTTATGATGGTTAGATTAGGGCATATTTCAATTAGCATACAGTATGATAGCATGTTTGCATTCATTCATCTGTTTTGCATGCACCGGGCTCGGCGCATTATACTAACTGCATCTATATTTCAATTCCAAATTGAATACTTGTTAACTGTTGCATCTCATATGCCGTGTTTAGAATAGCCGAGCTTGCTATAGTTGCATTTTTGCATGTGTTGCATTAGTCATTTCTGTATAATTAGGATCATGCATGGATTTCTAATTAGCTTCTGTTTTGGCTTGGAGTGCTCGGTAAGTTTTATGCTTTAGCATCCTTGCATGCGTGTGAGTGATTGCCACGAATAGCATGCTTACCATGAGGCTATGTGCTTATGTGATATATCTGCCTGAATGCCTGTGGGTGGAGGTTGGGTTACTTAGATTGGAACAAATCATTGACTGTGAGATTTAAGCCCACTAGATAGTGGCAAAACCATCTTTTTCTAAGCCCACCTGAGGGTGGCAAATTTACGTCTTAGCCTACTTGCGAGTAGCACCATCAAACCATTTTCAAAAAAACAAACATGAAATGTTTTGTTCCAATTCAGGCGATCCAATCTATACTTGTATGCTGTGCGCATCACATAGTAAATCTAGGCTAATAACCGGAATAAGAACACATAATGTTTTCAAAACTCGATATCATAGTTAGTAGAGGCCAATCTTTGATCGGGCGAGCGGGGGTGCTCACGAAGTGACCTTCCCCAATCGTACCCAAGTTCCCGAGCCGAGGCAACTTTGGTGATGACGGACACGTGGCCTTAGGCAACGAGTCAGGGTTTCCTAAATTTCCCAAAATAAAATATTTAGGTGGCGACTCTGTATTTGGCAAAGCAGTCCATGTTTGGCACTTCTTTCTAAAAATCTGTTTTCTCAAAACAATTTGCTAGATTTGGACTCTTTGGTTCAAGATTTAGAACCGTGACACAAATCGAGTCCGAGCTGTAGCGAGGTCCCCCGCGGGCTTGTTACAGTATCTTACCAACTTGACTTTGAGCTAGCAAATGTTTTTGCTGCACTTTTGACTTTATTGATTGTTGTCTTATGTAATATTCGACTATCATCAATAATGCTTCTTTTTTGCTAATCAAAAAAAAAAAAAAAAAAAAAAAAGGAATCAACAACGCTAAACACAAAAGGGTAACACCTCACATCCTAATAAAGGTTAACCTTGTATGTTTTCACCCATAACCAATTTTCAATATCCTCCAATACCCATATATCAATTAATCATACATCCAAATAACCAAAAGATAATTTTCCTCCCATCTTTAAGAGACACATCTTTTCATGCATTTGCCGTGAGTGATGTTCCTTTCCTAGATGAGACATAGAACATAATTCTTTAGTGTCTTAGTTAAACCTCGTGATGGAGTTGCTGCAAGGAGGAACATTGTATTCATTTTCATATGTGTGTATAACCATCCAGCACAAATCTCCTTTTACAATTGTTGGGGTTGCAAAACACTTTGGCCAGTAAGAGACTGACCAAATCAAGTTTTCTCGACAATTTGTCCCTAATGGTAAATATGTTATATTGAAAAGAATTGGCTTTCTGGTGCACATAAAGAATTCGGCTTTCCATTGTCAGTGGATGGTAGAATGCATATAATATATCTTGCTTTGCTACTCTTTTAAAAGCAAAATATGGCATTGAAGTTAATGCCAACCACTTCTTACACACCCTTCGACATTCTAAAACACAATCAGTTGGGAGTCTACTGAGGATGTCAATGATGTGAAATCCATATCAACCATTCAACAACCATAGTATCTGAAGAAGCATAAATACTAATCAAGCTCACCACATAAAACATACTAATTTCATAGTAGCTAGATTGAAAGAATCAAAGTTAAAAGGCATCACAATAAGATTTATGAAACATTTATAAGACCATTGAACAACCATAGTATCTGAAGAAGTAGAAATACCAATCAAGCTCACCAAATAAAACATACTAATTTCATAGTAACCAAATTGAAAGAATCAAAGTTAAAAGGCATCAAAATAAGATTTATGAAACATTTACAAGTCACTTTAGTAAAATAACATAATGTAAGGTTCCTCAAATAGAACTTGGGCATTATATTATATAATTGCTGAAATGAGCTATCTCCCTTTTATAGACCCATTTATCTTCTCAATGGACGACTAAGATAAATGAGATCCAATGGATATAATTAGGCTTCTAGAATACTCATAGGTAATATTTAAAGCACTTTTGTCTTTTCATGGACTACCATTAAATTTCCAGAATACTCCAGTAACATATTTAAAACATTTTTATCTTTACAATGGCTATCATTAAGCTTCTGCAATATGTATCTAATATCTTTCTATAGTACTATATTCTAAACATCTCTACTCTACTCTACTCAGGAAAGTTTTTCATAATTCCCTAGGGACACCGGCTCTTTTCTATACTGACAAAATTTTATACATAACTTGATATAAAAATTATGTGGCAGGAGTCATTTTAGAATAGCAAACAACTATTGGATGAATCCTACTAATTATCTTGTCACATATACATAAAGAGAAAAATTTGCAAACAACTATTGGAAGGTAATACCATGTCATTAGTATCACTATTATATTGATTTTTTTTTCTGTAATCGTTCATCATCGGTCATTAGCCGCTCCTTTGTATTCGACCGTCACTTCATTTTTTGCTAGGTTGTGGGTAGGGTAAGAAAGAAGCGAATAACATAGAAAAAGGGAAAATGTAGGACAAAAAAAGTCCAAAACAACATCGTTTTGGAAGCACTACAAGGACCATTGCAGGAAAACACTATAGGCGACACGGACTTGGGTGTTTGGAGTGCGTTGGTAGGAAGGATTAAAAAATAATTTATAGCGTGTTGGGCGGGTATATGAGAGATTTAGTGATAATAAAAAATAAAAATAAAAAACAAAATAAATTACACTATTAGTTTTTATAATTTCAATGAAATGTTACTTTACTTCGTGAATTTTTAATTTGAATGATATGGTTTTTACATTTTCAATTTTGTTGTAATGTAATCATCTTGTCACTTACCATTAGGATTTGGAATGAATAAAATCATGTGTAGAATTAGAGAGACCAAAGTAAAATTCAAAATAACTGTAGTCCTTCTGTCACTTATCTTTAGAATTCAAAACAGTTACAGTTCTTCTATTTGGTTCCTCTAGCTTTACACATGATTTTTTTGGTACAAAATGTAACAACACATGATGGTGGAATCACATTGCAACAAAATTGAAAGTGTAAAGATCAAATTATTCAAATTAAAACTACAAGAATCAAAGTGAAATTTCTCTCCAATTAGTGAAACCAATGTAATAATTTACCTAGAAAAAATTTAACGAGGAGGCTAAAGGGGATTAGTGGTGGCGATGAGGGGTAAGGTATCAACGTAGGTGTGGATGAGTAAATGTTGAATGTAATGAGGGTCCTAGATGGGATCATTGGTAGCAACTCGTGGATTGGATGGTAAAATTGGATGGAGAATCATAAGTTTATGCTTTTAATACAAAGTAAAATGAAAAATTATCGATAATACTAATGTATTTTATATAATTTTAAAATCAGTAAGGAAAAATAACAAATTTGATATAATACATCTTCTATGTTAACATAAATTAAAAAAGTTTCTTCAAGAAAAATTTATAATCAATTTTTTTATAGAGATATAAACATATACATAAATATATAAGATTTTTTTATATTTTATTTTGGTAGAATCGAAATAATAGTAGAATCAAAATTGTAGTCAATTTAAGATCATAGTCACATTGAGATCCTATGCAATTTAAGATCTTAGTGCAATCCAGATCGTTTGACCCAACTGGAGTTGTAGCATCCTAAGATGTTACAGTCCAAATCAAAATTTTGATAAACATGTGTAGCTCGACTTTTTCGCGCCCTCTTTCGGAAGTTTGAAATAAGCCCTACAGTTCGGACTCCCGCGATTCTAAATTTAATCTCACAAGTGCAATGTGAAATTGATAAACACCAAAAAGTCCAAATTCGGTAAATCGTTTGGAAAATTGATTTTGAATCAAAAATGCCAAAATTGGACTGCTTTGCCAGATATAGAGTCGCCACTTAAATATTTTATTTTTGGGAACTTTAGGAAACCCATGACTCGTGCCAAAGGCCATGTGTCCGTCATCACCAAGATTGTCTCGGCTCTGAAACTTAGGTATGAGAGGGGAAGGTCATGAATACATTCGAGCACCCCTGCTCGCCCGATCAAAGATTGGCCTCTACTAATCATGATATGATTTTTATTAACATCATATATTCTTATTCGGTTTATTAAGCTAGCATTTACTATGTGATGCGCACACACAAGTATAGACTAAATCGCAAGAATTAGAACATTTGGCTCATGTTGTTTTCGAAAAGAGTTTGCAAATTTGCCACTCGAAAAAGTGGGCCTAAATGTACATGGCTCAAATTATTCCAATTCAAGCAATAAGCTTTCATCCACAGGCATTCAAGCAGTTTATCATTTAAGCACTTAGCCTTATGGCAAGTATGCTAGATATGGCAACATCAACACTCATGCAATATGCTAAAGCGAGTAAAGGCTTACCTCGTACTTCAAGCCAAAGTAAACAAAAGAGTTAGAAAAAAATGCATGATTCCTAACTATGCACTATGACTAATGCAACACATGCGATATGCAATCTAAATAGGCTCGGCTACTAAGACGGCATATGAAGCAATTAAATAGCATGTGGTCTAAGCATGTATTCAAATAAGTATTGAAACTAACAATGCAGTTAGAATGATGAACCGAGCCACGGTGCATGCAATACGGATGGATGCAAACATGAGAAATGCTAATTGAAATGTGATGTCCCTAATCTAACCATCGTAAGCAGATAAATAAAAAGGAGAAAGACGTGGGGTTAGAAGACATATACGTTATTACAACTTTGCACTCTCACGAAGGAGAGACCGAATAAACTAATTAACTAGCTAACTAAGTTAAGCTAATTAAATATTACAAACCGAATGAAATAAATTAACTAACTACTCTAAGCTAATTAATTATTACAATAAAGCTATTTAATTATTCTAGTTAACTAACTAACTACAAAATGAAATTGAATAACTAATTAACTAACTAATTAGTTACAATACTTATCGAAATTAACTAGGTACAACTAAGTACAATCATATGTAAGCTAAACAAGCTCGGTATGTGACGAATGCTACTCGAAAAACCACTGTTTTGTTTCCGAATGCCTCTAATTGCACAATGGAACACCAACACTGCTGCCCACTTCCAGAACATCTCTACTTGGCCAAAGAAACAGTCTGCCCAATTTTGCATCAGTGGCCGGCCGACCACTAGTAAAGGTTGTCGACCACCAGTGATGGCTGGCCAGCCATCAAAGGTGACCTGTCGTACCCAGTTCTCCTTGCTACAATAGAGGACAAACAGAGCATATACAGGGTATTTTAAGGGATTGTTTGCACAACTCACCCCTCCTTTCCATGAACAAATCAAAGGATTGGTGAGTTTAAGCCACAAACCACCAACTCAAGCAATTTCATTGCATGATGGCTTGTGACTCAAAGTGTGCAATCTCAATAAATGCAACCAAAAATACTCTAACCTCCTCCCTTTCATGAAAGACCAAGGGAAGTGGTGACCTTGAAACCTTGAATCATTTCATCACTAGTGAGTATGAAATGGTTCAAGTTTTCATGTGTTCAATTAACGTCCAATTGAACACAACCAATTGATTATCTTGCACCATTTTAGTCCCAAGTTTTAGTTACTCAATTTTAGTTACCAACCATCCTTTAATCAATTAAGTCCAAAGGGTGAGTTAAGTCCTTTAAATGGAAAGAAGGCTGAAAACACAAGTTGCTTTAGACATGAAAGAAGTATCATACCGTTGGTAATGAACCCCCAAAGGGATTAAACCATTAAGTATGAAACCTCAATTTCATACTTGAGCAACAAGTGACTTGAAACCACTTTCAAAGAAAAATAAAAAAGCCAAGAAATGAGAGAGGTTGCAGAGATGGTTAAGTGCTGAAAATGAGTGATAAAAGCATAAATAAATGCTATCAACTCAAACATGATGGTGTCTAAGGACTAGAACACCAAGCTTGTGAGGACTATTACACTATAAGCATGCAAAACAAAGCTCAAATGCTACCAAGAGCCCAAAAAAGTGCTAAAATAGTCTAAAACAAGACTTAAAACATGCTGGAATTAAGCTAAAACAAGCTAGATTAATATGCTAAAACATAACACAAACTAGGCTAGTAAGTAAGACACGAGGAATGGAGGCTAACCCCTCCAAATTTGGACTTCAAAACATGGTTTTAGCCACTGAAAAAGCTCTGAAAATCAGGATTTAAAAGCTTGGAAAAAGATAGTAAAAGGGTTGGAAACACAAGGGCTAAGGCCTCCAAAACAAGGTTCAAAGAAGGCCTCTCAACCCCTCAACCTTTAATGGCCTTAAATCCAAGCTTCAGCCCAAAAAACATAGAGTTTTGACAGCCCAAAACAATGGAAAAACAGCAAGAATAAGAGTATCGAAAATAAGCTAATAGATGAAGCCTTATACCTCTTGAAAAGAAGAAGCAATCCAAACAATAAAACCAAGCAAATAACACCCTCTAGAGCTCAAACCAAGCTCAAGAACACCTCAACTCAAAGATGGTGAGATTTGGTTAAGGGAGTATGTGCAAAGGTTAAGGACTTGTAGGCTAAAATGTAGAGAATTTGTAGAGAGAGAGGAAAATTTTTTATCTTAAAATTTTCTAACCTTAAAACATGAGATGGAGGCCCTCTATATATAGAAAACATGAAATCTCTACAAGGACATCCAGCCCTACACGTGAGTGCAGATACATGCATTTGTGCAAACAGCTGGCACAACTGGTATAAAATATTTGCAGAATCTGTTGGCGATTATTTGGCTATCAATGGTGACGACCACCATCCTTTGGTGGCCAAGCCACATCAGTGGCTAGCACCACCAAAGTGATGGCTGGCAGCCTCAAAGGGTGGCCGCCAAGCCACCTGAAACTGCAGGCTTGAAAGACCAAGGCTTGATCCAAAAAGGAGGCAACAAAGGTGTAGAGTTTGAAAGGCTCAAAGTTAGGGCATTCTGCTGAGGACTTTAAGCGCTTGGCGAGCAAATAAACTCATCATCTGGTGTGCATACGAGGACGTCCAAGTCGTAAGAGCCGTCAAAAATGGGGTGTCTACAACATGCCATTGAGCAATCTTAATTTGTGAGAATTGTTTGGTTAATGGAGACAAATTTTGTCCACTTAATTTCATTTGCAACTTTTATTTGTTTGTACTCAATATTATTTTAGCATAGAGGGGATTGGAGGTCGTGAGATGTGGATGAAAGAGATTGGTAGGTGGCGAGGAGGTTCGATCTAGGGCAGGCGGTGGCGGCAGGATAAAATAGGAGAAGTGTGAGTAGGGGAGAAAGGAAGATGGTGGGGGTGGCCAATGGTGGCCCTAGCCAATGGAGATGGGTAAAGAAAGGGATTTGTTGATTGAGAAATTAGAGTTTACAATTGTTGGAAATTGGGTTGGGTTTAGAACCCATACCCGATTGGGTCGCCCATGATGGCATGACCCATTAAGAGACCTAGTTAGGAGAGATTCATTTAGAATCTACTTATCCAAGGGATAAGATTGTATAACTCACTATCTTATCTTGTGGGTGGTTATAACTCTCCCACATAATATACGTATTATATTTGAGAGAGTAAGATTTTAACTGTATGGGTAATCAGTATTTGTTTTCTCTCTCCTAGACTCTCTCTTCTTTCTCTTTCCATAAAAACACAGAATAGCCTTTGTACTATGAAGAGTGTAGGTAGTTCTCTAGTAGTCCTATCCCACTGCAGGGAGTTGTTCGAAGATATTAATGGAGGCACGTGATTCATCCACATGATCTACTAATTTGGTTTGAGCGTGAAAGATATGCATGAATCTGTTTATTTCAGTTGTGTACCATTTCTTATTTTTCTTACAATAATTTCTAAGGTTCAATATTGTTTGACAATTTTAAGCAGATATAAAATTTATAAAAAATTGATAGAAATACCATTTTTCATACCTTTATAATGTAAGCAGCTATTCCTAGTACTAAACCAACTTAAATAATTTTAGTCAATATAATCTGGTTTTGTGCTAGGAATTTCTCCAATAATTTTTTTAATTCAAATTTTGGTTTAAAATTTGAATGATGGAACTTAAAAGAGAAACATTTAGAAGAAAAAAAAAATGCTCAGTAATGGAAACTTTCCTAATTCATTAGTTAATAAGGTAACTAAATTCCATTTAATTTAAAAAGTCAAATAGTCAATTTAAAGTTACACAAATTTCATGTTAATTAATGCAAAATTTCCTAATTCATTTGTTTTATATGGTAACTAAATTAAATTTAATTTAAAAGGTCAAATTTTTAATTTAACATTATATAAAAATTTATCACATTATGACAATATCATTTTTAATGATATTAAAAATTCATAAAATTAAAAAATAAAAAAAAAATGAATAGAGTTTCAAGCTCAAAAACATAATATCGTATAGTACAGATGCCAACCGGTGACACACGACACTACTTTGCATTGATATTGCAATAAAAATTATTTTAAAAGTAAGTGAAAATGTATAAAACCAATAATATGAAATTTTAAAAAGTTTTTAACCGAACTCCTCTCCATAAAAGTTAAACCCAAAACCTCACACTATAAAAAGTATTACACAATCACTAGGCTAACCACTGATGGGTCTTACTCAAAAAAAACAAAAATAAGATAAATGATAAATATGAAATATTAGAGAGAAACAATAAAAAGAAAAAGGAAAAACAAACCCAAATAAAAGAGGGAATAAAAAGTGTGTGTGAGAGAGAGAGATTGATTATCATATCAAAATCCAAAACCCAAATAAAAACACTAGATTCTGACACCTTCTTCCAAAAAAAAAAAAAAAGAAAGAAAACAATTGAGAAGATAGCTTTCTACCTTGGAGCTATGTTGTCATGACCCAAACCCGCCTCTCTAGGTTTAGCAACGTAACTGGCCAATAATCCGTAGATTACCGAAAACCTCATGACAGAAAACATAATATTAGGGGCTAGTAGAAGCAGATAATAAATATACAACGTTCATTGAGCTGTGCAAACATATATGTGATAGAAAAATTTTAAACTTCTTATATACATGTATTATCACATCATTTTTACATCATCATATATATGTAGATGAGACAAAATGAGACTTAGCCTTATTTACAAAATAAACAAAGACTTATTTAACCAAATAAGAAAACAAAAGCTTTTGAAATTTAATTCTACCCCTTAATTTGAGTGTGTTGTTTGGTTATAATTGCAAAAAATTAATTGCACACCCACTTTTCAAAACATTTACTTTTTAATATTATATATCACATCACTCAATTTAAACTCCTTTTAAAACTCATAACCAAACAAATTTTCCACACTCAAATCATAATTCCAAAACTCACAAACTCAAAATACAACTCTATTCTCAAATCATAATTCTATAACTCTACCAAACGCAACCTAAACTTCAATCACATAGCCGTAACCACTTAACATATCTGCAACCTCCACGTGCAATGAGTTGAATCAAATTGAATCTTGCCCTTATTATTATTAAAGTTGTGGTGTTGTGGACCGTTCTGTTTAAATTGGTAGAAACAAATTCTATTACCTCTTGATTTCGACTTCGTAAGAGCCGCTTAACAAATTTTTTGAGTTTTAATTATTCTTGGGTCTTGAATATTAAATGAGATATAAATTTAATTTTTGGGACTTATTTGATTAGTCCATACTTAATCATTTTAGTTCATGTTTAATTATGTGAATGGTGGGGACCACCTTAAGTCTTTTAAAATTTATTTATATTTTAATCTTAGTTGGAGATTTATTTTAAATTATTAAATTCCATTCATTTTGGACCTAATTGATTGAATCATGACTCGTTTGTAACCATGTATTATTGTTGTTATTGTTATTATTATTTATTTTATAATCTTGAGAGAGTTACAAATATTTATGGTGTGCACCATCAAATGAAATATATTTTGCGGTGAGAAAATATTATATTCTTTTTGTCATTAATGATGTTGAAATATACTTTTAATTGATATATATATATATATATGTATATGTATAAATAGATATTTATATTGATTTAAAAAAAAAAAAACCAATTTTGAAAGCAACACGTGGGCCCTCTCTCTCTCCTCCCTCATTTCCTTTCTTTTTCTTTTCTTCTTGGCAAGCAGAACACTTTCCCCTATTTTTCTTCTTTCTCTCTCTTTGGTCTCTCTCTCTCGGCTCTTGGTTCTCTCTGTCTTTGAATATTTTTTTGGTTACATTTATCATATAAAATCTTTGATCTACCAAAATCTATTAGGTTTTAGACCATAGTTTTTAAGATCAAAGTGAAGAGCTTGGTAAGAGTAACATTTTGATCGGTAGAGATCAAGATCTGACAAAAATGAAAATTGGGGTTTTTGCTTGTTTCCTCTTCTAGTTTTTGAGGTAGGGATTTTCTAAATATTGTGTATGTGTTTTAGTTTTATTATGTGTTATTTTGATAGTGTGATATTTGAAAAGATTAGGAGTTTATTAATGGTATATTAAATGTATAAAAAGGGAGAAGTTCTCAATTTTTTTTTTGAAAATCCATTGCTAGTTGTGTTTGGTTTTTGTGTGACTCATGGATGTTTTATTCTATTTTATTTTATTTTTGAGAAACCCCCAAATTTTAATAAAACCTAGAAATTTAAATGCTAAGATTTAGATTTTGGGATGAGTTTGTGAAAAGCTTACAAGAGTTAAAAATATATGTTTGTTTGAACAAATGACAATTTGAAAGTGGATGTTTATAGGGATGAGATTGATGAGAATGTTGTTAGAAATATTGAAAACCATTGAGGTTTCTTTTGAAAATTGTTAAATTTGAAAATATTGAACTTTTGAGAAAGATGAGAATATTTGTCATGTTGAGGTATTGAGAATTGTTGAAAGAAAGTATATTATTTTTGGCATTATGAAAATTCTTGATGAATTCTTGAGTTTGAATAAAAAGGGAAGATTGATGATTTTTTTAAAAGAATATTATGATTCTTGATTGAGTTGGGAAAGAGGAGATTAAATATGTGATTGTTACTCTTATGTTGAAATGATTGAAAATATGAGATTATGAGTTATGTTTGTCTCTTGAAATTTATATTTTGCATAGAGATAATTGTTTGGGCAACCGTGGAGGGTTGTATTGATTATTGTAGAAATTGTATATGTAATAGGTAAATTGAAATATTTGTAAATTCATGCATGGTATTAAACATTGTATAATCTCATTATTTAATTCTTGCATAGGATTTGAGAAATTGATTTTCAAATTGTTTCATTGAGAATATTTAAAATATGTTGAGTTATGGGGTAAATACGTTTGGTAAATCCGGATAGAGGGTGTAGATTGGTATTGTTTAAGTTGGCCTGAGTGTCCAGGGTGAAAAACCGAAAATATGCGCGGAGTAGATGCCACGTGCCTTCCGGTTAGGAGCCAGTAAAGTGGAGATTGATAGTGCTAGTTATGCCTACTTGTAGACACCAGTATAGGGATTTCCAGTGTCGTATTTACTGTCCCTTGTTCCATGAAATGGATGATTGAATTGGTTATGCTTTTAAACAAATGCATGACATGAGAATTTCGAAATGAGAAAACTGTTGGGAAAAATAGTTTTTATAGGCTTATTTTGGGCCTACTTTGAGCCCAAAATTGAGTGGGCCCCGAGCGTCTTTTGGGACGGATCCGAAGAGGTGAAGTGTTCCTTGCCGCGTGGCAAGTCACACGGTGAAGACGGTTCGTTAAAACCATTTACGAGTGAATGGGAATATGATGTCATTTTCGGGTTCAAGGAATGGACATTTAAAGATTTACATGTGGGTTTTCTTTTAATGGGTTGTCATACATTGAAACTTTAAGAGAGTTTATTTGTGTATATAAGCTCTAGCCTACAACACTTGGGTTGGGCCCCAAGGGGCACCCCAAGTTTGTAGAAGGGAAAAGTTATGGACAAAGTGAACTTTAGCCTAAACCACCACACACCTTGTGTATACCACGCCGAATCCATCCAATTGGCCGTCTTGGTTGTGGGTCGGTTCTAATATTAATTTATTTCAAATTCGAATTTGAATTCATTTATTGTCCAATAATTGTGCCTCCAAGTTCCTTTTTTTTTTCCTAAACTGTTAATAGGTTTTTAAACTGTCGGACATATTCAAAACTGTCCAAAATAGTTTTCTGCTATTTCAGACAGATTCTATTTTCAAACAGATTTAAATCTGCTAAGCAGATTTGAAGAGGTTCAAAACATAGTTCAACAGGTTCAATTTGTTCTTGACAGATTGGATAATTGCTCAGCAATGTTTAGACAGTTTTAAAACTACCAAACAGTTAATAAAACTGCAACAGATCTGTCCATTTGAATTTGGCACCTGTTGACCTCTTTTTGTACCTGTTCGGGCTATGCCAACAGTCACTAAGTTGCCTATAAATTGATATCCTATTCCAGCAGGTTGGTAACCACGAAATGATCCCAAAATCAGTCTGTAAAGTCCCTTTTCCTTGCTATCCAGATTATATCTGTTTGCATTTGTTTTATTCTTCATTCTAGTTTTAGAATAAAATTCAGAGAGTTAGAACACAGGTTTGGTTCGCCGAACAAATTGTTTGGAGTGCTACTACAATTTATGAAGATCATTGTATCCTGGGAGATAGACGCCATTCAACCGTAAGCACCGTAGCGGGGCGAATCTGTCTTAAGGACATAGTTTCACACACTCGACTTGGTCTTTAATTATTGATTCGGTTTAACAAAATAAATACTATAAGTTTTATTTTATTTTGTTTGAATTATTTCCTTATATTTTATTTACACAGAAGATTGTTCCAACAAAAACCTATGATTTTTGGCATTGGCATCTCATATGCATTGCACTTCATGATGTTGTTAAACTGCACGCACTTTATTCAGATTATCTCTGTTGGGCTTTATGCTCATCCTTTAGTGGAAACCATTTTTTAGGTGATTGTGGTGTGCCTCCCCGCCAAAGTGAAGGCGTAGAGGATCTTTTGGAGCACAAGGCTCAATTATTATTTGTTTTGTTTTCTTTGCAAGCCAAGGGCTATCTATGTATGGGTTTGAAAACCATTTTGTTATAACCGGGCGAAGCCTTGGAACTTGTAGCCATTAAGGCATAAATTTGTATTTTGTTTCTTTAATTTGTTATTATCACATGCTATAAACTCATATCTTAAGGATGATGAATGTATTAATGCAAGTGGTCTCTCTTTTGCGAAATCTCATGTTGGATATCGTTAATGGAAAAATGGTGATTTAGTATGAATATTGACTATTGAAATGTCTATTTTATTCAATGTTCTTGTATGTAATAATGAGAAGTAATGAGATTTAGATTTATGCCTATGAGTTAATCTAGATATATCAAATGTCAATATTTTTTGGGGCATTACACCACGGGAGGCATATAGGTTGGCTGACAAAAAGAAATTCCAGGCAGACACCTCTAAGCCTGGTCATACGCCTGATCACCTACATATATAAATAATACAGTAAGCTAGAGTTTAGTAAATAACAACAAAGTAAAGGTTTTATTGAATGATGTCCACAACAAATTCAGAAATCAAAATTCAAAATTCAAATCAGAAACAAATTCTTATTCATATTCAGATTTTGCATATCGTCATACGTGGTACATTCATTAGCGCTAACATATAGATGACCTATAATTATATGGGATGTACAGATGACCCATGATCGCATGGGACGATCAGATACAGAGCAGATAACAGTTATGTTTAACAAGTTCCATGATGGAATCTCTGGTACCAGGTAATAGATAACAAATATCACATAATACTAAGGATGCCACGAATACATTTCAGAAAATTAGACAATCATTCATTCATACAAAAAATAACAGTTTAGAAAACAAAGTATCATATCATTCAGAAAATACATATAACTGAAGATAGCTTTACAGAGTTGTTACTCACAGATAGCTCCAGAAATAAATTAGATAGATTAGACAGATCAGACAGATTAGGCAGATAATAGCGTGTGACCTACACAAACACATAACGTATATACATTGAAATGCAATATCACTTCCTTGATCAAACTTAACTTCTATTGTCTTTTTTTGCCTAAATAATCTGAAGTTCTACTACGCTTATTCTTTTTTTATTCAAATGAATCGGGTTCTCATTTCACATATTCTTTTAGTACTAAATCATTCTTTTTCAAATTGATTGATTTCTTACTTGACTTCTCAATCAATTACTACTAAATCAATAATTTATTCTTTAACCAACTAATTTATGTTGATTGTTAGCTTATTAATCTTCATTGAGCCAGACATCATGTCTAGAATGCTTGGGAAGAGATGAGAATGAAAATATAAACTAAAAGCAATTTTCGAAAATATGTTGAAAATAGTTGTTCGTTCAAACGAACCTTTAGTCGCTTGAGCGGTCTGTAAAAGACTGCAAAAGTACTGGAAGCCCTTAATGTGAGCTCGAGCAATAATTAGTCCGCTCGAGTGGTCTGTAAAATTCTAGAATTCCGAACTTCTCAAAAATGACTTCCAAATGCATTTTTCAATCTTTAAACCCATACATATCTTGATCAAAACCTTGAAAGCACTTTACAAAACATAAAAACTTATTTATTTATAAATCATTTGCTCAAACTCTCATCACGTTGTCAAAACTTAAATCAAACTCCCTCCATGCAAATATTTTCGACTTCTTTTTCCTTTGAAAAATAAGCATGAAATTAAACATGAACTCATGAATTTTCTAAAATAAAATTCAATACAAAAACTCTCATACATCAATACTTTAAAATCCAAACTCAAAACCATGAAACATAATTACTAATTAATTTATTTGAATCAAAACCCATGAACTCATGGATTCTAAAATTCTTTTTCAAAATCAAATGTACAATGCAATTGGATGTAATTTTTGAAGCTTATTTTAACTATAACTTTCAAAATCAACCCCAAAATAATTAATTTCTACATTAACTTTCATAATCTTGAATCTAATTCAATTTCTTCATCCTTTTACTAATTCCTTTCAAATTACATGAAATTGATTTCTAACTCTTTCTATTTTCTTTAAATCATGAAATTGAAGTTATAAAACTCTTAGAGAAATATTTGCATGTGTGAAATTAGGATCAAAATCAAACCATTTACATCAAAATTCCTTTAACTCAAGATTAAACTCAAAGTGCTCATGAATTTATAATTTTCCAAAACTTGCCCTTCTTATACCAAAACATGGAATTAATCCTTCACATCTTTTAAAAATCTAGGATGCATGTAAATATGGAATTCAATTTCATGAAAAAAAATAACAAAACAAACTCAAATGATGAATTACAAAAATAATCTCTTAGAATTTGATCTTAACTCAATTTTTAGCCCAAAACTTAATTTTCATAATACTTTTCCTTTTCTATTCAAAGTATACAATTAAATAGCTCAAGGTCTTCAAAATCCATGATGCACGTGAATATAAAACTCAAATGCTTCATAGTGTTTAAAATCAACCCCAATTTGATGATATTATGAGATCAATTTCCATGTTCATTAACCTAACTCATTTTCTTCATTTTCTAACTAATTTCTTTTAATTACATGAAATTGAATCTAATTACCTCTTAATTTCAACTTCTATATGATTTATCTATGAGATTTGAGTTTTAATTTCTTACCTAAAATCTTCAATTGATGAATCCTTGACAAAACCTTGAACTCCTCTTCAATCCTTCACTTTTTCAAGCTTTTCCTTAGCTTTTCTTCACCATTTCCATTTTCTTCACCATTTCCAGCACATGAGTTCTAAGATTTGAACTCTCTCCCTCTCTCTCTCTCGGGTTTGCCCAAAACAAATACGAAGCTACACTCCTTTTTGTTCTCAATCTCTTTCTAGCACAAGAATGCTTCCAACAAGTAATAAAATAGAGTTGCCTACTCTCTCCTCTCTTCACATTGCACACGTGCACACTTATTGACGCCTCCAGCACAACATTCACATGCATGCACACGCAGCACACAGAACTTCTTAGTACACACACAATTTCTCGGCACACCCAGTTCTCGGCACACACCCACATACACCCCCACTTCTAGATTCTTCCTTAATTCAATTTATGTTTTTGTTTAATTTAATTGAGCAACACTTAATCTTAATAAATCTTGATTAACACATAATTAAATTAATCATACCTAATCACAAATCTCACATAATTTAATTTGTCTAATTTGACTTCCATTAGAGCTCAATTAATTATATTAAATTTATCAATCTAAATTAGATTTTTAATCAAACTCTCAAAAGGTTCTAAATATTAAATTAAATTTATTTCTATCATCAATTTTGGCTTCTCACATCATTAAGGCCTTCAATTTCAGATCAAACTCAAAATCTCCACCAATAAATTACATATTCAATTAAACACCTCTCAAATAAATTTAATTCAGAATAACCACAATTCTCAATCCTCATAATCAAATTAGCTTAATTAATTCCAATTCGAACCCGATTAGTCAAATCTCAATTTTACAAAACTGAATCAAATATTCAATTAAACTTCTATATAGTCTAATACTCGAAATTAAACTAATTCAGCTAATCAATTTCACCTTTTTAAGTCATTTAGGTTTTCAATTTCTAATTCCAACATAAATCCTTAATCAAATCGTATACGAATCAGACTGAATAATTCTCATAAATCTCAAATTGAATCAAATTAATGAACAATTACAATTCAAATCTCCTCAATTAATTAAATGCTAATTATTATACATGGTAAGGTCATCACATGTGTAGAGATTGAGGCAGATGGTAGAAACCCCCTCTCAATGGGGCTATATTCTGGAGATCACCACTGGGCTATATTCCGAAAATCACCATCAGAGATTAAACTTCTAAAGAGAGAGAGCTTGGTGGAAAAAGGAAGATGTGTGAGAGAGAATGGAGTTTCAAATTTTGAAATCTAAATTAGATAGAGACAGAAGATATCTTTGTGAATTGATTCAATCCTGAGGATGAGAATCGAAAAGCTAATTATAAAACTGATCTGAAGCATTGATATTCACCAAAAAATCTGAACCATTGAAATGTCCAAGTAGGACAAATGAGAGGAAGACATTCTTAACCATTGCATTGAATCAATCTGATGGTGCATATTTTGACAAATAGACAAAAGTCCATCAAGATTCAAAAACCACCTTTCCTTGTTATATAGATTTGTAATATTGGTAAACTTTATAAAACTTATGTTTTTTTGAACGCTGTAAAACTTATATGTTTATTTCTTAATTTACATTAAGGTTAGGGAGAGTTATTATTTTATTTGAGTTCTATACAGCGTGTGGTATCAGCAAAATTGTTAAAAGTTTTTTAAGAAGAATAATATTTTGTTCCATTTTTTTAGTATCTTCATAAAAAAAAATGACACAGATTCCATAATTTTCAACATGATACATATAAGTTACAGCTATATTTTAATATTATTTACACCGTGCCTTTAGGCACGGGCATACACTAGTGTGTGTATATATATATAAGGATAGTTTGGTCATTTTATGAAAAATTGTCGTCATAGACAAAGTGTTTTAGAATGTGGACCTTTGGACAAATAAAATTAAAAATTGGATTTTTGAACAAAGTGCCTTTTTTATTTTGGTCTAGTGTAGAAGAATATAAAAAGTAAAAAAAATTAAAAATAATTTATTAAAGATAAAAAAATCCAACTAACTTTTATTTAATTAAGAATTCGTTTGAGAATTGATTTTTTAATTTTTAATTTTATTTTTTACAAAAAGATGTAAAAAAATGTAAAGAGAATGAATTTATTTTTTGTATTGGCTTATTAACGCAAACATTCTCTAAGTAGAGCAACTTTGTTTGGTTTAACAATTTTCAAAAATAATTTTTGAGTTTTCAATTTAATTTGTATTTTTTGGTTTTTAGTAATTTTTAAAAATATTTTAATCAATTTTATTTTTTACTTTTTAGATCCATTTAACCTAGATACATTTGAAAATACAAAATTTGTCAAAAGAATCTTTTAGAAATTCACTAAATACAAAAAAATAAAAAAAAATCAGTATATTTGTAACGCCCTCAAAATAATAACATTAAAGATAACTCATATGCGGAATAAATATAAGTTCATATATCAAAGTTCACAGTTTAGTAAGCATTTAAATGCCATATAGGCTTACATCTTTCCAAGACCTTGCTTGGTTACACAAATAGAGTCTCGCTCATTACATATTTAGCCCTTGGCTTTACAAACAACACTCATGCACACATAAAGCACAATAAGGAAGCTCTTGCTTCCCAATGATCCACCATTGCTATTGCCTTGGTGGTAACATCCCATCTGTACCTGAAAATGATGTTCCCATATAGGGTGAGCTACAGCCCAATAGAAATACACTAAACCAGCTATGAACAATGACTAAAAGATTAGCAGTTGATAGATGGTCATCACTGTTTCATTCCCTTAGGTCACATTACTGTTTCATGACATACAAGTCTATAGTATTCTTCAATTTTTCCATTTCTCATTCATTTCTCATTTCAAGCCATGGCTCAGAACTTGGCCAAGCAACATTAGACATTTTTTTTTCATTTCACAATAGATAAGCATATTAGCTATATCAATACATCAACAGATAAGCATATGAGCTATATCAACACTTCCATATATCACACTTCCAAAGACAAGCATACGAGCTGTGTCAACATATCACCAGATAAGCATATGAGCTATATCAACACTTCCATATATCACACTTCCAAAGACAAGCATACGAGCTGTGTCAACACATCACTAGATAAGCATATGAGCTGTATCTATGGAGTCCATCCCCTATCTCCTCCCAAACAATATCCGGTTTAGAGGTTCATCCCCTATCTTTCCCTAAACAAGATCCGGTTTAGAGGTCCATCCCCTATCTTCCCCTAAACCGTGGAGTACATCTCCTATCTCCTCCAACACAACACAATGCATATAAACAATTAATATACACATTATCAATCAATACATACAGTTAATGTATTCGTTCAACAGTCATGCTCAATGACCCATTCCCTTGATTAGTTTCCGTTCGCCTAATCATCACACATTGTCTACAACAATCACGACTATCCTCCACCGATAGCCCAAAAGTAGTTATTTCTAAACAGAAAATAAATGCACAAATGGATACATATATCAACATTTCAACTAGGTGAGCAGTAAATAGTTCAACTACACCCTTTAATCCCATACCTTTCCAATTTCAACATTTTTAATTCAAATCCTCATTTCCCAAATTAATTATACAAATTAATTTATTAAACCAATTAGGGCAAATTCCCATAATTTTCAATACCGACCCTACGGTCTCATAACCATCAATTTGATAACGAAATTTACCATTTTCAATGTTACGCATAACCATGGATTCAATTTAGTTAAAACCCCTCTTTTATGAAAATTACATAAAAGTCCCAAAACTTTCTCAAGAATTACACAATAATTTCCAACATTTCAAAATACCAAAATTTAAAGACAAAGCTCATAAAGAGGAGTAGGTTATCCCTACCTCGAAGTTAGAACCAAAATGGAGATGAAGACCAAAACCCAACGTGCTCCAAATCCAAAGATTTTCAGATTAAATCAAAGCTCAAGTCACCCTCTATCTTTTTAACAAAGGCTCTAGGATAGATTTACACTCTAGAGAGATCAAACCTTAGAGAGAATATAAGTTTAGAGAGAGAGAGAGAGAGAGAGAGTCGGCTGCTAGGGTTTAGAAATGAGAAGAAGAGAAAAAATGATGTTCAAAAACGTTGCTGCCTGCTGATATAAACAGGCTCGCTCGAGCGAAGACTTGGTCGCTCGAGCGACCAGACACAGAAAAGCTCGCTCGAGCGAAGACACTTTCGCTCGAGCCAACAAATGCAACTCTCAGGTCCAGTACCAGACGCAATCTCTCAACAGAAGCTCGCTCGAGCGAAGGTCCAAAAATCTGGGCAGTAACACTTGGCTCCCAACACACCCATCCTGTAACAAACCTGCCCAACACATCCTATAACTCAACTACAAGGTAGGAAAGGATGTAAACAAGATAATAACCAACTACTAACCCCTACGGACACACGTCCGGATCACTGTACAACAAGGGGAAAACCGGGATCGCTATAACCTCCCCCCCTTAAAGAATTTTGTCCCCGAAATTTAGAACAAGTTTTCGAAAAGTTTGACACAATTTTTTTTTTTAAAAGAAAAAATGTTACAATTCAACATTAAACAACTTGACCCATTACCGGCCATTTCATCTCTTATCAAGAGGCATCTCTCAACAAATACATTTCATCATATATTCCCTTTCCTTTTCAACCATTTTCAACATACATGGTTTACAATTTCATATCATAATCAATTTTCATGATACATTTCCAGTTTTATAATATGACCAACATATGTAATATTACAATCAACTCCCATATCAAGGCAAGTTCTACAATATTCCCATAAACCGAAACATTCACAATGTTTTACAACTTATGACATATTTAATGATCTTAAAGTCCAATGTTACACAACAATGTATATATAACGTATGTTCAAACGTCCACAAATGGATCCGGATATTTCTCTCGGACCTCTAATTCACGTTCCCAAGTGGCCTCCTCCACTCTGTGATGTTTCCACAAAACCTTTATCAAAGGAATGGTCTTACCACGTAGGACTTGATCTCGCCTATCCAAGACTCGAACCGGTCTCTCCTCATACGAGGCATCCTCATCTACCTCTAAGTCAGTCCAATCTAACACATGTGATGGATCCGGCTCATATTTCCGAAGCATACTCACATGAAACACGTCATGAACTCCGGACAACTGCGGTGGCAAAGCCAAACGATAAGCAACCTCCCCAATCCTCTCAAGGATCTCAAAGGGGCCGATAAACCGAGGAGATAACTTCCCACGCTTCCCAAACCTCATCAAACCTCGTCTAGGTGATATTTTCAAGAAAACATGATCACCTACCTCAAACACCAACGGTCTCCTCCTACGGTCAGCATAAGATTTCTGACGACTCTGGGCTGTAATAAGCCTCTTACGGATAAGCTCAACTTTCTCCGTCGTTTCCTTTACCAACTTCGGACCCAACAAAGGTACATCACCTACCTCGGCCCAACAAACCGGAGACCTACAAGGTCGGCCATACAAGGCCTCAAACGGTGCCATACTGATACTCGACTGAAAACTGTTGTTGTAGGCAAATTCTACCAATGGTAAGTGCCTCTCCCATGTCCCACTAAAGTCAAGGGCACAACCCCGAAGCATATCCTCAAGGATCTGAATAGTACGCTCGGACTGCCCGTCAGTCTGAGGGTGATAAGCCGTACTAAAGGTCAACTTAGTGCCCAAGGCACTCTGCAAACTCTGTCACAACCTAGCAGTAAAACGAGGATCTCTATCTGAGACGATCGTCACTAGGACCCCGTGCAATCTCACTATGTCACGAATATACAAGTCGGCAAGATGATCTACCGAATCTCTCACGCGCATTGGAATGAAGTGCGCCGACTTAGTTAACCGGTCTACAACCACCCAAATAACATCACTACCCCGCTGAGTCCTCGGAAGACCGACAACGAAGTCCATAGTGACATGTTCCCACTTCCACTCGGCAATAGGCAAGGGTTGCAACAAACCCGCTGGCCTCTGATGCTCAGCCTTCACTTGCTGACAAGTAAGGCATTTCGATACAAAAATAGCCACATCTCTCTTCATACGCCGCCACCAAAACTGGCGACCCAAATCCCGATACATCTTAGTACCTCCCGGATGCACCGCAAGGTGCGAATGATGAAACTTTCGGAGTACCTCCTCTCGGCAAGACTCCGGCACAAACAAACGGTCTCGGTATCTCACACTCAGGTCGGGATACACAGACAAACCCTCATCAACCTTCCCACTGGAGATCTTCTCTCGGAGGGATTCTACTTCAAGGTCACCTATTTGTGCCTCTAACACTCGAGTCACAAGTGTAGGCTGCGCAACAACAGAAAACAAGGCCGCAGCCTCAACAGATTCGCCCAAATGCAAATCAAATTCCCCAAGTGCACCCAACATCTCCCATTCCCGAATGGCTATACAAGCTACATCATTAATGGATTTCCTGCTAAGGGCATCAGCCACCACATTGGCCTTTCCGGGATGATAGTGCAACTCGAAGTCATAATCCTCAATGAACTTCATCCATCTCCTCTGCCTCAAGTTCAAGTCTTTCTGTGTAAACAGATATTTCAGACTCTTATGATCCGAGAATACCTCGAATCTCTCACCATAAAGGTAGTGCCTCCAGATTTTCAAGGCAAAAATCACTGCTGCTAACTCTAAGTCATGTGTAGGGTAATTCTTCTCATGAATTTTCAACTGACGCAAGCCATAAGCTACCACTTTCCCCTCTTGTATCAACACACAACCCAAACCCTCTCGTGAGGTATCACAGTAAACTGCATAACCCAACTCTCTCTCCGGAATAATCAAGACCGGAGCGGTGGTCAATCTAACTTTCAGCTCTTAGAACGACTTTTCACAAGTCTCACTCCATACAAATTTGACTCCCTTCCGAGTCAACCTAGTCAATGATGAAGCTAACCTGGAGAAATCCTTCACAAACCGACGGTAGTACCCAGCTAATCCTAGAAAACTGCGGATCTCAAACACACTCTTAGGTTGTGCCCAGTTTTGCACTGCCTCAGTCTTGGATGTATCAACAGACACCCTTTCCCCGGATACCACATGGCCTAAGAACTTGACTTCTCCTAGCCAGAACTCACATTTCCCAAACTTGGCATACAGTCTATGGGCACTAAGTATCTCAAGCACCACTCTCAAGTGTTCCTCGTGCTCCTCCTCAGAAGTTGAATAGATAAGGATGTCGTCCACGAAACGATCCAAGAATTCCCGAAAGATTCGGTTCATCAAGTCCATAAAGACTGCCGGTGCGTTGGTAAGCCCAAATGGCATCACCAGAAACTCATAATGGCCATACCGCGTACGGAATGCCGTCTTAGGAATATCCTCGTCCCTGATCCTCAACTGGTGGTAACCCGATCTCAAGTCTATCTTAGAGAAACAATGGGAACCCTTCAACTGGTCAAATAGATCATCTATACGGGGCATAGGGTACTTATTCTTAACCGTAGCCCGATTTAACTTTCGCTAGTCGATACAAAGTCTCAAGGCACCATCTTTCTTCTTAGCAAAGAGGGCTGCTGCTCCCCACGGTGAAACACTAGGGCAAATGAAGCCCTTATCTAGCAATTCCTAGAGTTGAACTTTCAACTCAACCAACTCTGCTGGAGCAAAACGGTAAAGGGCTATAGAAATCGGCGCTGTGCCGGGCACTAGATCAATAGAGAACTCAGTCTCTCGAAGAGGTGGTAAATCTACGAGGTCCTCGGGAAAAACATCCGAATACTCACAAACCACCCTCGGTAACACAATCTGGGTCTCATCACACTCACCACTCTCAAAGTTAACAAGTAGACCACTAAGCTCACTCCGCCCTCGCGGATCATATCCCGGTGGCAAAACACTACCAACCTGGTCCCCCAAGAAATGGAAACACTCCCCGCTCACGGTACAACAAGTGACCCTCTGGCGGTAAAAATCAATAACTGCTCGGTATGACGATAACCAGTCCATACCCAAAATAACATCAAAGCCTTTCATAGGCATAACCACAAAAGGAAACGGAAGCCTATGATCGGCGACCTCTATATCACAACCTCTACATCCGTGTTTCAAAATCAACTCACCCCCGATAGGTGACACAACACAAATAGGAGATGCTAACAGTGCTAACTCCAACTCTAACACAGATGCAAATGCAGCAGATACAAAAGAGTGAGACGCACCCGTATCAATCAATACACTAGCAACCGAGTTGCAAAACAGAAAGGTACCTCTCACTACTGATGGAGCCGGTACTAGATCCTGCATGTATAAGATACACGCGCCAGAGGCCTGATCCCTCTGCTCACCTCTAGGAGCATACGACTGCTGCACAGACTGGGAAGACGAAGCTCCCGGATTAGCCCTCGAGGCCTGCACAGACTGAGTTGGCTGATAACTCTGCGTCTGCCTAGAACTAGACGCTCCTGACGTGGTACTCAACTGTGGGCAATACCTCTTCATGTGCCCAGGCTGTCCACACTGATAACAAGACAAAGGCTGGCCCTTGCCCTGACTCTGGCCCTGAGGTTTAGCTGTAGAAGAAGCAGCTCGCTGACCCCCTCCTTTTTGTGGGCAAACCGAAGACTTGTGACCCAACTGGCCACATGCAAAGCAAGTGAAGCCTCCCTGACTACCTCCCCCGGAGCCTGCACTTGGTACCGGAAAAATCGATCGAGACTGATGTGGTTGGGATTGGGATGAAAAGTTACCCCTGCTCTTCTTATTCTGTCTATAGTCTCCTTGAGATTCTTGGCCCCTAGACCTCGAACTCCGAAGCCTCTCCTCCTCAGCTTGCACAGACACCTCTACGTATGCCGCCGACTCTACAAGGCGGTCATAGTTTCGAATCATGTTCCCAACAATTTTAAAGAAAATTTTATTTTTCAACCTGTTCTCAAATTCAATGCAACGACGCTCTTCCGTTGCCACCAACTTCGGTGCAAATCTAGATAAACTAGAGAAAACTGCCTCGAACTCGGCCACCGTCATGTCGAGCTGTTTGAGGTCTTTGAATTCTTGCCTCAATCTCCCCCTAGCAGCGGGAGGTAAATACTTATCTTGGAAAGCAACTACAAAGGCTTCCCACGTTGGCTCCACTCTACCTTTGGCATACTTCCACCACTGACCCGCATCCCCTTTTAGGTAGTAACTAGCTAGGGTCACTCTTAGTTCACTATCCTCGATGTGAAGTATCTCGAATGTCTTCACTGTTTGCTCGAGCCACTCATCTGCTTTCTTGGGCTCGGGGCCACCATGGAATTCGTCTGGTTTGGCCCGCAAAAATTCCCGAGTAAGAAAACTAGACCTTGACTCCACGGTGTTCTCTCGGGCTTGATTCTCCGCCCTCAACAAATTCATGGACTCCCTCAAAGCCCCTGCCATTTCTTGAGCTAGGGCCCCCATTGCGGTTTGATCTGCTTGTCCCACTTGCTCGGCCATATTAGCTTGGCCAAACCCTTTTTCTTGCACCGGAACCCTATGGGCCGGTACCTCATACACACCTCAGCGAGCCCTACCACACCTTCCACCTCTACCGCCACGGACTTGACCCCTTCCTGACATCCTAATAAAGATAACACAGAACGTTAGCACATCCATAAACGTGCCGAAATCTAAACACGGACAACTGTAATTCATTCCACGTAAGCATATAAACACATAAGCACTTACGAATTTCCTTTCCGGATATTGACAGTCCCGAGGCGTTACTAGAGTTCCGGTTAGAAATAGCATTGATCAAGTGCCTTTCCAACAAGACTCACAGAAACTCAAGGATCCAATCAACATCCTAGAAATTAAATCACACGCCCACATAATCACATAAGCATGTTATCATAGAAGCATGGAACACTACATCTACGCCTCTAACCAAGTGAGACAAACCCACTGTGATACTAATCACTTCCCACGTACCCAAAGTATTCAAACCCGGTACGCTCTGATACCAAGTTGTAACGCCCTCAAAATAATAACATTAAAGATAACTCATATGCGAAATAAATATAAGTTCATATATCAGAGTTCACAGTTTAGTAAGCATTTAAATGCCATATAGGCTTACATCTTTCCAAGACCTTGCTTGGTTACACAAATAGAGTCTCACTCATTACATATTTAGCCATTGGCTTTACAAACAACACTCATGCACACATAAAGCACAATAAGGAAACTCTTGCTTCCCAATGATCCACCATTGCTATTGCCTTGGTGGTAACATCCCATCTGTACCTGAAAATGATGTTCCCGTATAGGGTGAGCTACAGCCCAATAGAAATACACTAAACCAGCTATGAACAATGACTAAAAGATTAGCAGTTGATAGATGGTCATCACTGTTTCATTCCCTTAGGTCACATTACTGTTTCATGACATACAAGTCTATAGTATTCTTCAATTTTTCCATTTCTCATTCATTTCTCATTTCAAGCCATGGCTCAGAATTTGGCCAAGCAACATTAGACATTTTTTTTCATTTCACAATAGATAAGCATATTAGCTATATCAATACATCAACAGATAAGCATATGAGCTATATCAACACTTCCATATATCACACTTCCAAAGACAAGCATACGAGCTGTGTCAACACATCACTAGATAAGCATATGAGCTGTATCTATGGAGTCCATCCCCTATCTCCTCCCAAACAATATCCGGTTTAGAGGTCCATCCCCTATCTTCCCCTAAACAAGATCCGGTTTAGAGGTCCATCCCCTATCTTCCCCTAAACTGTGGAGTACATCTCCTATCTCCTCCAACACAACACAATGCATATAAACAATCAATATACACATTATCAATCAATACATACAGTTAATGTATTTGTTCAACAGTCATGCTCAATGACCCATTCCCTTGATTAGTTTCCGTTCGCCTAATCATCACACATTGTCTACAACAATCACGATTATCCTCCACCGATAGCCCAAAGCAGTTATTTCTAAACAGAAAATAAATGCACAAATGGATACATATATCAACATTTCAACTAGGTGAGCAGTAAATAGTTCAACTACACCCTTTAATCCCATACCTTTCCAATTTCAACATTTTTAATTCAAATCCTCATTTCCCAAATTAATTATACAAATTAATTTATTAAACCAATTAGGGCAAATTCTCATAATTTTCAATACCGACCCTACGGTCTCATAACCATCAATTTGATAACGAAATTTACCATTTTCAATGTTACGCATAACCATGGATTCAATTTAGTTAAAACCCCTCTTTTATGAAAATTACATAAAAGTCCCAAACTTTCTCAAGAATTACACAATAATTTCCAACATTTCAAAATACCAAAATTTAAAGACAAAGCTCATAAAGAGGAGTAGATTATCCCTACCTCAAAGTTAAAACCGAAATGGAGATGAAGACCAAAACCCAACGTGCTCCAAATCCAAAGATTTTCAGATTAAATTAAAGCTCAAGTCACCCTCTATCTTTTTAACAAAGGCTCTAGGATAGATTCACACTCTAGAGAGATCAAACCTTAGAGAGAATATAAGTTTAGAGAGGGAGAGAGTCGGCTTCTAGGGTTTAGAAATGAGAAGAAGAGAAAAAATGATGTTCAAAAACGTTGCTGCCTACTGATATAAACAGGCTCGCTCGAGCGAAGACTTGGTCGCTCGAGCGACCAGACACAGAAAAGCTCGCTCGAGCGAAGACACTCTCGCTCGAGCCAACAAATGCAACTCTCAGGTCCATACCAGACGCAATCTCTCGCTCGAGCGAAGGTCCAAAAATCTGGGCAGCAACACTTGGCTCCCAACACACCCATCCTGTAACAAACCTGCCCAACACATCCTATAACTCAACTACAAGGTAGGAAAGGATGTAAACAAAATAATAACCAACTACTAACCCCCACGGACACACGTCCGGATCACTGTACAATAAGGGAAAAACCGAGATCGCTATAATATTTTTGTTTTTTATTAGATTTATTCATAAATATTTTAATTTTTAAGTACATTAAAATTAGGTATATTTTAAAAAAAAATTGACTAAAATATAAAAAGTTCACTGAAAATAACAACATACATAAAATAAAAAACTAAAAAATTATTTTTAAAAACCCAAAGCCAAATACATTTTTAATTTTTATTTAAAAATTAAAAAGAGTCTAGTAAAAAGGCAATTCCAAACGTACTGAGACATTTTAACATCTAAGCAAAGATTCTGATACATATCTATACTATTATTAATAAAGGAAACACCTTAATTGGTGTCTTGAAACTATCATTTATTTTAATGTTGAGTGTCTATTTTGTCAATAAAAAAAAAAAAAAACCATTAAACAAATAATAAGCACTGAGACTCGAATTATGAATAATATAATAAATAAGACACTTATCACTTAAATCACACATAATATATAATAAATATTTTATTTTATTTTTACTTATTTAAATTCACCATGTAATGAGTGAGTGTGCTAGTATCATGTACCTACATCCCGTAACACTTGCAAGGTAACTAAAGGTGAACTGGGGCTGTTTGGGTTCTCATTTTTTTGAGTTCATCAGCTAAACATCCTACATTTTCTCTTCTTTCTTTCTTTTTTTCTTTTATTTTATTTTCTTTTCTTTTCTTTTTAGGGTCATCAGGGTCAAATGCTTTTAGCATCTGTCATGGTAGAACCCTAGGTTCTAGCATTTTGGAAAGATGGAATGAAGGTGATGTAAAATACGAATTGATTTGGGTGGATGATTTTATTAATCAAAATTGGAGTTTTTAAAGATAGAGTAGTACACACCAATTAAAAAGGCAATTTTTGTAATCAAATTATTTCAATATAGTGTTAATTAAGTAATCGTTTTAATTATGATCTAAAGTGATATTGAGATACGCCTATGTAGTGTTTGATCATTTGCCAAAATGATTTTTGTTATGAACCCAAATGGTGAAATGAGTTTTTTTATTTTAAGTTTTTCACTCTTTAATGCCTTTACTTATCAATGCAGCAATGGCATTATAATTTACATTTTTTGTTTTCTTTCCAGTACTTCATTTAAACCAAACAAAATAACAGAAATTATTTCCTTCAATTTATTTATTTCATTTCAAATCCTTTCCTTTTATTTCATTATAAAATTTTCCAAATGGATGTGATTCTAAACACAGTGCAAGTTATTCCCACTCTCCTTTCCAAACATGTCATCTCAATTCCTAAATTCTTTCTCAGGTTAAAAAAGTTCAGTAGATCAGTCTATGACATGGGGGAACCTTGTGTGTTCAGTAGTGGCCTGCATGCATGCCACATGCTGCAATCCAAACTAGATTATTTCTTCATACTAAGTCTCTGTTTGTTTCAGTGAAATTTTTTTATAACATGTTTGGTTGCGAAAGGTGGTGGTGGAGGTTGTGGTAGTGGTAGTAGTGCGGTGGCATTGACAAGATTTTTGTTTGGAAAAATTTTTCTGTATTTAGATGGAAATTGTTTTCCACTACCGAAAATGTTTCCATTCGATTTTTATTTTTCGTCATACCAAATGTTAGAAAATGTGGAAAGGGTAAGACTACCCATGCAGTTTAACCCAGATGGACTTTCAGAACAGGAAGCATATAAACTGCCTGACAGAACACCACACAGCATCTCTCACTAGTCTCAGTAGTATGTCGTTCCAATCATGCATTGCAGTCTGCAATTGTTTTTAGGTACATTCCATTGACTTGGTGAATTTATTATTATGTTGTTATGACTTAAATTGATTAATAATTCTAGCCTAAAACACAATCTTGGAACACATCGGCTCTTTTTGATATCACTTGTCTAGTTTGAATGAATTGTATTGGATTACTTGCCACATTGTAATGCTCTTTATATTCTCTTAGCCTTTTGGTGATGTGCCAACAAGAGGGGGCATGGAGCAAAATATTGGATTACTTGCCACATTGTAATGCTCTTTATATTCTCTTAGCCTTTTGGCGATGTGCCAACAAGAGAGGGGGCATGGAACAAAATATAAGACAAAAGAGTGAGACAGATGATCCGTACTCTTGCTTACAAAGGGTGTTTTCCACCGAGGGCAAGAGAACCTTAGTAAGTCTAACGATAAACTTGTCAAGGAAAAAAAAATGACAGCATTGCCACCTCAATGCGGTACCCTTGAATGATGTAACAGAGAGAGTGTCAACTGCCTATTAAATAAATCCCCTGCATCAATATTTAAATTGGTTTACAGTTCAACTCTTAATGCTAAATATGGATCTCACTATGCTGAGAACAACGCTTCTATTATTATTATTATTATTATTATTAATGACTGGTGTGGTCTACTCTATTATACTTTATCTTGCCAATCAAGTGATTTTGGTAAGGTCATCACTTTTCCATATCTCATGGCTGTGTACATGCAGGTAATATGTGTATATATGTATGACTAGTTCATTTTAAAAACTCGCTCTTGCTTATATTATAATCCTGGTTGACCAATTAAATCTTTTTTGGAAGTACATAGATTGGATGGCTGCTTTCATGACTTTTTATGTTAAGGATATTTTTGTCTGGCTAGTGTTAATGCTTATATTTAGAGGAAGAAATATAGAATATACTGTGTTGTTGTAAAAATTGATGAATATAATCTTGATAGGGATGCTCCAAGAATTATAGAAGTTTGCATACTTAATTACCCTCCCTGCCTGCAACATGCATGAACCCAAAAAATAAAAATAATTTATTAATAAAGAGAACAACATATTTAAGAAAGCGCAAATCATGGTGCAGTTAACACAACATATTGTTTAATTATTTATGCACTAAATCTAGACATTGAAGTTTGAATTTTTATGCTTAAATTTTGAACATTGATGGATTTTAGCATTTGGTTAACTAGAAAGTCAACTCCCTCTAGCATTGTAACTTGTGCTGGTGGAATAATTTTATCCAATTTTTTTCTTGGGGTCTGGGCATGAGCCTGCAACCTATAAGCTACTGAAACTCTCTCTCTCTCTCTCTCATTGTCTTACCTCATCAATCCATGTAATACATAGAAACAAGCATGATGCATGGCCTTACCTCATCAATCTTTTTAATACATAGAAACATGCATTATGCATGGTCTTACCTCATCAATCTTTTTAATACATAGAAACATGCATTATGCATGGTCTTACCTCATCAATCTTTACTCTAAAGCCAGGAGAAGACTCCGTGTTTATATATAGTTATATGCATCTACATTTGTATCTTGTCTTACCATCCCACTTTCGTCTCTCCTGGGTGATCCAGTATGGCTCAATTGGTTGGTAATGATGAGATAGAGTCACTGAGAGTTGAGCTAGCTGAGATAGGAAGAAGTTTGATTTGGGGTCATCGTTTCAGCGCCATAGCTCTAGTTTCAGAAGCATTTCAGGTTTGAGTTCTGTGAAGGATGATGTTGATGATGAATGTGCCTTACAGTGGGCTGCAATTGAGAGACTGCCTACATTTGAACAGTTGAGAACTTGAGATCATCTTTGTTTGATGAAAATGATGGAAGCAACGTTGATGCTCAAGGAAAAAGGTAGTCGATGTTACTAAGCTGGGTGCTCTAGAACAAAATATGTTTATTGATAAGCTCATCAAACACATTGAGAATGACAACCTTCGCTTATTGCATAAACTGAGAAAAAGAATAGACAAGTAAGTGTGATTTATTTGTAGGCATTCAATACATTGTATGTATTTCACATCTATATACCATTCAATGGCATTAATGCTACAAGGTCTGTGTGTCAAGCAATGAAGTTTGTAGTCTTAAATTTTAACTTGTTACAGTGCCATATCACCATTGTTTGTTCTTACCAATTTATTCAATCCTGATCTGTGATGGTGGTTCTCCGTTTCATCTCTAATTGCCTGTGTAGATATACTGTTAGATCGTTACCTTTCGCGGATGTAAAGATGGGTTATTGTGTTAAACTTTAAATTGGTTGTTGTAAAGTTGGTGTAAAATTGTCGACAGTGGAAGTGAGAAATAACAATCTGTGAGTGGAAGCAGAGTGTGAGGTGGTTCATGGCAAACCCCTTCCGACACTATGGAATTCTCTCAAGAGCATTCTTTTTGTAAGTATTTCATTTTCTTGAAGTAAAATTATAGCTTATCATTAGTCCTGTGTAGGTATTTGCATTTGGGTAGGTTTTCTATACCTGCAAGTAATGTCCAGGTTAAGATTTTAATGGATGAGTTGATTTAGACCAATAAAACCATACTGTACCTGCCATCTAAATTTCAATTGTATTCATGTTAATTAATTTTTTTCTTATGGTTAAGATTACTTTTAATAAAATTTTGTAATTTTGGATCATTTTTAACTTCAAATCTGTTGGCAGGTTGATACAGATGAGTAAGATTTAATCTGAACAATTTATAATTTCATCCAATCTTATCCAACACATCACATATGCATCTGAATCTGCATTCACATTTATGTTTCCATTAAAGATTAGAAGATCTAGTCCTTCACCCAAATATTCAGTGGTTCTTGTGTTCGTATCGTACAAGTCAAACATTTATGTGTGTATAACTCCACACACACACGGAAAAAAAAAAAAAAAATGATTCATGTCCTATCTGACTTGCTATTTTGTTGCAAAACAAATGATTGGAGAATCCATGTTTTGGGTTTATGATGTCCAAAAGCAGGCTTTAATAAATTAGAACTACTATTATCCATTTAAGTGCCTAAATTGATTAATTGGTGCAATTCACTTAATAGGATTGTGCCAAGCTTCCTAGTTTGAAGTCACAAGAGGCCAAGATTACTATCATTGATGATGTCAGTGGTATCATTAAGCCTGGAAGGTGTGTTCGAAGCTCAGTCTTAAGTTTTTTTACTAAACGGTTATTCCGATCCTTTGGAATTCCCAATTTGCATTATCTTATCTTATTGTTTTCTCCCTATTTTTTATTAGTATCATTAGCTTGAGGCAAATTATTCTACACAAGTGCAGTGGTTGACTATTGAGATTCATTGCATATGGTCACACCTTCACAGACAGCTTTCCTTATCATTATTCGAACGGTTGCATTAATCAGTGGTTCCATCCTTGTCTGTGTCACTTACACCACTTGAATCTTGTTTCTGTGATACTCATTTATGGATAAGAAATCATGAAAATGAAATTCCATTTCACCATTTTTTTTCTTGGAAAATTCGCATGTTTCAATAGTTGACTCAAGTAGGCTTATCTTTGCTGCAGGACAACTTTGTTTCTTGGTCCTCCAGGATGTGGAAAGACTACTTTACTGAAAGCACTTTCTGGAAAACTAAGCAAATCTCTCAAGGTCTCTTAAACGTATATATATATATTATTTTTTAATGATTAGTACATGATCTTACAAAATAAATAGAAGTGCAAATCTGCATAGCTGACAATGTAGGAAAAGCTCATAGGGCACCTGCTTGGACTTTACAAACTAAGGTGTTTTGGGTTCTAATTGGTAATGTCATCTTCTAAAGGTTGGTTTCAGCTATTTACCTACAAAAAAGGGTTGGTTTCGGCTGATTCTTATGTTTTCATACACTCCCAAGCACTGTCATTTAATCTTGAAAAGTCTTCTCTCGATACATAACATATATAGAAAAAAAAATAGAAACTGTATAGCCTTATTCAATTTTGTTACTTGTTTTTTCTCCAATTTTCTTTAGTGCTTTTAATGAATATTGGATGTTAAATGTTTATTATTTTTTTCTTAGATTTAAATACTTAATAGATCATCCATAAAAAAAGATATAAACTGTAAGCATTAATTAAAAGTATTTTTTTTTTCTTTAAAATATAGAATTAGAGTTAGTTTTTGTTAATATTGACTGTTTAAGAATGTAATATTAATCTAGATAACAAATAAAAATATATGAAAACATATTTTATTGCTGTGTTTGTGTCCGTGTCCCGTGTCCACATCTATGTCCACATCCGTATCTGTGTCTATCCTTCTTAGGTTGCCTTCAAGAGCTATTTTCGTACAGATTTCCTCCATTTTAACATAGTTTCTGTATGTTTTGTCTTTTTTTTCTGCAACAGGTTGCAGGAGAAGTTTCTTACAATGGGAACAAATTGGAGGAATTTATTCCCCAGAAAACTTCTGTTTATATAAGTCAAAATGATCTACACATCCCTGAAATGACTGTGAGGGAAACACTTGATTTTTCAGCTTGCTGTCAGGGCATTGGAAGCCGAGCAGGTATGGGTGCTTCGAACACACAACAAGGTTCATTTTATGTGTAAATTCCTTATTGACTAATAGTACTAATGGTAATTGAAGTAATTTGTTTCTTGCTTGTGCAGAGATTATGATTGAGGTCAGCAGAAGAGAGAAGCAGTCTGGAATTGTTCCAGACCCCGACGCAGATATTTACATGAAGGTACTTTTAGTTTCTCTGATCTTGTGTTTTTTATTTTTTCTCTCATGAGTTTATATATTGTAATGTTCTAACTATATTTCTTTTCACAGGCAATTTCTGTTGAAGGACAAAAGACAACCCTTCAGACTGACTACATTTTGAAGTACTCCTTTAACATATCTGACATTGATCTTCCTTGTTATGACTCCTACAAAAAATTTGAACTGTTAATGATTTGGCCATCATTGCCTTGGTTTCTCAGATTCTAGGGCTTGATATTTGTGCCTGTACACTGATTGGAGATGCCATGAGAAGAGGTATCTCAGGTGGTCAAAAGAAGAGACTAACTACAGGTAGTCTTTCTGATTTTCTTTTCTTGATCTGGCCTATGTACAGTTTGAATGCTTGAGTTTGACAGCTTCAATTGATAATTGGGTAAACTACCAATAGGTCTTAATAGTTGAACTTAATCGCCATCAAGTCCCATTGAAAATAAATCCTAGTAAAATCGTCACTAAAAATAATTTTTTGTGACAACTTTTTTGCATATGCTGCTAAAAATTGACAATTAGTAACTTTTTTTTGTCACGATTTTTATAAATTGTTGTTAAAACTTACAATTAGTGATGTTTTTCTGTGACGAATTTTTCAAACTTTTGTTGAAAATTGAAAATTAGTGACGCTTTTTGTGACCTTTTTTTGTTAAACCATCACTAAAACTTATAATTAGTGACATTTTTTGTAACAAAATTTTCAAATTGTTGCTGAAAATTAACAATTAGTGATTTTTTTAATAGTGTTTGATGAAAAATGTCATTAATTATCGTAGGACCTATTAGACAATAAGTCCACCTATTAGGACTTAATACGTATGTCCCCCTAAATAATTCAACTCATAACTAGCATAACATAAAAAAAAGAGTAAAATTCAGCTCACGGCTACATCATATTTTGGCATTGGTGATAGTCTTTGGAAAAATTACATTACCATTATCCAGAAAACTTTCAACTTCAAGGACATGAGTTGAATGTTACTTCTACGTGCATGCTTTTATTTTCTCGAACAGTAATTTGTATTGGTATTTCCTGTAAATGATTGTAGGTCCCACAAAATCTCCATTTATGGATGAAATGTCAAATGGCTTAGACAGTTCCACCACATATCAGATTGTTGCTTGTCTTCAACAGCTAGCACATATCACAGATGCTACTAGTGGCATTTCTTCAGCCGCCCCAGACACCTTTGATCTCTTTGATGACATTATAATGATGGCAGAAGGGAAGATTGTGTATCATGGACCCTGTAGTCATGTTCTAGAATTTTTCGAGGATTGTGGGTTTAGGTGTTCTGGAAGGATAGGGGTAGCTGACTTCCTCCAAGAGGTAAGTTTCTTATGGTCGTGGATCATATTGAATTTTTCCCTATGCTCTTATATTCTTCTAGGGTACTTTAAAAATGGTGAAAAGACTTACATTTTTAGATGAGCTGATTTAATATGATATCGGAACAAACAATGGATCCTGTATTTAAACTTTTACCACCTACTTGAAGACCCCTATGATACGTGAATTTGTTTAACTCTTTTATAAAAAATTGCCCGGTGGCACATGAAGTTTTGAGATGAGTTATTGATTAACAATAACAACCGCATTGTAGGTTATCTCAAAGAAAGATCAAGCACAATACTGCACCAAACCGAACAATCTTGCAATTACATTTCTGCTGACATGTTTTCCAAGAAATTCAAGGAATCGCCTTTTGGTAAGAAGCTAGATGAGGAATTATCAAAGCCATTTTCGAAGCCTCATAGCCACAAGAATGCAATTTCTTTTAGCAACTATTCTCTTTCTAAATGGGCACTCATTCGAGCTTGCATGTCAGGGGAACTTCTTCTCATGAGGTGGAATTCTTTTATTTATGTGTTCAAATCAACTCATGTTGTGATCAGTACTTTCTTATTCTTCCATCCTTTATTTGTTTTTGGAATTCAACATTTAGCCATTCATGCTTTTGTGTCATTGTTAAATTGTTAATCTTTGTGTTCAATTGTTATTCTTTGCAGCTTGTTATCATTGCACCTTCAATTATTATTCTTTGCAGCTTGTTATCATTGCATCTGTCGCAATGACTGTATTTTTGTGAACTCGAATGAATGTTGATGCCATTCATGCAAACTATTATCTGGGTGCTTTGTTCCATGCTGTCATCATTCTTTTTTTTGATGGATTTCCGGAGTTGTCCCTGACTGTTGGAAGACTTGCAGTTTTCTACAAACAGAGAGATTTGTACTTCTATCCAGCTTGGGCATATGCAATCCCAGCCACCATTCTGAAGGTTCCTATTTCATTGTTTTCAGCTCTAATTTGGACATCTCTGACTTATTATGTCATTGGATACAGTCCTGAGGCTGGGAGGTTAGTGTCACTTGACAAGGCTTGCATTTTATTCTTCGTTGTATATATATATTTTGTTTTTCTCCAAATACGTCTGTGATTTGAACAAGTTGTCACTGTTTTACCAATATTTAAATCAACTACTCAGATTAGTCATTTAGCAACCAGAAGCTTTACTGGTACTTTCAAATAAACATTCACACCATACACAAACACACCCTTCTGAAACTGAATGGGAATTTTGAATTAATTTCTATCATTGCCTTGTATCTTAGGTTCTTTCTCCAGTTCATTCTATTTTTAGCTCTACACTTAGCAGCTACATCCATGTTTTGTTTTTTGGCATCTGTCTTCCGCACTGCAGTTGCTTCCACAACAGCTGGTAGTTTGTTTGTATTGTTTGTCTTATTATTTAGTGGATTCATCATCCCAAAATGTAAGATTTTGATAACTCTTTCAATCTGATTTTTGGATAATTATTTAGGAAGATGAACTTAAGGTAAGCTATCTTGTTGCTTGCAGCCTCTACGCCAACATGGTTGAAGTGGGGATTTTGGGTTTCCCCGTTGACATACGGCGAGGTTGGACTTGCTTTAAATGAATTTCTAGCTCCAAGATGGCAAAAGGTGAGTGTCTGAAAACAAAATTTCTCAATTTATTGGATAGACAACTGTCACAACTCTAATCCCATCCACTTGACCATCTTAGTCCTATCCACATTTACTTTGGCTTGACCTCCATCACTTTTCTCCATTGCCCTAGTGCTTATAATGTGTAGAATAAACATATCAATTTGCCAATACCTCATTGGTCATGTTTTTGATTTGCCCAAACTCGACTGTTGTGTTATGTACCTTCTCTTCTAATTATCAGGGGATATTCTGAGTTCAAATTAAGTTGCGTAGTACTTTTTCATCTATAAAAGTAACTTCATTTGTGCAGCAGATCATATTGATATGTAAATCCTTGATGGCAACATTCATGCTTACTGTTTGTTTTAGTTGGAGTTATGTGTCTATTTCTTTTATTTTTCTTTCTTCTTCCAATAATCTGATATTCTACACTTTTATGCAAAATCATAATTTGTAGATTAGATACTTATGATGATCTTGTAAGATATACAAATTGGTACACTTTTTGATCTATGATATTAGCAAAGGTTTTTAGTCTGTTATTATTTGGCCAATGATGTTACTTACAGTTTATTTGCAAGTAAAATAGATTGCCAAACCTTCTTATTCATTCTATGCTCTTCATTATTTTGTGTCAACGTTGGCAGTGAACACAACCATAGGGCAAGAAACTCTTGAAAGCCATGGATTATACTTTCACGGATATTTCTTTTGGATATCACTTGGTGCCTTATTTGGATTTATAATAATTTTCAACATTGGATTTACCTTGGCCTTAACCTTCTTAAACTTTAAGTTTGTCTTTCGACTACATGAAGTCAACATAAGAATTGTAGAGTGATATGTGCTTATTTCATTTCAAAATGAATTCAGCTCCTGGTTCCCGTGCTATTCTCCTAACACAAAAGACAGTTGTAAAATATTGGCTTACCCTAATTTGGGTGAGATCATGTCTATATATAATCAATATAAGATATATGGGAAAAAGGAATTAAATAATTACACAATCAAATCCTAAAATTAAATTCCTAAATTAAATATACAATATTCCATATTCCAACACTTCCCCTCAAGCGGGATCAAAGATGTCAACCAACCCCAGCTTGCCAATGGAAGATCGAAGTAGGGATGGTCCTACATATTTGGTGAAGATGTCGGCAGTCTGATCAGAAGATGGAACAAACGAAGGACATAAAATGCCAACTCGAACCTTTTCCCGGATAAAATGAATATCAACCTCAATATGCTTAGTGCGCTCATGAAGCATAGAGTCAGAGGCAAGTAAGATGGCAGACTTATTATCACAAAATAGCTTGTACGAATTATTCTCCTTAAAGCCTAACTCAGTGAGAATGGATTGAAGCCATAGTAACTCACATGTCCCATGAGCCATGTCGTGATACTTAGCTTCAGCAGATGATTGAGAAACAACTGCTTGTTTTTTGCTTTTCCATGACAGAAGATGGGTACCAAGGAAGGTGTATACCCCAGAAGTGGAATGTCTGTTACCAATGAACTCGCATAGTCTCGTGATCAAGAAACAGACAATTCTTTCTGAATCCCATCATTGAAGAATAAACCCAAACTTGGACATGACTTGAGATATCTCAAGATGTGGTGAACAGCATCAAGGTGAGTAGAACGAGGTGAATGCATAAACTGACTAACCACACTCACAACAAATGTCAAATTTGGTTGTGTATTAGTCAAATAGATCAAACGTCCTATCACTCTCTGGTAGCGAGTTGGTTCAGAAAGCAACTCACCAAATTCAGTCGAAAGTTTCAAATTTGGATCCATAGGAGTAGATGCAGGCTTGCGCCCCATCATACCGGTGTCCCAAAGAAGATCCAAAGTGTACTTCCGTTGGGACAATGATATCCCACTGCAAGAACGAGCTACTTCAATCCTCAAGAAATATTTGAGAGGACCCCAGTCCTTGATGTCAAAAACTCGACTAAACTCCTGTTTTACCTTAGCAATACCAATGATGTCATCTCCTGTAAGGATGATATCATCCACATAAACCAACAAAAAAATACATCGACCATTGGGTGATTTATTTAATGAAGCATGTATGGTCGGAGTGACACTGAGTAAAATCCATGGATAGGATAACAGAGCTGAAACGATGGAACCATGCATGAGGAGATTGCTTCAAGCTATAGAGAGACTTACGCAGATTTACGCACCTTGCCAAAGATAGCCCCCTCACCAAACCCGTGGAGGATCCATGTAGATCGCCCTGTAAGTCCCTATGGAGAAAAGCATTCTTGACATCAATTTGATGAAGGTGCCAAGAAGAAGAGGCAGCCAAGGAAATAAGTAAACTAACAAAGGGTCAATTTAGCAACCGTGCAAACGTAGCCCCAAAGTCCTTGCTGTAACTCGTAAAGCCCTTAGCAACAAGACAAGCCTTATAGCGTCCATTGTACCATCAACAAAGTATTTGATAGTAAAACCCACTTGAACCCAACAATGCCTCACCGTAAGGTAAAGAGACAAGATCCCAAGTGTGATTATGCTCCAAAGTAGCTATTTCTGCCAGGTGAGCGGCAACCCATTGGGGATTTTGGAGAGCCTCAGACATAGACCGCGGGATAGAGACCGACTCAAGTTGGCCAAGAAAAGACCGATGAGAAGTTGAAAGGGCATCATAACATAAAAACTGGGAAATAGGGTGATTAGTATGCTGGCTTGAGGGCGAAGAAGATGCTGGAGGGGGCAAAGCATGAGGGCGACGAGAGTATGTCTGTAATGGCAGAGGACTAGTAGGGGCAGATACAGGCGATGAGGAAAGAGCAAAGGAATCAATGATAGGAACATGGCAAACACTCAGTGACACAACAGGAGGAGGTGCACGCAAGACGGAATCCTGAAACACAGGGTTAGAACCAAAAAATGGCATATCTTCGCAAAATGTGACATCCATAGAATGATAAAAACGACGAGACAACGGATCATAGTACCTATAACCTTTAGAGAGAGCGGAATAGCCCAAGAAGATGCATTTAAGAGACTTGTTATCTAACTTGGTCTGAGTTGGACTACGATCCTGAACAAAACAAGTAACAACCAAACACACGAGGCACAAGAGGAAATAACACGGTATCTGGTCGAAGTAATTGAAAAGGGGCCAACCCGTGAAGAATCTGACTAGGTGTCCGATTAATGAGGTAAACAGCAGTAAGCACAGCCATATGCCAGTAGGACCTAGGGACATTCATCCCACAAAGAAGACACCAGAAGCACATCAGACTTCTTTTTAAGCAAATTGAATAAAAGGTGGAAGCACATCAGACTTTTTTTTAAGCAAATAAACCCAAGTACACCTAGAATGGTCATCTATGAAAGTTACATAATAGCGATGCCCGAAAAAAGCCAAAAGAGGAGAAGGACCCCAGATATTAGAGTGAATAAGGTCAAACATACAGGAGGCACGATACATGCGAGGAATATAAGAAGTACGAATATGTTTAGACAGTTCACAAACAACACAATGAAACTGATGATCCTTGCAAGCTATATTAAGTGACGGAAAAAGTAAACATAAATAATTAAAGTTTGCATGTCCTAAACGAGCATGCCACAAGGCTAAAGTTTGAAAATAAAATAGATAGGAAGACAACTCAGGTAACACAGCTGCTTGCAGGCCAGAAGTGTTAGGATGAGAAGGTGTTGCGTCCCCGAAGTAGTATAGCCCGTCGCGCTCAAACCCCTTGCCAAAAATCTTTTTCGAAGTCAAGTCCTATAATAAGCAATGAGTAGGTAAGAAAATAATAGCACAACGAAGGCTTTTAGCAAGGCACGACACATGTAAGACAGAAGTAAGTGTAATATCAGACGACAAGGACACATCACCCTATGTTGGACATGTGAAATAAACCCATCAGCAAGACATATAGTTTTAGCAGTAGTAAAGACAGGAAAGGATAAACAAGAAAACTCACTGGTTATATGATCATTGGACTCAGAATCTAATACCCAAGTAGGTGCAGTGTGAACATGAAAGGCTGTAGGAGTATCTGTAGCGAGTGTGGTAGTGGAAGGAACACTTGGAGACATGGTAGTGAATGAACCAAGTTGCTGTTGAAGGCGACCAATCTGAGATTGAAGCTGATGAAGATCAATAGGATGAGTCGACTGAGGAGTACTAGAGGTGTCTGCAATAACAGCAGTATGGGGAGAGCTTGAAGGGCATGCCCTTGCAAAGCATTGCTTCAACTCAGGATGAAGCTTGAAGCACCATGTTTGGACATGACCAGCTGTTGTGCTACATGGACTCAGCATTTTGGGGCGAAGTGCCCGTGTCGACACGACACGACACGACAGGACACAGGTGCAGGTGTGGGATCTGTGTCGAATTCGCCTGTTCTCTCTCGGACACGGCTCTTTACAGACAGCAAAAGAAATGAAAGAGGAGAGAGCAAGAGAACCTGGTCGCCTGTCGAAACGGTCGCCGACTTCAATCCCTCTGGTCACTGCTTCGACAACTTCGACATGCTCGATGCTTGATCTCCATCTCCTTCTCTGTCTTCTCTCTCGTCTCTGAATCTCCTTCTCTGTCTTCTCTCTCGTCTCTCGATCTATCGATCTCTCCTTCTCTCCTCTTGTCTCTCGATCTCGATCTCCCTCTACTCTCTCTCTCTCTCCTTCTCTCTGTCTGACTTCTCTCTTCTTCTTTCTTCTCTTCTTTTCGTTCTATTTTCTTCTCTAATATTATTTTCTTCTTTCTTCTCTTCTCTTTTCTCTTGATCTCCCTCTATTTTCTTCTCTCTTCGCTCTATTTTCTTCCTTCTTCTTCTTCTTTATATTATATTAGTATATAATATAAATTACATTAATATAATAATATATAATATTGTTCATCCAAAAAAAATTATATAATATAATATATCATAAATAATATAATTTTTATGTCTAAAATAAAAATAACTTATTTTATCATATATAATATAATTTATTTTATATCTAAAATAATTTTTATAATTTTTATTTGTTATTTATATAATATAACTCATCTTCGTATAATAAATATATTTAAAAAAAAAAAAAACTATTTAACGTATCCTCGTACCCGTATCCAAATTTGGATACATATCCACGTATCCTTAATTTTTAATTTTGAAGTGTTCGACTTCGGATACGCATCTAAAGACCCAATACCCGCATTCGAGTCCGCGGTAACATAGACCAGCTGCACCTCAATGGTGACAAATAACCTTGCTACTAGAAGCACGAGAACTAAACTTGGCAGTAAGAGCCATTCGATCTGAAACGGAAGATGAGGCAAGAACAGAGGAAGGAAGCGGAGCCACTGGTTGAATCAATCGACGACGACACTCCTCACTGTCAATAGTAGCAAAAGCCTCATATAAGGATAGCATAGGTGATGTGTTCAAAATCTAAATACGAAGAGATTCAAATTCAGGTTTTAAACCCATTAGAAATTGATTAGTGTGCTGGCGAGCAAGACTAGCAAAAACAATAGTAGCGGCAATAGCTAGAAAATCACTCAATGGCTCATATGGTTAACTCCTTTCAAATGAGACCAAGATACCCAAAAAATTCAGCAACGGTAAAACCCAAAGCTTCCTGAGAGGCATGAGAAATATCTTGATAGAGCTCGAAAATCCTAGCATCATTGTGTGCATGTGCGTACATCTAGGTAAGAGCACTCCACAACCGAGGAATTGTATCACAGTACATAAACATGTTGTAGATGCGTTCTTCTATAGAGTTGAACATCCAACCAAGTAAGGTGCAATTGTCAATATCCCATTGAACCCGCTTAGGATCATCAGCGGGAGGTTGTATCTCGGTTTCCAAAAGCCATCTAGATTTGCCTCTACCCCCAAGGTAGAGACGTATAGACTAATTCCAAGCCGCAAAGTTGCGACCTGTGAGCAACACACTAGTAATCCGATGAACTGGAACATGGGAGGCCAAGGAAACATCTGAACGAGGCATAATGCTCTGAGTTTGTGTAACAAAGTCAGACATGCTGAAACACTATGAAGCCAAAGTAGCGGTGTCACACAAAAGAGATGCTACCGAACATACCAATAGCCCAACACAACATAAAATCAAACCAGAGAGTGCTTACCACATTAGCACATGAACCCTAGAAGGGTAAGGAGAGAAGAACAACATCTAGGAGGGGAAACCGCACTAGACCCAAGGTAGGGAGGGTCTAGTCGGCACTTAAGGAAGCTGCGGCAGTAAGGATAAGGGACTGCCGAGGGGCTGAGAAGGAAGAGGCAAACTTTCGGCTGGGTGGAGGGGAGAAGAAGGGCTGTCGGGTGGCTAGGTAGGTGGTTTAGGGTTGCCAGCAACAGAAGACAAGGGTGGTGGGTGGATAGTTTGGGTGGGTGGCTAGGGTTTGGCTTTGATACCAAGAAGACAGTTGTAAAATATTGGCTTATCCTAATTTGGGTGAGATCATGTCTATATATAATCAATATAAGATACATGGGAAAAAGGAATTAAATAATTACACAATTAAATCCTAAAATTAAATTCCTAAATTAAATATACAATATTCCATATTCCAACAAACACTACTACAAAATCTCTTAAAGGTTGTGTATTTTTAGATTTTTCTTTATTCTCTTATAATTATTGGAACCATTGCTTCAGATGATTCTTTTCCTTTATTTATCGTCTTATAAGTTTATTCCTGTTTCACTTAATAAGGGTGGGTAATCTCATTTTACAGGTCGAGTGGTTTTACCTTTTGAACCCCTCACTCTGATGTTTCAAAATGTGCAATACTATGTTGACACCGCTGCGGTAATCATATAAACAAATCTCTTATAAATCTTATGTACCTGTTAAATATTTAGAACTAATCGGATCAAATTACATTGGTTAATTCTGTTATTTTTCTTTGATTTCAGGCAGTTAGAGAAAGGGGGTTCACTCAGAAAAAAAGTTTGTGATATTATAGGTGCATTTAGGCCTGGTGTTCTTACAGGATTGATGGGTGTCAGTGGAGCTGGGAAAACAACTCTTATGGATGTTCTTGCTGGAAGAAAAACTAGTGGCACTATTGAAGGAGATATTAGAATTGGAGGGTTTCCTAAGGTTCAAGAGACGTTTCTAGGATTTCGGGTTACTGTGAGCAAACCAGCATACATTCTCCACAAATTACAGTTGAAGAATCAGTGGTTTATTCTGCTTGGCTGCATCTGTGTCCTGAAATTAATTCAAAAACCAAATTTGTATGACCTATATATAAGGAAGTTTAATTTACTCTTTAATTCTACAACAATAGTTTAAACATTATTTTATTTCTGTTGGTGCTGCACATCTTTGCAGGAATTTGTGAAAGAAGTCCTTGAGATCATTGAGTTTGATGAAATCAAAGATTGCTTTGTTGGCATGCCTGGTGTTAGTGGTTTATCAACTGAGCAGAGAAAGCATCTTACAATAGACTTGGAGCTTGTTGCTAACCCCTCTATTATTTTCATGGATGAGCCTACAACTGGATTGGATGCAAGAGCAGCTGCAATTGTTATGCGAGTTGTGAAGAACGTGGCTGAAACAGGAGGAACAATTGTTTGCACCATTCACCAACCAAGCATTGACATGTTTGAAGCATTTGGTGAGGTAGGAAAACAATTAATGAATTATTTTAAGAGAGAGCTTGGAACGTAATGTCAATTTGGATGCTGAAATGGAATTAATTATACAAGTTTTAAAGCTGTTTGATTGCAACTAAAGCATTTTTTAACTCAATAGTGTAAGCTTGACTCAGAAAATGATACATTAATGTGACAAGCTTCAAGACCTATCATACCTCCTGATTTGAAGCGTTTGAAGTATTGAGTCATTCTGTTACACGGACTCGGGTGCGGGTATTGGGTGCGGGTACGTATTTAGGGGTCGGGTACTTTGAAATTAACAATTAAGGATACGTGGATATGGATCCAAACAAGGATACGGGTACGGGGATACGTTAAATATTTAATTTTTAAAATATATTTATTATATAAAGATAAGTTAAATACACATTAAAAGTTTTTTTTATAAATATTTTTTTAATACACATTAATTTTTTTATTTATTTATTATATTTTTTAAATAATGTGTTAAAATATATTAAAATAAATAAAAAATAAAAATTGGAGAGTGGTGAGATAGACACAAATTATATTATTTATTAGATTTATTATATGTATTATATATATATATATATATTTTATTAGACACAAATATGTTAATATAATTTATTAGATATATATTTTATATAACAAATTAGCTAAGAAGCACCACACGCCCCTCGAGGCTTATGATTAAGACGGCACGGGCACGGACACGACACGCTGCATTGACAGCTAGCTGACACGCGTCCGACACTTCCCTGCGTGTCCTTTTTTTCAGAATTTTTCAAAGTCTGACACGAGGTTGGACACGCGAGACACGATCTGCACACGCAGGTGGGTGGATCGAAGAAGCCCTAGAACTGTTGGAGAGGAGAAAGAGAGAGAGCCAGAGACAGAGACAGATCGAGGGGAGAGAGAGAGAGGGAGATAGGTCGAGGGAAGAGAGAGACAGATTGAGGACAGAGAAGAAACCTAACCTGTTCGTCTTCCTCGTCTTCCTCTCTGCGCCTCGATCGACCATCGACGCCTCGCTTGACCATCGCTTGACCATCGACGACCATCGCCATCTCGCCTCGACCATCGATCGACCATCGCCATCTCGCCTCACCATCGCTCTCTCTCTCTCTCGATGGCCCAATATATATACATATATAATAATAAATCAAAGTTGGCCCAATATATATACATATATAATAATAAATAATATAATATTTATATACTAATAATAAATAATATAAATAAATAAATAATATAACCTTTCTTTTGGTCTTAAATAATATAAATAAATACAAATAATATATTTATTTTTTAATTTTACATATAATAAATAAAATAAATAAATAAAATTAGTATATATTTTTTAATTTTTCATATAATAAATAAAATAAATATAAATAGTATATATTTTTTAATTTTACATATAATATATAAATAAAATTATATATATTAAACGTATCCCTAGCGTGTCGTGTCCCCCATTTTTGGAAAATTATGGTCCGTGTCAGAAGTCAGGTCCGTGTCGTATCTCGTATCCGTGTCCGTGCTACTTAGCAAATTAGATATATATTTTATATATAACAAATTATATTGTTATAGGTGCAAACGGGAGGGATAGAGACACACGACAAGAGAGAGAGAGAGAGAGAGAGAGGAAGTCAGATCGAAGGCGAGGACATGGCGACGCCGCTGGAGGAGCTGACGAGTCTCTACGACTCCATCTTTGACAAGTTCGACTGCGACAAGAGCTGAGCCGTGGACATCGATGAGTTCAGATCGAGATCGAAGGCAAGAGGTCGATTGCGAGCAGAGATCAAAGGCAAATCGAAGGTGAGAGACAGAGATCGAAGGCAGATCGAGCAGATGGAAGGAGATCGCACCAGGTTTCTCTCTCTCTCTCTCTCTTCCCTTTACGATCCCATCCGCCAGATCCGCTTCGAGGAGCCAGATCCCGCCAGATCTCCGCACCTGCATTCGTCGTGGTCGCGGTCGACAAGGGTACCTTCGAAATTCCAAAGAGTCCGTGTAACTTCTGTCTATTGCATTACATTACTGTTACATTTTGTTTCTTTTTGAATAAGCAGGACATTTTTAACATTAGTTTCTAGAGAACATCCACTTTTCAAAAATGGTCTTCTAATCTAATTCCATATTTTTTGTTCAATGTAGATAAATTAAGTCTAATGCCTCCTTTACATTGTAGTTAATTCTGCTGAAAGTCCGCGGACAGGTTATTTACTCGACCATTGGGTCAGCATTCAAGCAAAGGTCATAGAATATATAAGAATACATAAAAGAGCAGAAATTGAAGTATTGATCATATTAATTACAACCATTTCTCTCTAATAGGCTATCTCAGGGGTGCAAAAGATCAGAAATAATTACAATCCAGCAACATGGATGTTAGAGATCACTTCTAGATCAGCAGAAGCTCAACTCTGCTGATTTCACCCAAGTTTATCAGTGAGTTCAACTGCTCACCACTTCTTTCTCTTTTGAGTTAGGATGGTCATTACACACTTGCTTGCTGTGATTCAATAATGATTGTTTTATGATAACAATTTTCATTTTTGTGATTCATTTTCGCTCATTGTGATTGTAGGAACAATAAAGAATATGTAAATAGGTGGAGTACTCCACCTCCTGGTTCAAAAGAATTGTATTTTGCATCTCGCTTTTCACAAAATGGTTGGGGACAGTTCAAATCCTGCCTCTGGAAACAGCACCTGTCTTATTGGAGAAGTCCTTCATACAACTTGCTGCGTTTCATGTACATGCTTATTGCATCTTTGTTTTTTGGGATACTGTTTTGGGATCAAGGGAGGAAAATGTAAGTAAATCAAATTGAATGAGGGTGTCAATGCGTTTCACGGACATTTTTTTTTTCTTCTTTTCAAGTATGCATTGTGTTACTTTTCAAGTATGCATTATGTATTTCATTAAAAAAAAAAAAAAAAAAAACCACCCATCAAATGCAGTTCTAGGATTCATTTGAACTCTAATTATTACATTATTAGATCTGGGATTCCATTATTATTTAACTGGATAGACTTCTGTACATGTCTTAACATAAATAATCCTTTTATTTGATAGAAATAGCCAACAGGGTGTCTTCAATGCACTTGGTTCAATATTCTCTGCTACTATCTTCTTGGGCATAAATAATTCCTCATCAGTTTTACTATACGTCGCAACGGAGCGATCTAGATGTATGGTTCGTGGGCTTATGCACTTGCTCAGGTATAAATTTCTTAAATACTTGATTTTCTCAAAATGGGATCAAAGTTTTAACCTCTTAGTACCTAAAGCATGGAAGCATCAGTTGAGCTATTTCAATGTTTTTGGCATTTTTTGTAGAGCTTCTGAGAATCAATAATGCTTTATGCAGCGGGCTTCTTTATCACTGTCTTGTCCTCCAGAATGCTAGCTTATTGCACTATGATTTTTTCAATCGAATATTAGAGCTAACCAAATCCACGTTGTCCAAATTTAAATGCACGTGCTAATTTTGCAGGTCATGGTTGAGGTTCCAGATTCCTAGTCCAAGCGATTGCATTTGTGATCATTACATATTCAATGATTGGGTATTATTGGTCAGCTTGTAAGGTTTTCTGGTACTTTTACGCCATGTTTTTTACATTACTGTACTTCAGTTATCTGGGAATGCTGTTTATTGCAATGACACCGAGCTTTCCAGTGGCTGCAATTTTACAGTCCGCCTTCTACACAATTTTCAACCTGTTCGCTGGATATCTAATTCTCAACTGGTAAGCTGCTAATCTTTACTTACTAGGGTATCTGCATTGATTTTAGTTAACATTCCGTTCCACTTTATAGATTATTAATTGGGAATAAGCTCTATGCTGTGGTGATAATAGAATTTGCTAGGACAGTCAACTTGTACAAACCTAAATTATAACTTTATTCGCATGATATCTTTCAATCTCTCCTCTAAAACTTAAATTCGATTCACACTCAATGGTCTCTGCCTTTACTATTGCAGTCATCAATGGATGAAAATCACCGAGTCAGGTTCGAGGAAACTTATATGCTCCAAGAAAAGCTCAGAAAATCTCCTTCTCAGAATGGTAGTCCTATTTTATTTGTACCCAATCCAAACCAATTTTCTTCCCATTAGTCCTATTATATTTGTACCCAATCCAAACCCTCCCAAATGGGTACTAAATTGGGCATTGTTTTAGTCCTATTTTACAACTCTTTGCTCACAGTCCAGAAATTTGCTTGAAATTTGGGAGTTTTCCGTCCAAACTCCCTAGCAGTAGGTACTCTGTTGCTTTTTGGAGTTTATTAAAATTCGAGTTTCCCAAGGTTTTGTGCCAATCACCTGTTTTGTTGGGTTTTCGTTTTTTGTATTTTTGGGAACAAAACAATGAAAGGTTCGAAAACACTCGATATTTTAATTTTTGTGAGAAAAACAATTGCTGAAAATTTGAAAAAGATCTTTTTGATGTCTTCTAAAAAATGGGTTATTTTCATGAACTCTTGAGATGTTGACCTAAGTTGCATTTTATATTGCTTCTCGCAGCAAATTCCCAAGTGGTGGATATGGATGTATTATCTAACTCCGGGTCCTGCGCATTGAACGGTTTGGATCATCGACGGAGGTTATGTGCTGGGCCCATAAAAATCTAACGACATACTCCAATCCAATTTTAGGCCGGAGAGAAGCCTGATACTTCAAAATATTTGTGTAATAGATTTAGCAAATCAAACCTTGTAAGTTGTATCCTTGATTTGTAAAAGCAAGTTCAAAGCTTGTGTCATTAATATATATCATGTCATGCCTATACATTAGAGACCTCAAGGCATTCCCATTCCTAGTTCATTGCTTCGTTCTCCAATTCTTTCTCCTGCTCACCCTACCCGCAATTAAATTTCAATATGAATAATTAAATCTTGTTTATTATAAAATATTTTTAAAAAGTTTATTCTTCCATAATGGTATATCTTATTTGGATTTGAGGTACAACAAATGTGCTCATTTCGGGATCTATTTTGATGATTCAAACCGTTCATATTTTAAAGTATACCGAGTATACCTATAAATATGTTTTATTCGATATAACTTTAAAATATGAATGATTCGGATTATCAAAACAAGTCATGAAATGAACCCATGGGGTAGCACAATAGTGGCTGTTGTGCCCCCAACATAGCAGCCACCCCAAATCCATCTTATCCGAATTTTATCATTTTCTTTTAATATGAATAATAATTTTATAAATAGTTTTAACTTAATTAAAATTAAAAATTTTAATTGTAAAAATTATTATTATTATTATTATATTAAAAAATCATAAACAACAGTTTTTTGATCGAAACAATTATGGTGTAAAATGTAGTATTTTTTTGTTATTTTAAATTATGATTTTTTTATTGTAAACAATTTAAAAGGGTCAAATTTTATCAAAATTTAAAAAGGTTATGAAAATAATACTTTGACAAATTTATATATTTATCAATGCATGAATTAGTAGATGAATCTTATATTATACTTTTGTTTATGAAAATTTATTTAATTTCAACAACTAAAAATAGTTTTATTATAAAATAAATTATTTATGAAAATTTTGGTTCATATTTTAATGAAAAAAATAAAAATAAAATAAAATATACTATTATAAATAATTAAAACTTTTTATAACAATTTATAAAATAAAATAAAAATAGAACTTGTTTATTAATATTGAAATTTGATATAACTCAATAGTAATTTTTAAAACAAAATAGAACTTATTGGTAATTTTATTATTGTGATTTATGATTTTTTTAAATATAATATAATAATTTTTACATTTAAAAAATATAATTTTACTTATATTAAAAATATTTATGAATTTTTTTCATATTAAATGAGGAGTAAAATTAGGATAAAATATATCAGCATAGAGGAATGAACCTTTTGAGAATATTTTATGACAAATAGGACTTAATTGTTTATAGAGTTAATTACCTAAAAGTCCTATTTATAAATGATATGGTAACTCAGGTCTTATCTAAGATTTTTTTGAACCAATAAGTCATATTTAGTAAAACTGAGAATATTATTATTTTTTCTTAATATTTAAAGTTAAGAACATTATCAATTTTGCATAGTAATGTTCCATATAATTGTTTCACTAACTGATAAAAAAAACAGAGCATGAGATTAAATAATTTTGCCCTTCTACTTATTGGTTTGATTCAACTATTCAATAAAATCGAAAATATTATCAGTTTTTTTCAATTTTAAAACTGAGAACATTATCAGTTTTTTCATTTTTAAATTATTTATTTATTTATTTATTTATTTTTTATAGTTTTGCACATCAATGTTCTATCATCATACTCCTTTATAGTTTTGCACATCAATTTTCAGTTTCGTATAAAAAAAATAATTCAGTTTTTTCAGTTTTTTTTAAAAAAAACATTTGTTTTTTTTCCCCACATAATTTGTTTTTTACTTTTTTCAATTTGAAAGTTGATGTTTTAAAGTTTTGAAAATCAAAATAAATGTCAAATCATCGTGTTGCTTTATAGATAATCATAAATGATGAACAATCCTTATTTTGTGATGACTCAAAAAAAAAAATATGTATATATATATATAAATAAATAAATAAAATAAAATAATCAAAAGGAAAGGAATATATGCATTATGATGTTTCAATGGTGGACATAAAATAAGCAAAGTATGAAATATGAATTATGAGGTTGAATTCGGTGGAAGGCCCTGGGTAGAGAATTATTATTTGAAAGGGAGAGAGAGAGTGGGTGGGCCATGAAGAATATTTCTTCAAGCTAAAGAGAGATCAGTGATTGAATCGAGTTTAGAGAGAGAGATGAACGCAGTGGGGAGGCAGGGGCAGAGATCTGGTGCGTCGGCGGAGCATCACCAGCGTCAGTACTAAGACAACTTACTTGACTCCTCATCATCCAATGGTCTTCAACATCTCCATTCCTCAAACACCTCTCTTCCTCCTCTCCAGAACTACGGTTACTATGGTGGAGGTCAGGGTTCGAGAATGTACAGGAATGCTCCGAGGAACTTCAATGGAGGAAGTGAGTTTTTCACTGAGCCCTCTTCGCCTCCGGTTAATTCGAGGCCGTCGGGTCAGAGAAAGAACGGTGAGGACCCTGACTCGCCAAGTGGGTTCAGTCCTGGATTGTTAGATCTACACTCTTGCGACACCGAGCTTCTTCCTGAGATTCCACTTCCAGGCCAATAGGATGCCCCTTCTCTATTTCGTTCTGTTCCAGGCAGAAACTTTGATGACTCTGAGTCATATCTTGCAAATAGCAAGCAAACTGGTAGAGTTCGTGGTGTGCCTGATAACAACCTTATGAAAAGTTATGCTGCAGATAAAGAGAAAGCCGTAATGAAGCTCAAATTTGAAGAAGCAATCGCTGCACCCGAGTCTGAAAGGCGTTCAATAGCTGATTCTATTGATTTTAATTCAATAGGGACAGGCCCAGGCTCATCATATTTCCCCGAGTGGCTGCTGTAGCAGTAGCAGTAGTAGTACTGGCTGTACTACTGGTGGTGGTGGAGCCAAAAGCAGCCGCAGTGGCGGCAGCAGGAGTGGCACTGGTACTGGTGGCCATTGGGACATGGTGGGCTGGCTACAGTGTTATTGGTGACCTAGAGGTGGAGCCACAGTATTCTGGTGCAAGATTAGAGGGAGATGTTGTAACTTTAGATTTTTGCGAAGAAAATGATGGGTGATTTCAAGAATCAGAAATGTTATTCTAAGTTATGGACCTTGTCAGTTTCTCAGTTCCTTGCTGCTGACATTGACAATAATAGTTGTGTGAGGTAAATACATTATTTATTGTTATGTATTTTGGATTGTTTACTTAAAATCCTAACTCTAAGGACTGAGCCTATTATGTATGAGAGTTAGTGTTAGTCTATGTATTAATATGCTCAACTTCATTCTGTAGTAAATATTGGTGTGAGGAATTTTATGATGCCTATGAGGATGACGTCAATGTTTATGAAGTAATGGAGTTATGCAAAGGAGGTGAATTATTGGATAGAATACTTTCTAGAGGTGGAAAATACTCGGATGAAGATGCTCCTGAGAGAGAGCAATAATTTGATATTTTGTCCGGAAAATGTGGACTGCTGCTTGTCTTCCTCTTCTTGAATCGAGGTAGGGATTTTCTTTGAGTTATATATATATTTTTGCAAGATTTAAATAATTTTAAAAATCATCTTTTGATTTGTTTTCAAAAATATATTGTTGATTCAATAAGGTAAATGATTTTGAAAGTGGGATTACTTTCTTTTTCTTTAAAAAAAAAAAATAGAAATTTATATTTTTGAACTATGTTGATGAAAGAAAGATGTTTTTGGTGAGATCTTCTCAAATAATTGAAGATGTATGGCTTTTGGAGAGAAAACCTCGAAATTGGAATTTTTAAGAAAGATGCTGAAAATTTTTAGATTATGTTGTTGTATTTATTTTGTGTGTCAAAATAAATGATGTTTGAAAATTGTTTATTGATTTACATATAAATGATGTTTTCATGGAATATGAGGATTGTTGAAATTTTGGGTATTGTTGTTTAAAAGTATTAATATAGTCTTGAGATGACTAAATTGTTGAGATTATTTGAAATGTGGGAATTATGTTATTCCTTTGATGAATTGAAATAAAGGTATTTATTCATCTTGTGAAATTGCATTGAAATGAGAATTTTGATCACAATGGGAATATTGTGTGGGAGTATCGAAGTGAAAGAAATATTGTATTACATTTTTAATATGGTATTGGCATATCATTTCATTTCATTACATTACACTTTGATGGTCGATTTGAAAACTTGCATTGAGAAAAGAATGTGTTTTCATGAAATGGTTTTGGGGTAAATAATGATGGTAAGTCTTGACAGGTGGTGTAGAATTAAGTTGGCTCATGTCGGGGTGAAAGACCTAAAAGTCCGCCATGATAGGTGATTATTGATTTTTTTCCAGCTATATTGGTAAAAATAACAATTTGGTAGTACTTGTATAGTCTACTTGCAGACACTGGCCTAGGGATTACCAGAGACGTATTTACCGCCCTTGAAATAAATTGTTAAGTTTTGAACAGTTGAAATTGCATGGCATCATTGAGCATGATGGTTTTTGAATAAATGAAGATGTGTTCTTATTTTCAAAAGAGCATGGCATGGCATATGCATCCATTTTTTTGAGACTTGTATAAAATGTATATACTTTGTTAAGAATTTTCTACTGGGCTTTATGCTCACCCTATGGGATTTTTGTGCAGGAAATGAGGTTGTGATTCCGCCTAACTGAGAGTGTGAAAGTATGTGAAGAGAGCATGGTGTGCTCGTTTGCTGTGTCTCTGATTGTAAGCCAAGGGCTTTATATGTGTGGGTTTGAATAACTGCTTTGTGAAACCAAAGCTAAGGCCTTGGAACTTGTAAACCCGTGAGGGTATTTAATTGTTTTATGTTATTTTGATATGAAGTAAATGTATATCATCATTTGGGCATGAAAATTGGGGCGTTACATATTTGAAGGGTAATTTTGATTATTAAAAATTTAATACGACTTGAAGGTTTAAAAAATCTTAGTTAAGACTTAATGGAGTATAAGTTTATAAATTAGGACTTGTGTATAAATATCCCTTGTTTATATTGAAATTTGATAAGACTCAATAGAAATCTTAAGAGTAAAATAAGACTTATTGGTAATTTTTCCTTATTTTTAATTAACTTTTTTTTTAAAAAATAATAATAATCTTTAAAAATATTTTTTTGGATTCTACTCAACGAGACAAAACGAAAAATTAATACCTTGTATGGTTTAACTCATTTTTTAAAAAATTTAATTTCTTATTTTTAGTATTTTTTTATTTATTTTATGCAATATTTTTTTAATATATACCTAATCTAGATACACTTAAAAATTATAGTATTTGTGATTTTTTAAAAAAATAATTCTATAACCAAAAAAATAAATAAAAATATGATAATTCAATACACTTTTGTATTTTTTTTTAATATTTGCTATTTTTTTAGTACAATATTTTTTGAAATAATTTATTTTTAACATTCTACCTATTTATATTTTTTTTGAAAACATTTATAAAAAAATGAACAATAAGAAATATATATATACGTGTGTGTGTATTTTTAGATCTTATACTCAAACATTTATTAAAAAGCCAAAAATCATTTTCAATTGAATTTTGCTAATGGTCCAAATTGAAATTATTATTAAAAATGACATTCATTTAAAAGCACTCCATGACACACCCTAAATAATAATAATAATAATAATAGTCTATGTATAATAGATTAATTGAGCGGGTTTGAAATTTAAATATTTTTTCGAATTGGGTTTAAGATAGCTATATTAATCCTAATATTGTGTTGGGGTTTAGTTGACACACAATTTTTCTATATAGTTCAGCTCAATATGACTCTAGCCGGATTGCTTCCCCTATTTCGAATATATTTAGTAGACAAGTCACTTAATCAATATAGAGAATATAATAGTTCTTAACAAAATTTGACATTCCTTTAACAATTAAATTTTAATAGTTCATTTAAAATTATTGAACTATTTTTGTTTTAATAGAAATTGTTTTATAGAGTTCAGATAAATATCATAAATTAATTTTATTTTATAATATTTTTTATTCAAAAAAAAAAATCATTTTGTGGCCTTGAAAGTGAGTCTAACTTTTAGGTCTGAATAGCAATGATCAAACTTAAAAAATTGGAAAAGCCATAATAGGATGGAAGAGAATAGTGATGAGTGATTAAACATGCTTAAGCTATAAGAGCCAATGGGTGTGTTTGGTTTGTGTTTTAAAATATGTTTTTGGAAGAAAAAATTTTCAAAAACATGTTTGGTTACAAATTTTCTCAAACAAAATTCAAAATTACTTCTCTCTCTGTTACGCATCAATCAATCACTTTTTTTCTCTCTCCTCTCTCCTTCTCAATCATTTTTCTCTCACACACATCTACTCAATTACAATAAAATATCTAATCATTCCAAACTCCTAAACTTCAAAACTATTTTCAAAAGGAGAAATTTACAATGTACACTATTTCAAATGGTACACATTGTAAAAAAGTTATGATTTTTTATGATGAATGTTATGATTGTTTGTGATGCATGTTATGACATTTTGTAGTAAAGTTATAAATAGTGAATTTATGATGCGCATCTTAAAGTTAAGAATGATAATGTTATGATATTTTGTGATTTTTGTTACGACACTTTGAGATTTTGTTATGACATTTTTTAATGAAAAAAAGTTACGATTTTTATAGTGAAAAAGTTATGATATTTTGGGTTTAAGTTATGAAATTTGGTGAAAAAATTATGAAAGGCATACCATATCCACCTTTTTGAGGGTGCACATTGTAATATCTCCCTTTTCAAAATATACAGCCAAACAAATAAAAAAAGTTCTAAACTCTCTCCCCAATTCATTTTATTTTATTTTATTTTTTTAAAAAAATTTATCTCAAAACACAAACCAAACGTGCTTAACTTTATTTAAGAAAAAAAAATCATATTTAATCTATCTGTACTATATATATATATATATATAAACAAATGTAATCAGTTTTCAAAAATTTTGAAAATCTTGATCCTGCCTTCTCATTCAAAATTAGCTTTTTCTTTCCTACACCATATAAGCCCTCTAGGCTCATTTGCCCTTTTCCTAATTTCTAATTATTTATTATTTTTTTCAAAAGATGACAATAAAAATGAGTTAGAAAATATTAAGTTCTTGATATGAACATAAAAAAGATTTAGCTATAAGAAGATAAATAAGAATTTTTTTTTTAACTAATCTATTTCTACTCATAACTAATCTATCTCCCCATATTCTTCTCGCTTTATAAAAAATAAAATTAAAAAAAATTGCATTTTTTATATGAACATAAAAAATAATTAAATAAATAAAGCTATGGAAAGATAAATAAGAATACTTTTTAACAAATCTATTTCAGTATTACAATCAGATAAGTATTAACATATATAAGATAATATTGATTTTTTAATTTTAAAATTGCTAAAATAATGGCATACTCAATTTTTTGTTAGATCATATATCATTTTATTTAATAAAAAAAATCAATATCCTTTAAAAACTAAATAATTGATCGACTATTAAAATAAAAACAAACAAGCAAAATATTATCCTTAAAGGATTAAGTATTCAAATTTCAAATGATAAAAGTTATTCTAGATAAAACAAAATCAGATAATTATCACTTTAATAAATTAGATAAGTATTAGCTTCTTATATAATGTATCATCTTAATTTATGCTTCTCCACCCAAACTCCATAGATATTGTAACGCTTCGAAATAATGACAATAACTCGTGTAATACGTTAGTTAAATAACAATATATGATGAAATAATTATCTTCTATTAATCTCAATTACTTGTACAAAAGGGTAACAATACAAGTATACATTCACAAGTCTAACCCTGAATCTATAGCAGACGTTATATGATAAAGATATGTAATGAAAGTTGAACAAATAAAAAATGCCCTAAAGGCTTACAGTTTTCCAAGACAGTGCTTGGTTACAACAAAATAGATTTAAATCCAATACAGTTAAAACCCTAGACTTGCACAAAATAAATACAACAAAACAATCAAAATTAAGCTCTTGCTTCCAAGTTCACCCAAGCTATTGCTTTGGCGGAGGCATATCATCGACACCTGAAATGGGTTTCCTACATAGGGTGAGCCAAAGCCTAGTAGAAATAATCCAACACAGTATATGAATCTTAACAAAGATATAAGGTGATATGCATATGTAATGCTCGTGCCAAAATATTTTTGTATCACTTTCCCAAAACCATGCAATGCCAAGGTTATCACAATTATGAAATCATTTCCTTTACAATAAAAAATAGGGCAGTGAATCACAATTTCCAGGAATGTCAAAACAAATACAACCTTTCACGGAAATTTCGTTCGTAGGAAACCGTAGACCGGTACCCATATAAATGTAGGCTATACAAGCACTACTATTGCCATTTCACGGAAATTTCATCCACGAGATCGACATTCATGTAAACGCACGGTTTTTAGGACTTTCACCATGGACACACATGCCAACTTATTTCAATGAGGCAACACTTACTTCCCAGATTCACCCATTTTTCTCAAAACAATGCACATTTCCAATGTACTAGTAAAATATACAACAATACTCAATGCAAAAAGATGAGAAATTAGTTTTAATTCACCTAATCTTCATACAATTTCTACAAAAATTTATAGCTATCATCCATCGATAGCTCAAAACAGATATATAAATTTTCAATAAAAATATACATTTCAAAATCTCAAGATGGGAGTGATGATACACATCCAACTCCTCCATCCTCGTCAACATCGATCCAATTCTACATGACCATGTCATTTTCCATTTCCTCTTTACAAATCAATATTTGAGAATCTAGGGAAAAATTCCTCATTTCTTTATAAATCAATATAAGTGACAAAAGTCCATCATTTCATCACAACTCAACAATAAATACATTTCCTCAATCAATTCAAACAATTCATTTGAAAACTTCTCTTTTGATTTTTAACAGAAAACCCTAGGTTTGTTCAAAAATCCCCAAATCACAATATTATTTTAAAAATAGTAAATAATTAAGTAAAAAATATAAAAAAGTGCGAAGAATCCCTACCTCAAGTTTAAAAGACAAGAGAGAGAATGGAGATACTTCGAAAACGCCGAAACCCAACTTAGCTCCGATTAAAACGAAACTCTAGATAAGCTCTACCTTTTTAACAAAGGGACTAGGGTTGAGAAATCAATGGATGATGGTGTATTTGTAGAGAAAATGTGAGTTTTAGAGAGAGAAGCTCTAGATCTAGGATTTTTAGAATGTTTAGAGAGAGAGGTATGAAATAGTGACTCAAAACACTTTTACAGATCGATATGCCAGAGATGCCGATCAAGAAGATGTGTCGCTGAGCGACTGCATAAGTGTGATCGTGTGAGAGCACAAAATGACCGCTTTAGCGAAGAATACAAACTCCCAGAAGTTTTACAAATAGAGGACCATCGCTCGAGCTCAAGAAGGACCACTCGAGCCAACACCGCTCGAGTGCAAGAATAACCGCTGGAGCACAAATAGTGTCGCTCAAGAGAAGAAACCAAATTCTGGGCAAGAACGTACTCTTTTGAAAAACTAACTCCTTCCAAACACAACCAAGACACTCCAATAGCCAAACTCAATGAGGAATAAAGAGAAATAAGACATGAACAATCCCATAAGACAATAAAACTCGGATCCAGAATATCAAACGGGTCGGGTCTAAACTAGAATCGCTATAACCTCCACTCCTTAAGGAATTTTGTTTCCAAAATTTAAATCAAATAACAAAACCATGTTTAAACCAGTTACGAAAATGATAGTAAATCAAATCCAACACCATAACCCATCCACTGGTCATTGATTCTCATCACGATGATAAACATATGCTTATTACTGAATATACACCAAGATTTCCAAACCATATACAATGTTTATATTACATTAACATAACAAAATTTCAATACATGTTCAAACATCAACAAATAAGTCCAGTGACTTCCAACTCACTCTCAAGTTGCTTCCTCAATTCCATCATGTCGCCACCACACATGCACCAAAGAAATTGTCTTAACTAGTCTCTCACTTTTTAGTTTTGTAATGGTTAAATAAGTTATATGACACTAACCTCCCAGCCTTAGGTGGGGAGAGGAAATAATTAATATACAACTCATAAATTTATATTTAATTTTTTACTTACTAGCAGTAAAATGAAAAAAGAAAAGAAGATTGAATGTAAATAATATGTATCTTCTTGAAAAATAATATATTATTTTATTTCGTGCATTACACGGGTCACAAGTTAGTTATAGAGTATAGAGAAGTTAATATAGTGATTAAAGTTTTCGTTTTATGTTCGGCATAATTTTAAGTTGTATGTAATTCATATAAGTTGTGGGACGAACCTTAAATTGGCTTAATTACCTTTTTATATCAATTAAAATTTATTAAATCTTGATATTTATAGATATTTTTTTTACCATATAACTTTTATAATATAGATTTTATGTAGGATGAAAGATGTTTTCTTTTTATTAGATTTATTTTCGGAAATAGAAAGCTATGATTGCATGGGATTTGTATCCCTTTTAATTAAAGGTATAGATTTTTATTTTAAGAGAGGTAGTATGAATTCCTTTTTCATTTTTTTAGTGATGACCGAAACTTTTGAAATTGTATTAAATATTTTTGTAATTTTAATTTTTATGCAATAAGGATAACCAATAAATGTTTTTAAAATTCTAAAAAAATTTAAAAAAAAAATTGAGTTTAAGGTTTCCAAATTCTTAGAGCCTCTTTCCCGAAAACCTCCTTTGCTATAATAATATAGTATAGATAAAATGAATGGCATGTGCTGAATGAAAGGAAATGGCACACATATTTAATAAAACAGATTTTTAATTTGTTGTTACAGCATGCCAAATTGAATTCACCCTTCCCTCTACATTGAGCCGGTGGATGCAACATTTTTTGGTTGGAGGATTTGATGAAGGAAATAGTAAGAGAAAGAGAAATTAAAAAAAAAAAGAAAAAGAAAAAAAGAGAGAGAGAGGAAAAAAAGAAAAGAAAAAAGAACCTAAATAAACTCAAAAGACAAAAAATGAGATTGTATTTTTCTTTCACTTTCTTTTTCCCTATATTTTCCATTTTAACCAAACAAAAAATGAGATTGCATTTTATTTTCCTTTTTTCATTTCTCTCATCCAATCCTTCAACCAAATGCAACCTAAATGAAGATGTAGAATTATTTTAGAGGAATTTATTCTCGTTTTACATTTCTTTAATTTTTGACTGAAAGCTGCTTCAATTTTTTGGTGTCAACAACATCCAATGATATGGGCGAGGAGTGGAACTAAAAATAGCAGTTGACGATAGAGATTGAAACTGACAATGTGTAGTAAGATTTAGTAAGTCTATTTCATTTCTTACAAAAAGTAGTAAGATTTAGTAAGATCGGGTGCTCGCTGTGCAACCTAACTGCTATGAGATTATGCGGCACCGATGGTATTGTGCATTAAGCACAACATTGAATATATATATATATATAATTTTTTGATAAATTATATTGACACCCCTTGAGATTTGAGTTTAATATACGTATTCCCTCCATCTTTTGAAAATTACAATTCTCTCTATGGTTTGAAGTCACATTACAAATAGCCCTCCTTAGTTGACCGTTAAATAAACTACCAATTTTGCCATTGTCACCGCTAACATTTTTAAATGCCAATTTTACCCCCATCTGTTCCCCTCTGTTATTGTATTTTCTTCTCCTCTTCTTGCAAGCACATGACAAATATCAACCATTTTATGAACCACCTAATACAAGTATCATTTTCTCAAAAAATATATATATGAAAAACTATATCAACGCAACCAGCAGAACAACTACAAATGAAGGGTTATTGCACAATACTATAGGATAGTTATGATATTTGAACTGTTAGTTACTATAAATGTTATAATTAAATATTTTTAATTATAATTAATAATAAAATAATGTGTCATAATTAAATATCACATATAATTTTTTCGGTCATAACTAAAATAATAATTACAATGAATCATAACTAATACACAATGTAGATTATAATCAAGTGTGATGACCTGCATATAAAAAAAATATGTGTGTGGTGGTGGAAAATAGAATATATGATGAAGAATTATGGGTGGTATATATTATAGCATAATGATGTTTTCAGTGGGATGGTAATTGGGATATTATTTTATTTAGAGTTAACATAGAGAGAGTGTGCATGAGGGGAGGAACCAAAGCATACACATGGGCTGTCTATTTTACACTTTCGGGCTGTCGAGGTTCAAAGGAGAGTGGATGCAAACATTATATATGCCAATGAAAAATGGGATGTTCAGTGAGAAACAGAGCAGCCTTCAACAAGAGAGAGACAGAGAAGCAAAGATGATACAATCAAGGCACATAATACAGAGCTCGAAACCTCTCTAAGAATTATGCTGGAATATGTCATGTGTTAGAACATATCATTTCATGAGGATTTTCCTCACTGCCGAGTCACTATACAAAATTCTGGTGCAGTCTCTCCCAAATAAGCTTGGCCTAAGGCGTGACGTCATGGGCATCACGCTGAGTGATACCTCAATCTCTAACCACCATCTCGACCTCCATTCCTCACAAGCACCCCTAAAACGCAGAGCGTAGCTTAACAAAGACGAGGCTTCGATATCGACAATATATCTCAAATCTCCATCAAGGATCTTCGAGGAGGAGGGTTTTCTCCTGCTTCGATCAGAATAACGAGTGTTGTTCAAATGGGAGTTTCGAGATTTGAAGGATTCAATATTAATGACTCGATTCGGGTGAGATAAAGTTGTCTCAGATGAAAGCGCACGTTGAGAAATCCGTGGACTCAAAGTAAAACAAAATGGCGAGCATGGAACGGGTGTCTATGCCGATGTGGACTTCAAGAAGGACTTTGTTTTGAAGGACCAAATACTTGTGGTTCTCAACATTCTTCAAATAAGATTGACTGCTTAGTATGTAGTTTCGTCACGCTTTATTGGCTCCATTGAACTTCAAATTGGGAGGAAACTCTATTTGCAAGATTTGAGTGTTTATAAAAATAATGAATGTGAAAGAAAAACATTTTCACATATCCCAAAAGAGGCATGTCAAATTGATTCATCTGACGATGAGGACAATTCTTATGTAGTAGATCACAGAAGCTCGAAAGAATATGGTTCCAGCAATTCTAAATATAGAACTCCTCTTCCTAAAGAGATTGTGGAATCATTGATGAATGGTGAATTGGTTTTGCCTTATTCAAAACAGTTCCCATTGCCTTCAGTTATTTTCTTGTCCAGGTGGATGTAGAGAATCTTACTACTGCAGCAAATTATGTGCGGAGGCTGATTGGGACTTGTTTCATTGCACGGGGACAAGATCAAAATCCGACAAAATCAAAAATCTGGAGTTTTGTGTGTTTCCTCGTCAAACTTGAGGTAGGGATTTTCTACACTCTAATATGGTTTTTAGCTTAGTTATTTACTATTGTGTATAGATGATGAGATTTGGTTGTGGTTTGAACAAATCTAAGATTTGGGTGAGAAATGAAAAGAGGGGTTTTTGATGAATATGAGGTAAATGAGTATGGGGTTTGAATATAAGATCTTGGTGTATTAAAATAGTTGATTTTGGGTGTTTAGGTCAATATTGGAAAAAGGGGGATTTTTGCCATAACTTGATAAAATGATTATTTTGTATAAATAATTAGAATTAACATTTAATATGTTAAATTGGATGGTTATTGATGTAGGTGGTGAAATTCGATATGTATTGTCTCACACCTCCGGAAGTTTAAAAGAAATTATTTTTCTCGAGATTTAATATATGTCTAGAGATAAATGTATTGGGCTATCGGTGGAGGATAGTCATGATTGTTGTAGAAATTATATGAGGATTAGGCGATTTAATGCTAATCTATTGTTGGTTGTCATTGAATATGACCGTGTTATAAATACATTGTATATGTATATTTATTGGGAGGAGATAAGGGATGTACTCCATATGTGATTATGTTTATAAATACATTGCGTATGTATATTTGTTTGGGAGAAGAAAGGGGATGGACTCAATTTAAAGCAAATTGGCCGGAGTGTCCTGCGTGAAAGACCTGAAATTTTATATATAAATGGGTGCCGATTCCTTCGGACATAATATCCGTAAAATGGCAAAGTTTAAAGTGTTTATGTGTGTTTTGCATAAATGGAAAACCATTGAGTTGTAGTCTCATTTTGGTTGTTGAAAGATGATGAATTTAACTCATGAATTGAGTAGTATATATGAACTGGAAATAAATTGAAGGAAAACGGAATAAGATTGGTCTTAGTGGCATATAAATATGCAGACTTTGTGGATGCTTCCATATCGGTATTGTTTATGTACGTGGTATTTATACCTTTGCTAAACCTCATAAATTGTGTTAGATTATTTCTACTGGGCTGTTGGCTCACCCTATACGGGAATATCATTTTCAGGTGCAGGTGAGATGTTTCCTCCAAGGCAATAGCATGGGTGGACTTTTGGGAAGCAAGGGCTTCTTATTTATGCCTTATGTGTGTATGTTCGTTATTTGTAAAGCCGAGGGCTTAAGATGTAATGAGTGAGACTTAATTTGTGTAACCAAGCAATGACTTGGAAAGATGTAAGCCTACATGGCATTTAACTGTTTGTTAAACAGTAAACTCTGATGTATGAAAGTATGTTGTTTATCATATTTAATCCGCATATGAGTTATCTTTATATATATATTTTGGGGGCGTTACAACTTGGTATCAGAGTGTACCGGGTTTGAATACTTTGGGTACATGGGAACTGATTAGTACCACAATGGGTTTGTCTCGCTTGATTGAGACGTTAGCATGTATTGTATGCTTATGTGATAACATGCTTATGTGCTTATATGAGTATGGGATTTGGTTCCAAATATGTTGATTGAGTCTAAGGTTTTCTAGAAGTCTTATTGGAAGAGCACCTGATCACTGCTATTTCTAATTGGAACTCTAACAACGCCGTGGGACGGTCATTATCTGGGAATAAAATTCGTATGTGTTTATGTGACTATGTGCATACATGGAATGATTTATTGTTGTCCAATGTATTAGGACATGAGTGAGTTAGTTTCAACACAATTGTGACTATGTCAATCTCGAGTGTTACCTTTATTAGGATGTCAGGACGTGGAAGGGAAAGTGGTAGGCATGATAGGCCTAAGAGGCACGAGATGCCAATACCGGATGAGATTCCGGTGCAGGAGAATGGGACAGGGCAGGCAAATGTGGCTGAGCTAGTTGGGCAACAAGCCATGGGTGCTTTGGCACGAGAGTTAACAGGGGTACTAAACATACTGAGGGCTAAGAACCTAGCACAGGCCCTAACTGCCCCAGTTGCAGAGACAGATCCACTCCTTCTGAAAAGGGAGTTCTTCCGGACCCATTTGGATATTTTTGGTGGGAGATCCTAAGGAGCGATTAAAGGCTGAATGAGTGGCATCATAGCTTGTGGTTATATCTTTTAGAATTTGGGTAGAAGCGAGCTGACTAGAGACTTCAAAGGAGATTTCAAAGTCACTACAACTATGAGTATTTGTTGGGAATACCTTAGAATTGCTAGAATGTATATCTAGTCTGGATGAATTCTATGTGGACTCGAAGTGCATTATGTGAGCGTTTGGGTAAATTCTATGTTAGAGTGAAATTGTGTGGGTGGATGTAGACAAGTTCGCGTAAACTGTTAGTCAGTTCGTCAAGTGAAAAAAATAGAGTGGATAGATAAAAATACTACAAAAATTGTTTGGTTGGGCAACTAAAGTTGTGGCTGAGAATTTTTGAATAGTGTGTTTGGCACAATTCACAACTTGCTAGCTGTATGAACCAGAGGCAATTTGAACAAAGAAACTTAATCTTAAATGGTTTTACCACCCAAAGCTTGACCAAGCAACTGATGGCCTATACAAACTCTTCCCTGTTTCTAGTGTTCAAGAAAAATTTCATGTTTGAAGCAATTAATCAAGTATATAAATTCTATATGTGAATTGATGTGACCACGATTACACCCCTCTATGAAATTGTCTCTAGAAGCCGGAGGAGCTCCACACCCATTCCCTAAGGCTCTCTTGCTCCCTCCTTAATCAAATCAATTGTTGACACTGTAAGCCACTGTCACGACCCAAACCTGCTCCTAAAAGTTTGGTCCATGACTGGCCTGTTCATCGGTCTCAAAACAAAATTTCATGAATATCTATTCAAATACGGGGCCTTAAGAGGAAGCAAATACCAACATAAAGATAATGCCCATTGAGCTTGTGCATGCATGAAGACTTGGATTAATTTAAGCATTTAAATGCACTTTCCATATATACATATAATCACAGAACTTGTATAGATCTTACATACAAATACATAAGACTCAATAACATACGTAATTCTCCAATACAAAGTTAAAGCCTCGACACAGAGGTGTAACCCAGGCGGCTTGACAAAGAGACGGACCTCGATACAACTTTAGTTTTGGTCCCTGATGGCTCACCTACATATATATAAAACAAAGGGGTGAGCTAACGCCCAGTGAGTAATATTAAAGTAAAGAGGTTAATGAATAATGTCCTTAACATTAGGAAAATATATTTCACAATTTAGAAACGTATCATAAATCTTTTCAATATAAACAGTTATCGTATCATAATCCATACCCTTTCGAATGAAATATATAATTGAACTTACGTGGTACGTGGTACACCCACTTATACAAAAGGTTAGAAGCACATTTTAAAATAGGACATCCATTCATACAGATAAAATAACACATCATAACATGAGTCATATAGCGATGTCAAAACCTTTGTATTCATATCATATGTTCTAAACGACCTCGGGTTCATGTATAACAAAACTTTCTGCCCAATCATATATCAAAACGACTTTCATTCCAAACGATCATATCAGATCATTGTATTTGATCATGGAGTAGATAGAACATCGACATGTCTTCACCTCTCCTTGGGCCCAATTCATGTATGTATGGACTCAAGAGGTGTCTCACGGACTCTAGAGGTGACTCACATCAGAGCACGAAGTTCCGCATAACAATTTGTTCCATACCAAAATGATTAGGTCTTAAAGACCGAACAGTTCATACCATGTCATAGCATAAGCGGAACAGATAAACAGAACGGTCTTGGGCCCACCATATCATATTATAAATAATTCATGTTTCTTGTTCATAATTCATTTCGCATTTCTTGGAAACTTGTGCATTTAGATAAAATCTAACATTTAGAGAATCATGTCATACATAAATTAAGAGAGATAATGGAAAACATATCTTTGTTATACTATTACTCACAGTGATGGGCTTCTGGTAGCACTTGGACGATGTTCTCATCTTGACCTACAATCACAATTACATAACACAACATATGAACATAATCGATCCCTTTCTTTGCTCTTTAATCAATTAGTTATGTTGATTTTGAACTTATTAGTCCTCAATAGGTCATAATTCGTGTTTAGGAAAATAGGGGGAAACGAAAGGAAACTGGATTAGAAGAAGAAATAGCATGAAATCGGTGGACAGAAAGTGAACAACCTTCACTAATTTGAGCATATCTATTTTTATACTTAGAACTTGGATGTGAGACTATCATCATTGGAAACTAGACTTCCGGGGCTTGAATTTAGGATCAAGAATCACTTAAAACGGAGTCCGGATGAGAGATATGCTTATTTGAAGTTGAGCTGAAACAAGAGAGTACCACACGTGCGGGACCAAATCCGCACGTGAGAGAAATCCAGGGCACGTGTGGGGGCACGTGCTTTTATTTTAGAATAAAAAATGTTGCTAGAAGAAGGCTCCCGCACGTGCGGGAAGCCCCGCTGCACGTGCGGCTCTGGGCAAAAACTATTGTCCGAAAATACCAGTTGGTTCTAACACTTATTCTTTCATTTTCTAAGCTAGGTTTCAACTTAAATCATTTAAAAGCATGTAAAACTAATAGAAAACATGAGATTATGGTTGTTTTCTAAATCAAAATAACAAAAATACCATGAATCTTTAAGCAAGAAAGGTTAAAATCTTTATTTAGTTCTTTATCAAACTTTTCCCAGAACTTCTTCTTCTAAACTCATGTAGATCTTCATCTCATATATGATTAACCATACAAACCCTCAAGATTAAGGTTCAACATCTCATAATCAACTTCAAGATAAGCAAATGTAAGAAAATTGACTCTTAAATCAAGCAAATCTAAAGAATCAAAGTTCAATTCCATGAAGAGAGCCCATTTAAACTTATATTTCTCCACCCCAACTCAATTAGGTGTTTATTCTACATCTTAGATCATGAATTTAAACAAATAATATGTCAATTTCAAGAGGTTAAGTTGATTATACATACCTTGAACCAATCTCTTAAATTCTACTTTAATTCCATCAATTTCCCCATCTTTTCTTCTTTTCTTGCTTCTCTCTTGCTCTCTCCAGATTTTTCTTTCCCTTCTCTCTTTTGTTGAGGCTCTCTCTCAAACAAGACATATATATATATAGATATAATATAAATAAAATCAATTTAATTCGTCCCAAATCATATTTTTACAAAACTTCATACTAGGCTCTAAAAATCATGCTGATCATAAATATGTGGTCGGTTTTGGTTTATCGCACCTCTAAGGCTTTCAATTTTCAGTCCAAAGGTTACAATTTCAACAGATTTTCTGATAATTGACAGAAATAACTTCAAATCCTTATGATTCACAGCCTTAAACATGCAATTCCACATCAATAACATAAAATCATGACTAATCACAAGTCCCATATAATTCAATTAACCTAATTTGACTTTCATTAGAGCCCAATTAATTATATTTAAATTTATCACCCAAATCATATTTTTAATTAAACTCCCAAAAGACTCCAAATATCTAATTAAGCTTATTTCCATCTTCAATTGTGAAATCTCACATCAGTAAGGCCCTCAATTTCAGGTAAACTCAAGGTCTCTGGTAATAAATTATATGCTCAGATTAAATACCTCATAAATAAATTTAATCCACAATAACCTTAGTTCCCATTCCTCATAACGTAATTAACTCCAATTTGGATCCAATTAATTGAATCTCAATTTTATAATTCTGAATCGAATATTTAATAAAACCTCCATATGGTCCGATATTCGAATTTAAAATATCAATTATTCTTTCTTGAGCCACTAAGGCTTTCAAGTTCTAATTCTAAAATAAATTTCCCATAAAATCATATACAAATCAGTCTTCATGATTTTTATAATTCCCAAATTAAATTAGAATAGTAGGCCATAAAATTCAAATCTCCGTCATTAATTAAATATAAGGTATTACGTGATGGGATTGTTACAGCCACCATGACCTGTGAATCATCATCAACGGCTCTCTCACCACCATCTTGCCGTTAATAGTGGCCATCAATGGTGGAATTGAAATTGTTGTGGATATGAAAATTGATGATCATGGGCATTGATGAGTTTGGTGGTGGTTGTGGAAAAGAGCATGGCTGTGGGGTGGAGATTGGGTACTGATTTGGTGGCAGTGAGGCAAAAGTGGTAGAGTTTTGATGGGTTATGGTGGACTGTTTGAATGACGAGAGAAATAGTCGATGGTAAGTTGTAGCTTTGGGAAGAAGAATTAAGGATTAGGGGTTGTAGTTACTGAGGATAATTAGGTAAGGGAAATAAATTCATTTTATATTTTTTGTTGACTTAGTTAAAAGGCAAACACTGACAAGAGGTGCAGTGTAATTTATCTTCTTCTTTTTTTTTTTTTTAAATTTTTAATTTTTATTGTGTTGAGTTTTTATTAGACACTTGTGAAATTAAAATCAGTTAGTTTTGTGTGACTTAAAAAATGCTCTTCTAAAGCCAAAATGACATAATTCTGTAGTGATTAACAAAAATTCTCTAACTATTATAGCTCATTATAATAAATTAAAATTTTAGAGATAAAAATTTTAAAAAATATATTTTTAAGGAACAAAATATTTTAATAGTCAAAAGTTTCATTGTATTTTTAGTGACTAAGTTAGACATTAGTAGTCATTACATTTTATTCCTTGTGTCATTTTGATCTTACTTTCAATTACCTTAACTTTGACCATATTTTACTTTTCGTATTTTAATACTTTTTTATTTTTCATATTTTAATATTTTCAATGAATTTTTTTAATATTTTAATCAATCTTTTTTTTAACTTTTTTTTTAGACACGCCTAACATAAATACACTTAAAAAGTATAATATTTGTGAAATGAATATTTAAAAAATACACTAAATACCAAAAAATATAAAAAATAATACATTTTTCGTATTTTTGTGTATTTATTAATTTTTAAAAATATTTTTTCACAAATATTTTACTATTTAGATACATCTAAGCCAGGTGCATCTAAAAAAGTAAAAAAATTACTTAAAATTTAAAAAATATTAACTAAAAACTAAAAAATATGAAAAAAAAACTCAGTTATCAGAAAACTGAAACCAAACATACTGATTAAGATTTTTTTCCCCAAAAATGATTGCTGAATTGATTGAAATTGTTTCATTGAATTGATCAAATTTATAATTTTGTCCCAAAAAACATGACATATGCCTTTCATATACATATTTTTATAGAATAATGCTAACAATTGTATCCAATTAGACCAAATTTAGATAGTCAAAATCGAGTTAATTGAATGACAAACTAAAATGACACAAAAACTAAAGTACATAAACTACTGGTATAATTTGCTCTTGATTTTTTTTTATAAATGTCAACAAATACAATAATCATGAGATACACATTAAATCTATGGCCATGAATTACAAAAAATAAAACAAAAAATGTGTCATAAAGTATTTCCTTACATTATATTTCAATTTAGGTGTTTGTGAAATATTGAAAAATATAAAAATTGTATATATTTTTATAGAATATTGCTAACAATTGTATCCAATTAGACCAAATTTAGATAGTCAAAATCGAGTTAATTGAATGACATAAACTAAAATGACACAAAAACTAAAATACATAAACTATTAGGGGTGAGCATCGGATATACCGATCCGTCAAAACCGACCGAACCGAACCGATCCGCTGCATTTTGGACGGATGCATGATGACGAGCGGATGGTTGCTGTAATGACTCGGATCTTGATTCACTTTGGATTGATGAAAAGTGGTGTCCGTCACCTTAAAACTTATACGGTTGTTGGACTCTTGATATTGATGGGTTGACGAGTGGAATTTAAATATTATAATTGAGGACCCTTGGGTGATGTTTGAAACCTTAATTGAAGTCTTAACAAGGTATTTGGATAAGATTAGATAAAAAGCCCCAAGTTTGGAGTTTGAGTTTTTGACCAGCCGTCACTCTTTTGCCCGTTTCTCCTTCCATACTTTGAATTTGGATGTGAGGTTAGAACCATTGGAAAGCTTATTTCCGGGGCTTCAATTTGGACACAAGAACGACCTAAAACGGAGTCCGTATGAAAAAGTTATACCTGTTCGAAGTTTTGAAATCTGTACTGGGAGCAGGTACGCTCGAGCGAGAATTTGGTCGCTCGAGCGAGAATAGCGGGACAGCAGCTCAAAAACGTGATTTTGAGCTCATTTCTTGCATTTTTTCCATGTCCGAAACCCTAGCTCCCAAAACCTTGATTTCTCCACTTTTATCAACAATCCACCATGGTTCTTGCATCAAGAATGGAGAACAAGTCAAGAATGGAAACAAGAGAGGATCAACATTTTTCAACCGATTGAAATTGGAGGATTCTTCTCAAAGCTTGCTTTTCTTGCTTGAATCTTGAGGTAGGGGTCCTAGTTCTCCTTCAATGCTTACATTAATAGATAGATTTGTGGTATTTGGAGTATATAAATGTAAAACCCACATTTTTGAGCATATAGAGTATATTATGAAAATTCGGGATTTAGGATTTGAGATGATGGAAGTTAAATTGATGGGTTAAAATGATGGATTGTGAACCCTAGGTGTATAATTTATGGGAAAATTGGAATAAAGGGTTAAGAAATTTGTATTTTCTTGAAATTTCTAGATTTTATTTATGATGATAAACAATGAGTTTGCTCAAATTGAGTAGAATCATGAAATTGGAGGTATGGGAATATATATACAAGTTTAATTGAATTTTAATTCAAATCAAATTTAATCCAAATTATTTTATTAAATCTTTAGTGGATTGGCTTAGTTATTTTAAAACTCAAGTGGATGATTTAATGGGTCTTTCTTGAGGATGGGAAATGTTTGGTTTTGGTGAAAACACTAGAAACTTGAGATTTTATGAAAATGTTCATAAAACTCTTTTCTTTCTTGGAATGAAAGATGAATGGGTGTAATTCCTTAATGTGTTTTGCAAGAATGGTAATCTTTCAAATATATTGAGTTGGAGAAATGGTTTTGAAAACTTCATGTGCATATGGTTGACTTCATAAGGAATGTTATGAACCATGGAAATTGTTGCATTTACATATCATTTCATTTATTATTGTGCACGGTGTTTCTAAATCGAAGAGAATTGCATTCATGATGAAAAATGATTTGTATGAGAAATGTTTTCATGAAATGGTTTTGGGGTAAATAATGATGGTAAGTCTTGACAGTGGTGATGTAAATGACAATTTGAATAAAGCCAAAAGACCAAGTCCACATGATAGGTGATTGTTGATTTTTCCATATTGGTAAAAATAACAATTTGGTAGTACTTGTATAGTCTACTGTTTTGATAATAGACATTTGTAAATGTATATATGATAAAAAAAAAATGTCACGCCCCAAATTTTAATTACTCGAAAACATTATCAAAGCCTGTAACCATATTTTTTTTTTATATATACATTTACAAATGTCTATTACACTTGAGTAATAGAATCACAAAGATACATGTTCTCCTTCTCTCAATAAATACAACAACAATAATACATGCCAAGCTTCTGCTGCGAAGCTACAAATAAATAATTACAAATACAACTCCACTACCTTTACATCTACTAAGAAAGCTATACAAATGAACTGAAGAACTCCATAAATCTTCAATCAAATAACCCAAAATTTCTTCCTGTAAAAAGATTAAACAACGACGGGGTGAGCACTAATGCCCAGTAGAAATCTCATAGTTCTAAATCAATAACGAACACACAGATAGAAATGATCATGCATGCGTTGTGATACAATATAGTAGGGTGACATTTCATAATCTCAAAATATCATAAGGTATCTTTTTCTCAAAAGCAATTTAAACACTTGTAGGAAAAACCTTCAGCCATAAAAAAAATCATCCCTTAACTTTAGAAAATAATAGATCCTTGTAAAACAACCATATTTAAGAAACAACATCATTTAACTGTTATTAACCAATTTTCCCCAAACATTTCTCAACTAATTTTTCATTTTTATTACTCTTCTTTTCCTTCCATTCTACTATTCACTTTTAACTTAAAACCCCAAAATTTCAAGTTCCATTTCCTTTTTGACTCGCCAACAATTCTCCTATACTCATTTCACCCCGTTAATTTCAATTCAAGAAAGTTTCATTTCAAGATAACACAATGTTAATAAACTCTTCCAAGCCAATCCTTTAATTAATTATAGAACAACTCTCACAATTTACTTTTATTAACACAACTACTTCATTAAGTTTACCATCATAATCTATAATCCTCATATCTATTTTTGGTTCCCATTATTCACAAATAATGCCCATGCACTTTTCCTCTTTAAACCAAATTATACATCAATATGAAATTTCACCAATTCATCACAAGCAACAAATATCATCAACTCAACATACCTCTCAACACATAGCTCAACACAACCCACCTTTTGCTGACTCACTACGGCGGGAGTGAACTCCCAAAAACCATTTTCATAAAAGCCATTTTCTTTCAAAACCATTTTCGAAAACCAACCATTCTTTTAAAATAAATTTCCAAGTTTTGTAGAGTATCCTCACAAAGTATGTACATAGTTATGCTTTTTCCTCAACACAAAAGTAAATGTAAATGCAATGCTATGCCAAGATAAATCAATGAGGAAAAACATCCGTTCGAATGCATTGTTTCAAAATCACCATGTTCTCAATGTCATCATGTGATTCAATTTCAATTGTTCAAAACTTAACATTTTATTTCAAGGGTGGTAAATACGTCTCTGGTAATCCCTAGGCCGGTGTCTGCAAGTAGACTATACAAGTACTACCAAATTGTCATTTTTACCAATCGCAACTGGAAAAATCAACAATCACCTATCCGCGCGGACTTTTCGGTCTTTCACCCCGACCAAGAATTAACTTATTCAAATTGTTATTTTTACCAATCGCAATCGGAAAAAAATCAACAATTAACTATCCGCCATGACTTTTCGGGTCTTTCACCCCGACCAAGCAGCCAACTTAATTCTACACCACCGCCAAGACTTACCATCATTATTTACCCCAAAACCATTTCATGAAAACATTTCATACAAATCATTTTCATTATGAATGCAAATCTCTTTGATTTAGAAACACCATGCACAATAATAAATGAAATGATATGTAAATGCAACAATTTCCATGGTTCATAACATTCCTTATGAAGTCAACCATATGCACATGAAGTTTTCAAAACCATTTCTCCAACTCAATATATTTGAAAGATTACCATTCTTGCAAAACACATTAAAGAATTACACCTATGCATCTTTCATCCCAAGAAAGAAAAAAGTTTTATGAACATTTTCATGTTCCCCAAAAATCTCCAAGTTTCTAGTGTTTTCACCAAAAACCAAACATTTCCCATTCTCATAAAGAAACCCCATTAAATCATCCACTTGAGTTTTAAAATAACTAAGCCAATCCACTAGGAATTTAATAAAATAATTTGAGATTAAGCCCATTTTGGAAATTCTACATTTTATATCACAAAAACCAAAATCAACATAGTCAATACAATTCTACATAATCACCACAATTCAACATATCTTAACTCAACACCACTAATTATAATTCAAAGTGTACTCCCAAATTTTCGTTTCATCATTTCATTCCAAGGTTCATGTTATCCATATCATTAACTAATCCTTTTTCTCAAGTTTCATTTCATATCATAGCATAATTTACAATATCCATAAATAAGGTTCAATCGCTAATTTTTAACATGATTTTCAAACATTTCCAAAATTCAATTAAACTTGTATATATACAATTCCATACCTCAATTTCATGATTCTACTTTCAATTTGGGCAAATTCATTGTTTATCATCATAAATCAACCTAGGGTTTCAAGAAAAATCTAGAAATTTCAAGAAAAATACAAATTTCTTAACCCATTACTTTTTGTTCCAATCTTTCCATTTATTATACACCCTAGATCCATAATCCATAAACCATAATCTAAACCCCATAATAGAACCCCAACATTTCAAATCCGAAATCCCCTAAATTTCCATAATATAACTCTATATGCTCAAAATGTAGATTTTGCATTTATATACTCCAAAATACCACAAATCTATCTATTAATGTAAGCATTGAAGGAGAACTAGGACCCCTACCTCAAGATTCAAGCAAGAAAAGCAAGCTTTGAGAAGAATCCTCCACAAATTCGAAGTTCAATCGGTTGAAAAATGTTGATCCTCTCTTGTTTCCATTCTTGACTTGTTCTCCATTTTTGATGCAAGAACCATGGTGGATTGTTGATAAAAGTGGAGGAAATCAAGGTTTTGGGAGCTAGGGTTTCGGACATGGAAGAGGGGAGAAGAAGAGGGGAAAAGAAAATGCAAGAAATGAGCTCAAAATCACGTTTTTGAGCTGCTGTCCCGCTATTTCCGCTCGAGCGTCCATATTCCCGCTCGAGCGGACCTGCTCCCAGCACAGATGTCAAAAATTCGAACAGGTATAACTTTTTCATGCGGACTCCGTTTTAGGTCGTTCTTGTGTCCAAATTGAAGCCCCGGAAATAAGCTTTCCAATGGTTCCAACCTCACATTCAAATTCAAAGTATGGAAGGAGAAAAGGGCAAAAGAGTGACGGCTGGTCAAAAACTCAAACTCCAAACTTGGAGCTTTTTATCTAATCTTATCCAAATACCTTGTTAAGACTTCAATTAAGGTTCCAAACATCACCCAAGGGTCCTCAATTATAATATTTAAAGTCCACTCGTTAACCCATCAATATCAAGAGTCCAACAACCGTACAAGTTTTAAGGTGACGGGCACCACTTTTCATCAATCCAAAGTGAATCAAGATCCGAGTCATTACAAAAAAAATATGGACCTAAATTTACAGGCTTTGGTAATGTTTTCGAGTAATTAAAATTTGGGGCGTGACAGTTGCGGATTGATTTTCTCCAATCCGTCAATTTGGCGGACGGATGGTGGATTTGAGATTTCTTTGGCCGCAACCGAACCGCCAAATCACCAAATCGCGAGCACTCTTAGTAATTTATAAGACTTTGTATTTTCAATTTGTTTAAATATTATGTTTGTGTTTTCAATTGAAAAAGAGTTTAAATATTCTGTTGAAAAAAAATTTTCAACTTGAATATATTTTTTGAATTGAAAAAAATAAACGTATTATTTATCTATATTTTTTTGTTTTTAAATCTAGCTCTAAAAATAAAAAATAAAAAATATGATATATGCTGGTTAGTTTTTTGTTTTCAAAAACATATGTAGATGTAACAATATAGAGACATACAATTTCTACTACTGCTCTGTTTATGGTTTTGGTGGTTTGAATTGTTATTATATTTTAAGAATCACAGATTGTAATACTTTATGTGGATGAATCATGCTGTGATTGCAATATGTGGATGAGGCATGCAGTGATCGTGATATTCTAAAGTTTCAAACTTTTTTTCTTTGGATAAGGCATACAGTGATTGTAATACTTTTTTAAGTCATTGACTGTAATACTTTCTTTTTCTTTTTTTTTCTTTTTTCTTTTTGAGGAAGTGCACAAGTTGAATTATGTTGAAAATTTATAAAATTTTAAACCGCCAAACCGATTTGTATCCATCCGCCAAACCGCCAATCTGCTCAATCCACATCCGCCAGATTGGCGGACGGATGCAGATTGATTTTCTTCAATCCGCCAATCTGGCGGACGGATAGCGGATTGAAGGTTCTGTGGCCGCAACCGACCCGCGCCCACCCCTATAAACTATTGGTATAATTTGCTCTTGATTTTTTTTTTTTTTTTTTTTTTATATAAATGTCAACAAATACAATAATCCTGAGATACACATTAAATCTACAGCTTTGAATTATAAAAAATAAAACAAAAAATGTGTCATAAAGTGTTTCCTTACATTATATTTCAATTTTGGTGTTTGTGAAATATTGAAAAATATAAAAACTGACCCAACCCCATTCAAGTGTATTATACTGAACAAATTGTTATCATTTTAAAAAAAAAAAATACTAAAACAGAGTTAAATGAAATTTATTTATAAATTTTTTAAAAATAAACGTAATTGATTATAAATAAATTAGTGGGTACACATAATTAATATCATATATAAATGATTTTAATCAAATAATAAAAAAAAGAAAAAAAAATGGATGTTATGCCTTGCACTTGCACACAGTTGTTTGACACACAGCAGCATCAATACGGCGCCGCTTAATCTCACAGCAAGTCTGTTGTGCAGCAGGCACAAACATCCGATTTAGTGATGAATAAGTTTATTAGTTGTAAAATATTTATAATCCTTGATTGTAAAATATATTTAAAATGCAGAGGAAGAAAAAAAAAATCAACTAATTTGTGTATATATAAAAAATGACGAACAAACTAGCACCGAACTGTTTATCAAAAAAAAAATAAAAAAACTAGCACTGAACTTGAAATATCACAGTACATGACTCTCTTACTTTCTTACTCTTTTTACTCCACGAGAATATTTAATAATATTCAATTGCATTGCGGCCACCCAGGCCTCTTCATCCTTGCTCCACGAGAATATTTGATAATATTCAATTGCATTGCAGCCACCCAGGCCTCTTCATCCTTGCTTTATCAATTTTTCTGATGGTACCCAGATCTAAATGATATGCAAACAATCCTCTTGAATACCAATCCATCAACAACTCACTATTTTGGATTTTCAAAAGCTTCACTTCAAAGTTCAAATAATATGGATCAATAACACTAAACACAAAAGGGTAACAATTCACATCCCAATCAAGGTTAACCTTGTATGTTTTCACCCATAACCAATTTTTTAACATCCTCCAATTGCCATATATCAATTAATCTTGCAACCAAATAACCAAAACATAATTTCACTCCCATCTTTAAGAGCCGCATCTTTTCATGCATTGGTCGTGAGTGACATTCCTTTCCTGGATCCTTTCCTGGATGAGGCATAGAGCAAAATTGTTCAGTGCCCATGTTAAACCTCATGATGGAGTTGTTGCAAGGAGGAACGTTGTATTCATTTTCATATGTGTGTTTAACCATCCAATACAAATCTCTTTTTACAATTGTTCAGGTTGCAAAACACTTTGGCCGGTAAGAGACCGAATCAAGTTTTCTCCACAACTTATCCCCAATGGTAAGTATGTTATATAGAAAACAATTAGCTTTTTGGAGCACATGAAGAACTCGAGATTCCATTGTCAGTGGATGGTAGAACACACATATATCATCTCGTTTTGCAGCTCTTTTAGAAGCAAAATATGGTATTGAAGTTAGTGCCAACCACTTCTTACACACCCTTCGACATTCTAAAACACTATCAGTTGGGAGTCTACTGAGGATATCAATGATGATTTCATCGGGAAGAAGTCCAATAAACCCCTCCTTATGAAGAGTATCTGAACAGACTAGTTGAACCCAAAGATGTGGAATCCATGTCAACCATTGAGCGACCGTCGTATCTGAAGAAGTAGAAATACCAATCAAGCTCACCAAATAAAACATACTAATTTCATGATAGCAAGATGGAAAGAATTGAAGATAAAAGCATCACAATAAGATTTATGAAACATTTATAAGTCGCTTTAGTAAAGTAACATAATGTAAGCTTCTTCAAATAGAACTTGGACGTAGAGCTCTATACATGATGCTCACATTAAAGCTTCTTAGTTTCATTATGTTGCGGCAATGTACTAAAATTTTCTACAAAATTCTCACTTAACAAGAAAAAAAAGCCTTGTGACATAGATGAATGCATAGATATACACAAACACTACAAAATAATGTGTCTAATGTGAAAATGCAAATGACAAAATTGTACTAGCTACCTGTATGTGAATTTGAATCACTGGATTTAGATAATCCTCTTCTTTTTTTTTTTTGTTTTTTTGGTTATAAATATCACTGGATTTAGATAATCATGTGATTAAGCACACATTTTCATAGTCGACAACATGAACAAGAAACCAGAAGATGAAATAGATCTAATAAAAGAATCTCATATTTGATTAAGCATAGCTATCCATACTTTGACAACAGAACAATCCATCAAAAGATGAAATAGTTCTTATAAGAGAAGTGTAAGGTTGTTAAGATTGGGATCCTACATAGAATTGTTTTGGGGTCTGCCAGATCGGATTGAGGATGATAATAATAATAATAATAATAATAATAATAATAATAATAATTTTTATATGTAATACTATCAAAATGTATATAGAATCACCCAAAAAAACATGGGAATGTAGCTCAAATGGTAGAGCTCTCATACTTGCTTCATAATTACTTGAGCTTAGTATGAGTAGATCAAGGTTCAAATCCTTGCATTCTCACTTATAAGGAATTTAAATTATTATTCTAGATCTTTTCTTAATAAAGAAATATATCAATTCATCGTATCACTCAAACATTAAAAACATAATAAAAGAAAATACCAACACTTGCACAATGTTCTCATTGTTTCTTAATGAAAAGAAGACGAACTAAACATGGGAAGAACAAGTAAAAGACTAAAATAAATCATCATTGTCGCTGAAAATATCATCATTGCCGCAATCAACATTAATGTCATCACCACAATCATCATCATCACCCACGGTGTCATCCAACTCCAAAAAAATAAAAAATAAAATAAATAAATAATAATTGGGTTAAAATTACTGTTTTTGTATCAAGTTGTGCTGAATTTTTTTTTGGTTAAAAGAACTATTTTTTCAGCACAAGTTTAGGGAAAAAGAACTAAAGTAGTAGAGAAAGAAAAAATAAAAAAAACAGTACACAGTCAATCATATAAGAGGGAAGCAGAAAAAATAAAGAAGAGGAGGAAGAAGCAGAAAAAAAAAAAATGAAGAAGAAAAAGTAAAAAAACCACAAAAAAAAAAAAAAAAAAAAAAAAACAAAGTAAAACAAAAAAGAACATAGAACACAGTCGAACAAAGATAAGAGGACGAGGAGGAAAAAAGAAGTCGGAAGACGAAAAAAATGCAGAATCGAATTCGAATAGAGATAAGAAGAAGAAGAGTACCTCGTTCTTGTTCCAGCAAATCTGAATTTTAAGGTCCAATCTGTATTTCCCCAATTTGTTTTGCCCTAATGGAATGCGCTCTTAAGCTTGATTGGTTTTACCCTAATGGAATGCTATGTTTGGTAACTTAGGGGAGAAAAGAAATGAAATGATTACTTAAGTAATAAGGGAAAAGAAAAGAAAATAAATAATTGTAATTTCTCTTCTTTTTGTTTGGATAAGTAAGAAATAAAAGAAAAGAAATAATTGTGATTTCTCTCGTTCTTGTTTGGTTAGATTTCATTAAGAGAAAAGAAAAGAAATTATTTTATGTTATATTACCAAAATAACCTTTTTATATTTTTAATCATTTTATTTCTTTTATTTTTATAGGGATAAAATTGGTATTATGAAAATATAAACATTTGTGGGTTTCTTTTCTCTCCCAATCTCTCCACTTTTGGGAAGATTGAAAATAAGGGTTATGAGAGAAATGAGTTTCTCTCCATTTCTTTCTATTTCTCTCCATTTCTCTCCACTTAAGATAACCAAACAAGGAAGAGAAATACATTTCTCTCTATTTCTTTTCTTTTCTCTCCAAATCCCTCAATCCAAACACAGTGTTAAGCTTGGAGAGAGTAAGGGTGTGTTTGGTCGGTGTCTTGTGATAAATTCTTAAAAAAAGTTTTGGGTAGAGGGTTGAGATTTTATTTTTATTTTTCTTTTAGTTTGTTTGGTTTTATATTTTGAAGATAGTTTTTAGAATTTGGAAGTTTGAGATTATTTGATTGGTTTGTATCTGAAAATATAATTTTTGAGAAAAGTTTTTAAAATTTTATTTGGTTCAAATTTTTTGAAAAAAAATTTCAAAATTACTTTCTCTCTCCTACCCATCAATCAATCACTTTTTTTCTCTCCTCTCTCCTTATCAATCAATTTTTTTCACACACATCTACTCAACTATAACAAAATATGAAATCATTTCAAACTCTAAAACTAATTTCAAAATATACAATCAAACAAACTAAAAAAATTTCTAAACTCTCTCCCCAAATTTTTTTTTATTATTTAAAATTATCTTAAAACACAAACCAAACACACCCAAAGTGATTGAGAATGAGAAAAGAGAGAAAAAGTGATTGATTGATGTGTAGGAAAGAGTAAGTGATTTTGAAATTTTTTTTCAAAAAATTTGAACCAACAAAATTTTAAAAAATTTTCTCAAAAATTGTATCTTGAAATACAAACCAAACAAACTCCAATTTTTTTTTCTCAACTTCCTTGTTTGGAAAGATACATTTTAGTAATTTTTTAATTTTTTTTTCTAAAATATGAGGTAAAAAATATTAGTATGTTCGGAATATTTTTTGACTTTTTATGAAAAGATGTGCATAAAGTAAAGACAAAAAGAATTTTTGATTTTTGATATAAGATGCTTTTTATATATATATATATATATATTTTTAGTGATTTTTTAAAAGATTAAATTGCCAAACGGACGCCTCAGAAAACGTATTTTAATTTTAAAACTAGCAAAATAGTAAATACCATCTTAAACAGAATTGGCTAGAGTCATGATCCCGTAAAAATCTTGTATGATCTCGTAACGATCATGTGCCAATCTTGTAAGTGCAATCGAAAATGCGAGTTGGGTCGGTTTACATATATTAATGAGATCATACGATCGGATCGTGATCTTAACAATCTTGAAGTATACTAGTTGATTCAATGGTGAAATATTCATGGCGTAGTTGAGTGAATGATAGCTTAAATAATAGTAGTGGTACTACATGTACTAATTAGTTTACTAATTAATGTACCAACACTAGTTATGACATTATTATTGATTCCACTCATTATACAAATTATAAATACCAAAATTTCTTAAATTATGCGACATCATCAATTGATATACTAATTATTGCATAAAGTATTATTCAATTAATAACACATGTCTGTTTAGGGGACATAAATAATCAAACAGTTTTGCATTTGGCTAAGAAAAATTGAGGTTCATATAAGGGACTACTGAATAAAAGTAGTTCATTTGTTCAATTTCGTTCTCTCAAGTTCTCAACTAGTGCAAATCCATGTTGAAAGCATTCAATATAATGTAAATAATTTTATGGTGTTATTCATATAATAACTTTCATAATCTAAAATTGTGAATTATTATGATTTTCATAATTAATAACATAATGTGAAAAATAAATAACATATTCGAATCTGTTATGTGAAACTTTCGAGTGATTCATAATTGATTGAACATAAACCTAATATCTTAATATTAGTGAAAAAAATGTTTCTTTCTTTTGACCCTCTTTAGAATACATTATATTCAGAATAATTTGATGGTAGTTTGAATGTCCTTTTATAGGTAGAGAGATGACCAATTTCCTTATTCAATAATGATTTCACTTTCCTATCAAAGTAGGATACTTAAAAAACACTCTTCTTGATTTACCAATTAATTGTAATAAAAAATATTGAATCATAATCTGCCAAATTTCTAATTTATATTACCATATTATGTGGATCAACATAATAACTAAATAATTAATTTAGTCTTACACATAAGCCAAACATAAAAGATGTTTAACAATTAATTGAGAATTGCTATGGCTCCAACAATCGAGCATAGGAGATTTAGGGGTTGTTTGGGGTGTCTTAAATAAGTATACTTTTTGTCTTTTTAGACTAAAAAGTTGACGTTGAAAATATGAATGTTTGGGTTAACTTTTTGACTTTTTATGAAAAAATGTGTATTAAAAAATTGTATAAATTAATGTGTAGGAAAAAATTAGTATTGAGAGTTGTGTAGCCGTAATTGTTGACTTTTGATGAATAGTGATAACTTTTTAACTTTTTAAATAACTTTTTGACTTTTTGACTTTTTTGAGAGTTTCCAAACTTGGCCTTATTTACCATTTTTCTTGTTCCCATCAGTTATACAAGTGTTCTCACTTTACTTTTGGTTAAGGTATGGAGCTAAGCCACTGTCGCAATAGTCTAGCATGCAAAATGTCTGGTTTTGGCCCGGTTGCATGTTAGTGCTTCTACGCTCAGTCTTCTTGTGGAGTCCGACTATGGTACGTAAAAGTGGTATTTATTTGCATACCGTACACAAAAACGATTTTGAGCCTTTAGATAAAAATTTGGACTAAATTATTAGAGATTCTAAAAATTTTATCAAAATTTTTATTAAATATCTCACTCATGTGAGATAAAAATTTTAATCGAAGTTTTAGTATCTCTAACATTACTCGAATCTAGGATCTTGACCATCCAAAAATAAAATGGCAACCGGTTATAACCAGTCAAGAAAAACTCACTCTTTCATTTTCTCATTCCACAGTTCGTCTCTACCCCATATTCTCTGCATTGTCATGGCTTAATCTCCATCCATTTGATTCATTGTTTCCGGCAATCTGCCCTTGCGACGGTCAACGACCCGCCCTGGTTCTTCTCACTTCCCCAGTTCCCTAGCCCTAGTTTTTTTCTCACTCCCTACTCGTTCTTCTCCTCTGCAGTGCCAAAACGTGTCGAAGAAGATGTGCAATGGCCAATCGCTTTGGATTTGCCTAGAGAGCTTCTCTAATTTATCACTAAAAGCAGCAAGCTCTTCAGGTACTTGCATTTTTTTTGTTTAATTTGTTAATCTAATTTGGGTTTTTTTTATCCTAGTTGAGTTAGGATTTAAATTTGTTTGGGAATTAGTCTGTTTGATTGTTGAGTAAGTAGAGGACAAGAAAGGAAATTCATATCCATTGATTGTAGAATTTTTGCTCTGTCAGAAAAAAAAAAAACTATAATTCCTTTTAAGATTTGTTCAATTGTATAGTTCACACAAAGGTTGGGTTATCTGTATGAAAGTTTAGAAGTAGAGAATTCTAGCTTGATTCCTTGCTAATTGCTAGGCACTGTTGGAGGCCAACGCTACATTAATTTTTTTTTTTTTAGTTAAACATTCATAAAATTAGGAGCTCCATATGTTATATACCTCCCACAACAAACTTCTTTGTTCCCATATTCATACATCTCCAATATGTTCTCATTTTATTTTATTTTTGTCAAATCCAGAGCATTCATGATCCTCAATGGAGGAGAGAGCTGATCAAGACTAATCTGACATGATAATTAGCTTCAAACTAACATACTTTTGATGTACATACACCACCCATGATTTTGAATTGATAGTTCTTTTATTTATTTATTTTTTATTTTTTTATGAAGTGATGTAGTAGTGCATGTCTGTAAAGAACCTAAAAGTTTTATAACATGAGCATAAACAGTTTTTTCTTTTTGTATGAAGAGGTGATTGAGAAGTTGTGTGTATCTTTAGGTATCAATTTTAAGAGTAAATTACATTTTGCACTCTTGTACTTTATATCAAATTTCACTTTAGCCCCTATACATTAAATTGTGACACTTAACCCCACGCACCTTTGGTCAAGTGTCACTTTGGCCCTTTTGCTAGCATCATTGTTAACAGAAGTTAGTCACATGAAAAACATGTGAGGATAACTTACACTTTGCACCCTTGCACTTTACACAAAATCTCACTTTAGTCCTTACATATCAAAATTGTGATACTTAACTCCCTAAATGATAACTTCTGTTAGCCTCACTATTAACAAAAGGGCCCATGTGACACTTGATCAAAAGTGCAAGAAATTAAGTGTCACAATTTGATGTGTAGGGACTAAAGTGAGATTTTGTATATAGTGAACGGGGTGCAAAGTGTAATTTACCCCAATTTTAATTACTCACAAGTGCACAAATTTATTGGAGTATAGACAAGGCAAAAATAAGGTCGAACCAACAGAGATTTGATGGTTAAAAATAATCAATTAATCTTAAAATAAATGACTATCTAATTCAACAAATTCTTGAATTTTAATAGAATAAACAATAATAAAATTACAAATATTGAAAAGGATTTAATTAAATAATTGAAAGGAAAATGTTATGGACCGCAAATAAATTACCAAATTTTCTACCAAAAATGTCTCACATGGGTATGGGACCCACACACATGTGGTTTGTATGGGTCCTACATCCATGTGAGAGGTTTGGTAGAATATTTAGGGATTTATTTGAGGCCCTTAGCATAACTCAAATTAAAGTACTAGGACAGTAGAATCCGTCACATACATTATATTTATAATATTCATATTAATTAATTCTTTAAATTTTCTTCACAATAAGTTGGTAAGCAAACTCTTTTATTGCGGATGATATAATCATGAAAGTACTTTTTATTTATTTTTTAAAATATATTTTTCTTTCACCAAACAAAATTTTAAAATCAAAATATTCATTGAATCCATTAAAACAAAATTTATATCCTCTTTTAACATATCATAAACTGAATCTAAGAAAATACAATGAAAATCTAACCTTAATTATTTTCAGTTAAAAATAGACGAGTGAATAAGAAAAATATTTATTCAATTAAAGCATATATTTATTGAATGAATTAAGTTACATAAACAATAAATAATCAAATATGTGATTTCGTCCAAACCCTAACAACAACTCTAGCCTAACTAATAAAATTAAAAACAATAATTGAAAGATACTTACTTGAATTCAGCACTAAATAATAAATATTCTTCTCCTCCAATAATTGGGGCTTTTCCCAAATTATGCCAAATTAATAATTTAATTCCCAAACTAGGCCTAGTTTGGACGGTATCCCCAAACTAGGCTAAAGCGCTATTACAAATCACGCTTTCACTGTTTCTAGGACAAAATTTGTGAAATAGTAAAAGCATTGTTACAAGCCACGCTTTTAATTAAGAAAGCGTGGTTACAAACCACGTTTTTAAAGAATTTTTTTTTCTTCATAAAACGTGGTTCCAAATCATACTTTATAAATTTTTTTGAGAAAACGTGATTTGGAATCACGCTTTCATACCAGCCACTCATCACTCACTCTACTATTCTCTTCTCTTCTCTCACTCTCTCTCTCTCTCTCTCTCAAACACTCATTTCTCACACACACACACACACACACACACACACACACACACACACACACACAAAACCCCAAACACACCAAACCAATATAATTTTTAATATATATAAATTTTATTTTATAAAATTAAGACCAATATTAATATATATATAATAATAATTTCTAATAGCAAATAATAATCAACTATATGAAATTAAGACCAACATTTTCAAATAAATTTTTTTTAAATAATTTTTTTTTTCAATAATTTTTTTTTCTATTAATTTTTTTTTCAATTAATCTTTTATTTCAATTAAATTTTTTTCAAATTTTTTTTTCCCAATTAATTTTTTTTTTCAAATAATTTGTTTTTCAATTATTTTTTTCAATTAATTTTTTTAAATTAATTTTTTAATTAATTTTTTTCAATTATAATATGTGTGATCCCATTGTCATAAATAATAAAATAAATATAAATATTTTAGGCCTGAATAAACATATTTTTTATTTTATGTTTTTAAAATTTTTTAAACATTTTTTTCAAACTAAACGCGTTTATAATTTATGTTTTTCTAAAAATAAACAAAAACCAGTTTATAAAATTTTTGTAAACATAAACAAAAAACGTAAACGTTACCAACCGCTACCTTAGTGTTTAGGGATAAAATTTATTATTTTTATTTTAGGGTTTAGGGTTTAATTCTTAAAATTTATTTATTTTTATTTTAGGGTTTAGGATTTATAGTTTAATTCTTAAAATTTATTTTAACTTCAATTTTATAAAAAAAATAAATTTTAAGAATTAACCTCTAAATCCTAAATCCTAAAATAAAAAAAATAAATTTTATCCCTAAACACTAAGGTAGCGTTTGGTAACGTTTACGTTTTGGATTTATGTTTAGAAAAATTTTATAAATTGATTTTTGTTTATTTTTAAAAAAACATAAATTACAAACGCATTTGGTTTGAACAAAATGTTTAAAAAATTTACAAAACATAAAATAAAAAATATGTTTATTCAGGCCTAAAATATTTATATTTATTTTTATTATTTATGGCAATGGGATCACACATATTATAATTGAAAAAAAAAATTAAAAAAAAATTAAAAAAAATTAATTGAAAAAAAAAATTATTTGAAAAAAATTTAATTGGGAAAAAAAAATTTGAAAAAAATTTAATTGAAATAAAAGATTAATTAAAAAAAATTAATAGAAAAAAAATAATTGAAAAAAAAATTATTTGAAAATATTGGTCTTAATTTCATATAGTTGATTATTATTTGCTATTATAAATTATTATATATATATTAAAAATTATATTGGTTTGGTGTGTGTGGGTTTTGGTGTGTGTGTGATGAGTGTTTGAGAGAGAGAGAAGAGTAGAGTGAGTGCGTAGAGTTGATGAGTGGCTGGTATGAAAGCATGATTCCAAATCACATTTTCTCAAAAAAATTTATGAAGAAAAAAAAATTCTTTAAAAGCGTGGCTTGTAACCACACTTTCTTAATTAAAAGCGTGGTTTGTAACCACGCTTTTACTATTTCACAAATTTTTCGTGGGAGGGTCCTAGGAACAGTGAAAGCGTGGTTTGTAATAGCGCTTTAGCCTAGTTTGGGAATTAAATTGCTAATTTAGCTTAATTTGGGAAAAGCCCCCCAATAATTGGAATACTCCCTAAACAGATGAAGAGAAAAATAACTAAACATAAAATAAACTCTAATAATTTAACTTGCAGGTGTTTACCTATCTACTTACAAGAAAAATAAAAGACAAATCTAAAAGGTTTAGAACTTTAACGTTATATTTGGTTAGAAAATTTGAAAACGAAAAGAAAAAAAGTAACTGAAATGTAGGGCCGGCCCTAAGATTTAGGGGGCCTAAGGCAAATTTCGAAAATGGAGGCCCCTCTTACATTGAAAAAAAAAAAATCATAGATAAAACGATAAGTTACAACTTTTCTTTATTTGTTTGTAACCACAAAAAAATTTACTTGCACATATAATCGTTAAAATTATAAACAAAACAATTTAATGAAACAAAATTAAGACAAAAAAATTAGGAAAAAATTATTTAATTAAAACTGATAAAGACCTAGGTAAAAAAATTAGGACAAAATTATTTGTTCCACTAAAATCTAATAGGTAAAGAAAGGTAACCAAAAAAAAAAAAAAAATCAGGGCCCATATATTTTATGTATTGTTATTCTTGGGCCCAAACACTTTTGTTTTTTTTTTTAAATATATATTTTTATTTTAATAAATATTAGTCAAACTCTACTTATAAATAAATATGGGCTAAATCATACATGGACCTAATAAAATATTTTGGAGCCCTTTAAATTTATCCTAAAACCGAAAAAAAAAAAAAACATTGAACCTATAACATTTTACTAAATTTGGGGCCCTATTTTTGGGCTAAAATTTTGGGGCCTAAGGCATAGGCCTTACTGGCCTTAGGCCAGGGCCGGCCCTGGTGAAATGTAAGTTGCATATTAATTTTCAGCCATTGGATTTGATTGAATTAATCTAAACCGTTCAATATTTTACACATTTTCTTCAATTTACCTGCTAAACCAATTGAAACTTTTCCTAGTCATTCTCTCTCCCTCATTAGTCTCTCTCTCTCTCTCGTTTGTTTTTGGCTAAACATGACACCCCTCTCTCTTCTTCTCTGATTTCTCTGTCCGTTCTCTTTCGAAGGCTTCTTGAAAATCTTTGTCTTCTCTAGTAGCTTATTGGTTAGAAAGAGTTCTCATTGAAGAGGTATGGCCTGAAATCCCTAAAGCCTAAATAGGCAATTCATGAATCAAACTGTATCTAGCACAACTTAATTATAATATAAAGGGTGAAATTTTTTTGGTAGAATTTGATACATTATATCTTCACCATGATAATGGGTTCTTTTAAAATTGGTTAATGTCTTATTCCTTCCTTTATTTATTTTTTTTCTTCTATATTTATCTACCGTATTTTGGAGTTTCATAACTCACCTTTTTGGATATACATATGATCAATGACTTTTTGCTCATCTGTTTACACATTAATTTTATGTTGGTGTGCCCTTTTTTTAATTTTTTAATTTTTTTTTTAAAGTCAAATATCTTTTTTCATTAGCAATTCTATTTACATTCTTGGAATTTAATTTGATCATATTTATGATGTTTGTATAAAACTAACGAATAGCAAAATCAAAACGAATATTGAATAGGTGGATGAGTTTCTTCAAGTTTTGGCAGAGCTTCGAGAATGCTTGAGAACCTGTGTTTGAATCTCTAGAGCTTCAGCAGAGTCTTCAACCAAAAGTCCCTTTCTCCATGAATGAGAGTCTATGAGGCACTTATTTTGGAAACTGAAGGATCGTTTCACGCACAAAAAATAAACACTAAATTATACCAAATTCTTTAGAATAACAGTAAGTTCCTGTATCGATCCACAGGGACAAACGGGAAATTAAACTAATTTAATTGTTAAATTCCTAAATTAATTTTGATAAAAGAGATGGTTGTTTATAACCTAATGATAATTAAATTAAACAAAGCGAATAAACTAGCAATTAAAAGTAAAGATGAAGTTACTGATTTTGAGAAAAATCTAGGGTAATGAATTCACCACTAGTTACATAAATAAGGCTTCAATTTGAGACTCAATTATGTTACGGTTCAAACTAAATAATACTTTGCAATTACAAGCTCGAAGCATTTATCAAGAGAATTAACACGTTCAATGTATAGGCACGAATCATCTCAAATAGTACGAGTTGTTTGCTTTAAACTAGGGTAGCAACACGACTTGTCCCTCATAGTATGACTCATTTCATACCTTGAACATGAAAGAATAGAAAACCATTGTATGGAAAACATTCAACAATCACATAAAGCAAAATACTTGAAGAAATAATGAAAAATTATATTTAAAAACTTCTTGAGAACCATACAACTGTTCAAACCATTACATAAAAGAAAACCAAAAAGAAAACCTATTTACTTGGCTAGAGTTTCATCAAAACCTTAGAAATAGGAGCCTAGCCACTCATGGAGGAGTGGAAAGAGATAGAAGAAGCAAAAATCCCCATGAAAATTGATCTTCACGCTTGAGAATCCCCTTTTCCAAACCTTAGCCCCTTCTTTCTTTTGGAATTTTCAAAACCCTAATCCAACCTTTTCTTATGCCTTTTATATCTCCAGCCTTTCCAAACAGGTTCAAAACATTGGGCACACTTTTCAAGGCACGGCCGCAAGTGCAGGAAATACCACTACACGTGCGGAGAGGTTTTGCACGTGTGGGGAAAACCCTCCACACATGCAATTTTTGTAGTAGCTGTTTGGCTTATTTGGTTAAGCCGCACGTGCGAGAATGGTCCTTTGCATGTGCGGCAAGTCATTTTCTGACTAAAATGCTGTGTTTTTGCTCATTTTGTGCTCCAACCGCATCTAACCTGATTGGCATTAAACAGACATAAAATATACAATTTGACTGGCAAGTAAGATTAAGAAATCCTAATTATCAGTCTCAATCTTGTATAATTCGGCCTCAATTAGAAACCCCCTTGAATCAATATTTACTTGATTTTAATTTTCCAAAAAGAGAGAAATTTGTCTCTTATTTTATAAAAATAATTTGTTTTTGAATTTTAATTTAATTTCTCCACAATTATTTATTTATTGAGAGATTTTGACAAGTGTCATTGTGGGTCCCGCACCTTTGGATTGACCCAGCCACTTGATCTAATTGTTAAAATGGATTGACCATTTGATTTAGGCATGACCATTATTTAAATGGGTTAACTTCCATGATTTTGATAGGACCTACATTGCTTTGAATATTTTGACTATCTTAACTATCTTGATTTTGATCAATCAAAATAATTTAATTTGTCTTGATAAATAATCAGACGGTACTTGAATCATCTTAGGGCACTTGATGTATTTAAGGGTGACAAAGTTGTGTTAAGAGGAAACAGGGTTGGAAATCTTTATTGTCTTGAAGGGAGTGTTGTGACAGTGAGTGCTATTGTCAAACACCATGCAAGCAATGTTCAAGTGAAGAAAGGTGAACACAAGTGAATGGGTACTATGTGTGGCATGCAAAGAACATAGTGATGTGGCCAAACTCTGATTCACCTTCCTGGACACGCTAAATAAATGTACTCATTCTAATAGTATTGATAAATATATATGAATTATTTTTTTGATAAATAATATATATATATATATATATGAATTATGGTCTGTAGCTTTATTGCAATTAATTATCCACGCAAACTAACTCAATTAAAGTTAGAGAAAAAAACAGAAGGTACTATTAGACTCAGTTGTATAGGATGAAATAGGTAGATAGTGAAAGAAAGAGAAAAAATTTAACTTTTATGAGTTTATTTAGCTTGAAAGTGGTGGAAACTATAAGAAAACTAATTTTCTTGTACAATCCATATTAGCATTGTAACTAATTTTGTAATTTTTGCAAAAAAACACAAGAAAATATATAAATTGTTTTTTGAATGTGTAAGTTATCTAAACTGAACTTTTAATTTTTCTATATTTTTCTTACAAAATTTTCATCTTAATTAAATGTTTACAAGAAAATATATTTTATTTTCTATTCTTTTCTTTCACTTCGTTTTCTTTTACTTTCACTTTCTTTGTAATCAAACAAAACCTGAGAGAACATCACCAAGAAAATAAATAAATAAATACGAGAGAGACAGAAGAAGAAGCACAAAATCAATAAAGAACAGGATCCATGGATAATGAAAATACTAAACACATCAGGCCATCAACAATGGCTAATTTGTTTGCCTAAAAAAAAAAAATTAATTATATTTTTTTGTCTCCAAAGTTTGAGTCTTGTTTTATTTTTGTCTCTAATATTTTAAATCGTGTCAATTTGAAAAGGTACAACATTTTAATTATTAAAACTAATTTTTTTTTTTTTAAGCCTACACTATTGTCACGTCCGGTCAAGAGTTCTAGAGAATGACTATAGAATTTGAGGTTAAATAGAATAACCTACAATTCTCTAGAACAGTCAAAAGATTGATAGAACCTTGTACATAATTCTAGAAACTTGTACATTATTCTTGTATATTCTAGAATAGATATTTGAGAAGATAAGGAAAGGATCTAGAATTCTCTCAATCCTTATATCTCTAGGATGTTCCTGGTAGACTATATAAAGGGAGGGCCTCATTTGCCCAAACCGTCCAAGTGAATACAAAACAATCATTCTTCAAAAGCTTCTCTTTCTAGAATTGTTTCTCTCTAGAAATCTTTTAGTGTGTGTGAATCTCACAAGTAGGTTTTAAACATCTAAGGCCGCATAGTTGGCTAGGGCAACAAGGCTGTAACACTACGTTGTTATTTTCTCATTTTTAAATTGGGTCAATGTGGCCTCCAAAGTGACACAATTTATATATTGAGAAACAAATTGAAAGAAAAACACAATTTAAATATTAAAATTCAAAATGGAAACACTCATATAGTATTGGCAACCAAAAGTATAATTAACCCTAAAAAAATGCTAATTCTTAAATAATTAGAAATTCAATAGAAAATTTAAAATTGTTACCTCTGAGAAGTTGAAGGGAGGGAGATGGAGAGAGAGGGAGGGAGATGGAGCGAGTGGGAGATCGATGACCGATGAAATAGAAAAATCTGAAAGAACATTAATAAAGATTGCAGGTAAAATTTCTAAATACATGCAAATACATTACATAAAATACCTCTAGAGAAAGAAAGAGAGACCGTTGAGCAATTCAACTGTTGGACTACACTTTATTAATGCACTCGGTTTGTTCAATACACCACGCAAGGCATGAGAGCTATGGAAAAATGCATAAAAACCTCAATCTATAAAACTATGCCAACGTTGCTAAAAATTTATATAGTGGTTCGAGTTTGTTTATTTGATGGTTTTGTTTTTATTGTTTATTTTTATTTCTAGTTAATTTTTTTTTTAATTTTTTAAAAAAGTTTTAGATCCTTTAAATTGTCAAACTAGAAAATTAAATTCTTTTTAATTTTTTTTTATAAAAAAGTTCATAACTTAATTTTGGTTTTTTCAATTTTTTTTTCCTTTTTAAATTCATCTAAACAAGACGGAGTAAAAAAGTAAACAAATTTAACATAATTTGAAAAAAATCCCTAAAAATAAAAATAAATTTTTAAAAAAGAAGTGATTTTTTTGGCCAATAAGTAAACTTCCCAAACACCCCCTAAGTTATCAACCATTTTTCTAAATTTTTTTATATATATTTTCATAAAAAATTTAAAAATTATTTAAAAAAATCAATTGTCAAACATAAAAAAAAATCTCCTAATAGTCCTACTGTGATGCCCCAAAATAATAGATAATAGCCCATCCATTATATACATTAAATGACTACACCAACATAAATAATTATCTTTCATTGATTCCAAAAGAGTAACATATGCGGTTATACATTCATAAGTCTATCCCTAAATCTATAGCATATGTTACAGCGAGAGCTAAGATATGAGAATAAAATAGATAGATAAATGCCTTAAAGGCTTACAACTTTCCAATATAGTACTTAGTTACATCAAAAGTGGAATGTAAATCCAACACAGTTAAAGGCCCTTGGCCTGTACAAAACATATACAACAATTGTAATGCCCCAAAATTTATAACACCTTATGGATACAACAATCAATGTTCATTATAAGAAAGGATGCAATTCCTCAACCTTTACATCATTAATCAATATGGTTTGTACAAAATAGTTATACATGTGAATTATACATTCAATGATTTCACATACATGAATTTATAACATGTAGAACGTCAAATTCAAAAGTAAATAAAATGCCCTCAAGGAGCTTACAATTGCCAAGACTTAAGCCCGGTTACACAAAAATGGTTTCACGAACCCATACACTTATAGCCCTTGGCTAGCAAAATGAATCACAACAAAATAAGAGCCATTTGCTCTCTACAAAATACATCCACGCCCTTAACTCGGCGGGATCACCACATCTTTTTCTGCACCAAAGTCCCATAGGGGTGAGCATAAAGCTCGGTAGAGAAATTCTTAACAAAGTATATACATTTATACAAGTCTCATAAAAAGGAATGTATATGCCATGCTATGCTTTTGTCATGAAAATCACATTATTATCTTTTGAAAATCCTTTATGCTCAATGATATCTTGAAATCTCAACAATGAATAAATTATCAATTTAATTCAAGGGGTGGTAAATATGACTTAGGTAATCCTTAGGTAACTAGCACTACCAAAACCCCACTTTACCGGTTGCTAACCGGAAGGGAAGTGGTACCTCCTTCGCGCGTGTTTTTGGTCTTTCACCTCGGACACTCATGCCAACTTAATCAATTTCATTTACACCTCCTATCCCGACTTACCAACGTATTTACCCAAAAACATTTCAATAATTCTTGTTTCACAATGTTTCTTTCTCAATGTAAAGTTTCAAATCCCAATTCAATATTTATAATAAACAAAGTAATGAAATGTCAATGTAACAATTATCCATGCAATGCAATAGTTAGCCTTGTGGTGCACATCCTTACCCCTTTCAATTTCCTCACATAATTCAATTATGAAGGTCACAAATTTCCAATTTTCTCATTTCCATGCGATTTCACAAAATAACCATATATTTATTCAATTTCATCAATGTAACACTATCTCCCATTTCACATGTTCTCAACAAGTTAGTGTAGCGACCCCGGTCTTTTCTTATTCGATTATTGTATCCGGACTTATGTTCCGTGGATTCCGTTGTCATGTTATTGTTGTTGTTGTCCTTTGATTCCTTATTCTTGGGCTATAGGATGTTGTGGGCAGGTTGATTGCAGGTTGGTTGGGTTTAGAAACCAGGTGTTGATGTTCAGTTTTTGGCTTGGTCGCTCGAGCGAGCTTCTCTTCGCTCGAGCGAGGTCTTTCTTTTTGGTCCGTCGCTCGAGCGAGCCTTTCTTGGCTCGAGCGAGGATTGCGTCCAGTACTAGACCTGAAAGCAGTGTTTGTTGGCTCGAGCGAGCTTTTCTGCGCTCGAGCGAGCTGAGTTGTCTTTGGCTCGAGCGAGCCTCCTTCGCTCGAGCGAGCGAGGTGTATGTTTTCGATTCCTTCGCTCGAGCGAGCATTCTGTCGCTCGAGCATGCTTCTGGGTTGCAGACCTGAAGCATTGCATTCTTCGCTCGAGCGAGCTTTTCTTCGCTCGAGCGAGCTTTTCTTGTGTCTGGTCGCTCGAGCGACCATGTCTTCGCTCGAGCGACCATGTCTTCGCTCGAGCGAGCCTGTCCAGTATTTAAAGGCAGCAGCGGGATTTTTAATCAGTTTTTCATCCTCTTTTGATCCAAAACCCTAATTCCGAGTCTTCTTCTTCTCTAAACACCTTCTTTCCTTGGTTTGATCTAGTTAGGGTGTGTTTCTACCCTAGTTCCTTCATTAAAAAGGTAGAGGAGAGTGAGGGCCTTCATTTAATCTGAACATTCTTAGATTTGGAGCATTTTGGAGTTTTGGGCATTATCTTCATCTTCTTCTTTTTGAGTTATTTCTTCAAGGTAGGGATTTCCTACTCCATTTATATGTTTTAATCCGAAGTGGTGGTATTTTGGTATGTGGGGGTAGTTTGGTAATTTTGGGAGAAACTTTGGGGTTTGTCTTAGATTAATTTACATAATTAATTTAAGGGAAGATTATGATATTGGGTTTAATTAATGGAATTGGGGAAAATTAGTGAATTGATGTTATAGTTGGGTAGTTTAAATACTTACCTATGAGAACGTTGAATTTACATTCATTGTTGTATTTATTTCTTGTTTAGAAATAACTGTTTTGGGCTATCGGTGGAGGATAGTCATTGATTGTTGTAGACCTTGCATGCGGCTTAGGTATAACTGAAATTGAGTCATTTATTTGACTGTTGAGTTAATACAGACATTTGTGTATTGATTATGTGTTGTATATGGCAAGTATTGATTATGTTGCATATGCATTTGGTTTTGGAGGAGATAGGGGATGAACTCTACGGTTTAGGGGAAGATAGGGGATGGACCTCTAAACCGGATTTGTTGGGAGGAGATAGGGGATGGACTCCAGTAGCATCACATATGTGTGTGCTTATTGATAATAGAAATATTTCTATTTGTTGTTGATATGATACATCACCACCATGTGTGTCAGTTGGGAAGTATGGAAGTGGATTTGACTGAGATTGCTATAACACCAGCATGTGTGTTTATTTTGTTATAAGAAAGGTTTAACCTGAATTGTTATCCTTGTTGAGTTGTTTGGCCAGGTTCTGAGCCATGTCTGTATGAATGAAAAGTGTATTGTGTCATAGACCTTGTGTCATAGACAACGTAGACATTCGTGTCATAATATTGTAAATTGAATATTTTGTGTTAACCATGTATCGGGTGCTACTGCTTTAGTTAATTCTTATGCTTGGTTTAGTATTTCTCTACTGGGCTGTGGCTCACCCTATATGGGAACTTCATTTTCAGGTTCAGGTGGTTCACTACCTCCAAAGACTTAGCTTGTGAGGATTTGGACTTGAAGATTTGCTTTATTTGTTTTATTTGTTTTATTTGAACTATGTAAACATTCAAGCCTAGGGCTTTATTTGTTTTGAGTTAGAACTCATGGAATTGTGTCCAAGTATTGGCTTGGCAAGATGTAAGCCCGTAGGGCATTTATTAAGATGTTTTATTTCGTAATACTCTGATGATTGAAATAATATCATGTTTTCTTTTAATAACGCATGTCTTGTTTTATATTTAATGGGTTGAATTTTGAGGGCGTTACAACTTGGTATCAGAGCGTACCGGGTTTGAATACTTTGGGTACGTGGGAAGTGATTAGTATCACAATGGGTTCGTCTCGTTTGATAGAGACTTAGTGTAATGATTACATGCTTATATGATAACATGTTTATGTGACTATGTGGGTATGGAACGTAGTTTCTAGGATGTTGATTGGACCCTTGAGTTTCTTGTAGTCTTGTTGGAAAGGCACTTGATCACTGCTGCTTCCAACCGGAACTATAGTAACGCTTTGGGACTATCATTATCCAGGAATGAAATTCGTAGGTGCTTATGTGATTATGTGCTTACGTGGTGTGATTTATTGTTGTCCAATGTATTAGGACACGAGTGTTATAGTTTTGGCACATTATTTAGAGTGCTAACGTCTTTGTTTCCTTTATTAGGATGTCAGGACGAGGACGAGGACGCGGTAGGCGTGGTAGGCAGGTCAGGCAGGAAGTGCCTATACCGGAGGAGATTCCGGCGGTTCAGGAGGGTGTTGGCCAGGCCAATGTGGCCGAGCCAGTAGGACAACAGGTTATGGGCGCTTTGGCCCAAGAGATAGCATGAGCTTTTAGGGAGTCAGTGGGCATCCTTAGGGCTCAGAATCAGGCTCAGGTTGTTGTGGCAGATACAGGACCTTCTTTTCTGAAGAGGGAGTTCTTCCGGTCTCACCCGGACGAATTTATAGGTGATCCTAGCGAGCCACTTAAGGCGCATTTAATGGCTCGAATGCAGATTTAAAACGTTTGAGATGCTAGGCATCGAAGACGAGGTACTGAAAGTGACCTTGGCATCTTTCCAGCTGAAGGGGGATGCGGGTCAGTGGTGGAAGTTCACCAAGGGTCGTATAGGAGGGACTTGGGAGGCGTTTGTAACTGCTTTCCAAGAGAAGTTCCTGTCTTCTGCTGTTCAGGAGAAGCTGAGAGATCAGTTCCGCCATCTTGAGCAGGGCAGTTCATCTGTAGCCGAGTTTGAGGCGGCATTCACTAGTTTGTCCAGGTTTGCACCTGAGTTGGTGGCGACTGAGGAGCGCCGTTGCATTGAGTTTGAGAAGAAGTTGAGGCGTGGCCTCATGCTGAGAGTTGTTGGGTCTATGATTCGGGATTTTGGGCGTTTGGTTGATGCAGCAGCCCATACTGTGACTATGATGCAGGGAGAGGGGGAAACGCAGAAAGGCTCCAAGAGGAGTCAGGATGGCCAGAGTGATGGCAGAGGCGAGAGGTTTCACCCTCCAGCCTCGTGAGTAGTTTTTCTAGATCCACTTTTCCAAAGTGCTAGTTCTGGGAAAGGCAACAGTGAGACGTTACTGTTACAAGTGTGGCCACCGGGCCACAAGTCTCCAAATTGTCCTCGAGGGAGGAGTTCAGAGAGCAAGATCTTCTTGGCTCGATCTCGAGCCGAGTCGGGTAGAGGCCACCGCTATCTTGTTTTCAAGTGGTCACCAGTCACATGAAGAGGTATTGCCCAGTTGAGTGGCACATCCGTGCATCTGTTCGAGGCACTCAGAGTCACCGCCTACTCGGGCTTTAGGCCTCGAGGGCCAATCAGGCTTCTTCGTCCAAGGCAAAGCAATCTTATGCTCCGAGGGGTGAGCAGTTGATCGAGGTCGTCTGGGCGTGTATCGTTATCACAAGAGATCTTGTAATGACCCGTCGGTTGTGAGAGGTACCTTCTTGTTTTGCAATTCAGTTGCTAGTGTTTTGATTGATACGGGTGCATCTCATTCCTTTGTGTCTGCTGCATTTGCATCCATTTTGGAGTTGGAGTTAGCTCAGTTGGCATCTCCTATTTGTGTAGTGTCACCTCTTGGGGGTGAATTGATTTTGAAACAAGGTGTTAGGGGTTGTGACATAGAGGTCGATGATCATAGAATCCCTTTTTCTTTTGTGGTTATGCCCATGAAGGGCTTCGATGTTATTTTGGGTATGGACTGGTTATCGTTATACCGGGCATTTATTGATTGTTACCGTCAGAGGGTCACTTGTTGTACCGTTAGCGGAGAACGTTTTCATTTTCTCGGGGACCGGGTTGGTAGTGTGTTACCACCGGGGTATGATCCGCGAGGGCGGAGTGAGCTCAGTGGTCTACTTGCTAGCCTTGAGAGTAGTGAGTGTGATGAGACCCAGATTGTGTTGCCGAGGGTGGTTTGTGAGTACTCGGACGTCTTTCCCGAGGATCTTGTTAGTTTGCCACCTCATCGAGAGATTGAGTTCTCTATTGATTTAGTGCCCGGCACGGTGCCGATTTCTATGGCACCTTATCGTTTTGCCCCAGCCGAGTTAGTTGAGTTGAAGGTTCAACTCCAGGAGTTGCTAGATAAGGGCTATATTCGTCCTAGTGTTTCGCCGTGGGGAGCACCGGCCCTCTTTGCTAAGAAGAAAGGTGGTGCTTTGAGACTGTGTATCGATTACCGGAAGTTGAATCGAGCTACGGTTAAGAATAAGTATCCTATGCCCCGTATAGATGATTTGTTTGATCAGTTGAAGGGTTCCCGTTGTTTCTCTAAGATAGACTTGAGATCGGGTTACCATCAGTTGAGAGTCAGGGAGGAGGATATTCCTAAGACGGCATTCCGTACGCGGTATGGCCACTATGAGTTTCTGGTGATGCCATTTGGGCTCACCAATGCACCGGCAGTGTTTATGGATTTGATGAACCGGATCTTCAGGGAATTCTTGGATCGTTTTGCAGTCGTCTTCGTGGACGACATTCTGATCTATTCACCTTCAGAGGAAGAGCACGAGGAACACTTGAGAGTGGTGCTTGAGTTACTTAGAGCCCATAAGCTTTATGCTAAGTTTGGAAAGTGTGAGTTCTGGCTAGAAGAGGTGAAGTTCTTAGGCCATGTAGTTTCTGGGGAATGGGTGTCTGTTGATACATCCAAGACTGAGGCAGTGCAGGATTGGGCACAGCCTAAGAGTGTATTTGAGATCCGCAGTTTCTGGGATTAGCTGGGTATTACCGTCGGTTTGTGAAAGATTTCTCCAGGTTAGCTTCACCGTTGACTAGATTGACTCAGAAGGGAGTCAAATTTATATGGAGTGAGACTTGTGAAAAGTCGTTTCAGGAGTTGAAAATTAGACTGACCACCGCTCTAGTCTTGATTATTCCGGAGAGAGGGTTAGGTTATGCAGTCTACTGTGACGCCTCACGAGAGGGTCTGGGCTGTGTGTTGATGCAAGAGGGGAAAGTGGTTGCTTATGGCTCACGTCAGTTGAAAATTCATGAGAAGAATTACCCTACGCATGATTTGGAGTTAGCAGCTGTGATTTTTGCCTTGAAGATTTGGAGGCATTATCTTTATGGTGAGAGGTTCGAGGTATTCTCGGATCATAAGAGTCTGAAATATCTGTTTACACAGAAGGACTTGAATTTGAGGCAGAGGAGGTGGATGGAATTTATTGAGGATTATGATTTCGAGTTGCACTATCATCCGGGGAAGGCCAATGTTGTGGCTGATGCCCTTAGCAGGAAATCTATCGGTGACATAGCTAGTATAGCCATCCGGGAGTGGGAGATGTTGGGTGCACTTGGGGAGTTTGATTTGCTTTTGGGTGAGTCCGTTGAGGCTGCGGCCTTGTTTTCTGTTGTTGCGCAACCTACACTTGTGACTCGAGTGTTAGAGGCTCAGAGGGGTGATCTTGAGGTAGAATCTCTTCGAGAGAAGATTTCCAGTGGGAAGGTTAAGAAGGGTTTGACGGTGTATCCCGACCTGAGTGTGAGATACCGAGACCGTTTGTTTGTGCCGGAGTCTTGCCGAGAGGAAGTACTTCGAGAGTTTCATCATTCGCGCCTTGCGGTGCATCCGGGAGGCACTAAAATGTATCAGGATTTGGGTCGCCAGTTTTGGTGGCGGGGTATGAAGAGAGATGTGGCAGCGTTTGTATCTAAGTGCCTTACTTGTCAACAAGTGAAGGCCGAACATCAGAGACCAGCGGGTTTGTTGCAACCCTTGTCTATTGCCTAGTGGAAGTGGGAACATGTCACTATGGACTTCGTTGTAGGTCTTCTGAGGACTCAGCGGGGTAGTGATGCTATTTGGGTGGTTGTAGACCGGTTGACGAAGTCAGCGCACTTCATTCCTATGCGTGTTAGAGATTCGGTAGATCGTCTTGCCGACTTATATATTCGGGACATAGTGAAGTTGCACGGGGTCCCAGTGACGATCGTCTCAGATAGAGATCCTCGTTTCACTGCCAGGTTGTGGCAGAGTTTGCAGAGTGCTTTAGGCACTAAGTTGACCTTTAGTACAGCTTATCATCCTCAGACTGACGGGCAGTCCGAGCGTACTATTCAGATCCTTGAGGATATGCTTCGGGGTTGTGTTCTCGACTTTAGTGGGTCGTGGGAGAGGCACTTACCATTAGTGGAGTTTGCCTACAATAACAGTTTTCAGTCTAGTATCGGTATGGCACCATTTGAGGCCTTGTATGGCCGACCGTGTAGGTCTCCAGTATGTTGGGCCGAGGTGGGTGATGCACCTTTGTTGGGTCTAGAGTTAGTGAGGGAAACGACGGAGAAAGTTGAGCTTATCCGTAAGAGACTTGTTACAGCACAGAGTCGTCAAAAATCTTATGCCGACCGTAGGAGGAGGCCTTTGGTATTCGAAGTGGGTGATCATGTCTTTTTGAAGATATCACCTAGGCGAGGTTTGATGAGATTTGGGAAGAGTGGGAAGTTGTCCCCTCGGTATATTGGCCCTTTTGAGATCCTTGAGAGGATTGGTGAAGTCGCATATCGCTTAGCTTTACCACCGCAATTATCCGGAGTTCATGACGTGTTTCATGTGAGTATGCTTCGGAAGTATGAGCCGGATCCATCGCATGTGTTGGATTGGACCGATTTAGTTGTTGATGAGGATGTTTCGTACGAGGAGAGACCGATTCGAGTCTTGGATAGGCGGGATCAAGTTTTGCGAGGCAAAACCATCCCTTTGGTGAAAGTTCTGTAGAAGCATCACGGAGTGGAGGAAGCCACTTGGGAACGTGAGTTGGAAGTTCGTGAGAAATATCCGGATTTGTTTATTGATTTGTAATCTTGTATTTAGATTATATAATATTATAGAACTTGAGAATTTTATATGTCTTAAGTTGGAAAACATTGGGAATGTTTTGGTTTAATGTTAACATTTTGAAACTTGCCTTTTTATGGAAGTGGAATATAACATTTATATATTGAATGTATTGTTTATATCATGAGATTGAATATGATATGGGAATTGTTAACATTGAAAGAAATAATGCATAATATTGATGCAGGTTGAATATATGTTGATTTATACATATTATGAGATGCCTCTTGCTAAGAGATGAAGTGACCGGTATCGGGTCAAGTTATTGTTTATTGTTTTATAATATCATTGGGAATTGAGAAAAACTTGTTTTTTTTACAAACTTATGCTTAATTTCGGGGACGAAATTCTTTTAAGGGGGGGAGGTTGTAGCGACCCCAGTCTTTTCTCATTCGATTATTGTATCCGGACTTATGTTCCGTGGATTCCGTTGTCATGTTATTGTTGTTGTTGTCCTTTGATTCCTTATTCTTGGGCTATAGGATGTTGTGGGCAGGTTGATTGCAGGTTGGTTGGGTTTAGAAACCAGGTGTTGATGTTCAGTTTTTGGCTTGGTCGCTCGAGCGAGCTTCTCTTCGCTCGAGCGAGGTCTTTCTTTTTGGTCCGTCGCTCGAGCGAGCCTTTCTTGGCTCGAGCGAGGATTGCGTCCAGTACTAGACCTGAAAGCAGTGTTTATTGGCTCGAGCGAGCTTTTCTGCGCTCAAGCGAGCTGAGTTGTCTTTGGTTCGAGCGAGCCTCCTTCGCTCGAGCGAGCGAGGTGTATGTTTTCGATTCCTTCGCTCGAGCGAGCATTCTGTCGCTCGAGCATGCTTCTGGGTTGCAGACCTGAAGCATTGCATTCTTCGCTCGAGCGAGCTTTTCTTCGCTCGAGCGAGATTTTCTTGTGTCTGGTCGCTCGAGCGACCATGTCTTCACTCGAGCGAGCCTGTCCAGTATTTAAAGGCAGCAGCGGGATTTTTAATCAGTTTTTCATCCTCTTTTGATCCAAAACCCTAATTCCGAGTCTTCTTCTTCTCTAAACACCTTCTTTCCTTGGTTTGATCTAGTTAGGGTGTGTTTCTACCCTAGTTCCTTCATTAAAAAGGTAGAGGAGAGTGAGGGCCTTCATTTAATCTGAACATTCTTAGATTTGGAGCATTTTGGAGTTTTGGGCATTATCTTCATCTTCTCCTTTTTGAGTTATTTCTTCGAGGTTGGGATTTCCTACTCCATTTATACGTTTTAATCCGAAGTGGTGGTATTTTGGTATGTGGGGGTAGTTTGGTAATTTTGGGAGAAACTTTGGGGTTTGTCTTAGATTAATTTACATAATTAATTTAAGGGAAGATTATGATATTGGGTTTAATTCATGGAATTGGGGAAAATTAGTGAATTGATGTTATAGTTGGGTAGTTTAAATACTTACCTATGAGAACGTTGAATTTACATTCATTGTTGTATTTATTTCTTGTTTAGAAATAACTGTTTTGGGCTATCGGTGGAGGATAGTCATTGATTGTTGTAGACCTTGCATGCGGCTTAGGTATAACTGAAATTGAGTCATTTATTTGACTGTTGAGTTAATACAGACATTTGTGTATTGATTATGTGTTGTATATGGCAAGTATTGATTATGTTGCATATGCATTTGGTTTTGGAGGAGATAGGGGATGAACTCTACGGTTTAGGGGAAGATAGGGGATGGACCTCTAAACCGGATTTGTTGGGAGGAGATAGGGGATGGACTCCAGTAGCATCACATATGTGTGTGCTTATTGATAATAGAAATATTTCTATTTGTTGTTGATATGATACATCACCACCATGTGTGTCAGTTGGGAAGTATGGAAGTGGATTTGACTGAGATTGCTATAACACCAGCATGTGTGTTTATTTTGTTATAAGAAAGGTTTAACCTGAATTGTTATCCTTGTTGAGTTGTTTGGCCAGGTTCTGAGCCATGTCTGTATGAATGAAAAGTGTATTGTGTCATAGACAACGTAGACATTCGTGTCATAATATTGTAAATTGAATATTTTGTGTTAACCATGTATCGGGTGCTACTGCTTTAGTTAATTCTTATGATTGGTTTAGTATTTCTCTATTGGGCTGTGGCTCACCCTATATGGGAACTTCATTTTCAGGTTCAGGTGGTTCACTACCTCCAAAGACTTAGCTTGTGAGGATTTGGACTTGAAGATTTGCTTTATTTGTTTTATTTGTTTTATTTGTTTTATTTGAACTATGTAAACATTCAAGCCTAGGGCTTTATTTGTTTTGAGTTAGAACTCATGGAACTGTGTCCAAGTATTGGCTTGGCAAGATGTAAGCCCGTAGGGCATTTATTAAGATGTTTTATTTCGTAATACTCTGATGATTGAAATAATATCATGTTTTCTTTTAATAACGCATGTCTTGTTTTATATTTAATGGGTTGAATTTTGAGGGCGTTACAGTTAGTCACTTCATGACTTTGTCTACAATCCCAAGAATAAATTCCAAAATCCACACTTCATATATTCCATGAGATTTGTCATTTATATAACAACAAATAAAATTTTCCAACCATTCATCCACTATGACACTTTAATGAGTAATAAAAATTCATGGGTTTTCAACCCCTTCCAAAATCATCAAGTCTCTAGGTTTTTGATAAAAAGGGTTATTTCTTTATCTTTCGAAAAGCAACCTACCCAAAACACCATTTCTCACATTAGATAGTTGAAAGCTCTTAAGAATTTGTTTGGAAAGAGTCAAAAACTAAACCCACCTTTGAACTTCCATCATTCTTGAATAAAAATCAAAATTTCTTAATATCATCAAGGAAGTTCCAAAACCACACAAATCTTGTAAAAACATATATATATATATAACTCTAAGAAAATCCATACCTCAAGTTTTGATGAAGAGATGAGATGGAACCCCAAAATCAATGGTGTAGAAATTCGATCTCCACCGCACAAAGTGAAGCCCTCGAAGAGTTTTCCAATTTTATGCAAGGAACTAGGGTCAAAATATTTATGGATTTGGAGAAATCAAAAATCTAGTGAGGTTTGATGTAGGAAATGTAGAGAGAAGTGAGAGAAAAGAGTTTTTAGAGAGGGAGAGATACAACAAAAGTGAGATACATTCAGCCCAAAGAGAAGAAAAAGCAAAATTTTTGGACTCACCTACCATCGCACGTGCGGCACCCATTCCCGCACGTGCGGGAGCATGCCTTTCGTACGTACGGCCTTCATCCCGCACGTGCGGCCCCTTCTCCTGCTCTCCCACTCCGGCACCTGCATATATTGCAGTGTGTGCTCCAATCCTCCCCTATTTTCCGCACGTGCAGCCTCATCTCCTACATGTGCAGCCCTGGTCCTCTAACCCAAAATTTTCTCGGCTCAAGTCCAGACACTCCGGATCCAACCTTGCACCTTCCGAAACATGAGCAACTCAACAAGGAAATAAATGGAAGTAAGGATTTGAGATAAGCTTTCAAATACAACAAAATGAAACGTTAATAAGGCTCTTGGTTAAACCCAACACTCTAATAAGGCAAACCCAAAGTTAAACAAAGAAGAATGAGGCGAATAGTACACCCGGTCGTCACAACAATTAACAAAAAATGAATCCTTTGCTCCCGGTCCTCCTAAGCTATTGTCTTGGCGGAGGCATATCATCAGCACCTAAAATGTTTTTCCCACATAAAATGAGTCAATGCTCAGTAGAGATAATTCAACACAGTATATGAATTTTAACAAAGTTATAAGGTGAATACATATGCGACGTTCGCGCCAAAACATTTTTATACTTCTTTCCAAAACTATGTAATGCCAAGTCAATATCTTGATTCAAAATCATTTCCATTGCAATAAAAAATGAGGTAATGAATCACACTCTGGGAATTTGAAAAAAATACAACCTTTCCCAAAAATTTCGTCCGAAGGAAACCGTAAACTGGTACTCATGTAAACATAGGGTATACAAACATTACTATTGCCATTTCATGGAAATTTCATCCGTTGGATCGGCACCCATATATATGTGCGGTTTTCGGGACTTTTACCCTGGACACACAGGCCAACTTATTTGATGTAATAATAATTCCTTTCGCAGATTCACACATTTTCTCAAAACGATAACATTTTCAATGTATAAGTGTGAGATAATGCTTAATGCAAATGGATGAGAAAATAGTTTCAATTCTCCTAATTCATATGCAATTTCTACAACACTCATGACTATTCTCCACCGATAGCCCAAAACAAATATTTCTAAACAGATAATTTAAATTCCATAAAGATAAATTTTCAAATTTCAAGAAGTGAGTGATAATATATATCCAACTCTACCATCCTCATCAATACCAATCCAATTTCATAATTTCAACATCAATTTCATTATTTATACAAAACCAATATTTGAGGCATTTAGGGTAAAATTCCTTTTCTTTCCAAAATCAATCCTAAATATCAAAATCAACCATTTGTACCAAACTAACATTATTTCCAATATCATAATCATTTTCAAGGATCCATATGAAAAACCCCTCTTTTGATTTTTACCCAAAACCCTAGATTACTCCAAATCTTCCAAAAATCTCAATATTGTTTAGAAATAACCAATAACCAAGTTAAAACTCATAGAAAGTGTAGAAAGTATCCCTACCTCAAGTTAGAACACGAGAGAGAGAGAGAGAGAGAGAGAGAGAGAGAGAGAGAGAGACCCAAAGATGCCAAAAACTAACTTTGCTCTAGTTAGAACGAAGCCCACGCCAAGCTCTATCTTTTTAACAAAGGCACACGGGTGAAGAGATCGACGGATCTAGGTGTATTTGAGGGAAATATGTGAGTTTTAGAGAGAGAGAGTGCGAGAAAATAGGGTTTTGGAATGTTTAGAGAGATATACGAAAAAGTGACTTAAAATGTGCTGTTTACGAACTAATATACGCACAGTTCGCTCGAGCGACTAGACACAATAGGTTGTTCCGCTCGAGTGAGCGCATAATACACACAATAGGTTGCAGACAGAGGTCGTCGCTTGAGCGCGCACAAGAAGCTTCGCTCGAGTGAAGAATACAAACTCTCAGCAGTTTTGTAGACCTATAAAAATATTGGATATTCCCAAAGACCGCTCAAGCGCAAGAAGTCTCGCTCGAGTGAAGGAACAAAAATCTGGGCAACCAAAGTTTGAAAAACAAGCTACCAACCTGTTCCAAATGCAAACAACACAACCCAATAGCCCAACTCAAGGAGAAATAGTGGGAAACAAGGCAAGAACAACTACACAAGGAAAAGAAACCTGAATCCAAAAATCGAATGGGTCGGGTTTAAACCAGAAACGCTATACCCACAAGCAAACATGCTTGGAAGAAATTCAACTTGATAGTGTGTGATGAGTGTTTGGGTACCTTTGGGATGGGAGAGGTGGGAAATTAAAGTGAATTTGAGAGATTTCGGCCAAAAAAAAGAAAAAAAAAAAAGAAGAAAGAGTAAATTATCCTATTAGTTCTTAGAGTATCTCTAATGTTTCATTAATTTTTTCATGAAATTTGAGTAAAAATTGATGAAAAGTTTGATTGGATATGATGCACTCCAATGGTAAATTTAAAATTTTCATCAAATCTTATTACAAGCCAGGTTGTTCGGGTGGACGTCCATCAATGAGTGAAAATTGACGTTCAGATAAAGAAAGCCCACTTGTTCGGGAAGATGTCCAGGAGGACGTCTAGGTGGATGTTCGGCGCAACGGCTACCTACAAAATTTGATGAAAAATTTAACTCTTCTTTCATTTGATATCAATTTGATAAAATGGTTGGAGCTGAGTTTTAACACGTTTTTCATCAAATTTGAATTTGATGAGTCATTTGATGAAGGATTGGAGATGGCCTTATAGTTTAAGTAAAATGTTACTTTAATTTTTATATTTTTAATTTGAATAATTTAGTTTACATTTTCAATTTTGTTGTAATGTAGTCATTCTCTTCTGTCATTTACTAGACATCAAAGTGGAATTCAAAAGGGAGAATAACATATTAATGAGTGTTTTAAAATAAAAATAAAAAATCAAATTAATGATAAACTTTACATATTTTAATTATTAAGCACATAAACCTTTTCATGTATTAGTAATTATTTTTTTAAAAGTACAACTGATTTGTATTTTTTCCAATTCAAAACAACTATAGCCCTTCTGTTACTTACTGTTAGAATTCAAAACAAGTCCTTCCATTTTGGTTCCTCTAGTTTTATATATGATTTTTTCCGTTCAAAATATTAATTGTAAGTGACAAAATGACTACATTGCAACAAAATTAAAAGTGTAAGAATTAAATTATTCAAATTCAAAATATAAAAATTAAAGTGAAATTCGGTTCAAATTAAAGAAATCAATGTAGTAATTTACCCCCAAAAAATTGATGAGGAGGCTAAAGGGGATTAGAAGTGGTGATGAGGGTGAGATGTCAGGGTAGGGCATGGATGAGTAAATATTGAATATAATGGTAGTATCACCATTCAATAACTAAGGTTGTTAAAATCGAGATCTTAGATGGGATCGTTGGGAGTGACTCGTGGATTGGATTGTAGAATCAGATCGAGAATTATAAGATTCTACTTTTAATGTAAAATAAAATGAAAAAATTATGTGTTTTACTTAATTTTAAAATTATTAAAGAAAAATAATAAATTTGATATAATGTATCTTCTATGTTAACATAAATTAAAGAAGTCGCTTTGAGAAAAATTATAGTAAATTTTATTTTATTTTATTTTTATTATAGAGATATACACATATACGTAAATATTTATAAGATTTTTGTATTTTTATTTTGGTAGAATTGGAATCGTAGTGTGATTTTATATGATTTTAGAACTATGATCATAGTCACATTAAGATTCTCGTGCAAATAGGATCATTTGAGTCAATTGGAGTTGTAACATCATAAGATTCTACAATCCAAATCAAAATTTTGATAAACATGCTAATGAGAAATCTTAATTTGTGAGAAATGTTTGGTTAATGAGAGACAAATTTTGTCCGCATAATCTCATTTGCAACTTTTATTTGTTGGTTTCAATACTATTTTAGCATAGAGGGGATTGGAGGTCGTGAGATATGGATGAAAGGGGTTGGGAGGTGGCGAGGAGGGTCGTTAAGGTTGGATCTAAGAGAAGGGGTGGCAGCATGACAAAAGAGGAGTAACATGAGTCGTGGAAGAAAGGGAGGTGGTGGGGGTGGCAAATGTTGGCACTAGCCAGTGGAGATGGGTAGAGAAGTGGTTTTGTTGGTTAAGAAATAGGCCCTGTTTGTTTACCAGATATAAAGGCCGGATATGGGTGTGAGAATGGATATAATATGAGGTGGGTCTCACATTTTTTTGTCTACTTATATCCCCGTGTTTGGTTGCTCCTGATATAAAGAGTTCGGATACTATATGATGCAAAAGGGAGAGATATGTAATACCACCCCCCGTGGTATTGTATATCCCCCACCGTAGGATATAACTCATATTTTATCCAAAGGTAAAAAATAATCACTCTTCTCTTATCCCATCTTATAGTCTATCTTAACCAAACATAGTATAAGTGATCCCGCAGTATATATAATTCATCTCATATCTTACAACATATTATATCCCATCTTTATCCTTATGTATTACATATCCTTCTCAAACCTTATATCCAATCCGGACAATCAAATGGGCCGTAGTGTGTATAGTTTTTAAGGTTTACTATTTGACAATTTTAAATAGAGATAAAATTACAGAAACTATCCGGCGTACACACAATCTATTTTCAATTCAAAAAAGCATAATAATATAAGAATAATGACAAAGAAAATTATACATATATGTATGTGTTGCTCAAGTGATAAAATCTTGTTTTGCCAACCCTATGATATTGGTTTCAAATTTTGTTCTTTTCTTTATTTACATAAACATCAACTATAGTATTTTGGAAAAACTCAAAATATGAGACACAAATGTGTCAACACCACCAGTAGCTAGAGATGCAAACGAGCCGAGTTGAGTTTTTTTGAGCTCAAACTTAGCTCATTTTCTTATCAAGCTTGTTTATTGAGCTCAAGCCTGGCTCGATAACTAACTAGGCTCGAGGTCAATTTGGTTTGATTTGTTAATATTAATGAAATCCAAACTCTGCTCGACTAGACTCGATAATATTTTTTTTTAGGGAGCTTTTTTGATAAATCCACTTTCTAAGAGCTTTATTCCATCCAACCCATATTCTTTTTGACTATTCCATTAGGTCCTATTTGAGATAAGAAGACCAAAATACCATTTTCATCTACTTATGTTCCATTTAGTTCACATTATTTTCTTATGTTTCAATAAGTCTTATGGGTGACATAATTACCAAAATACCCCTAATGTGAATGTTCACACTGTCAATGTGAATGTTCATATCGTCAATGTGTAGGGGCCCGACCCATGTCGATCCTCGTGGGTGCCCGGAAAAATTCGTGTCCCCGTTGACAATGTGAATATTCACATTGACATGTTAACATTCACATTAATAGGAGTGTAAAATTGGCCTGTGTCCTGCAAGACGAAACCGCCATGACCCATGGGCCGGCGGGCCCGGTCAGTTTATTGACAATGTGAATATTCACATTGACATGTTAACATTCACATTGATAGGAGTGTAAAATTAGCCCGTGCCTCGTGACTGCCCGAAACCCATCCACGGCCCGTGGGCGGCCTGGGGTGGGTCCGGCCCGGCTTGTTGACAATGTGAATATTCACATTAACATGTTAACATTCACATTGATAAGAGTATAAAATTGGCCAGCGGCCTAGGGCTGGCCCGACCCTGCCCGTTGACAATTGAATATTCACATTGACATGTTAACATTCACATTGATAAGAGTGTAAAATTGGCTAAGCGACCAGGCGGGCTTGGCCCGACCCGTGACAATATGAATATTCACATTGACATGTTAACATTAACATTGATAGGAGTGTATTTGCCCGCTGCCTGAAGCTTGCCCGCGGCCCGTTGACAATGTGAATATTCACATTGACATGTTAACATGCACATTGATAGAAATATAGAATTGGCCCGCGGCCCGTAGGCTGCCCGAAGTCCGCCCACGTTTCGGGGCAGGCTCGTTTGGGTCCTGGCCCGAGCATGTTCGAGACCCTAGGCTAGGGCCTAGGCCATCACTTTGAAGCCTGGTCCGGCCCATCAGCCCGCTTAAGGCCCATTCAAGGCTCGGTCCGAGGCCCAGCCCGCCCGAGGCGCAATGTCTTTTTTTGTGGAAAGTAATAAAATTTTGGTAGAAAAAATTAAAAAGAATTAAAAAAAAATGGCCAGGCCCACCTAAGACCGACCTAAGCTTGAGGCTAGGCCCAGGCCCACCGGCTCGACCTGAGGCTCGATCCATCGGTCTGTCCAAAGCCCGAATACCCTTGTGCCAGGGCTAGGGCCTGGGCTTAATTTTTTAGCACGTGGGTCGGGCCGGCCTGGGCCGGCCCCGATTTTTTCGAACACCCACGAGGCTCGATATGGGCCGGCCCGGGCCTCTACGCATTGATGATATGAACATTCACATTGACGATATGAACATTCACATTATAGGTATTTTGGTAATTATGTCTCCCATAGGACTTATTGAAACATAAGAAAATAATGTGGACTAAATAGAATATAAGTAGATGAAAATGGTATTTTGGTCTTCTTATCTCAAATAGGACTTAATGGAATAGTCAAAAAGAACATAGGGTGCCCAAAGCCCGCCCGCGGCTCGAGAAAGGGTCGTTTGGGCACAGGCTCGAGCCTAGTCTGAGACCCTAGGCTAGGGCCTGGGCCATCACTTTGAAGCCCGGCCCAGCCCATTGGCCCGATTAATACCCATTCAAGGCTCGGTCGGAAGCCCGGCTCGCGTTGAGGCCTAGTGTCTTTTTTTGTGAAAAATAATAAAATTTTGGTAGAAAAAATTAAAAAGAATTAAAAAAAAATGGCCAGACCCGCCCAAGCCTGACCCAAGCCTGAGGCTAGGCCCAAGCCTATCGGCCCGACCCAAGGCTCGACCCACTGGCTTGGGCCTGGACCAAAACGAGCCTGCCTCGGGCCATGGGCAGGCTTCGGGCAGTCCACGAGCCGCGGGCCAATTCTACATTCCTATCAATGTGCATGTTAACATGTCAATGTGAATATTCACATTGTCAACGGGCTGGGCCGGGCCTACCCTGGGCCGCGGGCAAGCTTCGGGCAGCGGGCAAATTTTACACTCCTATCAATGTTAATGTTAACATGTCAATGTGAATATTCACAATGTCACGGGTCGGGCCAAGTCTACCTCGGGCTACGGTCGGGCTTCGGGCCGCCTACGGGCTGCGGGCCAATTTTACACTCTTATCAATGTGAATGTTAACATATCAATGTGAATATTCACATTGTTAACGGGTCGGGTCGGGCCCGCCTTGGGCCGTTGGCCAATTTTATACTCTTATCAGTGTGAATGTTAACATGTCAATGTGAATATTCACATTGTTAACAGGCCAGACCGGGCCCGCCTCGGGCCGTGGGCGGATTTCGGGCAGCCACGGGGCGCGGGTTAATTTTACACTCTTATCAATGTGAATGTTAACATGTCAATGTGAATATTCACATTAATCAACGGTTCGTCATGCCGGGCCGAGCCCGCCGCGGTCAAGGGCCAATTTTATACTCTTATTAATGTGAATGTTAACATGTCAATGTGAATATTCACATTGTCAATCTGCCTGACTGTCCCGCCTCAGCCCATGGGCATGGAAGTTTCAGCCAGACCGCCACGGACGCGCCAATTTTACACTCCTATTAATGTGAATGTTAACATGTCAATGTGAATATTTACATTGTCAACGGGCTAGGCCCGCCCCGGCTTGCAGGCGGGTTTCGGGTTGCCCATGGGCCAATTTTACATTCCTACCAATGTGAATTTTAAAATATGAATATTCACATCATAAAATTGCTAACCGTTCAAAAAATATTTATAAGGGTATCAAAATTAAATATAAGGGCATAAGTGTCCAAGAAAATAGAGTAAATCAAGAAAAAAGACTTTATGGAATAAAACTATACATACATGGGACTAAATGGGTTAAAAAATTCCTTCATGGACTTCTTGGGTTAAAACACTTCTAAATGGGATTTATCAATAATTTACCCCTTTTTTTTTATTATTTATATTATTTAATACATAAATAATGTATTTATGCTATTATATGTAACGCCCCACTTTTTATTACTCGAAATCCATTAACAAATTCATTAAGTTTATTCAATTTCAGAGATAACATGAAGAAACTCTTTACATCATGTGTAAGAATAAATAAAGATTCTCTCACCCGGAACGCAAATTGAATGCAACATGTACATAACTAAATAAATTGCCTGCGGGCTTACATCTTTAAAGTAAAAGAAAGGGTTTAGCCCTTTTACATCAATGGCATTCCGCCCACAAATTAAAGGCCCCGTGGCCAACAATTAAAAAAGATCCATGACCTTATAACACTTCTCGAGATACACCTGAAAAAGATTAACAACGTGGGATGAACATAAAGTCCAGTTGGGCTCTCAACATGTTCCTCAACAATGACAACTTACAGATAGCTATGAACATGAATGTTTAGTCTCATACTATATAATAATGTGACAGTTCATACACAAATATACACATATAAGACTTTTCTCAAAATCATTCATTTTCTCTCAATAACGTAAATAATTCACCTTTCTTTCTTCTTATTACCTTTTTACCAAAATTTTATATGACAAATGAAAAATTTCTGAAAGGAAGAATTTCACCAAAACCTTTATGTTTTCACCCACCTTCCCAACTTACACTTGACTTGCCTTTTTAATACACGTTTACAAGCATTTGATGCTCTTTACATTTTCATAATCTCAGCACAATACTCACATCCGCTTCCAACACAATTATGTTTATACAAGTTTGCCTTTAATACAAAAGAGAAATCAACAAGTAACCAACAACTAATCTCCTTCAACAATTAGGCAAATCGGCCTTCCAAAACCACAACCATCATAACACGTAACATACTCCAATATATTGAGACCATAATAATAAATAAATTCTGCTCTACCAGCCTCAAGCATGGTAAGCCAATGATACATCTTTCCATAATGAAATGCCAATTTACCAGACACCAGCTAGAATGTAATGGTACCTCTTCCAATTCTCCAGGCGCTAGTTGGAAGGTAATGGTACCTCTGATTCTCAGTGCAGCCAATTCTCCAAGCGCTAGCTAGAAGATAATGGTACTTCTGATTCTCAGTGTAGTACACATTTTTCCAATCATCACATTATACAACAAGCACAGATAACTCAAATGTACTACATACATGTACACTTTTCAACATCACAATGTCATCCTCCACCGATGACCAAGGACAAGACCTTTAACAGTATGTATTAAACACATAATACCATTAACCAATTCTCCTGAGGTTTTAAGCCAAGAACAACAATACTCCAAGGTTTCATCTATTACTTAAAGTTTTTTTTTTTTTTTCTATTAAAAAGAAATTTACAATCACTTCTTCTTTCAAAATTTATTTCCAAAATTCTCCAATTTACAATACACCAACTATTCCTTCAACAACTCAATTTCCTTTATTAAACAAGGAAAAAGCCAATCATGGATAACAAAGTCATAATTCACTCACTTTCTACTCAACAAAAGTGTAACCCAATAATTCTAATATCATGGTTAAATTCCTTTTTTAACAAATAACAAATTATCAATTTGTTATATTTAACTATAATCATCCCAACACAAAGTTAATGCTAGAATCATAAGACCCAATTCATTCTCAATTCAATTACCAAATCATTAGTCAATTTCCTTAATTCATAAAATGATTATCTCACAATTTCAATTATTTTCACCTATTAAGCATTATTACAAAAAAAAAAAAAAAAAGATTAGGGTTTTGTTTCTCTTTAAACATGAACATGTTTACCCACACCTCAAATTAACCCAACAATAATTTATTTCCCAAATCTCTACCTTACACATCAATATTGAGATCTCCCTATATGATTTTCCAAAAAGATCCATAACAACATGGTTTTTATGCAATAGAATATACCACATGTCTATCTATAAGAGAGGTATTGAAAAAGATCAAAGAAATCCCTACCTTAAGAGAGAAGAGGAGAAAAGCCCCAAAAATCAACCTCGCCGGAATTCGATCTCCACTGGTCAAAACAAAGCCCTCAGGATGCTCATCATTTTGGTATAAGGAACTAGTATCCAGAACTCAATGGATTCATGTAATCAAAAAGAAATGTAAAGTTTTGAGGGTTTAGGTAGAGAGAGATGAGAGAAAAAGAGAGAATATTATAGAGAGGGTGATATATCAGAAAATGAGAGGAAAGGGGCCAAATGTGCAATACATAGCTGAAATGCACGAAAAATGAGACAGAATACGCGTCTGGCCGCACGTGTGGCTCTCACCCCCACACGTGCGGTCTCTCCCGTACCTCCACTTCTGCACTTGGCTTTTAGGCAGTGTGCACACAGCCCTCTCCCCTGCTTCCCGCACATGCGGCTTAATCTCCCGTACGTGTGGCCTCTCTCCCGCATATGCGGCCCAAGGCCCCGCAAGTGCGGTTCTAGCCTTCCATCCCAGAAAAACCTCGGTCTCTCTCCCGACACTCTGGAGTTGACCTCGCACCATCCGGAACAAGTGAAAACGCAGAAATGAAACAATGCAGCCGAAAATATTTAGAAAAGAATTTTCAACAACAACTTACCCAACATAACTCAAAAGAAATGGGACGACTTTCGAACCGGTTGTAGACACCCCATTTTTGACCGACCTTAAGACTCAGACGTCATCATTTGAGCCCTCAATGATAGCGCATGTTTGTGCTCGTTTCGAGTTTTCAGAGTTTTCGGCTGAATGCCTTGCCTCCGAGTCTCTGAACTCTTTGTGTCTTGGCTTGGCTTGTGGACCATGCCTTGTTGACCTTCCTTGGAGGGAGAGAGAGGTCTGTAGACCACTTTTCCGTCTTGTAGGCTAGTTTTCGATTTCTGGAGCCTTCGGCCGAGCGCCTTGTCTTGCTTTCCTTTTGGTTTGGTTGCGAACCAAACCTTGTTTTCCCTTGCCTAGAGGGAGAGAGAGGCCTGTAGACCACTTTTCCCTCTTGTAGGCTAGTTTCTGGTTTCCAGAGTCTTCAGCTGCGCGCTTTGTCTCGGGACCGCTTAACGTTCTCCTCTTGGCTTGGTTTCGAACCATGCCTTGTTGCCTTTGCCTAGCGGGACACAGAGGTCTTGTAGACCACTTTTTGTGGCCGTAGACCACTTTTCCCTCCCATAGACCACTTTTGGTGCTCGTAGACTAGTTTTTGAGGCTTCCGGCTGCGCGCCTTGTCCCATGGACTTTCGTCTTTCATCCTTTTTGGTTTGTTTTTGGCACAAACTTTTTTTTCCTTGCTTGGAGGGTGGAATAAGGGTTGTAGACGAGTTTCTCTCCCTGAAAACCACTTTTCTTCCCCGCCCGCCAGTTTTCTGGTCGGCCAACTAGTCTTGGTAGCCTGTGGACCACCAAAAGTGGTCGGCAGCCATGCCACCACCTTACTTTCTTGGTGCAGACCACCCCTCCCCCTGGCCGACCACTTTTCATTCTTGCAGACCACTTTCACTGGTCGACCGATCGGTGCAAGTAGCCGGCCGACCACTTCAATTGGTCGGCAGCTTTCCTGCAGTTTCCTGCAAATATTTTCTTGGCAGTTGTGCCAGCTGTTGGGCACAGAAGGCATCCTCCATACACTTTTATGGAGGGATTGCTTGGAGCTCCTAGATTGTTCAACAAGCTAGAACCTTGTTTTTCTATAAAAGGGAACCTCCTCCCTATTGCCTTAGGTTCAAAAAAACTTGCTTGAAGCTATACACATACCATCTATCTCTATATTGCTCTTCCTCTTCATATTTGTGCTTAAAAGTGCCTTTCCTTCACACTTTTGCACACAAACACCTAGTGAAACACCATACTCTTGTTGCTGAGGCACCTTGAAGCTGGTTTTGGTGTTTTTGGATTGCTTTTGATCCAAAAAAGCTGCTGGAGTTACTTCCTTGAAGTTGTTCTACAAGGGTAAGTCTCTAACCTCTTAAAGCTTGGTTTTTGCTTAAGTACTTAGCCTTATTTGCATGCTTATTTTGCCTTGACTTTCTACTACAAAAAGCTTTATTTTTGAGTATTGAACATGTTTGTTTAAGGCTTTGTTGGTGTTGGGGGTGGTTTACCCCCTTTTGTGCCTTGTTTGGCTTTGTTTTGTGCTATCCTTTTAAGCTATTGGGACCACCTCCTTTTGGCTTTCTCACCATTGAAACTCAGAGAAATTTTAGTGGTGGAAAGTGTGTTTTGAGGTCCCAAATAGGAGGGGGTCATCCCCTCTCCTTGTATCTTGGTTGTTTGCCTTGTTGGCCTCATGTTTGAGCATGTTTATCTAGCATATGTTGGCTCCATCTCAGCCTTTTTTTGGGTTTATTTTAGTATGGCATACCTCTGTTTTGGCTTGGTAGAGTCACCCTTTGCATGCTATTTACACTTGTAGTATAATTCTTACAAACTAGCCTTGTATGCCTCTTGTAGTAGCATGTCTTGCTAGCCCATTTTGGCTCTATCTCAGCATGTTTTTGGTGTTGTTTTAGCATGCCTTAACTCTGTTTTAGGTTGGTTTAATAGCCTCTTGCATGCTCCTTGGACTTGTAGTGCATTTCCATTCACTAGCCTAACATGCATCATGCTTTTGACCATCATTCTAGCATGATTTTGGCTCCACTCTAGCAAGCTTTTGGCCATGTTTTACCACACTTAAGCTCTGATTTATGTTGTTTTGGTCATGCATGCCTTGCTTTGTATAGCCATAGTGCATTCTAGCTCACTAGTTTTGAGTTTCCAAGCCACTAGCATGCATTACTTGGGCTATTCACATGATTTGACATCATTTGATATGTGATTTAAGTGCATGTAGTGTGGCCATACGCTGGCATGTGTCACTCTTTCAATGCTTTGGAGGGTTTGTGCTTTATGTTTTAAACATGAGCCAATATGCATGCCATCTTGCCTAGCTTCTTGGGCCACCATTTCAGTGTGTATTTGGTCCTATTTTGCCATGATACAACTCTGATTTTTGTTGGTGAAGTCATCTCATGCTTGGTTTTGGTAGGTGTAGTGTAATCCTCCTCATTGGCCTTGCATATTCCATGCTTCATGCCCTTCATGCTAGCTTGTTTTGGCTATACTCCGTGCATGTTTTAGCCTTCATTTGACATGCTCTAGGACTGTTTTGAGTTGTCTTGATCATGTGGTTCATGTATTGCATAGATATAGTGCAAGTGCCTATGCTAGTTTCAAGCTTTGAGCCTCCTAGCATGCTTCATTTGTGACATGTGCATGATTTGGCATCATTTTACATCTTATTTCAGAGCATATAGTATTGCAATGTTCTCACTTCTTTCACCCTTTGAGTGCCTTTAAGGGTTGTGGATTATTGCCTTGTTTGTGGCCTAACTTGTATGTCATCTTTCCTAGGCATTTGAGCTCCCATCTAAGCATGTTTTGGTCTTTATTTTGACCTATTTGAGCTCTGTCTATGGCTGGTTCTATCATTTGTGCCATGTATTGTATGCCTCTTGTATAGTCCTTTGTGGTAGCCTTGGACCTTGTTACCTCTTGCGGGATATACTTGTGTTGATTGAGTGGTTTGGCATCATTTCATATGTGATTTCAGTGCGTATAGTGTAGCTACACTCTCACATTTGTCACTTCTCCATCATGTTTGAGAGTTGTGCTCTTATGCCTAGTTGATGGGCCATTGCATGAGCATGCATTTTCTAGCCTTTCATGCCATCTTTTAAGAGTGTTTTGGCCATTGTCTTGGCATACTTGAAGTCTATTTGGGGTTGGTTTAGTCCAATGTGCATTGCATTGTATAGCCTTAGTGTTGTGTGCCTCAATACTTAAGGACTTTGTTTTGACAAGCTTATGTTGCATTGCATTGTGTTTGGCATGTTGTTGCATCGCTTTGTGTTTGGATAGGGTGTTAGTCCAAACCCGAGAAACGAGGGACGTTTCATACTTGAAGTGATAAAACATGCCTCATTTCTTGGTCGCTGACCTATTGATCATGCATGATAGAGGTTAAAGCCCTTATGTTTTCTTTGTGCATTCATTCACATTGATTGTGCAATCTTGGCTTCTCGGCCATCGTGCATTGCGATGTTCGGTTGGTGGCCCGAGAGTCGAGAACCGCACTCCCTTGAAGCTCATGAAATGATAGGGAGGGTGGTTGTGCATACATACCTTGCAAATACACTGCTGTACCCCTTCTTATTCTCTCGCAAAGAAACCGAAGTGTGCAGAATTTTCTGGTTGGCAGACTAGTAAAAGTTGCTGGTCGACCACTTTTTCTGGTCTACAGCAAAGGTAAGTGGTCTACAGGTGGTTAGCAACACCAATAAGTGGTCGGCAATGCTCCTGGAGGTTCCCATGATGAAGTAGAAGCTATCTGGAGCTTTGTGCAGTGTCCTGAGAACAATTGCAAATAGAGGCAAGTTGGGACATCGCAATGGATTTCCGAACGAGGCGGCCGAGCATGCATGCACTTCTCGCCCTGAGGACATCTCTTTATTGCTTTACTTAGCCACTTTGCTCAGCTAGCTAATGCCTTTGTTTTGTACTTAAGTAGTTAATGTGTTTAGCTATGAATTTGTGTTGTAATAACTAATTAGTTAACTTGTTAGTTGATTAGTTCTATTTTGTAATAATTAGTTTAATTAGCTAGTTAGCTTATTATTCGAACCCTCCGTCGAGAGGGCACAATTTTGTAAGAAGTGTGCGTGTGTGTGATGCATGTCTTCCAACCCCCATTTCTTTCTCCCTTTTACTTATCTGCTTTCGATGGTTAGTTTTAAGGCATATTTCAATTAGCATACTTATGCTTTGCATGCGTGCATCCATTCATCTGTTTTGCATGCACCGGGCTCGGCATATCATACAAACTGCATTGTATTTCAATACCAAATTGAATACATGTTATCAAGTTGCATTCACATGACATCTTAGAATAGCCGAGCCTATTTTAGTTGCATTTTGCATGTGCTGCATTAGACACTCTTGTATAGTTAGGAGCATGCATTGTTTTCTAACATAGCTTTTGTTTTGGCTCAGAGTACTAGGTAAGCTTTTACGCTTTGGCATACTGCATGAGATGTGAATGTTGCATGTTTAACATGCTTGCCATGAGGCTAACTGCTTAAGTGTATAAATGCATGAATGCCTGTAGATGATGGTTGGATTGCTTGAATTGGAACAATTCATCAAAATGCGAGTCTTAAGCCCACTTGAGGGTGGCAAATCCACGACTTAGCCTACTTGCAAGTAGCATTTTCAAACCATTTTCAAACAAACAAACATTGAATTGTTTTGTTCCAATTTAGGCGATTTAGTCTATACTTGTATGCTGTGCGCATCACATAGTAAGCTAGCTAATAAACCGGAATAAGAACACATGTGTTTTCAAAAACAACATATCATGTTAGTAAAGGTCGGTCCTTTGATTGGGCGAGCGATGGTGCTCATTGCGTGACCTTCCCCTCTCGTACCCAAGTTCTCGAGCCGAGGCAACTTTGGTGATGACGGACACATGGCCTTAGGCACGAGTCAGGGTTTGCTAAATTTTCCCAAAACAAAACATTTAGGTGGCGACTCTGAAATTTGGCAAAGCAGTCAATGTTTGGAGCTTTTTGATTAAAATCAAATTTCCAAAACTTTGGAAGGTCTGAGTTTACCTCTGTTTTGGAAGCATTTTGTCACTTTGTTTATCCAATAGGCATTTTCTTATCGAGTTGTTAAGTTTTTCTTATCGAGTTGTTACTCTTTGATTATTGAGTTGTTGCTCTTTGTTTATCGAGTTGTTAATTCGTTTACCGAATTGTTTTTGAGTTAAGTTGTTTAGTTTGTTTTGTTGGTTCACTACCTGACTTGGTAATACACGATGTTCAATTTCCATTCACTTTCATTTTTGTGCAAAATGATGTGATGTGATGCTCCGAATACAAATACAACACTTTTTGAACAAAAAGCTGTTTTCATTCCATCATGTTTTCTTTTTACAACATTTTACAATAGGGTACAAGCTTTAAAGAAAATAAAATTGCCTAATGCTGTACAATGTGTTACAACTACTAGTAAAAAGAAAATAAAGCAAAAACATCTGCATCGGTGCTATCTGACTCAAGGTCGAGAGGCCCTCTTCATCCTCTTCGGCTGAGCAGCCTCTGCACCACCGCCGCCAGCACCCCCGTCTGAATCGTAGCTGCCATCCTTAGAATCCTCCTTGGTGTCGCCTCCGCCCTCAAAACCGGAACCGGTGTCATCATCTCTGCCCGCAGATGTCTCTGACTGAGGATGTGCTGACTCCTCCTCCTCGCTGGACTCGTCATCCTGTTTGGCAGGTGCTCGATGTCTCCCTCGGTCGCGAGTCGAGACCCTTCTCCCAACTGCTCGAGAAGGCCTGGATGGCCCGGGCTGTAACAATGTGACCTGAAAAGGGAGTTTGAATACATCAGCCAGAGTATGTATATTAGATGCAGATGCAAGTATGTTGTATGGAATGTGCGCATGCAGATATAGTATGTGAATGTGATGTGTTAGATGTGCTCTACACATGTAGTGAATCAATGTAGTGAAATGTTCAGTTTTGGTATGTCATCAGAAGTATGATAAATACAAGGAAATTGAAAAGTACCGGAATGCCGGAGGCGTACAGCAACGTCTCCCTCCGCAAGACCATACTCTCAAGTGAGGCCACCACCTCGAGCAACCCCTCAGTATATTCTCAAGGAGGCTGCAGATGCAAGTTCAGGTCATCAGTGAATGAATGAATATCTAAATATCTGAATGATAAATGAAAATCGTGGAGCATACCGATGGTGAGTCAGGGTCATTGACATATCGATGATCTGGCAATGGAGGCTCTAGCGGAATCTGGTATGGTGCCTCATACCGCCAACCTATCAGCTCGGTTGGAGGATCTGGCCACCCAGCACACTGCCAAGCAGGGGGCATCCCCCTACTCCCACTCCTCGATATGCTGGCCCTGCTAGTCGAAGGAATGTTTGCAGCTCAGGCGCGACTTGAGGGAGGCATGTCAGCAGCTCTCCTCGTGAGGGTACGGACACCTGTCAGTGGAGGCATCAGGTATGTATGGAGATATGTCGCGTACTCCCCCTCCTCCAGGAAAAGAACTGTGTCAACACGCAACATAAGGTCGTCAACCTCCTGGGGAGTGAGGCACATGTCCAATGGAGGCGGTGAGGGGAGCTCCTGAGCGAGATTGCCCATCGTCTAGCGCATGAAGCGCTCCCCGAGAAACCAGGCTCTGCCGACTGGTCCCTCAAACAAAACCTCAGATCGGAGGCGCCCATGCCCCAAAGAATGGGCGAGAATACCTTGGCGTGGCTATCCAAGGCTGCCAAGTGATCTGCGGATAGCAAGTGCAGAAATTGATTAGTTGTCACAAATATGCAAAATGAATCAAAGTTGAAAGCATGAATAACTGAGAGTTCGGGATTACCTCTGTCGCCCGTACGGTGTCAAAATACTGCCTGAGGTATGGCAGAGTCTCCCGAGGTCTGGGCCGACACCGACCCTCGAATCTGCGTGAGTATGGCACATCGAGTGGTGCCTTCACCTCCGACTCAGGGGCGAGCGTTGGGAAGTAGGCGTAAACCCACAGCTGTGAAAGGCATGACAGTGGTAATGAGAATACAAAATATACAGAAAATGTAGAATGCTGAGTGTAGAATGCTGAGTACAGAATGTAATGTGTGCCATGTGTGGACTGTGTAGTGTACAAGTAATGGAAAGCAAAAATGTAAATCAAGAGGGTAGAATGTACCTCCCAGGCTTACCAGTAGCCACCTACTATGCCCCCGCGCCCGCGGGAGGTCGCGCTCATGTAGCAATAAAGGGTAGCAAGGCCGGCGCCGCCCCAATCAAAGTGCTGGACCTGTGATAGGTCTACCAGAGCACTGAGAAGATATAGCCTGACCGTGTTCCCCCTGTCAGAGAACAGTGTGGTCCCGAGAAGGAACATCAAAAATCCCTGGGCATACTGCTCTATGGCCTCAACAGTCTCGGGCGTAGTCCTCATATACTGCTCTGTAAACCAGGTGTACCTGACCATGCATGGTGATCTGCAGGGCGGCGGATGGGCTCCGAGCAGATAAGTCCAAGCTGTCTCCCACTCGCCCATATCAAAATTGTATGGGATCGGCCGACCTGCCACGTCGAGGCCCGTCAGCATCGAAAAGTCATATGGGGTCATCGTCATGTCCCCGGTGGCTGAGAAATGGAAGGAGTTGGTGGTGTCCCACCATCTCTCTACAAGTGCACCTAGAAGGGTCCTGCTTGCCGGATGATGCGAGAACCCCACACAAAATGGGCCAAACCCTACCTCATCAACGATATGTCGAACAGCATCTAGGAGCTCCATATACCACTCCCTCGTGATGATCGATCCATAACCCCATGTGAAACGGGAAGCTACCTGCGTTCAGAATGAACAGATGTATTCAGTTTCAAAACAAACAGGATACTGTGTTGTGAGCTGTGTGCCCAATGAAAAGAATGTTGTGTTTTGAGCTGTGTGCCCAATGAAAAGAATGCTGTGTTTTGAGCTGTGTGCCCAATGAAAAGAATGCTGGGTTTTGAGCTGTGTGCCCAATGAAAAGAATGCTGTGTTTTGAGCTGTGTACCCAATGAAAAGAATGCTGTGTTTTAAGCTGTGTGCCCAATGAAAAAAATGTTGTGTTTTGAGCTGTGTGCCCAATGAAAAAAATGTTGTGTTGTGAGCTGTGTGTCCAATGAAAAGAATGCTGTGTTTTGAGCTATAAAGAATGCTACATTTTGAGCTGTGTGCCCAATGAAAAGAATGCTATGTTTTGAGCTGCGTGCCAAATGAAAAGAGTACTGTGTTGTGAGCTATGTGCCAAATGAATAGAATGCTGTGTTGCGAGCTGCGTGCCCGATGAACAGAGTGTTGTGTATGAGTTGCATGCCAAATGAATAGAATACTGTGTTGTGAGTTGCGTACCAAATGGACAGAGTGTTGTGTTATGAGCTGTGTGCCAAATGAACAGAATACTGTGTTGTGAGCTACATGCTAAATGAAAAGAGCACTGTGTTTTGAGCTGTGTGCCCAATGCATAGAATGCTGTGTTGTGAGCTGTGTGCCAAGTGAGCAGAGATTCATGTATGAACTGTGTGCCAAATGAACAGGATGCTGTGTCACGAGTTATGTTCAGAACAAACAGAAGCGTTGTGTATGTAAATGTGTTCAGAACGAGTAGATATAATACATAGCGAAAGCATGAAATGTGCAAGAAATAAAAAATACATCGCAAAAAATGTAAAAGTGAAGTACACACCTCGTGCGCCTAATGAGATAAGTGGGACTCTAGCTCCCGTAATAGCAAGTCTGCGGGCGCTCATCGCGTGAAATTTGTAAAATGGTGGAAAGTGCTCGGGGGTAGGATGTGCTTCTGAGGGTGGTACCTCTCTGGGTTGAAAGGCCGAATCCTCGGAGGCAATGGCATGACGTCAGGCTCGTCCTCTACTATCGGAGACCCCCCATCATGTGGAATGTGATCAGCCATCTGAAAAAAGGTGCAAAAATGAGCAAAAATGAGCGAAATGAGCCAAAATTGCAAAAAGTCAACAAAAGTCAACTCTCGGGAAGAGAAAAAGTCAATGAAAGTCAAAGCTCGGGAAAAGGTGCTAAACTTCAAGAGAAACATACCTCAAGTGGTGAAAATGGAGAAAGAAGCTCCGAAAACAAATTCTGAGCGGTTCAAAACGAAGAGAATCGAAAGTTTTCGCGAATCAACTTCACGTGGGGCGTTGGAAAACGCGTATAAAGTGTGGATCTGAGAAGAAAAAGTGTCTAGGAGGGAAGAGAAGTGTATTTTAGCCTTGTGTTTGTGATGAAAAGTGCTTTGGAGTGGTGTACTTAAAGAGCCGGCCTTCAAAAGACCAAGTTGCATTTGTTTTGAAGCTGGGTCCGGTAAGCCGACCACTTAGGTAGTCAACAACTGGTCGGCAGCTGATCTAGGTGGTCGGCAGCCCTCCTGGATGGTCTTCAGGGCCCCATTGTCCTCCTTGTGTGTTTTTGTGATGATTGGAGTCCTCGGCCCTCGAAAAAGTGCAAGGAAAGTATACTTTTTCGGCTCAAATTGTCCCCGCGGGAACTTCGATTCATGTCTTCAATGCACGACTCATCGTCACTCGTCAAGAGCAGGGTGTATCCTTTTTGAGTACGTTGTGACCCCTTCGAGAGCTAAATCGGAGGTTACGGTTGATTTGCTCTCATTAAGGCTTGTATTTCCTTATTCGGCATTTTGTTTCAAACATACTATTGAAGTTGCACAATTCTCTCGCATTGTCATGCACACTACTTGCGTTGTCGAGCACGTCTTACTTGCATTGTTATGCACACTACTTGCGTTGTCACGCATATTTTGCTTGCATTGTTATGCACGCTTTCGTTGCATTGTTATGCACCCTCTTCACTTGCGTTGTCACGCACTTTTTGCTTGCATTGTTATGCGCGCTTCGGTTGCATTGTTATGCACCCTCTTTACTTGCGTTGTCACGCACATTTTGCTTGCATTGTTATGCGCGCTTCGGTGGCATTGTTATGCACCCTCTTCACTTGCGTTGTCACGCACTTTTTGCTTGCATTGTTATGCGCGCTTCGATTGCATTGTTATGCACCCTCTTCACTTGCGTTGTCATGCACATTTTGCTTGCATTGTTATGCGTGCTTTGGTTGCATTGTTATGCACCCTCTTTACTTGCGTTGTTATGCACTTTTTGCTTGCATTGTTATGCGCACTTCGGTTGCATTGTTATGCACCCACTTCACTTACGTTGTCACGCACATTTTGCTTGCATTGTTATGCACGCTTCAATTGCATTGTTATGCACCATCTTCATTTGCGTTGTCACGCACATCCTACTCGCATTATTATGCACACATTTAGTTGCATTGTTATGCACCTCATTACTTGCGTTGTCACGCACGTTCTACTTGCATTGTTATGCACTTTTCACTTGCATTGCTATGCACTTTTCACTTGCATTGCCATGTACCTTTCCATTGGCATTGTATGTGCACGTGTTTATCTTGTATTGAAATTGTATCTTGATATAACATTGATCACATGTGCCTGTTATATTGTACTTGTCAAAATCCCTCGTTTATGTAGGCACGATATTGTATGTACGGTTCATTTGAAGTTGGTGAAACCGGACGATATTGTATGTACGGTTCATTCAAGAGAAGTTCCGGTTCAGTTTGACTGCTACCCTTCTCCACTCGCATTTGACATGTGTTTGGAGGTACCCTTTTCCTAGAAGGTGTTTCATTTGAGACTCCGGGTGTTCTCGGCAGTCGCTTTTAGCCTTCTCCGCGTGAGATGTAGTGAGAATGGTATAATTTTCTTACATCTTTTCTGCATGAGATGTAGTTTGGTTCGTGTTTACTTGCTTGTATAGCATTCGCTTAAAATGTCACATTTATTTTGCATAATTGCTTCATCACAGCTCTCTTTGCATGATCATAAGTTATGTTCGGCATTGTGCATGTCATTTGCATTTCGCCCCTGCCTGCAGGCGCATCTCTTTGTTATCTTGCCTATTTGTTTGAGTCTTTAGCCTTGTCAAAAATGGGTCGTCTCTGGGCTTTGACATTCACTCTCGTCACTTCTTGACTTTCGAGTTCTGTTAAAGAGGGGCAACTGTAGACACCCCATTTTTGACCGACCTTAAGACTCAGACGTCATTGTTTGAGCGCTCGATGATTGCACATGTTTGTGCTCGTTTCGAGTTTCTGGAGTTTTCGACTGAGTGCCTTACCTCCGTGCCTCTGAACTCTTTGTGTCTTGGCTTGGCTTGTGGACCATGCCTTGTTGACCTTCCCTGGAGGGAGAGAGAGGTTTGTAGACCACTTTTTGTGGTTGTAGACCACTTTTCCCTCTTGAAGGCTAGTTTCCGGTTTCTAGGAGCCTTCGACCGAGCGCCTTGTCTTGCTTCCCTTTTGGTTTGGTTTTGAACCAAACCTTGTTTTCCCTTGCCTGGAGGGAGAGAGAGGTCTGTAGACCACTTATTGTGGTCATAGATCACTTTTCCCTCTTGTAGGCTAGTTTTCGGTTTCCGGAGTCTTCGGTCGCGCGCCTTGTCTCGGGACCGCTTAACGTTCTCCTCTTGGCTTGGTTTTCAAACCATGCCTTGTTGCCTTTGCCTAGAGGGACATAGAGGTCTTGTAGACCACTTTTTGTGGCCGTAGACCACTTTTCCCTCCCGTAGACCACTTTTGGTGCCCGTAGACTAGTTTTCGAGGCTTCCGGCTGCGCGCCTTGTCCCGCGGACTTTCGTCTTTCATCATTTTTGATTTGTTTTTGGCACAAACCTTGTTTTCCTTGCTTGGAGGGTGGAATAAGGGTTGTAGACCAGTTTCTCTCCCTGAAAATTATTTTTCTTCCCCGCCAGCCAGTTTTCTGGTCGGCCAACTAGTCTTGGTAGCTTGTGGACCACCAAAAGTGGTCGGCAGCCATGCCACCACCTTGCTTTCTTGGTGCAGACCACCCCTCCCCCTGGCCAACCACTTTTCATTCTTGCAAACCACTTTCACTGGTCGGTCGACCAGTGCAAGTAGCTGGCCGACCACTTTAACTGGTCAGCAGCTTTCCTGCAGTTTCCTGCAGACATTTTCTTGCTAGCTGTGCCAGCTGTTGGGAACAGAAGGCATCCTCTATACACGTGTATGGAGGGATTACTTAGAGCTCCTAGCTTGTTCAACAAGCTTGAACCTTGTTTTTCTATAAAAGGGAACCTCCTCCCTCTTGCCTTAGGTTCAAAAAAACTTGCTTGAAGCTATACATCTACCATCTATCTCTATATTGCTCTTCTTTTTCATATTTGTGCTTAAAAGTGCCTTTCCTTCACACTTTTGCACACAAACACCTAGTGAAACACCATACTTTTGTTGCTGAGGCACCTTGAAGTTGGTTTTGGTGTTTTTGGATTGCTTTTGATCCAAAAAAGCTGCTGGAGTTGCTTCCTTGAAGTTGTTCTACAAGGGTAAGTCTCTAACCTCTTAAAGCTTGGTTTTTACTTAAGTACTTAGCCTTATTTGCATGCTTATTTTGCCTTGCCTTTCTACTACAAAAAGCTTTATTTTTGAGTATTGAACATGTTTGTTTAAGGCTTTGTTGGTGTTGGGGGTGGTCTACCCCCTTTTGTGCCTTGTTTGGCTTTGTTTTGTGCTATCCTTTTAAGTTATTGGGACCACCTCCTTTTGGCTTTCTCACCACTGAAACTCAGAGGAATTTTAGTGGTGGAAAGTGTGTTTTGAGGTCCCAAATAGGAGGGGGTTCATCCCCTCTCCTTGTATCTTGGTTGCTTGCCTTGTTGGCCTCATGTTTGAGCATGTTTATCTAGCATATGTTGGCTCCATCTCAGCCTTTTTTTGGGTTTATTTTAGTATGGCATACCTCTGTTTTGGCTTGGTAGAGTCACCCTTTGCATGCTATTTACACTTGTAGTGTAATTCTTACAAACTAGCCTTGTATGCCTCTTGTAGTAGCATGTCTTGCTAGCCCATTTTGGCTCTATCTCAGCATGTTTTTGGTGTTGTTTTAGTATGCCTTAACTCTGTTTTAGGTTGGTTTAATAGCCTCTTGCATGCTCCTTGCACTTGTAGTGCATTTCTATTCACTAGCCTAACATGCATCATGCTTTTGACCATCATTCTAGCATGATTTTGGCTCCACTCCAGCAAACTTTTGGCCATGTTTTACCATGCTTAAGCTCTGATTTATTTTTTTTTGGTCATGCATGCCTTGCTTTGTATAGCCATAGTGCATTCTAGCTCACTAGCTTTGAGTTTCCAAGCTACTAGCATGCATTACTTGGGCTATTCACATGATTTGACATCATTTGATATGTGATTTAAGTGCATGTAGTGTGGCCATACGCTGACATGTGTCACTCTTTCAATGCTTTGGAGGGTTTGTGCTTTATGCTTTAAATATGAGCCAATATGCATGCCATCTTGCCTAGCTGCTTGGGCTACCATTTCAGTGTGTATTTGGTCCTATTTTGCCATGATACAACTCTGATTTTTGTTGGTGAAGTCATCTCATGCTTGGTTTTGGTAGGTGTAGTGTAATCCTCCTCATTGGCCTTGCATATTCCATGCTTCATGCCCTTCATGCTAGCTTGTTTTGGCTATACTTCGTGCATGTTTTAGCCTTCATTTGACATGCTCTAGGACTGTTTTGAGTTGTCTTGATCATGTGATTCATGTATTGCATAGATATAGTGCAAGTGCCTATGCTAGCTTCAAGCTTTGAGCCTCCTAGCATGCTTCATTTGTGACATGTGCATGATTTGGCATCATTTTACATCTTATTTTAGAGCATATAGTATTGCCATGTTCTCACTTCTTTCACCCTTTGAGTGCCTTTAAGGGTTGTGGATTATTGCCTTGTTTGTGGCCTAACTTGTATGTCATCTTTCCTAGGCATTTGAGCTCCCATCTAAGCATGTTTTGGTCTTTGTTTTGACCTATTTGAGCTCTATCTATGGCTGGTTCTATCATTTGTGCCATGTATTGTATGCTTCTTGTATAGTCCTTTGTGGTAGCCTTGGACCTTGTTACCTCTTGTGGGATATACTTGTGTTGATTGAGTGGTTTGGCATCATTTCATATGTGATTTCAGTGCATATAGTGTAGCTACACTCTCACATTTGTCACTTCTCCATCATGTTTGAGAGTTGTGCTCTTATGCCTAGTTGATGGGCCATTGCATGAGCATGCATTTTCTAGCCTTTCATGCCATCTTTTAAGAGTGTTTTGGCCATTGTCTTGGCATACTTGAAGTCTATTTGGGGTTGGTTTAGTCCATTGTGCATTGCATGATATAGCCTTAGTGTTGTGTGCCTCAATGCTTAAGGACTTTGTTTTGACAAGCTTATGTTGCATTGCATTGTGTTTGGCATGTTGTTGCATCGCTTTGTGTTTGGATAGGGTGTTAGTCCAAACCCGAGAAACGAGGGACGTTTCATACTTGAAGTGATAAAACATGCCTCATTTCTCGGTCGCTAACCTATTGATCATGCATGATAGAGGTTAAAGCCCTTATGTTTTCTTTGTGCATTCATTCACATTGATTGTGCAATCTTGGCTTCTCGGCCATCGTGCATTGCGATACTCGGTTGGTGGCCCGAGAGTCGAGAACCGCACTCCCTTGAAGCTCATGAAATGATAGGGAGGGTGGTTGTGCATACATACCTTGCAAATACACTGTTGTACCCCTTCTTGTTCTCTGTTGCAGCAAACTGGAAGTGTGCAGAATTTTCTGGTTGGCAGACTATTAAAAGTGGCTGGTCGACCACTTTTTCTGGTCTACAACAAAGGTAAGTGGTCTACAGGTGGTTAGCAACACCAATAAGTGGTCGGCAATGCTCCTGGAGGTTCCCATGATGAAGTAGAAGCTATCTGGAGCTTTGTGCAGTGTCCTGAGAACAATTGCAAATAGAGGCAAGTTGGGACATCGCAATGGATTTCCGAACGAGGCGGCCGAGCATGCATGCACTTCTCGCCCTGAGGACATCTCTTTGTTGCTTTACTTAGCCACTTTGCTCAGCCAGCTAATGCCTTGGTTTTGTACTTAAGTAGTTAATGCGTTTAGCTATCAATTTGTGTTGTAATAACTAATTAGTTAACTTGTTAGTTGATTAGTTCTGTTTTGTAATAATTAGTTTAATTAGCTAGTTAGCTTATTATTCGAACCCTCCGTCGAGAGGGCACAATTTTGTAAGAAGTGTGCGTGTGTGTGATGCATGTCTTCCAACCCCCATTTCTTTCTCCCTTTTACTTATTAACTTTCGATGGTTAGTTTTAGGGCATATTTCAATTAGCATACTTATGCTTTGCATGCGTGCATCCATTCATCTGTTTTGCATGCACCGGGCTCGGCGTATCATACAAACTGCATTGTATTTCAATACCAAATTGAATACATATTATGAAGTTGCTTTCACATGACATCTTAGAATAGCCGAGCCTATCTTAGTTGCATTTTGCATGTGCTGCATTAGACACTCTTGTATAGTTAGGAGCATGCATTGTTTTCTAACATAGCTTTTGTTTTGGCTCAGAGTACTAGGTAAGCTTTTACACTTTGGCATACTGCATGAGATGTGAATGTTGCATGTTTAACATGCTTGCCATGAGGCTAACTGCTTAAGTGTATAAATGCATGAATGCCTGTAGATGAAGGTTGGATTGCTTGAATTGGAACAATTCATCAAAATGCGAGTCTTAAGCCCACTTGAGGGTGGCAAATCCACGACTTAGCCTACTTGCGAGTAGCATTTTCAAACCATTTTCAAACAAACAAACATTGAATTGTTTTGTTCCAATTTAGGCGATTTAGTTTATACTTGTATGTTGTGCGCATCACATAGTAAGCTAGCTAATAAATCGGAATAAGAACACATGTGATTTCGAAAACAACATATCATGTTAGTAAAGGCCGATCCTTTGATTGAGCGAGCGATGGTGCTCATTGCATGACCTTCCCCTCTCGTACCCAAGTTCTCGAGCCGAGGTAACTTTGGTGATGACGGACACGTGGCCTTAGGCACGAGTCAGAGTTTCCTAAATTTCCCCAAAATAAAACATTTAGGTGGCGACTCTGAAATCTGGCAAAACAGTCCATGTTTGGCGCTTTTTTATTAAAATCGATTTTACAAAACAATTTGCCGGATTTGGACTCTTTGGTGATTTATCAGTCTTACATTGCACTTTGTGAGAATAGATTCAGAACCGTGACATGAGTCCGAACTGTAGTAGCTTGTAACGCCCTCAAAATAATAACATTAAAGATAACTCATATGCGGAATAAATATAAGTTCATATATCAGAGTTCACAGTTTAGTAAATAATTAAATGCCATATAGGCTTACATCTTTCCAAGACCTTGCTTGGTTACACAAATAGAGTCTCGCTCATTACATATTTAGCCCTTGGCTTTACAAACAACACTCATGCACACATAAAGCACAATAAGGAAACTCTTGCTTCCCAATGATCCACCCTTGCTATTGCCTTGGTGGTAGCATCCCATCTGTACCTGAAAATGATGTTCCCGTATAGGGTGAGCTAACAGCCCAGTAGAAATACACTAAACCAGCTATGAACAATGACTAAAAGATTAGCAATTGATAGATGGTCATCACTGTTTCATTCCCTTAGGTCACATTACTGTTTCATGACATACAAGTCCATAGTATTCTTCAATTTTCCATTTCTCATTCATTTCTCATTTCAAGCCATGGCTCAGAACCTGGCCAAGCAACATTAGACATTTCTTTTCATTTCTCCATAGATAAGCATATTAGCTATATCAATACATCAACAGATAAGCATACGAGCTATATCAACACTTCCATATATCATACTTCCAAAGACAAGCATACGAGTTGTGTCAACACATCATTAGATAAGCATATGAGCTATATCAACACTTCCATATATCACACTTCCAAAGACAAGCATACGAGCTGTGTCAACACATCATTAGATAAGCATATGAGCTATATCTATGGAGTCCATCCCCTATCTCCTCCCAAACAATATCCGGTTTAGAGGTCCATCCCCTATCTTCCTCTAAACAAGATCCGGTTTAGAGGTCCATCCCCTATCTTCCCCTAAACCGTAGAGTACATCCCCTATATCCTCCAACGCAACACAAAGCATATAAACAATTATTATGCACATCATCAATCTATACATAAAGTTAATATATTCTTTCAATCGTCATACTCACTGACACATTCCAGTGATTAGTTTTAGTTTGCCTAATCATCATGCATTGTCTACAACAATCAAGACTATCCTCCACTGATAGCCCAAAACAGTTATTTCTAAACAGAAAATAAATGCACAAATGGATACATATATCAACATTTCAACTAGGTGAGCAGTAAATAGTTCAACTATACCCTTTAATCCCATACCTTTCCAATTTCAACATTTTTAATTCAAATCCTCATTTCCCAAATTAATTATACAAATTAATTTATTAAACCAATTAGGGCAAATTCCCATAATTTTCAATACCGACCCTACGGTCTCATAACCATCAATTTGATAACGAAATTTACCATTTTCAATGCTACGCATAACCATGGATTCAATTTAGTTAAAATCCCTCTTTTATGAAAATTACATAAAAGTCCCAAACTTTCTCAAGAATTACACAATAATTTCCAACATCTCAAAATACCAAAATTTAAAGACAAAGCTCATAAACAGGAGTAGGTTATCCCTACCTCGAAGTTAGAACCGAAATGGAGATGAAGACCAAAACTCAACGTGCTCCAAATCCAAAGATTTTCAGATTAAAACGAAGATCTCAACACCCTCTATCTTTTTTAACAAAGGACTTAGGGTAGATTCACACTAGAAGGAGTTGAAAATCTAGAGAGAAGATAAGTTTAGAGAGAGAGAGAGTCGGCTGCTAGGGTTTCAAAACAAAAGAGATGAAAAAAATGATGTTCTTCTCGGCTGCTGCTAACTGATATAAACAGGCTCGCTCGAGCGAAGACTTGGTCGCTCGAGCGACCAGACACAGAAAAGCTCGCTCGAGCGAAGAAAAGCTTGCTCAAGCCAAGAAATGCAACTCTCAGGTCTAGACCAGACGCAATCTCTCGCTCAAGCGACCAAACCCTCGCTCGAGCGAAGAGCTAAAAATCTGGGCAGCAACACTTGGCTCCCAACACACCCATCCTGTAACAAACCTGCTCAACACATCCTATAACTCAACTACAAGGTAGGAAAGGATGTAAACAAAATAATAACCAATTACTAACCCTCACGGACACACGTCCGGATCACTGTACAACAAGGGGAAAACCGGGATCGCTATAATAGCTAGAACTACAATTTGCACCATCGCGCGCGGAGCGAAGTTCGAGCGGTCTACACCGGTCATCACATTATATATATATATATATATGTATATATGTTATTAATGCTATTATTGATGGTCTTAGTGAAAATCAAATTCTACAAAAATTAAATCATATGACCATGGTTGCAAATAGTTACCTTAGTAATTATCTTGACTACACTCAACCTGAAATAGTCTCCCTACTTACCTTCGGATTTACTGGTATGCTCAAATCTTGGTGGGATAAATATCTAACTTTTGATACACATGAAAGTATTCAACATGCTCAACAATTAGATGAAAATGATTTCCCAATCTTTGATGAAGATATAGGATCAAGTAAACCTGATGGTATTAATACTTTAATATTTACTATAGTCAAACATTTTATTAGAACACCTACTAATATCCATTCTCGCATCCATGATCAATTTAGTAATCTCACTTGCCCTACTTTAAGTGATTTTCGCTGGTATAAAGATGTCTTTACCTCTCGTGTCATGCTTAGAGAGGATTGCACTAAGTCATTTTGGAAAGAGAAATTTATCAATGGATTACCAAGTCTTTTTGCCCATAAGATTAGAGATGTTCTTAGTCAACCTACTGGTATTATAGAATATGATAATCTAACTTAGGGTGACATCATTAGTACAATTCAAAAAGAAGGATTAAAAATTTGTATAGATTTGAAACTTAGTCAAAAAGCTGCTAAAGATAAACATAAAGCTAAATATGAAATAGGAAATTTTTGCGAATAATATGGTCTACCTCCTGTTGCACCATCACGATGCAAACATAATAACAAGAGATCTTCACACAAATACTTTGCTAAATATAGGAAGAACTATTCACCTACCAAATCACCTGATAAGTGTTATGCTAAACCAAAAAAGAAATATCACAAACAAACTAATCACTTTAGGAATAAGTCAAAATCGACCCAAAATGTTGCTTGCTACAATTGTGGAAAAAAGGGTCATTATTCTAATAAATGTAAACTTAAAGATAAACTTAAGAATAAGCTTAATCAACTACAAATTACTGAAGAACATCAAAGTCAAATATTTGACATATTTAAAATAACCAATACCCCAAATCAATCTCCCGTTCATTCTAGTCCATCATCCAGTGACACCACTCCCTTGAGTGATACTTCTACTTATTACTCTCCCAGTGAGAATACTAACGGAGAGATTGAATTAGGATGTAATGATACTTGCTGTAATGATACTTGTTGTAAACAAATTAATGTTCTTAGAATTAATTAGTAAATTAGAAAATCCTGAATTAAAAAGAAAATACAATAATAAGTTAAAATCTTTACTAATAAATAAAGACAAAAAACCTCATCAAGATAAACCAATTATTAGTCTCACAACTACTTTAGAAAGATTCCAAAAAAATAAACATAAAGAAATCACTTTACAAGATTTATAAAATGAGATTAACCAAATTAAACTAACCATTCAAGAGTTAAAGGCTAAAGAAAAATCATTAGAAGAAGAAATTGCAATACTAAAAATCAATAAAAATCTTAATGGTTTCCACAATAATAATGATACTTCCTTTGATGAATCTAGTTCTAGTCTTGATCCTAACCACATCATCTTTGATAATTGATCAACTAAATCTAATAGTGGTCATCACAATTATAGTCATCGTTTAAATATTATTAATAGAATTCATATTAAAAAATGGCATTCGAAAGTCAAACTAGTTATTAATGACTTTAAAATAAAAGTCATAGCCCTCATTGATACCGGTGCTGATTTAAATTGTATTCAAAAAGGTTTAATCCCCACAAAATATTATCATAAAACGAGTAAACAATTAAGTTCTGCTAATGGAAGTCAAATGTATATTAAATATAAATTACCCAAAGTACATATTTGTCAAAATAATGTTTGTTTTAAAACATCTTTTGTTTTAGTCAGAAATATGACTGCCAAAGTCATCCTAGGAACTCCGTTTATCTTTTTACTATATCCATTTACCACTACTAACCATGGCATAACCACACAAGCTTTTGGTCAAACAATGACTTTTAAATTCTTATCTCCTCTTGAAATTAAAGAATTAAATTAATTTAAAGAAGATTCTATATCCTAATCTATTAATCAATTAACTAAACAACTCAAATTTCTCAAAGAAGAAGTAAAATACAAAAGAATTGAAACTCAATTGACTAATCCAATTCTTATATCCAAAATTGATAAATTTAAAAACCAATTAGAAAATACGGTTTGATTCACTTTACCTAATGCTTTCTGGCACAGGAAAAAAACATGTAGTTACACTCCCTTATATTAAATTTTTTAATGAAATACAAATTCCTACTAAGTCTCGACCTATTCAAATGAATCATGAATTGGTAGAAATGTGCAAAAAATAGATTAATGAATTATTAAAAAATAACATCATTAGTAATAGTAAGTTGTCTTGGTCTTGCCCTGCTTTTTACTTTAATAAAAATGCTAAACTTGAACGTGGTGTTCCACGATTAGTCATTAATTATAAACCGTTAAACAAAGTTTTAGAATGGATACGCTATCCAATCCCTAATAAAAAAAGATCTCATTAAAAGACTTAGTCAAGCTATCATCTTTAGTAAATTTGATCTTAAAAGTGGATTTTGACAAATACAAATTCATCTTGATGATTGCTATAAAACTACCTTTACTACATCTTTTGGCCATCACAAATGGAATGTCATGCCCTTTGGATTAAAAATGCTCCTAGTGAATTTCAAAACATTATGAATGAAATTTTTAATCCCTTTAGTCATTTTTCTATTGTCTATATAGATGATATCCTCATTTTCTCTAAGTCACTCGATAAACATTGGAAACATCTTAATTCCTTTTTCCATATTATTAAATATAATGGTCTAGTTATTTCTGCTCCTAAGATTAAGCTATTCCAAACTAAAGTTAGATTCTTAGGTTATAATATCCACCAAAGTACTATTCTTCCTATCAGTCGATCTATTGAGTTTGCTTCTAAGTTTCCTGATGAATCTTAGACAAAACCCAGTTACAATGGTTTTTAGGTTCCTTAAATTACATTGCTGAATTTTATGAAGACCTTAGGAAAACTTGTCAATCCCTTTTTGATAGGTCGAAAGATAATCCTCCTCCTTGGTCTTCTACTCACACTGCTATTGTTCAACAAGTCAAAAAATATGTCAAGACCTTGCCTTGTCTTGGCATTCCTACTGAAAATTCATTCAAAATTATTCAGACTGACGCTTCTGATGTTGGTTATGGTGGCATTCTCCTTCAGAAAAACACTCTCCAGTCATCTAAACAAATTGTTCGTTTTCATTCTGATGTTTGGAACAAAGCATAGAAAAATTATAGTACTATTAAAAAAGAAATTTTATCTATCGTTTTATGTATTAGTAAATTTCAAAATGACATTTAAAATCAAATATTCCTATTACGTGTTGATTGCAAAAGTGCTAAATATGTTTTGGAGAAAGATGTTCACAATATTGCTAGTAAACATATTTTTTCTCGATGGCAATCTATTTTAAGTATTTTTGATTTTGATATTGAATATATTCCTGGTAGTCAAAATTTTATCTTTGATTTCCTTACTCGAGAATTTTTACAGGGAGGATAGTGCATCATGCCTACTCCTTATTGTTCTACAAACAGATTACAAGTCACAAGATACCGCAAAACTATTCACTAATATAAGTTTACAATATCCTATTTAAAGTCACTACAAAATGACCCTTATTACCTTCATCAAAAGCCTTACCTTCAATTCAATAAGATTAGAAGTTATCGTAATTTCATTGCTCATTACACTAATCTAGTTAACTTTTATATGAATAGATTAGATGTCCTCAGTGGATGCTAATATACTTCTGTCATTTTTCTTACAGATGTCAAGCCATAAACCTACTACAAAATCTCTTGCCATTGTGCCATCTAGTCAACCCATTATTGCACCTCCAATTGATCTATTATTTATATATATATTTAATATGTAAATAATATATTTATTATATAATTTAAATAAAGATAAACGAGCTGAACTTATGCAAGCTCGAACTCGGCTTGTTTAAACTAGCTGAACTGAGCCAGCTTACAAATAGTTCAGTTCGTTTTGCAGCCCTACCAGCTATTGGCTGTATATTTTGTAAAAGCCAATCGCAGCTTGAGACGTGGCATGTGAAGGGCAAGTTGGGGAGTTAAAACAAGTCTCCAATCAACGACAGACATGTGGCAGTTCATATTGGTAATAGTAGATCTGCGCAGCACTAGAACAACTAGAGGCACAAGACGACGTGGCCCAACGGTTACTCACAAATTCAAATTCAAATTTAGGAGGGAAGCCTAATTGTAAGAATGGCATAGTAGGACTAATTGTGAGAGAGCATGACCAATAATCATGGGAGGACATTTCGACGGTTGGAAACCCACTTCGATGGTTACCATTGGAAAGTATAAATAGAAGAGAAGGCCTTAGAATGAAGGACCCAGGCTCAGATCCAGAAACCAGTTTATTTACTTCATTTTTACATTTCCATCACTTCAATTCCTGTACTGCACTTCATTTCCTAGGAGTAGTTTTCAAGTAGTTTGTTGCTGCGAATCTCGTTGAGGCTGGGTCTTTGTAACTTCATGGTAAGTTCTCATTCCTTTAATGAAATTCAGTTTCCGAAATTGTTCTATATCTATTTTCAAGTTTCTCCTAAAAGCCACCAGTAAAAGTTCTCTTCATTGAGGCTGAAAGAACTTCAATACAATCGTTTGATAATTGGATGGCAATTAAAATTCTATAAAGACTTATTGATCCTTGCTAGCACACTTAAAATTACATAATTAACCTTCGAAAGCCAAAAAAGCCAACATATATTATTAGCACGCCCGGTGGGACCCAAAAAAAAAAAATGGCTAGACGTAGGAGACAAGAAGAAAATGAATGCTTAGAAGAGGGTGTTGAATGAAAGGTAGAAGCATCTAACCCAGAGGATAATGTAATATCACATCCTATGGAAGCACTTATCTCATCAGATCCTATGGTTGAACAGACCAACACTTTAGAACATGCAACGCATGTCCAAAACATTGGACAAGGCCATGGAACTGGACCATCCATTGTTCCTTCTACCCAACCAATGAATCCATGGGGAGGTTTGGTAGATGTATGGGTCAATAGTTAATGTATTCAATGGAAAAATGGGAACATCCTTTTTGGATCGATGAATTCTCATCAACCAACTGTCATAAGGCAGGGCAAAGAAAATACACAAAGACTGGCTCGAGATAAACAACTTATGCAAAATAATGGACATAATAATGGTCAGACTAGTTATGAAAACCATGAGAGGCAATCATCTGTGCCTCAATCATGGTATGAAGCTCCTTCAAGACCAGTGATAAACCAAAATGTATCATTAACCACCAGCGAAACCATACAAATTGGTGGATTTGGAATGCCACAGGGAAATGGCATGAGGGTGATTTCGAATCCCATATTCGAAACCATGCCTTGTGCACGCTTGTTCACCAATCCAATGTTTGAATTTACACCCGAGGGGTTGGCAGGAGTTCCTATGGTTGGAAGAGAAACAATACATGTTCCTCCTTCTGTAGCAACTTTCACAAGGCAGCCCCAAGAGGCTAACCACACCCTCAGCAGCAACTAGTACGACAAAATGTACCTCAGTATGGACCAAGAGGTTTACAGGCACACGGGGTGCCTCCAAACGCTGTGTTTGCCCCTCCAGTGGTGGTCCAACCAGCACAAAACATGGTTCCTAGGCACCAAATTGCTGATGCTGTTAAAGAGATGTGTGGACCCATGGCTTAGGGGGTCCAAACTTCTGTGTATAGAAAATCTTACTTAGAATGGGTGGATAGGGCACATGAATACCAAGGGGGTTTAGAATACTAGACTTTGCTCTTTTTTTATGGAAATGGAAACCAGTCCAAAGTAGAACACATTGCCAGGTTTACAGGCTAGTGTGATGAGTTTGCTAATAATGACTACATGAAATTGAGACTGTTTCCAAATTCTTTAACTGGGGTGGCCTTTGCATGGTATATAAACCTTACACCTGGCTCTGTCTATACTTGGCAACAAATGAAGGAAGTGTTTCATGCCCAGTTTTTCTAAACAGAACCTGAAGTTTCTATGGCAAACTTGGCAAGATTGAGCCAAAGGCCTGATGAGAAGGCTGCTTAATTCATTGCTAGATTTAAAAGGGCAAGAAACAAGTGTAGGGTCATTATACTTGAGCCTGAATTTGTAAGATTGGCTCAGAATGGGTTGGAGTTTAGGCTTCAAAAAAAGTTTGATGCAACTGAGTTTCGAGACTTAGTAGAACTAACCCATAATGTTTCTAGGTATGAAACCTTGCTTGAAGAAGAACAAGATCGAAACAATGCATCTTATAAAACCTATTACAGGGACCCTAATTATGAAATCGATCTAGCAGAGATCATAAAAAAAGAACCTATGACTTGTGAAGCATTATTTCAAAAAGACACAACAATTGACCAGCAGTTCAAAAAGAAAGACATTCATAGGAAGTATTCTTTTGACTTAACAAAAGTAGATGACATTTTTGATCATTTGCTTGCAGCACATTTCTTAAAGTTGCTCAAGGGAGTTAAAATTCCAACTTTTGAGGAACTCAAAGGAAAAATGTACTGTAAATGGCATAAGTCTTGGTCTCACTCAACTAAAAACTACATTGTTTTTTGAGACAGGATCCAAGAACAAATTCAGAAGGGGAGGCTAAAATTCCCAACCAAGACAGAAAAGGCCATGGGAATTGACACCAATCCATTTCTAGAAATTGGAGAGGCATCAGCCAATGTTAGCATACCAAATTTCCAGAACCTCTCCTTGAAGGAATTGGAAGAGGTAATTATGCAAATGCATGTTGTTAGTCAGGCTATATACAAGAAGGACACGAGAGGATCATTAGCCAGTGGATAAAGCTTTGCAAGGCAAAGGGATGATTCCAGTGAAGACACATTAGATGATGACTCTCTCGAAGAAACTGTGATGCAGAGGATGTGTCCCAGAAGCAGGTTGAGTTACAAGCGGCTAAAAGGACTCCTAACTGAAGGGAAACAGCATTACAAGGATGTGCAGAAGCACCATAAGTCAGCCAATACCTACAACAGAATGCCATACCCAACTGGTCTTAGGTAGCAGTCATCTTTGATTAGGCCACCAGATACTAGAATGCAATCAAAGGGTAAGAGATATTTGCACAAACCACCCAACTACTACAGGATGGAAGGCAGCCACCCTGAGAGAAGGCCTAAATTTTCCTCAAAACAGGGAACCAGTGCTAATAATTGCCCTTCTAAGGTCACTTCAAAGGTAGATTCAAAGGAAGGAACAGCAAACCCATCAGCTAAGGTAGTGGGCTCATGGGTCCCTGGGGTTCTAGATTGGTTTGTCATGCAGAACAAACCTAAAGAGGTGCTTACCTAAAGGAGAGCCTTTGGAGATACGGGGAGGATGATCAAACCTCTTTTAGTGGCTTCAAATAGTTGGGTGCTGCTTAGAGACCCAAAGACAAAGGAACCAGACATGATTCCTGTGATCTCCAGGTCTTAAAGAAGGAAGATTCAATAAAGGTACACCCAATACCAAAGGGATCTGAAGGAGAATAGAGAAGGTACTTCGTTGGCACAGTCAAAAGGCCAGTCAAAAGAAGGAGAATGTTCAAAGCTGGGTCCTAAGATCAAAAGGAGTGCCAGCAGAAAACAGTTGGCCAAAGTACATGCTGAACTAAGAGCTAATGAGAGATCCAGTTTAGCAGGCCTCCATAAGGCCTTGATAGAAAGTGATGATGAGACAGATGAAGGAATTGAGTTAGGCCAGAAAAAAGGCATTGGCTGAAGATGACATGTTCAAAGCTTTTATGGCTGAACAAACCTTGATGATTGACAGGCCAACAGAGGTAGATCAGACTGCTTCGAAGGAGCCTACCAGCATTGAGGTACCAGAATGCAGCATGGAGGATACTTTTTAGGCATCAGAGCAAGCCAATGTAGAAGGGGAGCAAGCATAGCCAGTAATACAATTTGGCTTATTTCCACTAGTACTAGTTAACATGGTTTATGTGCTGCCTCAGGAATTTCAAGCTGAGGAAGAAAACCAAGAGGGTCAAGAGGATGATCTCATTCTAGTTTCTAGTGAGGATTCACAAACCAGCATGGTTCAAGATGAATTTGAAGTAGCCAAACCCATGGAAACTGATGAGGAAAATAAAGAAGTGACCATTAACCTCTCATACCCCTTCGAATACCCTACAAAATCCATGACCCAGTATGTGAAGCCTCTGTATATCAAGGCTTACTTTGATAAGATACAAATGAATAGGGTGCTAGTAGACAATGGGGCAATGGTGAATTTGCTTCCAAGGTCTTCTTTGAAGAAATTGGGGAAGAAGAACCCCAGGTTGATCCCAACAAGCACAACCATTGCTGGTTTTGCTGGGGATAAACAGATGGCTCAAGGCATTTTTCCTATCAATCTGAGTGTGGAAACCAGAGATTGTCTAACAGCATTTTTTGTGATAGACAGCAATGCCAAGTACAATGCTTTGCTTGGTAGGGACTGGATCCACACAAACAAATGTGTGCCTTTTTCTTTATATCAGAAGATGATGATAGCACTATGCAATGGGGAGACAGAGGAGATCAATGCAGATCCACAGCCCTTTTTTACTTGTGTAGATTTTGCAGAGGCTAAGCTAAACACTGATGGAGTAGTACCACTTAATGTACTAAAAAAGTCTGATGTAATAGCCGAAGTGACGGCTGATGAAGAAGTAACACACCTGAAACATCTAGTATAGGAGAGTGTTGATGAGGAGTTCACTATCAAAGATGACAACGATGCCTGGTTGTAGGCAAAAGGATCAAGATCAAGAAGCCAGATCATTGGCTCTAATCAAATTCTCAATATTGGACATAAAGTTAATTGTCCAAAAGGTGCAAGGAGAAGAGAAAGAAGCCATAATGATTGGCTGCAACCAGGGGCAACAAAGGATCAGACCTTTGGTCTTTGATAAGTATTGCGCATTGGACATTGAAACTAAAGTCCAGGAAATACAAGAAGAAGAAGAAGTCTTATGGACAGATTTTGTGTATGAGGAAGAAAACAAGGATGTTTAGTTAGAAAAAGTGGGGGCAGAACAAAATAAAAGGGTTGCTTCGAAGGTAGAAGAAGTCAAAGGGGAAGCATCAGAAAGTACTAAATTATAGGACCCTTTGGAAGAAGTTAACCTAGGGGAGGGTTTAGTACATCAACCCACCCATATCAGTGCGTAGTTAAATCCTAATGATAGGAACCAGTTGTTGGTCGTCTTAAAACAATATAAGGATTGCTTTGCTTGGTCTTATAATGAGCTGCCTGGACTAGACAGGTCATTAGTGGAACATAGGCTCCCTATGAAGCCTAATTTCAAGCCACACAAGCAGAAACCAAGGAAGATGAGCCCTGAGGTGGTTCAAAAGGTAAAAGAGAAGATTCTTAGGCTCCTTAAAGCAGGTTTCATCAGAACAGCCAGGTATGTTGAATGATTGTCCAATGTTGTGCCTGTGGTTAAAAAGAATGGCAAGATGATGGTATGCATTGATTTCAGAAACCTAAACTTAGCAACTTCAAAAGATGAGTACCCCATGAATATTATTGGTTTATTAGTGGATAGTTCAGTAGGTCATAGGATTTTATCCATGATGGATGGGTATTCTAGCTATAACCAAACCTGCATTGTAGAGGAGGATGTCCACAAGACAGCTTTTAGATGTCCTGGAAATATTGGTACCTTCGAATGGGTCAAAATGCCATTTGGTTTAAAGAATGGTAGGGCAACATATCAAAGAGCAATGAATACTATCTTCCATGATCTCATTGGAGGATACTTAAAGTGTTACATTGATGATATAGTTATGAAGTCCCAGTCTATGGAGGAGCACCTGGTCCACCTGACAACAACCTTCAAAAGAATGAGAAAGTTCAAGTTGATACTTAATCCTCTCAAATGTGTTTTTGGTGTATCAGTTGAAAACTTCTTGGAGGTATGTAGTACATAAGAAAGGAATACAGATTGATCAGAACAAAGCCAAGGCCATCATTGAGGCCAAACCTCTATTAAGTAAGAAAGAATTACAAAAATTCCTTAGTTAGGTTAATTTCCTTCGAAGGTTTATTTCTAACGTTGCAGGGAAAACTAAAGTATTTTCTTCCTTGTTAAGGCTAAAAAATGAAGAGGAATTCGTATGGACAACTGAGCATCAAACTGCTTTCAAAGGAATCAAAGCCTATTTGGCCAAGCCTCCAGTGTTGATGCCACCAAGGAGAGATAAACCCTTGAAGCTATACATTACTGTAGCTGAATAATCATTGGGGGTTTTCTGACCCAAGACAATGAAGAGGCAAAGAACAAGCAAGCTATTACCTTAGTAGGTTTTTAAATTATTGTGAATGTAAATATTCAGCTGTAGAAAAGCTGTGTTTAGCATTGTACTTTGCAGCAATAAAATTAAGATATTATTTTTTGCCTACTATTGTCTTGGTAATTGCAACCATAGATTTGGTTAAATACATGTTATCTAGGCCAATGCTAAGAGAAAGAATTGGCAAATAGATTTTAGCTCTATCAGAGTTTCATCTAGAATATGTTACCCAAAAGGCAGTAAAATGGCAGGTTTTGGCTAACTTTTTAGCAGACCATCCATGTCAAATAGAAAGCCAAGAGATAATGGACCTTGGTTTAGTTAATGTGGTGCCATGGCGAATGTGGTTCGATGGGTCACAAGCCAATGGCCTAGTTGGAATTGGGGTTGTGATTAAGTCACCACAAGGGATAGAAACCACACATGGTTTTAGAGTTGATGAAATTGCTTGTTCAAACAACCAAGTTGAGTATGAAGCTTTGGTAATGGGACTTGAAATACTCATTGGATTATAGGCTTACGCAGTTGATATATTTGGAGATTCCCAGCTAGTAATCAACCAGGTAAAAGGAATTTTTAAAAGTCAAAGTGCAAGCATGTTACCATATTATATTGTCGCACTACATTTTCTTTCTCAGTTTCGAATAACAAATGTGACTTATATCTCAAGAGTCATGAATCACAAAGCCAATGATAAGGCTTAGAAAGCTTCGAATTTCAAAAGAAATAATGGTGCTCAGCTGGACATAAGTCATGCAACATATCAAAAATGAATACCACCTTTGGCTAAAAGGGGTATTATGTTGGAAGTCAACCATAATGACTTACAAGATCAAGATTGGAGATATCCAATCATGCAGTATTTGACTGGCCCTTCTTCGAAGGCCAGCAAAAAACTTAAATTACAGTCTATGCAGCACATAGTATATGGCAATGCTCTTTACAAAAGGGGAGCAGATGGGCTATTATTGGAATGCCTAGGGCCAAAAGAGGCATTGAAAGCCATAGCTGAGATGCATTAAGGCATTTGGTTGCTTCAAAGGCATTCCTATTATTGGCCAACCATCCTTAAAGACTGTATAGAGTATGCAAAGGGTTGTCAGGCATGCCAAAAGCATGGCATGGTAAGGCATGTGCTAATAACTAATTTGCATGTAGTTGTGAAGCCCCGACCATTCAAAGGATGGGCAATAGATATGATAGGGAAAATAATCCACCTTCTTCGAACCAACACTATTTCATTCTAGTAGCTATAGACTACCTCACTAAATGGGTAGAAGCTAAGCCCTATAAGGCTGTGGATTAGACTAAAGTTATTGGGTTTATTAAAGAATTGGTCCACAGGTTTGGCATCTCACAGACCATAACTGTAGATAATGAGACTGTAATTGATGGAAAGATGGTAAAATCTTTCGCAGTAGAATTTGGAATTAGTCTTGTTAATTCCACTCTTATTATGCACAAGCAAATGGTTAAGCTGAGTCATCTAACAAATCCTTGAAAAAAGGAATACAAAGAGTTATGGATGACAATCATAGAGATTGGCATAACTTGTTGTTAGATGTGCTATGGGCTTATAGATCCTCTCTAAGGTCAAGTACATGAGTCACTCCTTATGCCTTAGTGTATGGACATAATGCAGTGTTACTTGTGGAAATTAATATTAAATCCCTAAGGGTAAAATGCCAAGACCAGTTAACTTCTGAGCAATACCATCAAAACATGTTCTTGGAATTAGAGAATGTGGATGAAGCTAGAATTTTGGCTTTAAATAATATTCTTTTCCAAAAGAAAAGGGTAGCCAGAAGCTATAATAAGAAAGCCAAGCACATTAGCTTCGATGAAGGTGATTTGGTGTGGAAAACAATACTTCCAATAGGAATTAAAAGCCGTAGATTTGGCAAATGGTCACCTAATTGGGAAGGACCATATCAAATTCATAGAGTCTTGTCTGGGAAGCATATCATCTGAGAAATCTAAATGGATATGTACATTCCAAGAAAATCAATGACAGGTATTTGAAACCTTATTAGCCAACTGTGTGGGAAACATAAGAAGCATAAGATATGCTAAGTAAAGATAAACAAAGGAGCATGAAACACTCAAATAATAATAAGGATTTCATTTCATAAAGAATTAAGTACATGCAACCACAAATTGGCCCAAAAATCAGTACAATGTTTCAGTTGTTCCCTTATAATTGATTATCTACTTCTAAGGGTTGAGAACAACTGAATAGCTGTAGCCATATCCTACCTTCTGTCAGCTAGCCCTTGGTTAGTAATTTGTAGCTTTTTAGCAGTTCGATCCAAGGCTAGGTTCACTGCTGCTAGCTTCTCCTCCAGTTGGGCCTGTTTCTCTAAAAGTTGAGTTTAAAACTGAGAGGCATTGGAATGTTGTACCTTTAGTTCAAATACCTCAGCATGTATATGGAAAACAAATTCTTTGTCCTTCAGTAGCTTCTCTTCGGCAGCTTTAGAAATATGACAGATATTGACATAAAAATCTATGGTGGCTGCTACTTGGGATAAATGGCTTGAGATGGCCATGTTGGATTGCTCAAGAACTTTGCAGCATTGAAGGAAACCATTATTAATGATGGGTCTTTGTAAGGCATTCAAATGGGACCCTTGACAATGATGACAGCAATTCCAAACAGGTGCCCAAGTCCACTGGAGGCAAAGAGACTTGTTTGGCAGTAAAGGAACTCTCAATGATCTCCAGAAGAGAGTCAGGAAGAGCTAAGGCCTCAGCCTCATTATTGGCTGCTTGAGTTGGTATAGGTATGTCAAAAAGGCTAGCTAGCTGGGCTTCAAAAATGTCCATCTCCTCTTTTGGCATTGGAAGTGCAAAGGTGTCACTAGTTCAAGGAAGAGATGGCAGCATAAGGATAGGAGAGGGAGTTGAGGATTCCCTAGCAGTGTCTATTGTCCTGGTCACCAGCAGGTCAAGAGAAGAGGGACTGGAGCTAGATGGTATAGAAGGAATGGGTGAGCTACCAGTGTTTTCTTTAGGAGTACCAACTACCACTAAAGATGAAGTGGCAACTAGGGCTCTCTTAGGTGATAAAGGGACAACCAGGGCTATAGGAGGAGTATATTGAGTTGAGGAAAATGTTAGATAGGGCGGATATGGAGTTAGATCTGGGCATAAAGAAATTGGGATGCTTGGCCTCAAAAAGGGAATGAAAGAAGGCATGAGAAGTGTGGAGCTGGGAAGTGGAAGTGCCATCTGGATGGGCTCTACACTTATGGGCACTTCAGTGTTGCTCTTCTTTCTCCTTTCTGAGACTACTTCTAATGGCCTTTCCTCTACAAGAAAAACAAAGGAAGCCAGTGCTGAAGGAGAATGAGCTAGAATGACTACTACTGCATGTCAAATAAGAAAGAAAAGTGTTAATTCTATGCTAAAATCCCGAAAAGGGAAATTATCATCCTGGAAAGGGAAGTTATCAAAAGGGATTGAAGGAAATTACCAGCTTTAGAGGTGGTAGTGGTGCTCGCTAGGAGCTGCAAAGGGAATAATGCTCAACAGTTTGCTTCCTTCTTGCAGTCTCCTTTTGCAATGCATCATCAGCAGTAGCTTTATCCCTTAGCATTTGTTGTTGCCTCCTCTTTTCGGACCTTTGGAAAGCAATGATTTCTTTTAAGTGCTCCTTCTCCACTGCTTTGGCAACAACCTCATGGATAGGGTCCTCAGTAAAGTTAGAAGGGGAAACTGTCATTTTTTTTTCCCTTCTTTTCAATGGTGTCACTTTTTCTTTTTTTTTTGTCTCCCCCTCTTCTATATTAGCCTCAGGTATCTCTTTCTCAGGGTCAAGCAAAAGTCTTCTTTTTTTTTTTGTTGTTGCTGCTTGCCCTTGAGGATGTTCAGAGCTTGAGTCCTCTGAGGAGAGTCCTTCTGTGGAGTTCCTGCACCAAGAATAGAAGTTATAAATAAATGAGCAAAGCATTATAAAAGGAAAGAGACAGGTGAAGTAGGAATGCATACCCTTCTTCGAAATAGCCCTAGTGATTCTAGAAGGAAGGAGTGAAGCAGCAGGAGTAAATCTTGAGGTAGCAAAGAATCAAGAATCAGAGATAGCGAAAGCAGAAGGGTCATGAGTGGTCCTGACCTCCTTGGGCTTGGTTTGAGAGGGCATATCCAGCCCTACCAACAGATCTTGAGAGGGGATGGCCAAGAGCACTTCCATGTTGGCTGTCTACCAATTCTGGTATCTTTTAAGTGCAGTGCATTATGGAATGAAGGGGGTAAATTAAAATTTGATCAAATTTTGTATAAACCTAGAGGTTGCCTTCTCCAGCCTAATTCTTGGAATTTTCAACTCTCTGCTTGCAAGATTTCAGTTAGTTTGGCTGCAGAGAGTGATAGGGATCCCCTTGGTAAGACCAAATTGCCTAGTAAATTGAGCAGGGCAGTGGGCTTCGGCTATGCACTTATAAGCTCGAGTGTGCAAGGTGCCAACAAAGAGCTCCCATGGAGTTAACATAGAGGCCCACATATCCTTGTGCTGAGGTTGGGAGCAGTTTCTATCAGCTAAGAAGGTCCTTAACCATCTTGGCCCTACGTTGGCCACAAATGCAAAGGGTCAAAAGAAAGAGGCAAGGGAAGAAACCGGGAGTTAGTGGAAGAAAGTGAAGTAATAAACAAAGTTGGAAGGGTAAAGTGAAACTTTGGTATATTTTAATCCATAAGTAGTAGGGTCTGATACTAAAAATCTCAGACACCTGGAGTGTAAAGCAATGGAGTAGGCAAAAAGCCAAAGTTACAATATCCAAAGTGGCCCTCCTTGGTTGGTATCCAAAGGATTTTCACAAAACAGAGAGCAGACTCTATATACATGGCCCAAAACATATGGAGCTAAGGCTATCTTCTTCCTCAAAGCAAGAGCCTTGGCAAGAGGGGCAAACTCAGGCATAATCCTCTGAGAAGAAGTGCAAAATAGAAACTTACAAAGCCAATATAGGAGAAAAGAGAAGAACTCTCGGTCTATTACAGGGCCTTCTCTCTTGTTTTCAGAATTTGTAAAATCACTAAAGGAGGAGTTCAGAGGGTGAATAGAAAAAGGCACATTAAGGTCAGGGTAATCAGAACCAAAAGGAGTGCCAATGGGTGATATCTATAAGAGATGACATATATCAAGAACAGTAGGGGCCATCATGCCACATCGAAATTGGAAAAAATTGAAAGATGGATTCCAAAAACAAAGTGCAGCAGCGAGGAAAGGGTCTTCAGAAATAAAAAACCTGGCTAGTCGAAGGGCTTCGAGGAGACAGAGTTCTTGAAGGTCCAGCATCCTAGTAGGAATAACTCGATCATACCATTCTTTCCATTCTGGTCTCAATGTTGGCGAGCAGTGGTGGGGTTAGTTCAACCTCCAGCTCCCCCAGTCAAGGCCACCTTCGTAAAGGAAGCAGTGATTCTCTAGATACGGGTATAAGGCAGGAAGCTGAGTAGGGGCTTCCTTGAAGATGGGTCCAAGCATGAACTCCCCTTGAGCATGGTGATAGGGAATGAAAATGCGTCCATTAACAGTGCTTTGTTCACCAGCTTTATATTTCCCACATTCTTCGTTAATAACTCTCCTCAAAGCTACAGATGGACTTACACGCTCAAGAACTAGTACTTTCGAGGAGAAAACCATTGGTGAGAGGATGAAAGGAAGGCAAAGAGGTTTGAGTATGAAAAGAGTAAGAAATTGTAGTCAAGAGCAATAGGAGTAGAAAAGGGTTTTTTTGGGCAAGTGAGTAGGTTAAACACTCGAGAAGAAAGGGTTTGAAACCTTTCAGTCCAAAAGTTACCCGGTCAGCCTGAACGAATCAAGTAGGTCCAAAATAATCACTTAGTTGTTTTGGACCCATGTGGAATTAAAACATCTTTTTTAAAACACGAAAGGGTCTTGAAAACACAATATGGAGAGTCTCTTTCAAGAGAAAATTTTGGGAGGAAAACATATTTCAAATACTCAGCTGGGCTTCGAAAACATGCATTTGGCTTCGAAGCTAGTTTTAAAACAAGGAGTTGGCTTCGAAGCCAATGGTCAAACATTCAACTATACTTCAAGAGTAGGTAGTTGGCTTCGAAACAGATTTTATGCCTTAAATTCAAGAATAATTGGGATTGATTTGCTTCGAAGGGTTTGAAGACATACTCTTAGGCTTTCTATAAGAGATAAACTTCTTCGAAGAAGTCTTTGTAGTATTCTGTGACTAGAACATGATTCTTGGTTGATGTTTTGGACTTCAAAGTGAGTAATTATTGCGAAGCCGGTACTTGGTTAAGCAAAGTGAAAATGTCAAAGACCAGATTAAGCATTGTTATTCCTAAGGAAAATTCCATACTTCAAGGAACTTAGACTTGACTTCGAAGCAAAATTGGTTAATTCGAAACTGTTATTTTCACAGGTTATGTTAACCATGCAATTGGAATGAGGAGACCCAAGACAAATATTGTCACTCCTTTGAGAAATTACATGATCTAGAGCATTTAAACCGGGCTTCAGAGCAAGATTGGTTACTTCGAAACTGTTATTCATAAATTATGTGAACAAAGAAAGAAGTAAGGTCATTTCAGTCATACAATCAATAATGTAATTGGAATATAAAACTAGATCATGCAAAAATGAAATTTGGAGAACCCCAGTCTTATTGATGTATGAATAGTTACATTAGGAAGGCCTATTTGGCTACAAATTCAATTTCATGATAATAAGGGATAGAGAGAGTAACAAGTTCATTGAATTTAGTCCAGCAATATTCTATAAACTTGTGTTCTTTCTTTATCCTATTTTTAGTTCTATCCAGACTAGGTTACTGTAGCTGATGTGTTCTTATTTGATGGAAAAGTTGCTCAGCCTTCACTTCGAACTCAGTCTCCTTTAGGCTTTGCTCCATCTCATCCATATTTGTATTATCCCTATACGTTGAGTCTTTGTTCTTGAAAGCATCATATTCTTCAAGAAGGTACTCTGCCTCATACTGAGTTTGAATTCGACTACCAGCAATTTCGTCCAATAAGTCACTAATGGCCAAAGAGCTTTTATACCAATGAAGTAGAACAGAGAGCTGGTCCAAGAAAGTCTGGAGTTCTACTTGGGCTATAGGGTTAAGAGCATGGCCCTGAGTCACAATGTTACAAGCCCACAAAAAGTTCCTATGAGGAACATCATCCCCAAGACCATTAAAGGGCAGATGGGAGAAGGCAGCACGCAGGAGTTGAGCTTTATACTGCTAAAATGCAATAAGAAGAACTGGAGGTTGGTGGAAGAGAAGCGTTGACACTTGAAGAGAGTAAGTCTCAATTCCTCTATCCAGTGAGGGTTCTGAGGAAGAGGAGGTGCAGTAAGGTCCATCCTAAAAGAATGAGGGAATTGGGGCTCATTCACACATGCAAGCCAGTTAGAAGAGCAGAGTTTTTCCTTCTTAGCTAAGAATGAGGGACTGAATCCCAATGCTTCGGTTGGACTGAGAGTCCTCTGTATTATCCTCGTTGGCAAGGAGGAGGTATACCACGCCAAAAGCAAGTTGTCCTCTAGACAACATCGGCGATCAATGGGTATGTAAGGACACACTACTGAGCTTCGGGAAGAACATGGCACCAAAAAAGGATCATCGAATTCAACAATTCGGTGATGAATCCGCTTCCTTATTTGAGGTTCAGCCGGTGTTGGCCAAGCATCTCATCTAGTGTTTCTAGAGGAAGAGGAAGCAGCTTCATCCCATGCAAAAAGTTTTGGGGCAGAGGAAGAGCTTCCAATATCCATTTTTGCGAATTCTTGGTCCAAAGGGTTATAGTTGGAATATTCTTGGTCCAGAAGTTGGTAATTTGCAAAAGCTTCCATAACTTGTATAAATGGAAGCGAATAAGTGTAACCAATAAATGCATTAAGGTTCTTTCGAGGTTTGTAATCATTTTCCAAAGCCTCATCGTATGCTCTATCAATGTGAGAGAATGTTTGATTGGCCATTGGAGATGTATCAGTCCTTTCGTATCACACAAACGACGAAAGGACCTTCCGTTTACACAGATAGTTGAGGTTCAAAGCATAAGTAGTTAATGAAGTTCATTGCTTCATTGATTCAAAAAACGGTTACACTTCCAGAGCAAGCAAAGTCCATGCACGTCTTAGGATGTGGGTGAAATGCACTAGTCCACTAATATCACCAAGTATTGGGTATATTAATGCGGGGGGTAATGTTGACTGTATATTTTGCAAAATCCAATCGCAGCTTGACACGTGGCACGTGAAGGGCAAGTTGGGGAGTTCAAACAAGTCTCCAATCAAAGACAAACATGTAGCAATTCATATTGGTAATAATGGATCTACGCAGCACTGGAACAGCTAGAAGGCATAAAACGACGTGGCCCAACGGTTACTCACAAATTCAAATTCAAATTCAGAAGGGAAGCCTAACTGCAAGAATGGCGTAGTGGGACTGACTGTGAGAGAGCATGACCAGCAATCATGGGAGGACATTTCGACAGTTGGAAACCCACTTCGACGGTTACCATTGGAAAGTATAAATAAAAGAGAAGGCCCCAGAATAAAGGACCCTGATTCAGATCCAGAAACCATTTTATTTACTTCTTTTCTACATTTCCAGTTATTTACATTTCTATCACTTCAATTCATGTACTGCACTTCATTTCCTAGAAGTAGTTTTCAAGTAGTTTGTTGTTGCGAATCTCGTTGAGGCTGGGTCTTTGTAGCTTCATTGTAAGTTCTCATTCCTTTAATGAAATTCAGTTTTTGAAATTGTTCTATATCTATTTGCAAGTTTCTCCTAAAAGTCACAAGTAAAAGTCCTCTTCATTGAGGTTGAAAGAACTTCAAGAAAATCGTCTGATAATTGGTTGGGAATTAAAATTCTGTAAGGACTTATTGATCCTTACTGACACGCTTAAAATTATATAATTAACCTTCGAAAGCCAAAAAAGCCAACACCAGCTACCTTCACTTTAGATATTAGAATTAAAATGGATAGAAATACCATTTTTCATACGTTTAGAATGTAAGCAACAATTCCTACCACTAAACCAACTTAAATAATTTTGGTCAATATAATCGGTTTAGTGCTAGGAATTTCTCCAATAATTTTTCTTTTTCAAATTTTGGTTTAAAATTTGAATGATGGAACTTAAAAGAGAAATATTTGGAAGAAAAAAAAATTGGTCCTCAGTGATGGAAACTTTCCTAATTCATTTGTTAATAAGGTAACTAAATTCAATTTAATTTAAAAGGTCAAATAGTCAATTTAAAGTTACACAATTTTCATGTTAATTAATGCAACATTTCTTAATTCATTTATTTATATGGTAGACTAAATTTAATGTAATTTAAAAAGTGAAATATTCAATTTAACGTTATATAAAAATTTATCTTTAGAGTATCTGAAAGAGACTCTTTAAATTAGACTTGTTAGTTATTATACTTGACATTATTATTATATTTTAGTTATTCCAATGGGCTAACTATTATAATAGTTATTTTAATAAAATTATTCAAGGCTAGCTACATTTGAAGAATCTTGAGAGGCTTTTAAAACAGTTTGTATATATAGATATAATAAAATAAAGAGTCGTGTTCGAGTACATAAATAAATAAATAGACAAAAGAAAGAATTACCTTTTTTAATATTTTAACTAATAAAAAATGAAAAGTATGGTTGAAATTGCTCTTAGACCAATAACATTATGCCAATATCATTTTTAAGGTTGAATTACACTAACAGCCTTTGTAGTTTAGGGCTTATGTCACTTTGGTCCCTGATATTTCAATTGTGGTATATTTGATCTTGAATTTTGAATCTTATTCTAAATATAGACAATTGAAGACATTATTGCTTCATTTCAAGGGCAAAGTCATAAATTTGATAAAATATAAACTATTTTGATAAAAATAAATTACCCACCAAAGATAAAATTACTTAAAAATGATAAATCTTTTATATATTTTTTTATAATTTTTTTTAGCAAATTAATTTTTAGTATGTGTTTGGATGTAATGGGTGGTTGTTTTTGTTGATATTTTTGGATGGTTATCATGTAATGGATGGTTATTAGATTTTTAATGTGTAATCGGTATGTTTAATATATAAAATATTTTTAGTTTTGAATTTTTTGATTTAATGGATTGGTTTAATTATGACATCAAAGTTGTTGCCATGTTTGACTTTTGAAAAAATAGAAATTAATTTAACGGAAATAAATATATAAAAAAATTATTTCTACCCTCACAAAAGATAAAATTATATAAAAATGATGTGTTTTTAATTTTTTTCACCAATTTAATTTTTTGTTTCTTAGAAATTTTTTCTAAAAATAGATTCTGAAAACCAAACCAAACAGAATTTTATAACTAAGAAAGTTCTAACATTATTCATTAAAAAAAGGCCATTACATTTCAAACAAGGGTAATATATGTACACACTGCTAATCCTCTGAATACACACTATTACTTAGTACACACATATAATAATTTTTAGGGTTTGAAAATATCTTAGTTCACATCTTAACTTTCCATTACTAGCTCTAAGGTAACACATCACTTGTTTGTTTGAATACGAACAATAATTTTTGGGGTTTGAAAATATCTTAGTTCACATCTTAACTTTCCATTACTAGCTCTAAGGTAACACATCACTTGCTTGTTTGAATACACGCCATAACCCACACTCAAATATCTCTATTTTCAGAACACCAAAGATCTTTATCATTGTTCGTTGAAGATCTCCATCGCCAACGGAGAGTTTCATTCAGCCGGTGCATTCTCGTCATTTCAGATCTCCATTGTCGCCATCATTTCACCATCATTTTAGATCTCCATCTTCGCCGTCGTCTCGCTGTTGTTTTTCTGATGTATTGTTGATTTTGAAGATTTGTCATTCTCACCCTTGATTCACACATTTGATTCTCACATTGATATGTTTTTCCTATCTTTTTTTGATTTGGTTACCGATTCAACTTCCATAGCAATTTCTATTTCGAGTTTGACTCAACTCTGGTTGTCTGAACATAAGATCATCCTACAAAAAAATAAAATTGAACAAATTGAATATGTTCAAAATATTTATGTTGAACAAAATAAATACGTTTATATTTTATATGCTGAACAATTTCAACTCGTTCAGACTTATTATCTTGAACATATATTAAATTTTATGTGTTATTTATTTATTGTTGTAAATGTTGAATACATCTACTTTTTGTAAAAAATAAAAGAAAATATATCAAAAATTATTAAATTATTAAATTGAATTAAACTTGAGAAATGAAATTCTTAAGGAATTAAAATGTTCAATTTTTTATGTATGAACATTTATAATTTGGTCAACCTTAATAATTTGAACAAAATTGTTGTTTGAATAAAAATTATTGAATATTGTATAAAAGTTTAACTCTGGTTATTCGAACACGTGACGAACAAAGTCATATTCCCAACAATTATATGAACAAGATAAACAAAAAACCAAAAAGCTAAGTATTAAACTGACATTTTCATTATTGTATTAATTGTTCGAAATCAACAATCTCAATATCATCCATGGTGTGCAATGTGAGAATTAAAATAATTTTAATTCAGAAAGAAGAATACCTCCTGCCATGATGTTCAAGCCTTTGAATTTTTATCCTTGAATGATCAAACCTTGAATGTGTAAAAAGCCCACTCACAGAACACTTTGACAGAACCATATGGGAAAAGTGAAAGGGACAGAGTTTCAAGCCTATTCTATTCACAAAAAAACGTATGTGTTTGATGGCTATCACAGGTATATATATAGATAGGCTTGGACCCATATCCAAATGTAACTCCTTATAACTTCCCTGATGGTGGGAAGTTATAAAGTCCCATGAAACCACCATATGGGATAGTGAACAGACATGAGTTACCCATTAATCATTAAACCAATTAAATATATATAATAAATATATATAATATAAATAAATAAATAAATAAAACATGTGGCATATGGGCCACTTTATGGATATTCTTACATTCTCTTACTTGGCACATATAACACATGTTGTTGACTGTCAGGTAACTAACAAACTAATGATGATCATAAAAATACCCAAACCTTAGAGGTATAATACACGAATCATGATGGTTATACTCTATCAATTAAGTATTTCCTTTCATGTATTACATTGTATCACACTCTCAACTTTATGTGGTGTCATTCTTTATGAATAACTTCTAATAAGTTATTCTGGGTCCAATGATCCTTATGGATCAATAGTCCCAATGGACTGCATAGCATCACAAATACTTTAGGTGCACAAAATGATGCTTTTCACTAATAATAATCAAAATGTCATGACAAAACAAAATAAAACAACAACCAGAAAAATTATTGAGCTAACCAATCAGTCCCATGCCCTCAACGTGTTTTGAAAACACCTTTATAGAAAGACCTTTGGTCATGAGATCTGCAATCATCATATCGGTACTAATATGCTCAATGCTAACTTCTTGCTTCTTAACACGGTCTCGAATAGCAAGATACTTTATGTCAATATGCTTGCTTCGGCTACCACTTTTGTTGTTGTTAGAGAAGAAAACCGCAGCTGAACTATCACAGTAAACCTTTAATGGCTTAGAAATTGAATCCACAGTTCGAAGCCCTGTGATAAAATTTCTTAACCAAATAGCCTGTGAGGTTGCTTCAAAGCAGGCTATAAACTCTGCTTCCATTGTTGACGATGCAATTATCGTCTCTTTGGCGCTCTTCCATGAAACAGCACCTCCTGCTAGCAGATAGACATATCCTAAAGTGGATTTTCTGGAATCTTGACAACTCGCAAAATCCGAGTCTGAATATCCAACCACCTCAAGACAGTCAACATGCTTGTAAGTAAGCATGTAGTCCTTGGTTCCCTTTAAGTACCTCATGATTTTCTTTGCAGCCTTCCAATGTTTCATTCCTGGATTACTTTGGTATCTTCTAAGCATCCCAACTGCAAATGTAATGTTAGGTCGTGTCCAAACCAAAGCATGCATTAAACTGCCTATGGCAGACGCATAGGGAATGCTAACCATTTGTTCCTTTTCCAAATCATTCTTCGGACATTTACTTAAACTGAATTTTTCACCCTTTAAAAGGGGCGTTGTATTAGGAGTGTAATCACTCATCTTGAATTTCTCCAAAACTCTTTCAATTTAGGCTTTATGAAATAGTCCTAATTTCCTTTTAGACCTATCTCTGTGAATTTCTATGCCAATAACATAAGAAGCTTCACCCATATACTTCATTTCAAAATTTTGAGAAAGAAATTGTTTAGTATCATGCAACAATCCCAAATCATTAGATGCAAGTAAAATGTCATCCACATATAGAACTAGAAAAATGTATTTGCTCCCACTAACCTTAAGGTATATACAGTTGTCCACAACATTCTCCGTAAAACCATATGAAGTAATAACATTGTGGAACTTTAAATACCACTGTCGGGAAGCTTGTTTTAGTTTATATATGGATTTCTTGAGCTTGCAAACTAAGTGACTATCTTTATCAGAACAAAAACCTTTTGGTTGGTTCATGTATACTTCTTCCTCAAGATCCCCATTTAAAAATGTCGTTTTCACATCCATTTGATGTAGCTCTAAATCAAAATGACCTACTAATGCCATGATAATTCGAAATGAATCCTTCTTAGAAACCGGAGAAAATGTATTATGATAATCGATGCCTTCTCTTTGAGTGAAACCTTTAGCTACGAGTCTGGCTTTATATCATTCGACATTGCCATTTGAGTCTTTCTTGGTCATATAGACCCATTTACAGCCAACCGTTTTAACTCCTTTAGGCAACTCGACAATTTCCCAAACTTGATTCTTACCCATAGATTCCAACTCTTCCTTCATGGCATCATACCATAATTTAGAATCATCCCTATTCATGGCATTGGAAAATGAAATAGGATAATCTGTAGGTCCGATGTCAAAATCAAACTCCATTGAGTATACAAAATAATCACCAGAAATTGCTGACTTTCTAGCTTGTGAGGATCTCCTTAATTCTGTAATCTCAATTGGGACTTGAGCTATAGGCTCTATGTTGACTTGTTCCTCTTGTGGTGAAAGTTCTTGAATTTGTTGATTTTCAAGAATATCGGGTTGATTATCTTGAAAGACAACCAATTCACCTATATTCATGCGTGTTGTATTCGGATCCCGTGATTCCTTCCACTCTATCTTTCGAGAGTAACTCCCACTAGGGTTAACTTCCTCAATAAACTTAGCATTTCTGGCTTCAACAATTCTAAGTGAATTTGAAGGACAATAAAATCAGTAACCCTTGGAGTTTTTCGCATAGCCTATGAAAAAACTACTAATTGTTCTGGGGTCCAATTTCTTTAAATGTGGGTTATGCACCCTCACTTCAACTGGACAACCCCAAACGTGTAAGTGTCTTAAACTTGGCTTCCATCCTTTCCATAACTCAAACGGTGTTTTGGGAACAACCTTGGATGGAACCCTATTTAAGATATACACAGTGGTTTTCAAAGCTTCACTCCATAAATTTATAGACACATTAGAATAACTAAGCATGCTCCTTACCATGTCCATAAGTGTTCGGTTCCTTCTTTTAGAAACACCATTTTGTTGTGGTGTGCCAGACATTGAATATTGTGCAATAATGCTTTCTTCCTTAAGGAACTTAGCAAATGGACTCTGTAATTGTCCCAATTCTGTGTACCTCCCATAATATTCTCCACCCCTATCTGACCTCACAATTTTAATTTTCTTTTCTATTTGTTTCTCTACCTCTGCTTTATAAACTTTAAAGGTATCAAGTGCCTCGGCCTTATCAAACATGAGGTAGAGATACATGTATCGTGTGAAGTCATCAATAAATGAGATAAAATATCACTGACCATTCAGACAAGGTGGAGTAAATGGTCCACAAATATTAGTGTGTATGATTCCAAGAATTTGCTCACTCCGTTTGGCACCTTTACTGGTCTTGTTGGTCTGCTTTCCCTTTATACAGTCCACACAAGTACCAAAAGTTGGTAAAATCAAGAGTCAGAAGGACTTCATCATTAACCAACCTCTTTATTCTCTCAATGGAGATATGTCCCAATCTCCTATGCCAATGAATAGAGGAGGACTCATCAACAATATTACGCTTAATGCCAATATCACCATGCAAGGTTAAAAGATTTTGTTCAAAAACAGGATCCAGATTTAACTTGTATAAACCATTAATTAAAGTACCAAATCCTACAGAAACAGAGTCTTTAAACAAACTAAAATTTGCACCAACAAACTGAAATTCAAATCCAAACGGTACTAGTCTAGAAATAGAAATTAAGTTTTTTTGAAAAAGATGGAATGTAAAATGCATTTTCAAGATCCAAAACAAAGCCATTTTTTAAAACAAGTCGGAAAGTTCCAACAGCTTCGACGTGCGAACGCATCCCGTTGCCCAAATAGATGTCTTGTTCACTTCCCGTCGGTTTCCTTAGGCTGAGAAAGCCCTGCATGGTATTAGCAATGGGAATTGTAGAACCCGAATCAATCCACCAATCATATTGATGAGTATTAACAAAATTAGATTCATAACACACAAGAGATATGAGATTACCTTTCTTCTCAAGCCATTTCTTATACTTGGGGCAGTCTTTCTTCATGTGACCCTTTTTCTTGCAGAAGAAGCATACACCCTTATTGCTATGATTTTTAAATGACACTTTACCAAGCTTCTTCCATTTCTGATCACCTTTGTCCTTTTTCCATTGCCCTCATTTTTGTGTTGCTAAATGAGCACTTTCCACTTTTCCATGCTTCAATCTCTCCTCCTCTTGAACACATGGTCAAAAGTTCATTGACAGACCATTTTTCCTTATGTGTGTTGTAAGAAATTTGGAATGCTCCATATTCCACAAGAAGAGAATTGAGTATGAAATTGACAAGGAATGACTCAGAAATCTCAATCTCTAAGGACTTAAGACGAGCTGCAATGTCCCTCATTTCCATAATGTGCTCACGCACACTCCTAGAATTGTTATGCTTCATTCCTGATAGTTTGTTCATTAGGGTGCTTGCTGATGCTTTGTCAGAACTAACAAATTGCTCTTCAATAGCCCTCATGTAGTTCTTGACCTTATTAGATGGTGGGATTGAGCCCCTAATGCTCTGGCTAATATGTGACTTTATGAGCATTAGGCTTAAGCGATTGGATCGCTTCCACTTATCATAAGTACTCTTTTCTGTAGCGGAACTCTCGTTCGTGGGTTCAGGAGGTTCATCCACACGGAGTGCTAGATCGAGGTCCATGCACCCTAATGTTAGAAGGATTTTGTCCTTCCAGTCCGAAAAATTATCACCGTTCAAGAATGGAATACGAGAAGACTCATTAGATAGTACAGAGGTAGAAATAGCTGCAATTACTTTATAATAAGACTAATGGGTTCCGAAATATGTAAGGAAAAGAAAACTTATACCTGTGGGTTTAGAGTGTTCAATCCCTTTAATACCCAATCCATTATCTTATTCCAATTAAATTTCATAAATAATTACTTTCCTGTGGGACCAAGAAATTATTTATAAAACATAATTGCAATGTAAAAATGCCAAATTAATTTTTAACTTTATGTGATCAAAATACTGAGGATCACATCTTTATGTCTTAAGATGCTGTGGCTACTCTTAAAACAGAATAATTTTTTTAAATATGGCATAATTTACTAATGTGAGCAAATCCTTATAGTCGCAACAAATACATAATCTTTCAATGCACATAATGTATAATACATACAATTAGAGTAATATCACATGAAAAATCTCAAGACCAAACACATGTAATTCAACCTTATACTAGAATTTGCTTAAAAATTGGACCAAAATAAACTCCATAAGCCCAACACATAGTGTATTCATACACTTATTTCACATGAATTTTCAATGCATAAATAATTACTTTAATGCATGTAATATAATATTACATTATTTTAGATAACATGCCAATGAATCTCAAAAATTCTAAAAACTAAAAGAACATGTTATAATTCATTGTATGCGATTCAATTGAATTTGCTTACTATTTAAACATGCAACGATAATAAACAAAACATTCTTAACAGCATGTTAAAATTTCTTTATGAAAATTCTAGAAATAAATTCAAGTCTTTCATGCCTTTTTTTGAAATAAACCAAATAAATCCAAACAAAAGTATGAGAATTTCTAGATTTTATACAGAATCAGATTAAATATTTTGCTCTTTACGGTGTGTGTCAAAAATAATAGTTAATGACACACAACAAGTCTTCTAAATAAAATAGATTCAAAGTAGGAGAAAATTCTAAATAAATGTAAATACCACTAGCACAAATCACAATGGACTCTACTATTGCAACAGTGCTTCTTTTTTCTTTAATAGTGATATTCAAAAGTTATGCAATATAAATTACTCATTCTGATTCTACAATGATTTTGAATTGTTAAATTTTATGGTGTGAACTAGATTCAATATACACTGTACGCATCAAAACATTCAGTAAATTGTTGAATAAAACGTTCTACACTATAAGATGCGAAAGTTTGATTTTATGTAGATGAAACAAATACTAAACAACATAACAGAAGGTTGGCTCTGATACCAATTGTGAGAATTAAAATAATTTTTATTCAGAAAGAAGAATACTTCCTGCCATGATGTTCAAGCCTTTGAATCTTTATCCTTGAATGATCAAACCTTGAATGTGTAAAAAGCCCACTCACAGAACACTTTTACAGAACCATATGGGAAAAGTGAAAGGGACAGAGTTTCAAGCCTATTCTATTCACAAAAAAAGTCTGTGTTTGATGGTTATCACATGCATATATATATAGATAGGCTTGGACCCATATCCAAATGTAACTCCTTATAACTTCCCACCATTAGGGAAGTTGTAAAGTCCCATGAAACCACCATATGGGATAGTGAACAGACATGAGTTACCCATTAGTCATTAAACCAATTAATTAGTCATTAAACCAATTAAATATATATAATATAAATAAAACAAACATGTGGCATATGGGCCACTTTATGGATATTCTTACATGCAAATCTTCAAAACTAATTGATTTTAATATTCTTAAATCTTCAAAACCCATTTATTTTGAATGTTTTATTTTGGATGTTTATATGTCTATAGGTGATGATGGTATGTGAAGAGTGTTTTATGTTTTTATATATGAAATCTTTGAATAGGTAGAATACACCATCATATTGTCCTTAATGGTATTTTCATTTGAGGATATTATTGGAATATAAATTCAATATGTTAATGGTGTGTACTGAGAGAATTAGTGGTGTGCAAATATAATTTCCCAATAACATACAAGTTAACCAATACAAAATAAGTTGTATGATAACTTTGCCCTTGAAATGAACCGTTTGCAAATGAAACATCTTTTATTGTTCTTATTTGGAATAAGATTCAAAATTTAGAGTCAGATATATCACAATTAAAAAGTGATGGACTAAAGTGACATAAGTTACAAACTATAGGGACTGTTAGTGTAATTCACCCCATTTTTAATGATATTAAAAATTCAAAAAATAAAGAAAATCAACAGTGAGTTTCAAGCTAAAAAATAACCATTAGTCATATAATGTTTGTTAGCTAAAATTTCTAATATATTTTATTTTTTTTCACTCTAATGTACTAGGGTATATGATTACGCATTTGGCCTTATTTCATATTCTTTCTCTCCATTTTTATTGTTGATGTGATATTCGATAAAGTTAGTAGTATCTGGATGAATAGCTAAAATAAAAAACAAGGTTGAAGAAGAAATTTGAAAAAGCAGATAAGCAAAATAAAATCTATCCATAATGGTAAATTTTAGATAGATAAAATATTTAATAACATTGAAAATGCCCTAATACCGTATATAGAAGAATATAGACAAGTAGAGATGCCAACCAGTAACACACGACACTAATTTGCATTGATATTGCGATAAAAATTAATTTAAATGAATAAAAGAAATAATATGAAATTTTAAATTTTTTTTGAATAAACTCTTCTTTATTGTAATTGAATTCGAAACTTCACATCACAAAGAGTGCTACACAATCATTAGGCCAACCACCAAAGGGTCTTACTAAAAAAAAAAAAAAAAAAAACAAAACAAAACAAAAATAAGATTATTGATGAATATGAAATTTTAGAGAGAAAATATGTACGAAATTTCACTATACTTGCTATTACTAAAAAAGTGAAATTTTTCAAGACAAATTTCACTGTTTCTAAGCAGTGAAATTTTCCATTGAAGTTAAAGATTACAAAATTAAGAGCTAACTGCAAAAAATTAGATACCTAATTAAAAGCATTATTTTAAAAAAAAGTTTTTGACCACGCTTGATTTGTTAGGATATGGAGTCACTGTTGTGCAGTGGGCACAACAGTGACTATTGTGTGTCTTATGGGGTTTGTTTTGAGTCTTGCTTTGATAATCGAACCATTTATTTTTTCAGAAAATATTGAGTAGAATACATTTGTAAAAATCAAGTTGATCGGATATTGATAACTCTTTTATTTAATTATATTTGTAATCATATTTACAATTCATTATTTTATTTACAAATGTGATTTGATGAAGTTGCTATTGTTGTCCGATGAACTTAATTTTTTACAGATATGTTCTACTCTATTTTTTTTAAATGAATAATTCAGATTATCAAAATAAGACTTAAAACGAGCCATACAGGGCATACAACAATTACTATTGTGCCCATTGCATAATAGTGACCCCATATCCGATTTGTTAGTATAAAAATTTTTAATCCACTTCACCAAAATTTAGAAAAATAATACTATGATGTCTATATTTTCCTATTATATTTTGTTTACCAAACTTTTAACCCACTGCACCAAACTCTTTCATTTAACCCACATTGTATTTGTAACGAAGATGAGTGATTGAATTCATTAAACCAATATATATATATATATATATATATGAGTAGTGTTACACTTCATGAAATAAATATTATGAAAAATTTCATAAAACTAATCAAAGGGTGATTGCATAACGTACAATAGAACATTATAAACTAATTAAAGGATGATTCCATAACATACAATAAAACATTATAAACTAATGGAAGGGTGGAGAATTTTTATGAAATTTTTCATGATATTTATTTCATGAAACCTAAAGTGATAAAGAAATTTTGAGGTAATACTATGATATAAAAATAAATAAACAAATAAAATTTGATTCATAACCAAATACTTAAGGTATAACTAAGAGCATCTCCAACGGTGAACCAAACTTTTCACCAAATCTGAGTAAAAAAATCACTATTTTCCCAATTTGATATGGCTTGCTCCAACGGTGAGCATCAAAAGAGGAAGGGGCAACCGGTTGGTCAACCGATAAGGCCATTTTTTGCAGATACTCAACAAACCCAGCAACGTTGAGATCCTGCAACTTCCGGTCAGCAAAGATTGTGGAGGCTTTTTTCACCTGAGCCCTCATTTCGTCTCCTTCCTTGGAAACAATAGCTTTTCTCAGACACAGAGCTATGTCATTCCCACTAAACAAACCATTTTCACCTCTCTCCACTTCAATCGCCAAACCTTTCTCCACCAACAACCTCGCATTCAATCACGAATGGCAACACAACCATACAATGCCCACTTCAGTATGCTGTTGAGTATATCAAAAATGGCAAGTGAGATTTGGGTCTTTAAAGCTAAATAAATGAACAAGACAAAATCAGTACGCAATTCACCAATTTTGTTTGCAGGTGGGTGACCGGTTGGTTGACCGGCCGGTCAACCGGCCGGTCAACCGGGTAGGCTAATTTTTTTTTTTTTTTTTTTTTTTTTACCTGTTTGAACCTTTTGAACCCACCAAAAATAAAGGAAACCGGGTGACCGGTTGGTCAACCGGCCGGGCAACCGGTTGGTTGACCGGTGTCCCTCCTTCAACGGTCAGTAACAGTGATTTCACCAAATCTGGGTCTGCTTCTCAGTTTGATGAATTTTTTGGTGAAAACTCATTCTGATATCAATCTGATGAAACGGTTGGAGCTTGAAAAGGGGCATTTTTCATCAAAATTTAAATTTGGTGCTGGGTTTGGTTAACCGTTGGAGATGGTCTAAAAGGGCCCCTGACTTCTCTCCAATTCGACTGGAGCGTGCTGTTGGATCCATGGGGATTCACCACGGGTTCTGTTTTGATAATCCGAATCATTCAATGTGTAGAACTCGTTGAGTATTTTATCCCTATAAATCATATTGATCAAATATCAATAACTACTTGATCAAATTAGATTTCTGTCAATAGTAAATTTAATTTTCAAAATAAATTGTTGACAAAAATCTGATTCGATCAAATACTTATTGATATTCGATCAACGTGATTTTTTATAGGGATAAAGTACTCGACAAGCTCTACATATTGAATGATTCAGATTATCAAAACAAGACCCGTAGTGAGCCCCACGGGCCCAACAACACCGTCTGGTCCACAAAGTGGACTGGAGACAAGCCTGACCCTAACTAAAATAATGTTATAATTTGCATCATAATGAGTCATAACTAGCACCACAATGTGTATAACCAAATCATAATCAAGTCATAGCTCATAACACAATCAATAATAACTAAAGACTATAAATGTCGTAATTGAGACATATGGTACACACTCAAAAAGCGGTGCCTATGATAAAATTTCTCTAAAAAAATATAATCCTCCAATTATTCTGAATTTTTAACACCCTTACTGTAACATGTCCACTCGACTCCAAAAAAAAATACACCCTTACTGTAGCATGTCCACTCGACTCCAAAAAAAATCTTAAGTTGCTTTATATATATATATATATATATTTTTATTATTGATTTTTGATGTACTGAAATGTGTTTAAAATGTTTTTTGATTGAAGTCATCTGTTTAAAATGTTCGTTCGTCTTTCTATTTTACTATTGAGACATTATTGCGATTATTCGAAGTGTCTACTTTTACGTTTAAAAAAAAAAAAAAAAAACCGCTAGAGGAGAGGAACTTAAACCTTGGGCGTTTAGTCAAATGAAGAAGAAAATCTTATAACTTAAATGACATACAAAATATACTAAATATTTTGTTTTATTTTTTTTTATTTGAATTGCACATAAATTGTGTGTGCCAACTACTAGTTTGTATTGTGAGAACATATGTTTTGAGTTTGATTATAGTATCTACTTTTTATGAATTATTTTTTTTTTTGGTTAGAAAATGTTTAATTGTATTGATTAGTATCTACCAAATTGAGTTTATAATTTACTGGGACAATTAAAAAAAAAAACGAGCCTTGTAACAAAAAAGTAATGAGTTTTTAATTTTATCAATTTAAATCATTCGTCTATTTTCATTAAAGAAAACCAATAGAAAAATAGGCCTTGTTTGGTTTGGTTTTGGGGGATAAATTTTCAAAAAACAATTTAGGGAAAGAGTTTAGAATTTTTTTTGGTTTGTTTGGTTGTATATTTTGGAAATAGTTTTAGAGTATGGAAGTTTGAGATGATTTGGTATTTTGTTGTAGTTGAGTAGAACACATATTTTCCCATTGATTAAGTAGAATACATAGTTTTGGTTTATTGAGTTTAATGATTAAAATACATATTTTCCCATGAATTTTACTTAATGGAAATAGAAAAATGATTTAAATTAAAAACAAATCAAAAGTTTAAAATTTAAATTGATAAAATAAAAAATAAAAAATTTATTTTGTTACAAGACTCAAACTTGGGATTATTTTTTTATAATTTTTCCTAATTTATTTTTTATTTGTCATGCCATTATGGATAAAATTATGAAGGGAAAAAAAAAATCTATTTTACAATATATATTATTGTACTTTCTTTTTATAATTTGTAAAAATTAGCTCTGTTTGGCTTAGTTTTTGAAATTAGCTTTGAATTGTATTTTGAAAGATAAGTTATCAAAAAGAGTTTTAAAAGTTAAAAATTTGTTTGGTTATGAGTTTTAAAAATAGTTTTGAGATAATTTGTAATTATTTTTTATTTTTTTGTAGTTGAATAGATAAGTGTGAGAAAAAATTGATTGATTGATATTTAGAATATGAGAGAATGAGAGAGGAGAGTGGAAACAACAAAAATGACTGATTTATTTATTATTATTAATAATAAAAAGAGAAGGAGAGAGGAGAGAGAAAATTTAATTTTGCCTATATTTTAAAAGTTTGTTAACCAAACAAAATTTTTTTTTTTATCCAAATCATGTTTTAACCATACCAATTAGTGCATATAGCTTTATTCATCCCGAATTAATGGAAAGATAAAATGAATGAAATAGGAATAAATGAAATAACGATGATTCCAGTAAACATTTTGGTAAGCAATAATTAAATACATAAACTGCCTTTTTATTTCACATCGAACACACATTATTTAAGACCCAATTTTTATTTTATTTTTTCTTTATATATCCGGGTGCCTAGTCAATTTACGCGCGTTTTAACTAATCTCAAGACTCACACAAAGCACTCCTTCAAATAGATTTGGCAAATCTCGAGTACAGCTCATGAGGGTGGTCCCAAGAAATTAATAGTATCTAATAAAAGTTGAACCTAAAAACTTAAAAGGAAGCACACCCCAGACCCTAGACTGCACCTACTAGGCCAACCACTTGATTACTATTTAAAGCTCCAATGAGGATTACAATACTTGACAAGTAGTGCATTGGTAAAGACAAAACAGAAAATCATGGACAAGGCAAAATTTTCATTTTGTTTTGTTACTTTCTTACTCTGCATTGTTTCTTGCTCTGCATTGTTGCTTGCACTTGCTCTACGGACTCCCAACACATGGGCTGAGCAGAACAAGCTTCTGGTATGTATAGTGTTATATAAATAGAAAAATTATTTAGAATGATATAGTAAGCTTAAAATTTTTCACTTTATAACAAAAAAATCTCATTGATCGATCATGAAAATTCTTGTCACTAATTGGTCCGATAGTCTGATGAGTCCTGGATGATTGATCGATCCAAGCTCCTCAAGCCCTTTGGGGATACACGCAAACAAGTTCAATCGGGGAGCAGGGGGTGGTCCCCCCGAACCCTCCGGTGTAGGGATTGGAAGGTGATAATGTAGAAGAAATGTAGGGAGAGAGATCTTCTTCTTCTTGTCTTCTTTCTTAATTTATATCTTTGTCTCTGTCGTTACTTGTCTCCTTAAGCTTTTGTCCGTGGTTGTTTATAGGGGGCGGGTGTATTGTGTGAGAAGGTGTTTATACTTAATAATCACGGTGTGGGTTGCATTAATGGTGATGTCTTTGTGGCAATAACTGCGATCTTTGTCTCTTTGTGATGTTTGATGCACCCGCATACGTGTCCGAAACATCATTGGCCTTTCTGCTCAGTTGGACTCGGGTGTCTTGGGTTTTCTTGTTTGGGTTGTAATCGAGGTCTAAGTGGTGGGCTTGACAGGGATAGGCCCACGAGGACCACGGCCCACCATGAATAAACCCAAGCCCACCACTTAGACCTGATTACACAACCCACCAAGAAACGTATAAGACAAATTCTGGGAAAGAAAAAAAAAATGATTTTCGTGGGCGTGGCGGGGTGCGTGCGAGCCACATCGCCAGGAACAAAGATCTCGCAAAGTTATTGCCACAAAGACATCACCATTAATGCAACCCATCACCGCATTTATTGCGACAACACCTCTCAGCCGGAATCACACCCCCTCGCCCTGAACAAGGCGAACCACGCCTCAAGCTTTCGGCGGGGACAATCAGAACGACAGAGACAGCGAAATGATTACAGTTGGATATAAGCAAAGCTCGAAGACAAGAAGAAGGTTAAGTTTTCTATCTCCTATCTCTCTCCCTACATTTCTTCTACATTATCACCTTCTCTAATCCCTACACCGGAGGGTTCGCCGGGGGACTACCCCGTTCCCCGATTGAACTTGTTTGCAGGTTATCCAGTGGGCTTGAGGAGCTTGGATCGGTCCAGCCCATCCACGAGGACTCACTGTATTATCAGGTCCCAATTATATCTTATACATATATATGATAATGATGCAGTCAGATACTTGTGTTGCAAAATAACACACCAGATCTTCTGTTGCAAAATAACATAGACTTTTTCTGCACGAAACCAGGGGTTGATTGTAGTGTGATAAAGCCTGGAGGTCCATGTTTTTTTGCGCAACACTGTGCGTGATCATGCATCAGTAGTCTTTAATCTCTACTATAAGACCGTCGCTCTCTGCCCGTCACATATTGGCAACATCGTCTTTACTGATCCTTGTAAGTTGGTTATTAAAATCTTTATACCTCTGTCTTCAATGCATTCTCAATCATATGATGTGGTCAAAATCTTGAAACATGAGAATTTCGAAACTCAATCGTTCAACTGAGAATATATTAAGACAAGAAAGCAATAATTTTTAAGTTAAAGAATCTCGTACCATAAACAAATTTCTCTCTGTATCTCATTTGTTGGAAAATGGCTTTTGTATGATCTTATTTTTTGCTAACTTTGAGCATTAATTAAGGTAGGACCCAAGCGTTATTTTTAACGTTTTCTAATTGGGTTCATGTTTAATGCTGGGTAGTGAATAAATTCATGTATTTGGTTGCTCAAAACCATTTCCGGATGAATGAGAATTCAACGCGCATTTTCGGATTTGTGAAACTAGTTTTTTGGTGGGTTTCCTACAAATTTGTGAAATGTGGTTGTCCCACATTAGAAATGGGTGAAGTGGGCTAGACCCATTGGACCCAAAATTAAAACCACATGCGCGCCCCGCCACCGCCCGTCCGGTCGGTTGGGTGCGGGTGTGAGGTTAGGTTGGGCTTGTCCGGCCCAATAGTTATCTTTTTGAGCCAAAAAATAATTTTTATTTTTTTAATTTCAGTTTCAAAAAATTAAAATAATTCTGGTCTACATTTTTTCTCACCCAAATAGGTTTGAACAGGTTTCATACCTGTTGGTTTCCACTCGAATAGATCTGGAATTGTCCAAACAATTCAAACAGATTTTCTATCTGTTGAAATATATCCGAACAGTTGCCTATCTATTGGTACCTGTTCGAACAGCCACCATTCTACCTATATAAAGCCTATTTCCAGCAATTCATTTCATTCAATTTTCCATCAGAATTTCGTCATTTTTCTCTGTGTTTCTCTACATCTTTTCTGCATTTATTTTTTAGGAAAAGAAAGAGAAAGTGTTATAACATATTTTGGTTCGCAAGGCTTGGTTTTGTAGTGCTGCAAAATTCAAGTGTTAGTCGTTGCATCCTGGGAAGTAGACGCCGTTACAACTCGAAGCACTGAAGCAAAGGCGAAATCTACTTTAAGGAGATTGTGTCAAACACAGGCCTCAACATTATTTTCTGTAAGCATTTAATTCGGAAAATAATTTATATAATTATTTTCTAAATTATTTTATTGTTTGTTTAATTTATACATTTAATTTACACACACCATCCACTGTGGCTTATAACAATCTTAAAGTAGATTTTTTTTATTGATATTTATTTTTGTGATAGACAGATAAATATTTTGTTTCGGGAAATTAAATAGTAGTAATATACTGTTTAATGATTTCTTTGATAACATAGTAGTAATATACTGTTTGTCATTGGAATTTTGTTACAAAATATTATTCTGTTTGTTTTTTGTATAAATTTGTGATTGGTGTATTATTTTTATTTCATCAGAATTATGACAATTGAAATTAACAGTACTGAGACTGTTATTACTCAAACTCGCACACCTGTTGTGCCAGTAATGACTCCGGCAGTACCGGTAAATCATGGGGAGAAGCTAGAAAAATTCAATAGAAATGATTTTAAAAGATGGCAACAAAAACTGATGTTTTATCTTACGACATTGAATTTGGGTCGCTTCACTCATGAAAAAGCCCCGTCACTGAACGAGGGAAAGATTGACCAGCAAGTGGTTGCCGCAATCGATGCATGAAAACATGGTGATTTTTTGTGTCGGAATTATATCCTCAATGGGTTAGACAATACACTGTACAATGTGTATAGTGTCAAAAGAACTGCTAAAGAACTGTGGGAATCACTAGATCATAAGTATAAGATAGAGGACGCCGGTATAAAAAAATTTGTTGTCGGCCGTTTTCTGGATTTTAAAATGATGGATTCCAAGACGGTTATTAGCCAGGTTCAAGATCTCTAATTAATTCTCCATGACATACATGTAGAAGAGATGGTTCTCAGTGAATCTTTTCAAGTAGCAGCAATCATTGAAAAATTGCCACCATCTTGGAATGAATTCAAGAATTATCTAAAGCATAAGCGCAAGGAGATGAAATTGGAGGAACAAATTGTACGACTCAGAATTGAAGAGGATAACTGTGGTTCTGACAAGAAGTCAGGAAACCATGTCATGCAGGCTAAAGCAAATGTTGTGGAACACGGACAAGGGTCAAAGTTCAATAACAAGAAGCGGAAGCATGATGGCAATGGTCCCAAATAAGGATCCACTAGTAAGATCGACAAAAGGATCAACAACGGGTTCAACAAGAGGTTCAAAGGCAAGTGTTTTTTGTGCAGCAAAGATGGACATCATGTTAAGGATTGTCACGTTCGCAAGGATGGAGGAAGTTCAAACAAAAAGCCAGCACAAGCCAACATAGCTGAGGAATTTTATCTTTCCGCTAGAGTGGCAGACATCAATCTTGTTGCAGTAGTCTCTGAAGCAAATTTGATGGGCAATCCCAAGGAATGGTGGGTGGATACTGGAGCAACCCGCCATATCTGTGTAGATAAGAAGATGTTCATAACCTACAAAGTGATGGAAAGTGGGAAACAACTTTTTATGGTAACCTCCTCTACATCAACTGTAGAAGGACAAGGAAAGATCGTGCTGAAAATGACCTCGGGGAAAGAACTTACTCTTAACAATGTACTCCATGTGCCAGAAATTCACAAGAATTTGATTTCTAGGTCATTGTTGATCAAGAAATGGTTTAAATTAGTCTTTGAATCTGATAAAGTTGTACTCTCCAAGAGTGGAATGTATATGGGGCGAGGTTACACGAGTGATGGGCTTTTTAAGCTCAATGTAAATACTGTTGTACCTAATTTGGCTTTTAATAATAAGAACACATCTTCTGTTTATATTGCTGAGTCTTCTTTTTTATGGCATAGTAGATTAGGACATGTTAAATTTAATTCTTTGCGTAGACTTGTTGCTTTAGAATGTTTACCAAACTTAAAATTTGATCATAATCAGAAATGTGAGATTTGTGTTGAGGCAAAACTCACTAAGGCATCATTTAATAAAGTTGAAAGAAGTATTGAACTTCGAAGTTTAATTCACATAGATATCTATGATTTAAAATTTGTTCAAACTAGAGAAGGTAAGAAGTACTTTATTACTTTTGTTGATGATTGCACTCGATATTGCTATGTTTACTTATTGAGAAGTAAAGAAGAAGTAGTAGAAGCTTTTAGGCAAAATAAACTTGAGGTTGAAAATCAATCTGGCAAAACTATTAAGATAGTAAGGAGTGACAGAGGTGGTAAGTATGATGCACCATTTGAAGAATTTTGTTCTGAACATGGTGTCATTCACCAAACCACTGCACCCTAGTCTCCTCTGTGAAATGGAGTTACTGAGAGAAAGAATCGAACCCTTAAAGAGATGATGAATGTCATGTTGATTAGTTCAGGGTTACCTCAGAACTTTTGGGGGGGGGGACAATTTTGTCTACTAACTTTATCCTTAACAGGGTACCCCACAAAAACCTCAATCAAACATCTCTTATGAATTCTGGAAAGGTCGACTGCCTACCTACAATTACCTCAAAGTTTGGGGGTATTTGGCCAAGGTAGTAGTCTCTAGTCTCAAAACGACTAAGATAGGACCAAAGACCGCTGATTGTGTGTTCGTTGGTTATGCCAATAATAGTAGTGCATATAGATTTTTAGTTCATAGATCTAAAAGCCAGATATGCATGTAAATACTATTATTGAGTCAAGGAATGCATCGTTTTTTGAACACATTTTTCCTTGCAAGGAAACTGAAGAGATAAGTTCAAATAAAAGAACTTTTGATACTACTATAGGTAGCAGTGAAGACCATATTGATAATGAATCAAATGAACCTAGACGTAGCAAGAGGGCTAGGATCTCTAAATCATTTGGTCCAGATTTTTTGACATACCTGTTAGAAAATGAGTCTCAAAACTTCAAGGAAACAATGTCAAGTCTTGAAGCTCCATTGTGGAGAGAGGCTGTGTATAGTGAGATTGAATCAATAATGAAAAATCATACTTGGGAACTGGTGGATCTTCCACCAGGGTGTAAACCTCTTAGATATAAGTGGATATTCAAGAGAAAAATGAAAAAAGATGGTTCAATAGATAAACACAATGCTAGGCTTGTTATTAAGGGATACAGGCAGAAGGAAGTCCTTGATTATTTTGACACCTATTCACCAGTGATAAGAATAACATCCATTCGCATGTTGATTGCAATTGCAGCTTTGTATAATCTGTAAATATATCCAATGGATGTTAAAATAGCTTTTTTGAATGGAGAGTTAGATGAGGAAATCTATATGGAACAACTGGAAGGGTTTTAAGTTCCCGGCCAAGAGAAAAAAGTTTGTAAACTTGTCAAATCCCTTTATGGATTAAAACAAGCTCCAAAACAATGGCATGAAAAATTTGATCAAGCTATGCTTTCAGATGATTTTAAAATAAACGAATGTGACAAATGCGTCTATGTTAAAAGCATAGACAAAGGTTATATCATAGTTTGTCTTTATGTGGATGACATGCTCATTATTGGAAGCAATAATGACATGATTAAATCCACAAATAAAATGTTGAACAAAAAGTTTGACATGAAAGATCTGGGAGTAGTAGATGTAATTCTAGGAACAAAAATTACTAGAACATCTGAAGGATATGCTCTATCTCAATCTCACTATGTTAAGAAGATTCTAGAGAAATTTGGAAAGCATGACGACCGTCCTGCTAAAACACCTGTTGACATTAGTCGTCATTTGTCAAAAACTACAGGTGCAAGCATATCACAATTAGAGTACTTTCGAATAATTGGAAGCTTGATGTACTTAATGAATTGCACTAGGCCAGATTTACCCTATGCTATAAGCAAATTGAGTAGGTATACAAGTAATCCAGGGTCCGATCATTGGAAAGCGATAATTAGGGTATTTAGGTATCTAAGACATATCCAGAATTATGGCTTACATTATACCAAATATCCAGCAGTACTTGAGGGGTACAACAATGCAAATTGGATATCGGATACTAAAGACTCAAAATCCACTAGTGGATATGTCTTTGCCCTGGGAGGTGCTGCAATCTCTTGGAAATCCTCCAAGCAGACATGCATAGCAAGGTCGACAATAAAATATGAGTTTATCGCATTAGATAAAATAGGAGAAGAAGCAGAATGGCTTCGTAATTTCTTAGAAGACATTCCAATGTCGCCTAAACCTATGCCAACTATATGCATTCACTGTGATAGTGAAGCAGCAATAGAACGGGCACAAAATCATATGTATAACGGTACGTCTCGACACATTCGTCAAAGACATAATACCGTTAGGCATTTGCTCTCACATGGAATAATTTCCATAGAATATGTAAAGTCAAAGGAGAATATTGTGGATCCATTGAATAAAGGGCTAGCCAGAGAGCAAGTGTACCATTTATCGAGGAGAATAAGTGTAACGCCCCAATTTTCATGCCCAAATGATAATACATTTACTTTAAATCAAAATAACCTAAAACAAATAAATACCCTCATGGGTTTACAAGTTTCCAAGACTTGAGCCTGGTTACACAAAATGGTTATTCGAACCCATACATACAAAGCCCTTGGCTTACAATACAGAGTCACGCAAAATGAGAGCATTGTACTCCCAACACATATACTTCCACGCCTCTAGTTGGGTGGAATCACCACATCTTTTCCTGCACAAAAATCCCATAGGGTGAGCATAAAGCCCAGTAGAAAATTCTTAACAAAGTATATACATTTTATACAAGTCTCATGAGATGAAATGCATATGTCATGCTATGCCATTTTTGAAGATAATTACATATTTATCCTTTGGAAACCGTCATGCTCAATGATGTCATGCAATTTCAATCGTTCAAAACTTAACAATTTATTTCAAGGGCGGTAAATACGTCTCTGGTAATCCCTAGGCCGGTGTCTGCAAGTAGACTATACAAGTACTACCAAATTGTTATTTTTACCAATCGTAACTGGAAAAAAATCAACAATCACCTATCCGCGCGGACTTTTCGGTCTTTCACCCGGACATGAGCCAACTTAATTCTACACCACCTGTCAAGACTTACCATCATTATTTACCCCAAAACCATTTCATGAAAACTATTTCTCAACATTCTTTTCTCAATGCAAGTTTTCAAATCGACCATCAAAGTGTAATGTAATGAAATGAAATGATATGCCAATACCATGTTAAAAATATAATGCAATATTTCTTTCACTTTCGATACTCCCACACAATATTCCCATTGTGATCAAAATTCTCATTTCAATGCAATTTCACAAGATGAATAAATACTCTTATTTTAATTCATCAAAGGAATAACATAATTCCCACATTTCAAATAATCTCAACAATTTAGTCATCTCAAGACTATATTAATACCTTTAAACAACAATGTCTAAAATTTTAACAATTTTCATATTCCATGAAAATATCATTTAAATGTAAATAAATAAACAATTTTCAAATATCATTTATTTTGGCACACAAAATAAATACAACAACATAATCTAAAAATTTTCAACATCTTTGTTAAAAATTCCCAACTTCTAGATTTTCTCATCAAAAGCCATTCATCTTCAAATATTTGAGAAGATCTCACCAAAAACATCTTTCTTTCATCAACATAGTTCAAAAATATAAATTTCTATTTTTTTTGAAAGAAAAAGAAAGTAATCCCACTTTCAAAATCATTTACCTTCTTGGATCAACAATATCTTTTTAAAAAAAATAAATCAAAAGATGATTTTTAAAATTATTTAAATCTTGCAAAAATATATATATAACTCAAAGAAAATCCCTACCTCAAGTTTGACGAAGAGCAAATCTGAAAATGCAAATATCACCCGATCATGGATCTGAGATCATCATTGCGAAGATCACGACAAGCCCTCCGACTTTCATGTACAACACTTTAACAAAATCCCACTCTAAAGACTCCCAAAAAGAACCCCGTGGGTCAAACCCACTAAACATTTATGTCAAAGTTCCTACCAGCTGACTCAGAGGAAGCCATCCTTATGTAAATGTCTTGCCCACTTTCTCTGATCACTCTGAGGTCAACCAGGTCATCAAACCAAAGCAAGCATCCACTTCCACCTCGGCTTATGTTTAAACTTGTGTAAGCCACACAAGAGCAGTTCTTCAAGCATACCTCTCTACATTCCCCAATCGTCATTGTCCGATTAAACCACGAACTCCATGTGTCCGGCAATTTCATGCCTGAATACTTCACAAACCCATCTCCATTCTTGCAGTCTAATGGTGTCCTCCTAACACACCCTTCTGACCAATCTGTCATGGCCCAACTTATCGAGTTTTTGGGCACAAATTTACTCAAGCAACCGCAAAAAAAAAAGGTTTATTAACATCACAGCTACCATATGAACCGCACATTCTATAACTATCGCAGTTATCAGACGGTGAATTGAGGTCAAGTAACCAATCACGGTTTTGATCACTCCATCTCCAGAGCCGTACAACACCATTCGAATTCAAGATAAGCCTTGAAACCAGTGAGCTGTTAAGCGAGTCATACGAATAGGACACCTCGTCCCTTTCAAAATACATTATTATACTGTAAATTGGGTTTTCTCTCAAGCTTGTCCCGCTGAATTGGAGACCATTCCATGGTCCGGTTCGAAACTGCTCGACAGAGCCTTTGCTGATGAAAATTTGTGGGTATCCACGAGGATCAAGCCAATAAGTATAATCACCTCGACCCGGATCATCTTTACTCTTCCACGATGACGTGTTCCACTCTCGGCCAGTAACCAAGTTCTTCCCAAGCTTCATGCCCGGTAACAGAGTATCACACGGGTAATCGAAGCTCTGCCAAAGGAAATTTTCTAGGTTGTGATCGTTTGGGTCTAGGATGATAAGATTTCCTGAATCGAGAAGTCTCGCAACTGGATTGTGCGAGGATCGAGAGGTGTTGGTGGACCATACGGTATTGTTGGTGGAATTGAGAAGGACGAGGATTCCTGGGTCGATGAGTTTCAAGTCACCAGAGGAATTAGGAAGTGGGTTTTCTCTATTTTCCTTTAGCAGCCTAGCCAACTATAAAGAGATTCTCTCTCTCTCTCTCTCTCTCTACCCTAATAATAAAAAAAAAAACACAACACTTGCACCCACCCCCACAACTTTTTTCTTTCTCTTCTTTTATTTAATAATCACCGAAAGCAGCCAGCACTCAATGTGTAGTTATATGGCATAAAACTCTCTCTCCCTCTTGCACAATAACACCACCCACACTTATATAATGTTCCACCCACCTTGATCCCATCTTTTAAAAATTAAAATTTTATTTAATTATTTAATTATTTATTTATTCATTCATTTATTTTTGGGTTACTACAATAAGATTAAAGCCTATTAGTTCAAAGTTGCTATAATGGCAACCCAATGTAGTTGACTGGAGATCCCAAGATCTAGGTTCAAAGGGACAACCAAATTATGAATGACTTCACGTATCACTGAGGAGGTTTACTCCTACCTATTTCTATGATAAGAAGAGTGATACCTGCAACGTTAGTAGGATAAGCTTTGCTTTTAATGATTCTTATAACCTAGACATCCAAGTGGGGTATAACAGGATACTCTTAATAAGAAATCATCTATATGAGTGTGAACTAGGCCGGTTCTGTGAGAATTGAGAAGGCTAAATTCTCTAGAGCGCTCATAAATTACCAGGCGTTATTCAGGGCCAAAATAAACACAACCGTAAGAACCAAACTGTGTCTGCGAATACACTATGTATAGTCTATTGTCTTGGCTTACACAAACAGCTGAATAGTTCAAGGCATCGCATCCACTGGTTAGCTAGTAAGTCCGATAGGTTTTTACTAGAGGATGTTCAAAACCAAAAGCTACCTATCTCGATGTGGTGTATCTTCTTAATGTACTATTTCTTTGTCTGCATCTTGTTGCATGTCCGTTATCGTGAATTCCATTCATGTGGGGGATTGTTGGAAAATGGCTTTTATATAATCTTATTTTTTGCTAACTTTGAGCATTAATTAAGGTGGGACCCAAGCGTTATTTTTAACGTTTCTAATTGGATTCATGTTTAATGCCGCGTAGTGAATAAATTCATGTATTTGGTTGCTCAAAACCATTTCCGGATGAATGAGAATTCAATGCGCGTTTTCGGGTTCGTGGAACTAGTTTTTTGGTGGGTTTCCTACACATTTGTGAAATGTGCTTGTCCCACATTGGAAAGGTTTGAGGTTTTGAATGGGTTTATATACCTTAGCTTGGGATACTTGGGATGGGCCCTAAGGGGTACCCAAGTTTGTGGAAGGGTGAGGTTATGGGTGAAGTGGGCTAGGCCCATTGGACCCAAAATTAAAACCACACGCGCGCGCCGCAGTCTGTCTGATCAGTCAGGCGGACTGGATTGGGCTTAGGCGCGTGTGCGTGGTATGAGGTTGGGTTGGGCTTGTCCGGCTCAATACTTATCTTTTTGGGCCAAAAAATAATTTTATTTTTTTAATTTCAGTTTCAAAAAATTAAAATAATTCTGGTCCAGATTTTTCTCACCCAAACAGGTCCGAATAGGTTTCATACCTGTCGGTTTCCACCCAAACAGGTTTGAACCTGTTGAATCCTTTCCTGAATAGATTTGGAACTGTCCAAATAGTTCAAACAAATTTTCTATATGTTGAAATATGTCCGAACAGTTGCCTATTTGTTGGCACCTGTTCGAACAGCCACCATTCTGCCTATATAAAGCCTACTTCCAGCAATTCATTTCATTCAATTTTCCATCAAAATTTCGTCATTCTTCTCTGTGTTTCTCTGCATCTTTTTTGCATTTATTTTTTAGGAAAAGAAAGAGAAAGTGTTACAACATATTTTGGTTCACAAGGCTTGGTTTTGTAGTGCTACAAAATTCAAGTGTTAGTCGTTGCATATTGGGCAGTAGACGCCGTTACAACTCGAAGCACCGAAGCGAGGGCGAAATCTACTTTAAGGAGATTGTGTCGAACACAAGCCTCGACATTATTTTTTGTAAGCATTTAATTTGAAAAATAATTTATATAATTATTTTCTAAATTATTTTATTATTTATTTAATTTATACATTTAATTTACACACACCATCCACTATGGCTTATAACATCATTCACACACTTGCTTTCTTTGTGTTTAATGTTGATCTTGAAACATGGGAATTTTGAAACTCAATCATTCAACTAAGAGTGCATTGCAACAAGAAAACAATAATTTTTAACATAGAAAATTTCGTACCATAAACAAATTTCTCTCTCTATCTCACTCACTCATTCACCCTTTGTGTTTAATGTTGATGCAGCTCATGGATCGTGCATATTCCCTAAATGATGGATTTTACAATGAAGCAAGGAAATTTTGGCCACAGTGAATAAAATGCATCAAAATTCGTCTACAATTTTTTTTTTCCCCTTGCAGGGACCGCCCAAGGAACTAATTGTATGATGCATTTTTTATATGAAAGTATATGATGTTTTTGCAGGTGGGAAATTTTTATTTACTCAAATTCTTGTCATAATCATGTTTCAATGAATTTAAAGTGAAAGTCAATGGTTGCAACAGAAAAGTTAGGTGATTTATAATCACACGGTTTCGTATTATTTGTCTCTTATTTGTCTTATCTTTTGTCACATGTCTCTTGTAAATCTTAATATTTGGACGTACAACAAGAGGAAACGTGTGACAAATGATGACAGTAAGTGAAACAAACAAACTAAACTCTAATTATGTATCTTTTAAGCAATATGTAATTTTGATCACCCCTCCTCCCTCTCAGCCTCCTTTCAATCTTGGAGAATTTTCTTAAAATAAGATAATAATAATTTTTGAGGGAATATTAAGAATAAAAACTTAATATTCATTACAAAAGTTTTTAACGTAAACTTTTATGAGTGATCCTATCAATTTTTTGTTTTTTGATATCATTATCAATTACAGTGAATTGATACAAAATTCAAAATTAAAGTGACCGGCCTCATAGTGTAATTTGCTGTGCAATGATATGGTGAATTAATGTGTATTGTATTTTTATGTAATAACATTTGGAGATGGGCTGGGGCACAGCAACTACTGTTGTGTGGTCATATGAGCTCATTTCTAGATCTGTTTCGATGATTCGAACCATTCATATTTTAGAGTATATCGAGTAAAATATACTTGTAAAAAATCAAGTTGATTGGATATTGTTAACTCATTCATCAACTCACATTTGTATTCAATTTTATACTTCAAATCACAATTGTTATATATTTTTCTAGATACAAATGCAATTAGATGAAATGATTAACAATATCTGATCAAGTTGATTTTTTGCAAGTATATTTTACTCGATATATTCTAAAATGTGATCGGTTTTGATTATTGAAACAGTCTCCGAAATTGGGCCTGTATCACAGTACAACAGTGGCTGCTACAAATAAAAATAAAACTCATATTTAATTCTTTCAATATTTTGGTTGTTACAAATTTTATTATTAAAATAAATGTATTTAAATATTACAAATAAATTCATTATTTAGTCGGTTCATGACCATTATTCATTTCAGTTACAAATTTTTTATCAATTTTTATTATTTTAATTATTTAGTGATTAATATATATAATTGTTATGTATTATTTCCCGTAAGTTTCTAATATATGAGTTCGAGAAGAAAGATACAGAGGTTTTACATGTCAATCCAAGTGAGAGAGTGCGAATTTTTTAAGGAGCTGTCTTTGTATATTTCATGTATTTATACGTGTACACTGGACGAGAAAGATTGTGAGCACTTGAATTATATCTCAATGTTACAAGTTAATTCTTTGGTTGTGTTTGGTTTGTTTTTAGAATCATGATTTTAAAGGAAAAATTTTTAAATCACTATTCAAAATTTATAACTAAATACATAACTCAAAATTTTGTTCAAAAATTAATTTCAAAACTCATAACCAAATACACAATTTAAAACTCAATTCAAAACTCTTTTGAAAACTCTTTTGATGATATAGAGTGTTGAAGATGGTTAATGATGAGATTGTTAAATTATTTTTATAAAAAATATAAAAATAATAATTTCTACTTTTAAAAATATCTAAAACAAATATATATATATATATATATATTCAAATAACAGGTTGCAATTGTAAAAAATAAAAATACAAAAAATAATTTGCACTGTTCCGTTCAACCGGCTGGACGTCCAAGAAGACGACTAGGTAGACCTAATCCGCTCTTTTCAAAATTTAAAATTCAAAAATTCCTTTCAAAACTCATAATCAAACAAATTTTCTATTTTCAAAACTCAATTCACAATTCTATACTCAAATCACAACTCCAAAAAGAGAATCACAATTCCAAAACTAAACTAAACGCAACCTTTTTATATGTTATCATTCTCTTAATCATTTTATTGAACAAAATTGTATTATTGAATAATATTTTTCTAACAGACTAATATCTCAATCAAACTAATGGTTATCGTGAATTAGAATAAATTACAAATACACTCTTTAAAATTTACTTACCATTATCTTCATCTTCTTCAAATTAGACCATAATCCTAACCAAACCCTAACCCTAATTTTGGTTTCTTTTGTAATAATATATATATATATATATGTATATGTTTAATTTAAAATATTATTGAATAGGAATAAAATTTAAAAATAGATTAAGCTAATTTCTATGTTAATAATAAATATGGTGTTTAGTATAATTTAAGGTTTAGTTTGTTATATGTGTGATTAAGATAGGAAATTATGGCATTCAAGTAATTTCCCCCCCTACCGTTAATAGAGTTAGCTTTGCTTTTTAATCCTAAATCAAGAGGATCCTCTGTTTATATTTAAATCATAAAATGGTAAACTGTTCCGAAATGGAAGCAGAGTAAAGTAAATGTTGCTCTTAAACTAATCAAGTAGTGTGTTTGGTTTACATACTACAAGGGTGGTTGATGTGCCTCATAGCAAGAGTTGTTGTGCCATCAATTGGGTCCGACTCCAGATCCATTATCATGATTTAAGTTGTTCATTTTTCAAAAATGGTTCAGTAAATCATTCATAATATTAGTAACTACATGATCCAACCATATTTTTGTTTAAACAAAATGAATGTGATTTTAGAAATAAATTGGAATTTTTTAAAGTCATATATAACTGGATCATGTGACTATCGATATTTGATCAGTCTAATTTTTTACGTTAATAATAAACTCAATGTGCCCATATAAAGTGGAGGATAGTTCTAAGAATGATGTCAAAGACTCTACCTAGAATAAAAGATTCAAGAAACTCTTGGAAGGTTTGAGAGAACGCAAGAACCTTATATATAATTCTATATTTTTTAGATAGTTCTAAGAAGGGTGCCTATATAAAGGGAAGGATAGTTCTAAGAAGGATGTGGAAGCCTCGATCTAGAATAATCCTTAAAAGCTAGAGTGCCTATATAAAAGGAAGGCCTCATTTGGCCAAACCATCCAAAGGTAGTGTAATGTAAGGATATCCAATACAAGCTAAAGCATTCTTCAAATCAAATAATAAGACCCACACGCATATAGGGAGATTTGAACTACTGGACTATGAGAGTTCTGACCAATTGGGCTAGCTTCGTTGGTTGTGTTCTATTTGTATTGTATTGTTAATATTTTTTTTAGTACATCAAAGTCAGAGTATGGGAAATTATGTACAAAACCTATAAGTTTATATCTTGGCAACTTCCTTTCTTGATTAACAATGATATACATTAATTAGGATATACATTAACACCTATAATGCTTCCAAAACAATGTTGTTTTGGACTTTTTTTGTTTTTTGGTCCTACTTTTTCCCTTTTTCTATGTTATACACTTCTTTCTTACCCTACCCACAACCCAACCAAAAATGAAGTGATGATCGAATACGGCGAGCGGCAAACGATTGATGATGAACGATTGGCAAGAAAAAAAAAAATCAATATAACAGTGATTCTAATGACATGGTATTACCTTCCAATAGTTGTTTGCAAATTTTTCACTTATGTATATGTGACAAGATATTTAGTACGATTCATCAAATAGTTATTTTCTATTCTAGAATGTCTCCTGCCACATAATTTTTGTATCATGTTATGTATAAAATTTTGTTAGTATAGAAAAGAGCCGGTGTCCCTAGGGCAATATGAAAAACTTTCCTGAGTAGAGTAGAGTAGAGATGTTTAGAATACAGTAGAAAGATAATAGGCAAGTATTTTAGAAGCTTAATGATAGCCATTGCAAAGATAAAAATGTTTTAAATATGTTACAGGAGTATTCTAGAAATTTAATGGTAGTCATTGAAAAGACAAAAGTGCTTTAAATATTACCTATTGAGTATTCTAGAAGCCTAATTGTATCCATTGGATCTTGTTTATCTTAACCATTCATTGAGAAGATGAATGGGTCTATAAAAAGGAGATGGCTCATTTCAACAATTATATGATATAATGTCCAAGTTCTATTTGAAGAACCTTACATTATGTTACTTTACTAAAGTGACTTGTAAATGTTTCATAAATCTTATTGTGATGCCATTTAACTTTGATTCTTTCAATTTGGCCACTATGAAATTAGTATGTTTTATTTGGTGAGCTTGATTGGTATTTTTGCTTCTCCAGATACCATGGTTGTTCAATGGTTGATATGGATTCCACATCATTAACATCCTTAGTAGACTCCTAACTAATTGTGTTTTAGAATGTCGAAGTGTGTGTAAAAAGTGGTTGGCATTAACTTCAATACCATATTTTGCTTTTAAAAAGTAACAAAACAAGATATATTATGTGCGTTCTACCATCCACTGACAATGGAAAACCGAATTCTTTATGTGCACTAGAAAGCCAATTCTTTTCAATATAACGTATTTATCATTGGGGACAAGTTGTTGAGAAAACTTGATTTGGTCCGTCTCTTATTGGCCAAAGTGTTTTGCAACCCCAACAATTGTAAAAGGAGATTTGTGCTGGGTGGTTATACACACATGAAAATGAATACAATGTTCCTCCTTGCAACAACTCCATCATGAGGTTTAACATAGACACTAAAGAATTATGTTCTATGCCTCATCCAGGAAAGGAATGTCACTTACGACAAATGCATGAAAAGATGCGTCTATTAAAGATGGGAGGAAAATTTTCTTTCGGTTATTTGGATGTAAGATTAATTGATATGTGGGTATTGGAGGATACTAAAAATTGGTTATGGGTGAAAACATACAAGGTTAACCTTCATTGGGATATGAGGTGTTACCCTTTCATGTTTAGTGCTATTGATCCATATTATTTGAACTTTCTAGTAAAGCTTTTGAATGGAAAGGGATGTGAGGTGTTGCCCTTTTCTTTCTATTGTCTTTCATCAAATCTTCCAATCAAGGAATGCCGCCTCCGCCAGCTCAATGGAAAGGCAAGTGTGAAATCAATTTGACACGCTGTAACAACAAAATTACAAGTCCTTTTTATTATATGTGTGCCATTTCCTTTCATTCAGCTTGTGTCATTCCCTCTATTTCTATAATGTCAAAATTTCATAGTTTTCAAACTTTCTATATTTACATTTTTGAAGGTTTTTCATTCTTTCTTGTCAATTATTCCATGTATGTCATTCAAACTCTCAGCAACTTGATTGCTTGAGCATCTACACCATTTTCCTCACACCGACTTAACAGACATCGGATTTATAAAGAATGGTTTCTTGTTATTAGATAAACAAGAATGCCAAGTTTTTGGGATCTATGAACACAATTTCAAATTTAAAAAGATATTGTTAAATATTCCTAATAAAACTATGGAAAAATGATTGATTCACCGAATTTGGACTCGCTCGAATTGCCTGAATTATGTAACCACGACTGTTACCCTTGTTAACCAGCATTCGTTCGGATGACTGGTGAGCCCAAATTTGATGAATGTAGCGTTACTGTAATAGTATGTGGATGATATACATATATATCGTAAAAGCCCACACTAATTGCAAATTTTTACGAGTAATAAAACCCTTAGTTTATGCTATAACACACTCTTGAAATCCCCAAATCAAATCATTTATATTGAATAAAACATACTAGCATTAGTTTACACCAAAAATCAAATTCACAACTAGAATTAGTGTAAATTTAAAATTGAACTTTTTAAGAAACAATTTTTTTATGTACCAGGAGTTCTATTAAGGGGGGGAAAAAAAAACAAACAAACAAACAAAAGGTTTGAGGCTTGTAACAAAATAAGTCATGATTTTTAATTATGTCAATTCAAATTCCAATTTTTTTTATTCGCCTTCAATCTAAATTATTCGTCTATTTTTGTTAAGTAAAATCGATAGAAAAATAATATTTTAGTTATTAAACTCAACATAAGTATACATAAAATATGTAAAATACCATTTTTCATTGAGTTTAAAAGGGTCAATCCCTAAGATCTTTTTTTTTTTAATTTCCTCAAATTAATTTTTTATGCAATCACAACTAAGTTACCAGAATCCAATCACTACAGAACCCTAATTTTTTTTAGATTTGACAAATAAAATAAAAAATGAAATTCCACAACCTCTTTTTTTGGTTCTCTTTTGGAATAATGATTCTAATCAAAAAATTTCAAAACTCATAACCAAACACACAACTCAAAACTACTGACAACTCAATTCAAAAATTATTTTCAAAACTCATAACCAAACACACAATTCAAAACTCAAAATCAAACTCTTTTCAAAACTCTATTTAAAAAAAAAAATTCAAAAAAAATATTATTTTATTTTGTTTTTTAAAAAATTATTTTTAGAATCGTGATTTGAGTGTGGAGTTGTGTTTTGAGTTATGAGTTTTGAGTTGAGTTTTGAAAAGAGAAAATTTGTTTGGTTCTGAGTTTTGTAAAAAGTTTTGAGTTGTATTTTGAAAATTTTTGAATTTATTTTTTAAAATATTTTTAAGATTTCTTAACTTTATTTTTTTAGGGTAAATATTTTATATTTTAAATACTTGCTTATTTATTTTAATATGCACTATATTTCATACATTTGTGTGTTGTATTTTTTAAAATATTTTAAATATTAAAAAAATTTATTTTTTATTTTAAAATATATAATTTTATTTTAAATATTTTATTTTATTTTATAAATATATTTTTAAATATTTTAATTTTTTTTGTTATGTATTTGGTTACGATTTGAGTGTGAAGTTCAGAAAGTAGCATGCAGTTTTAAATTATGTGTTTGTTTATGAATTTTGAAAATAATTTTTAAATTGAGTTTTGAGTTAAGTGTTTGATTACGATTTGAGTGTGGAGTTGTGTTTTGAATTTAAAATATTAAAATATTTACAATAAAAAATATTTAAATAAAAATTATATATTTAAAATAAAAAATAAAATTTTCTTAAATTTTTTTAATATTTAAAAAAATAAATCTAAAAAATTTCAAAATACAACTCAAAATTCAAAAACTAAATACATACTCAAAACTTTTTTCAAAATTCTAAAACTCTTTTCAAAACTCATAACCAAACAAATTTACAAACGGAGCCCTAATGTTTCAATTGAAATTCCCAAATCAAAACACTCTTAAAAAAAACAAAAAAATCAAAACCGAGTTTGAATCTCCAAACATGAGGGAGTAAACAACGATGTCGTTTTTAACAAACAAAACGACGTACTTTTAAGCTATTTTCAAAACCAATTTAGTTCTACATTCACCAATAAAAAAGGGTTTTAAGGGTTTAGCGCTACATCTCCGGCGAAAACAAAGCCCACAACGTCAAATAAGTCTCTCTCTATCTCTCTGTTTGTCTGTTTATCTTTTCTAGATATATTTTAGCTTTTCATTTTGGATTTATCTCAGCTGCGAATGATTAAAGAGACACACACTTTTCAAATTTGTATTTATTGTTTTTGTTTACTTTTAGACTGTCATTAATGCTTAGGCTGGAGTAGTTCTAGGATGAATGACCCACTGGGAAGAACAAATCCGTGCGGGCATGGCCCAAAGTGGACAATATCGATGACATGTGAAGGGTTGGGGCCTTACAAATGGTATTTGAGCCAACTCTCTAAAGTATTGAGTGTGGGCCCCTAGCATCTCTCAGTGCATGTGGGCAGGCTTACGAGCTAGCAGGCTATTGTACGGGGATATGTAGCCCTAAGGGGAGTGGATTGTAAGGTCCTGGTGTCCCACATCAGAAATGGATGGAGAGTTCCTAGACTATAAAAGTAAAAACCTGGACCCTTACATAGCATTGAGGTCTTTTCCCGAGTGGTGAAATCCATAGCAGAACTCCCCAGTTAAGCGTGCTTAGGCTGGAGTAGTTCTGGGATGGGTGACCCACTGGGAAGAACATATCCGTGCGGGCATGGCCCAAAGCGGACAATATCGATGACATGTGAAGGGTTGAGGTGTTACAATAATAAGATCAAAACCAAACTTAAAGAAATTGAAAAAATCAAGGTCGATTCAATGCAACGTACCTGTCTATGGTGTTGTGAACGATTGAGCTAAGATCGTGATCCCTTGAAAAGTCGCAAGAAACACTAGAACTACGACTGTTGTAAATCTAAACTTTGTGAAGGCGATGTGGTAGAGGCGGTCAAAGATTTGAATGTCTACTTCGTTGAAATCGAATTATTTCTCAAATCGAAACAATATAGATTTTGTGGATATCATGGAGGCTACGGTGACGCAGAGTCAACGGTGATTGTTATTCTCCCCACTATTGACGACGATTCCACTGAAAAATGTCACGAAGAGCGAGCAAATGGATGTTGACGATGGTGATGGCAATACATATTGGGGTGGGCGTTTAGAAGAGAGAGAGAGAGAGAGAGAGAGAGAGAGAGAGGGGCGGCGAAGGAGGAGTGGTGGTCAGTCGGTGGTGACGTCGGTGAGAGGAGGAGATGGTGGTGGGCGAACAACTATCGTAGTGGTGCTATCAGAGAGGAGAGATAAGTGGGACGATGGCAGCGAGGTCAGTGAGAGAGAACAACCATCGATTGACAAACCATAGCTCAAGTGCGGGAGAGATACAAGAGAGAGAGAGAGAGAGAGAGAGAGAGAGAGGAGGAAGAAGAAACCGATGGCGGCAGTTAGGGTTTGGGTCTCGGATTTGAGAGAGAGGGATTTTGATTTTTTCTTTTTTTGCACTATGTATGTCATATATATAGAGGGTATTTTGGTCTTTTTGTCTAAATTTGTCTATTTAGACAAAGTATTCTACCACCTGGACTTTTGGCCACAGAAAATCTAAAAATGGACTTTTTGCCCAAGCACCCTAATAAATATGTTATGATTAGATTAAGAAGAAAATATATAAATTAATTATGTAGAGTATTGATTTTTTCTTTAATATTCTTTTTGAATTATTCATACATATTGTATATATAGCGATTCCGGGTTTTTACCCCCTGTGTACAGAAGTCCAGACTTGTCTCCGTGGATGTTAGTAGTTGCTTATATCTTGTTTGCTTCCTTTCGTACCTTGTATTTGAGTCATAGGATGTGTTGGGCAGGTTTGTTACAGGTTGGTTGAACTTAGAAACCAAAAGTAGTTGCCCAGATTTTCGCCTTCACGCTCGAGCGAAGCTTTTGACGCTCGAGCGGGCCCTTCGTTGTTGCTTCTCCGCTCGAGCGGATGTTTTGACGCTCGAGCGTGATTTTCCATCTCCCAGTATTTCCTCTGCAGTGTTCGACGCTCGAGCGGGAGTTTTGACGCTCGAGCGTGAGTTTGTGTGTGACGCTCAAGCGGGAAGTGTTACGCTCGAGCGGGGACCTGGTTCAGCAAAAAGTTCTAGGAGTGTGTATCCGCCGCTCAAGCGGGAGTTTTGACGCTCGAGCGGGAGTCTGTGAGTGACACTCGAGCGGGGTTTTCCACGCTCGAGTGGGGCGATTTTTATAACAACTTCGGGATTCCCTTTTTGAATCACTTTTTCACATCTCTTCTCTCTCTTACTTTTTCAAAAGACACCATTGGAGAGTTTCTCTCTCTAAACCCTTCCCTTCTCTCTAGGTATTGATCTAGTAGGAGTTGTTTCCTCACCTTGGTTCTTTACAAAAGTTGTGTTGATCGTCGAGGGCTACGTTTTGATCTGAGCATATTGAATTTTGGAGCACTTTGAGTTTCGTCATCTTCTTCCTTTGAGCTCCAAATTTGAAGTAGGGATATCCTACTCCTTCTCATGAGCTTTGTCTTTGAATTTTAGCATTTTGATGATTTGGGGATTGTTGGGTAATTTTGAGAAAGTTTAGGGCCTTTGTGTAATTTTACAAAAGTTAGGGTTTTGTTTATATAAACTTATATGCATGTTTGGAATAGAGAAATGAGATCAATATTGAATTATGGGTGAAGATGGAACCTTAGGGTTGTGATGTTAATTATGGGAAATGCTCTAATTACATTGAGAAATTAATTGGTATAATTAATTTGAAGAAAAGAGGAATTGAATTGAGAATGTTAGAATTGGACGTGTATGGGATTAAAGGGTGTAGTTAGATTCATTCATCGCTCACCTAGTTGAAATGTTGATTATATATCCATTTGGTGTATTTATTTTCAGTATAGAAATAACTGCTTTGGGCTATCGGTGTAGGATAATCTTGATTGTTGTAGACAATGCATGAGAATTAGGCAAACTAAAACTAATCGATTGAGTATGCTATCGAATATAGCGACTGGAATAATACATTAACCTTATGTATTGATTGGCTGTATATGATCTATATTTATATACATGTGTTGTGTGGGAGGAGATAGGGGATGTACTCCACGGTTTAGGGGGAGATAGGGGATGGACCTCTAAACCGGATTTTTGTGTGGCATTGATACAGTGCTACAATGTGTATCAAGTGTTGATTATGGAAGTGTTTGAATTGATTTGATATAGCACTAAAATGTATATCGTTATCAATTGTGAAGTATAGAAGTGATTCTATGTTATGTTGATACAGCACCGAAATGTGTATCTTTCGCAAAGTGTGGAAATGATTTATGTGTTATTGATACAGCATTGAAATGTGTATCCTTCATGAATTTCGAAAGGGTTTTAAAGATGAGTCTTAACCTCATTAAGTTATTTGGCTAGGTGCAGAGCCTTGTTTTCAAACTCAAAGTTGAAAAGAAATGGGAAATGAAGTGTAACATGAACTTAATGTCATGAAACCGAAATGTGATATATGTGGATGTATCTATGTTGACCATCTATCAACTGCTAATCCCTTAGTCATTATTCATAGCTGGTTTAGTGTATTTCTACTGGGCTGTGGCTCACCCTTTATGGGACATCATTTTCAGGTACAGGTAGCATGCCACCTCCAAAGACATAGCTTGGGAGGCAAGAGGCAGACAGACTTTTGTCGTTTTGTTATCTTTTGGATGTATTACATGTAAATTCAAGCCAAGGGCTTAATGTGTATTTGAGTTAGTACTCTTTTTTTTTTTTTTTTTTTGTAACCAAGTGTTAACTTGGAAAGCTGTAAGCCTGTAGGGCATTTGCTTTTGTTTTTAACATGTAAAACTCATTGTAATGAACTACTCTGGTGAATAGAAGAATACTTATCATTTATATCAATGCATGTCTAAATTGATGGGTTCTAATGTTATTTTTTGAGGGCGTTACAGTATATAGGTATATATAATTTAAATATTTTGTAATAAATAATTTCATGTTAAATAAAAAATTAAATATAAATTAATATTAATACATCAATAAGATAGAGAAAAAAATAAAAAATAAAAAAAAATTAATTTGATCCATGCAATGCACATAATTAAGCACATTCTGTATTATTTATTTATTTATTTATTAAGATAACTTTTTTCTTCAAATATCATAATAATTAAATTATATTGTGTGAATATACTTGAACCAAGGGAAAGGAACAATTGGACGGAAAAACCCCAAATCCTTATCTGAACCCTAGGAGTTTGTTCGTGATTATGATAAAGTGGATGTTAATAAGTAAAAACTTGGAAAATCCTTGAAATTGTTGACATTGGATGAGAAATATAAATGTTATAGAATGTGTTTGAGGTGCCCACTTGCCCGGTTATGTGAGGAAGATGAATGTGGGGTCATCTTTCAAGTGCCCACTGCCCGGTCCGTGTGAGGGATGTGAATGTGGGGAAGTGTGAGGTGTCCATTCGCCGGTTCGTGTGAGGACGATGAAAGTGGGAAAGTGGGACGCATCCACATGCCATCCATGTGAGGACGGAGAAAGTATGGAAGTTGATAATGATCAATATTTGTAAAACAAAGTTAGGAATACAAATAAATCCTTGGCTTTTAGAATTGATTTATGCACATATACATCAAATGTTTATATACTTGGTTAAAGTTATTCTCTACTGGGCAAAAGTACTCATCCCTATTTACTAACTTTTCAGGAAACGAAGAAATCCAAAATCGCCAATGAAGAAGGAGAAGAAAAAGACCTTTTATTTAATTATCTTTTGTGAATTGAGAACTGTAGTGAAATCATGGAACCCTTTTGTTTATTTTGGCTTGAGACTTGTAAAGTTTATTTTGTATAGGTTCCAATGCAATTAATACTAATAGGGGATCAATGTAATTGTTTTGTAAATTTTTTCTAGCTCATTAAACAAGATAATTATTGTGTAATTGTTCTGCAAACCAAATCTGCCATTCAATGAGAAAGAGAACTAATTGGGTGGAATTATGTTGTGCTTATGTGAAAATTGTATGTTAATGGTCTCGTGTAATTGATTTTGGCGGAGTGTTACAAATTGGTATCAGAGCTAACTAGGTCGAATACCTAGAGCTCATGGGATGTGACTTTGTCACATTTGGTTGTCATGTTAGTCTGAGGAGTAGATGGTTTTGTTTGGTTATGTGTTTATATGAATAGGTGCGTATGGGGTCTTTCCTCTAAGGTATGACTTGTGTTCATTACGTTCATCAAAGTCCCATTGGAAAGGCATCTGATCAATGCTTTTTCCACTAGGAAATCCTTCAATGTCGTGAAATGAGTTAATATCCTAGGAGAAGGATCTATATGTGTTCTATTTGTTTACATGTTTAATTATTGAGAATGATATTAAGACTTGAGGAGAAAGTAATGAACTAGGATATGAATTGTGAGCTAATCCTATCCACATCTACTCTTAGGGGTCGTGGTAGGCCTCGTCGGGGCGGTAGGAATATTCGAACTCAACCAGAGATCCCACCTCAAGAAAAAAGAGTGGGTCAAAATAATGTGGCCGCTCCACCGGCCCAATACGCTATGGGAGTGTTGGCTCGAGAAATGGCCGAGGCCCTTACAGAATCAATGGATATTCTTAGAGCTGAACAAGCCGCTAGAACAATTGAAGGGGAGACTAGAGTTTTATTCCTGAAAAAGGAATTTTTCCACTCAAATCCTGCCGAGTTTCTTGGGGGTGCTAAACTGTTAAAGGCGGACGAACGACTTAAGCAAATTACTAAATCTTTTGAGATTTTAGATATTTGAATGTTGAACTTTGGGTGGCGCTTGCTAGTTATCAATTGAAGGGGGATATCAGCCAATGGTGGAAATATGGCAAGGGTCGAATTGAGCATACTTGGGAGGTGTTTACTTATGCCTTTCAAGAGAAGTACCTCCCTCCCACTGTGAGGGAATGTTTGCGGAGAGAGTTTGAAGAACTTGAACAATTCGATTCCACAGTGGTGGAGTTTAAGGCTACTTTTACAAGCCTATATCGTTTCGCACCCGACCTGGTAGCTACTGAGGAGCGTACGTGTCTAGAATTTGAGAAGAGACTGAGACTGGGAATTTTGATAAAAGGGATGGGAAACATGATCCAGGATTATGATAGGTTGGTAGAGTCTGTGGCACATGTAGAGATTATGCTTGAAGGAGAGGAAACGAAGCGACGACTCAAGAGACAAGGGTTTACATAATCTTGAGGGGATTCTGTGGCATCAAAGAAGTTGAGGAGTTCTACATTTTCTTATGTACCATCGCCACTGGTTGCACCATCAAATTTTATGCCGGGAAAGAGTGTGGATGGTACGAGACAAAGTGAGATCACTTGTTATCGGTGTGGTGAAAAGGGCCAAAAGTCCACTACGTGCCCACAGAAGGGTAATCAACAGCAACAGTCTTCTACACATTCTCAAAATTTGGCTTTAGGTGGAGGTCAATCGCCCGTTTGTTATCAATGTGGCCAGTCAGGTCATATGAAGAAGTTTTGTCCCCAATTTACCAGGACGACTAGTGCTTCAGGGTTTCAGGCCGAATAGAGCCAGAGACAGACTCACCAGCCAGTTCAATCTGGACAAGCATCTCGAACTGTACATGGAGCTACCTTCACACAATTTGTACCATATGCCTATCAACAAAGGGGTGAGCAAAGTGAACAGAGGCCTCAAGGAAGAGTTTATGCTGTCACCACATCTGAACAGTCAACCAGACCTATGGTGATGCGAGGTACATATCTCATATATAATACTTGGGCAAATGTGTTGATAGATACAGGTGCATCTCATTCATTCATAGCACCCTCATTCGCATCCATGTTGGGGTTAGAAGCTGAACCATTAGAATCTTCTCTTGTTGTAGAATCACTAATTAGGGTAAATTGGTTTTGACCCACGGGTGCCGCAGGTGTGTGATCGAAGTCACTAACCGCCAACTACCTTTTAGTTTGGCGTAGTTAGAGATGACTAGTTTTGATGTCATTCTCGGTATGGACTGGTTGTCCTCTTTTCGTGCAGTAATAGATTGTTATCGTAGGAAAGTTATTCATGTACGGATGGGGTTGACTGTTTCTTTTTTCTGGGGGATAAGTCTGATAGACTTTTACCCCCGTTATATGACTTACATAGTCGAGGTAAATTCACTTCTCTTCTTGCAACCTTGATGACTGATGGGAATGGTGAAATGTGAGGGGTATTTCCTAGGGTGGTTTGTGAGTATTTGGATGTTTTTTCGGAGGACCTTACCGAACTACCACCACATCGGGAGGTCAAGTTTTCCATAGATCTAGTGCCAGGTATCACACCCATTTCCATGTCACCCTATCAATTCGCCCTAGCAGAGTTGCTTGTTTTGAAGAAACAATTACAAGAGTTATTAGATAAGGGCTTTATATGCCCTGGGGAGCCCCGACTCTCTTTGTGAAGAAGAAAGATAGTTCCTTACGGTTATGCATTGATCATCGTAAGCTAGATAGGGTCACTGTGATAACCCTGTTTTGTATTATGTTAATTAATCTTAATTATGATTGTGATTATGTGTTTGATATGATTTTGGGTGCCATTTATATGATTATATGTGGTTTTGAATTTCTATCTGTTCACCATAGGAAAATCTGTTCAACTTGCTGTTATGAACCGAAAATTGAAGGCCTTATCGGCCACAGAAACCGAAATTGACTATGTCATTGTGATTGTCATAATTTTTAGAGCCTATGGTGAAATTTAATTAAAAACTGATTTGGAACGATTTAATTAGTTTAAACTGATTGAATTAAGCACCATTGATTAGTTTTAATTAAATGTGATTAGGGAAATCATATATATATGAGCTAAGTGTGCTTAAGCTCACATTTTTTAGCACAAATCAGATTCTACACCCTGGAGAGAGAGGGTGAACAAAATTTAAAGAGAGAAAGGAGGCATTTTTGAAGATTTTTGCAAGGGAACTCAAGATTTGGAAGGCTAGGCTCAAGAACTAGCTATAATTTGAAAGATTTGAGCTCCTAGGTGAGTAAATTCATGAGTTTGAGCTTGTGATTTTGTGAATTCAAGATTAAATGGTAACCAAGAACATGAGTTGTGTTGATTATGATGAGATTGAAGTCTATATGCACATGTATGCATAGAATTGCTATGAATTGCCATGAATTTGCATAATCTAATGTGTAGCATGTCAAATATAAAAGATTGAGAGTTGGATCATACATGCAAGCATGGTTTTGTTGAGTTTCATGAGAATAAACACCATTTGCACCATTTGGAATAGAATTAGAGTCAAGAGTTTCCATGCATGCATGATTAATGTAGATATGGGGTTTGTATGAGGTTTGAATGCATGGGTTTTGATCATACAAGAGAGATGTTGGTTAATTTGAGAATCTAACCATAATTTTGAACAATTAGCCTCATATTGACTATGTTCTCATGTTATATGATGTGTTTCCATGTTTTTGTGTCCAAAACAAGAGTTTTGAGCCTTTGAATGTTGAGTTTGAACAGTAAGAACAATTCTGGAAATTCTAGAATTTGGCATGTCCGCTCGAGTGGGGAGGGCGCCGCTTGAGCGTGAATTGTTAGTTCTCAGAACTTTTGCAGACTTTGATGTCTGCTCGAGCGGGGAGATTCATGCTCGAGCGCCAAGCCATGTAGTTTGACTTTCAGCTCGAGCGTCCGAAGTCACGCTCAAGTGTAGAATGAGGCAACTAGTACTTTTGCAGACCTAAAGGGTCCGCTCTAGCTGCATAAGCCATGCTTGAGCGGGGAGCCTTGTTTCAAAAATTTTGTAAAAATGTCTTGTGTTTCACTTTCTGTTCTCTTTCATTTCTAAGCACTCTTAGGCATGCATTGAGTATTGTAAATGAGTTAAAAGAATAAGAAAGAAGCCTAAGAGGGATGTATGAATTAAGAACGGATTGAATCGTTTGTGACCCATATATGTGTTATGTATTATGTAGGGTCAAGCACAAGGACGAAGCCACTAGCAGAACACTATGAGTAATATCTTAGTAAAGATATTTTGAAGTATGTTATTTGTCTTATTGCTTATTCCTTTGTAAGTCTTATAAGCTTGTTAATTTGAATTGTGGGCAAATATTTGTTTTGCTATATGATTGGGCCAAAGGCCGTTGGATACGAATGATTGAGCCAAAGGCCGTTGGATATGAATGAAATGGGCCAAAGGCCGTTTGGCATGAATGATTGGGCCAAAGGCCATCGGACATGAATGATTGGGCCAAAGGCCGTCGGACATGAATGATTGGGCCAAAGGCCGTTTGACATAAATGATTGGGCCAAAGGCCGTTTGACATGAATGATTGAGCCAAAGGCCATCGGATACAGACGATTGGGCCAAAAGCCGTTGGACATGAATGATTGGGCCAAAGGCTGTCGGATATAAACGATGGGGCCAAAGGCCGTTGGACATGAATGAATGGGCCAAAGGCTGTCGGATATGAGTGAATTGGGCTCGAGGCCGTTTGATGCATCTAGAACTTTTGTCATTTGATACATTAGATAGAAACATGAATTGGGCCCAAGGCCGTCTGATGTAACTGTTTCAAAGTTCGTTCATGTATCTTCTCTACTTGATATTATTCACTGGGCTTTCTCTCACTCTCATTCATGTGTCTGTAGGTGAGCCAAGAGACGTACAAGCCCAGCCTCGGTGAAGAATGTGTGAAACAGTCGAAGTTTTGAAGAGTCAGCCCATACGTCTCACGCACGAGACTTGTTTTCACCATTTTGTTCTTTTGCTATATGTTTGCTATGTTGGCGAAAACTTTAGAACACTTTTGTTTATAAACTTTTGGGTTGGTTGACTATGACTCGAATGATCCTGTTGTGTAAAGCTATATGTTAACTTCCTTTGACGTGAGTTATTAATGAATATATGTGAAATGTTATAATGTGCCATGTAAGCACAGCTCTATGGACAAAAGTTTTAAGTTCGCTTCTGTTTTGGCCCCTTGACTCTATTAAAAAATATCTAATCTGGTTTGAGGCCGTAGGTAATCTCTTGATTACTGGCCGGTTATGACCTTAATCCATAGGGGCGGGTTCGGGTCATGACAGTCACGGTTAAGAATAAATACCCGTTACCAAGAGTAGATGATCTTTTTGACCAACTCAAGGGCTCTCAGTGTTTCTCAAAGATAGATCTAAGGTCAGGCTACTATCAGTTACGTGTGAAAGAAGAGGACATTCCAAAAATGATTTTTCGTACACGTTATGGCCATTATGAATTTCTTATGATGCCGTTTGGATTAACCAACGCCCCTGCCACCTTTATGGACTTGATGAATCCGGTTTTCCATGAATATGTTGATAAGATTGTGGTAGTTTTTGTGGATGATATTCTTATATATTCGCCTTCTGAGGAAGAACATGAGTTACATCTTCGTATTGTGCTGTAATTACTTAAGCAGTATAGATTATATGCCAAGTATGAAAAGTATTTTTGGGTCATGTTGTTTCCAAGGATGGAGTTACCGTAGATTCTTCAAAGATCAAGGTGGTGCAGAATTGGGAGCGACCTAGGAATGCATTTGAAATCCATAGTTTCTTGGGTCTTACCGGTTAATATAGACGAATTTTGAAGGACTTCTCCACATTAGCTTCTTCGTTGACTAAGCTATCGAGAAAGAGGGTGAAGTTTGTGTGGAATGAAGCATATGAGAAATCCTTTTTAGAATTGAAAACTAGGCTAACCACTGCACCAGTTCTAGTCATCCCCGAGAGAGGTTTGGGTTACACTGTGATGCCTCTAGGGAGGGTTTGGGATGTGTATTGATGCAGGAGGGTAAAGTAGTGGCTTATGATTCGTGCCAACTAAAGAACCACGAGAGAAATTATCTAACACATGATTTAGAGTTAGTCGCTATTATTTTTGCCCTAAAATTGTGGAGACATTATTTGTACGGGGAGAAACTTGAGGTGTTCTCCGATCATAAAAGCCTTAAATACTTATTTTCCCAAAAGGATTTGAATTTGCGTCAAATGAGGTGGATAGAATTTTTGGAAGATTATGACTTTGAATTACCCTACCATCCCGAGAAAGCAAATGTGGTAGCCGATGCTTTGAGCAGAAAATCTGTAAGTACTCTTAGTAATCTCTCTATAAGGAATGGAAAATGTTGGGTAATTTGGGTGAGTTCAATTTGCATCTTGGTAAATCTTCGGCGCATGCCACCTTGTTTTCCGTTCTTACACAACCAACACTTGTTACTTGAGTTATGGAGGCACAACAGAATGATGTAAAAGCCGAGATAATCAAGGAGAAAATTTCACAAGGGAAGGAAGAAAGGGGTTTGAGGGTCGATTCCAAATCAAATGTCTAGTATCTGGACTGTCTTTTTGTACTAGAGTCATGTAAAGAAGTAGTACTTCGAGAATTTCACCACTCCCGTCTTACAATGCATCCAGGGGGGACAAAAATATACCATGACCTTAGCTAACAATTTTGGTAGAGAGGTATGAAGCGTGATGTGGCATCATTTGTATTCAAGTGTCTAACTTGTCAACAAGTCAATGCCGAACATCAACGGCCAGTTGGGTTATTACAACCCTTGCCCATAGCGGAATGGAAGTGAGAACATATTACTATGGATTTTGTTTCAGGCCTTCCTAGGACACAAAGAGGTAATGATGTTGTTTGGGTATTGGTGGATCGATTGACTAAGTCAGCCTATTTTCTAGCTATGAATATGGGGGACTCAGTTGATTATTTGGTAGAACTCTATGTTAAAGAGATTGTTAGGCTTCATGGAGTCCCATGAGTATTGCCTCGGATCGGGACCCTCGTTTCACTGCACGGATGTGGCAAAGTCTACAAACAGTTACGGGTACTCAATTAACCTTTAACACTACTTACCATCCACAAACGGATGGGCAATCTAAGCGTACTATCCAAATTCTAGAATATATGCTAAGAGCTTGTGTACTAGACCTTAAAGGTGCTTGGGAGAAATACCTACCTTTAGTAGAATTTGCCTACAATAATAGTTACCAAGCTAGTATTGAGATGGCTCTTTTTGAAGCTTTATATGGGTGACCATGTAGGTCACCGATGTGTTGGAGTGAGGTGGGAGACTCACCTATGCTTGGGCCGGAGTTAGTTCGTGAAACCACTAAGAAAATAACTCTCATTCGGAAGCAATTAGTAATGACTTATGCTGATAGAAGGGGAAGACCTCTCTCTTTTGATGTAAGTGATCATGTATTCTTAAAGATCTCACCTAGAAAAGGTTTAATGAGATTTGGGCGGAGCGGTAAATTGTCATAGAAATTCATTGGCCCCTTTGATATTATAGAACGGGTGGGGGAGATAGCTTATCGCCTTGCCTTGCCCCCGTAATTGTCCGGAGTGCACAATGTATTTCATGTTTCCATGCTTCGCAAATATGAACCTGATCCTTCTTATGTTTTGGACTAGATGAATTTAGAGGTGGATGAGAATGCTTTGTACGAAGAAAGACCGATGAAGATCTTAGATACAAGAGAACAAGTTTTGAGAGGCAAGGTGATTCCCTTGGTCAAAGTATTAGGGAACCACCACAAAGTGAAGGAGGCCACTTGGGAGCAAGAGGCCGAAGTTCGTGAAAAGTACCCAGATTTATTCAACGATATGTAAACTTGTTATTTGTAATTTTGGATGTTTGTAAGAAAAGTTGTCAAAAAAAATAAATGAAATAAATCTAAACTTCCATGTTTTGTTTGAAAATTTACCTTGATTTTGCTTTGATTACAGAAAAGTGATGGTTGAGATTATTGTTGTGGTGATATTTACCTTCGTGGGAGTTATTAGAATTATTTTGGCAGCAATTATGCTGATTTCGGGGCGAAATTCCTTAAGGGGGTAGGCTGTAACAGCTGACTTTGGGTCACCGCTTGAGCGATCATTTGGTTGCTTGAGAGGAGAATTGCTGCTCCTAGTATCTCGTGGGTTTACAAATGAGACCACTCAAGCGAAGGAATTGTCGCTCGAGCGTAAAATGTGAGATTCCAATATTTTCACTATAGCTCTGCAAAACTTCTGAGACCTTGCGTTTACTGCTTGAGCGGTGGAAAGTTTGCTTGAGCGGTCCCTTTGCATTTTGGTTCTTAGCTCGAGCGGTGGAAGTTTCGTTTGAGCGGTCATGTCGGGATAGCAGATTTAGAACACAATCTAAACACACTTTTGACTCACTTTTTCATCTTCTCTCTCTCTCTCTTTTTCCCCTTTTCGAAAACCCTAGTGCTAAAACACTAGATTTTATCTATGTTTAGCAAAAATCCATCTTAGTTCCTTCATTAAAGTCGTTCTCCTCTCCAAGAGCTACACTCTGAACAGATTAAAACGGGGTATCTTGAAAGCTCATCGGGTGGACCTTCATCTTTCGTTACACAACTTTGAGGTAGGAATATCTTTACCCTTGTATATCCACATTTTGGTTTAAATAGGTATGAATCTTAAGGTTTATGGGATTGTTGAGATGAATGAAGTATACTTATATATATATATATCCATAGGTTGTATAGTAGGAAGTATTTCTTGAAAGTGATGATGGATTATGACATTAACTATGAAATAATGTGTAAATATACTTGAACCAAGGGAAAAGAACAATTGGAAGGAAAAGCCCAAATCTTTTTGTGAACCCTAGGGCTTTGTTCGTGATTATGACAAAGTGGATGTTAATAAGTAAAAACTTGGAAAATCCTTGAAATTGTTGACATTGGATGAGAAATGTAAATGTTATAGAATGTGTTTGAGGTGCCCACTTGACTGGTCGTGTGAGGACAACGAATGTGGGGTTGTCTTTGAGGTGCCCACTACCCGGTCCAAGCGAGGGTGGCGAATGTGGGGATGTGTGAGGCGTCCACTAGCCAGTTCGTGTAAGGATGATGAAAGTGGGAAGATGTGAGGCGTCCACATGCCATCCGTGTGAGGATAGAGAAAGTGTGGAAGTTGATGATGATCAATATTTGTAAAACAAAGTTAGGAATACAAATGAATCCTTGGCTTTTAGAATTGATTTATGCACATTTACATCAAATGTTTATATACTTTGTTAAAGTTATTCTATACTGGACAAAGGTGTTCATCCCTATTTACTAACTTTTTAGGAAATGAAGAAACCCAAAATCGCCAATGAAGAAGGAGAAGAAAAATACCTTTTATTTAATTATCACTACAAGAAAACAGTCCAAATAACACAAAGGTTTTTACGACGGCATAGATGTCGTCGCCAAAAATGTCTTTTGCCACGGCGTTTTTAAACTGTCGTAAAAAATGGTCTTTTACGACAGCGTTTTCAAACCGTCGCCAAAAATGGTCTTTTGCGACGGCAGTGACCCCGTCACTAATGAATATACAAGAAAAATACAGAAACATTTGCGACACCTGGTGTACCGTTGCAAAAAAAAAATTAAGACAAAAAACATTTACTGTCGCAAATAGTGGACCATTTGTGATGGCGAAAGTCCGTCGCAAAATAACTCTTGTTAAAATGACGTCATTTTATTTGTTAGGATTTACCATTTGTGACGATTTAAATATGTCGTCGTAAAAAGTAATAAAAATTTCTCTATCCCACTCATTTTAGCCATCCGCGGTCAAGTTTTGCCCCAAATCCCCTAAAACCTTTCTAAAACCAACCCAAAATCCCTAACACCTTTGTGAAACCAAAATCCCTAAATCCTTCAACGACGGTGAAGGATGACGAGCAACAGCGAGTGACGGCTAGCAGCGAAGGACGACGAGCAGCGAGTGACGACGGCGATGGCGAGTGACGACTGTATGCCCTTTCTCTCTCTCTCTCTCTAATTACATCCAAAGCCCTCTCATTTTTTTGAATATATTTTTTTTCTCCATTGTTGTTTGGGGATGTCATTGGAAAATAAGTTAAGTGGAATGATTGTTACTGATGTCTTTGTAGTCGATGTCTTGTACAGTGTCGAATTCGATAGCAAACAAATGGTTAGAGAACTTGCATATTTTGAGTGGAGTTCTAGTTTTGAAGATGCATTGCAATTAGCCTTCATATTCTGTACTCATGTGATTGTTCTGTACTCCCCAACTTAATTTCAGGATTTTTTTAAACTATGATGTGTATAATTTTCTTGTATATATTTACCAGCGATTTAATGGTTCAAATTTAAATCGATTGTTATTTTCTTGTATATATTTACCAGCAATTTAATGCTATTTAATGGTTCATGAAGGGATGAGCTGCCTTACTCTTTTTAGATTTTTATCAAATTTGAGTAAAAATATGACTGTTGGAAATTTGGCAAAGAATTAGGTTCATCCTTGATTTGGTGAAAATTTTTCTTGATTTTGATACAAGTTTGATGAAAATGATTGGAGCTCAATTTTAGCTCTTTATTTATCAATTTTGAATTTGATGAAAGAATTAGAGATGATTTTAGGTCATATTAACAAGACTTGGTGTATGATTTGGTTTTCTGTTTGTAAATCTGAGTGGTTTGCAATTTGTAAACTTTAATTTCCTGGTTGTTTCCTAAAAAATCTACCTGTTTCCACCAAGAAAAAAAAGAAAAAAGAAGAAGAAGGTTGAAACTGATTATGTGACTACTCATCAAACTTATTCGATAAAGTTTCTTGAATATTTCTTGTTAACTAAGGCCATCTCCAGCCCTTACACATATTTTTACTTGGATAATTGGATTTGATTAAGAGTTTATTTGATATAGAGTACTCAAATCACCAAATTCCAATTTCAATAGAAATTTGGTCAGTGGCACAATTGTAAAATTGAAAGCTGTTATATCACCACCACAAATTACCTTCAGAAATTTGGGTTTAAAAAAAATCACTCTCTCTTGATTTGGGTCAAAATTTTAGTAAAACTCATTTTGGTGTGAGTAAAAGTAGAGTAGATAAAGATTTTGATTATAGTATTTTTTTTTTTCTTTCTAAATGAGATATCTTTTATTCTAATATTAATATGAATACAGAGTTATGGTAATTATTAAGTAGAGAGTTTTAGGAGTTAAGACAGAACACCTTGTAGGAGAAATAGTGAGGCTACCATCCTAAGCGATGTTGTTGGTTTTAAACTGTGCTTTCACGAATTTAGAACGTGTTGTTACTGGGAATGATTGTAACCTAACTTGTATAAAACCCAGGAACTTGTACAAAAATGATACCTGGTTTGATGACATTATGATGTAAAGTTTCTTTATAGAATGCCTTTTCAATTCCTCATCATATGTAAAGTTGTAAACGTTTATAAAGCTTATCTTAGATTTTTTCTCTATTTACAATATAGTCTTGTTACTGCAAAATCCATCTTAGTTTGTGTGCCTATTTCTTTTTACACAAGACTGTTATTCATTCGTTTTCTTTTTATATATATATTTCTTGGATTTTATTACATTAACAATGGCAGATACATCACCTTTATGCATATATCACACAAACTTTGACTAAAAAAAGCCTATAATTTCAAACTTATATATTTTCTATGGTTCATAATGTATCTACTTGCCAGAATCCTTAGCCAAGTTTGGGACCCTCAATGTGAATCTTCTACACTTTCCGAATTTGCTTAAAGAAGCGATCTTTGAGGGAAGTACAAATGATGGATAAGAGTTGGATTGATTTGCCAAATAGGACATCGAGGGAATACATTAATGGGATTGATCAATTCCTTATGTTTGCCTACACTAATAGGGTTGAAGGTTTGATGATTAGTTGTTTGTGTAGGAAATGTGAGAATCGATACCATTTTGTACGAGAGGGTGTACGGGAGTGTAGACCACCCGGAGAACTCTACTCTCCGCGCCGCGAGGGCGCGAATCGCTTTGTTCTTAGCTACTACAATTCAGACTCGTGTCACGATTCTGAATCTAATCTTACAAAGTGCAATGTGAGACCGATAAATCACCAAAGAGTCCAAATCCGGCAAATCGTTTTGGAAAACTGATTTTTATAAAGAAGTGCCAAACACGGACTGCTTTGCCAGATACAGAGTCGCCACCTAAATATTTTATTTCGGGGGAATTTAGGAAACCCTGACTCGTGCCTAAGGCCACATGTCCCTCATCACCAAAGTTGCCTCGGCTTGGGAACTTGGGTACGAGAGGGGAAGGTCATGCAATAAGCACCCCTGCTCGCCCGATCAAATATCGGCCTTTACTAACATGATATGTTGTTTTTGAAAATAATTCTTATTCCAGTTATTAACCTAGAATTACTATGTGATGCGCACAACATACAAGTATAGACTAGATCGCCTAAGTTGGAACAAAACATTTCATGTTCGTTTGTTTGAAAACGGTTTAGAAGTGCTACTCGCAAGTAGGCTAAGACGCATATTTTGATGAATCGTTCCAATTCAAGCAATCTAACCTTTACCCACAAGCATTCAGGCAATTAATCAAATAAGCAGTTAGCCTCATGGCAAGCATGCTAACATGGCAACACTAACACACATGCAGTATGCTAAAGCGTAAACACTCACAGTGTACTCCGAGCCAAAACAGAGAACTAGTTAGAAATCATGCATGATCTTAGTTTATGTTAAGATGGCTAATGCAACACATGCAAAAATGCAACTAAAATAGGCTCGGCTATTCTAAGATGGCATATTAAATGCAACTTGGTACATGTATTCAAATTGGAATTGAAATACAATGCAGTTAGTATGATGCGCCGAGCCCGGTGCATACAAAACAGATGAATGGATGCACACATGCAAGCATAAGGTATGCTAATCGAAACATGCCCTAAAACTAACCATCGTAAGCGATTAAGTAAAAGGGAGAAAAAAAATGGGGGTTGAAAGACATGCATCACACACACGCACGCTTATTACAACAGTTGGCCCTCTCGACGGAGGGTCCGAATAAGAAGCTAACTAGCTAATCTAAGCTAATTAAACTAATTATTACATCACAAAACTAGCTAACTAACAAGCTAACTAATTAAGCTATTACAACACAAATTGAATAGTTAAACGCATTAACTAATTAAGTACAAACCAAATAGCTAACTAGCTAATCAAATCAGCTAAGTAAAGCAATAAATCAGGAGCCTCAAGGCGGGAAGTATATGCATGCTCGGTCGCCTCGTTCGGAAATCCGTCACGATGCCCCAACTTGCCTCTGTTTGCAACTGTCCTCAGAACCTTGCACCAAGCTCCAGAAAGCTTCCAACTCACCTTGGGGACCTGTGGGAGGGTTGCCGACCACCTAGGGGTGTTTCCAGCCACCTACCAACCACTTTTCTTTGTTGCAGACCAGAAAAAGTGGTCGGCCCGCTAGTTTTTCTAGTCGGCCGAGCACTTGTTGCTGCACTTCTCCAGTTTGCTGCAACAGAGAGCAAGAAAAGGCATGGCAATGTATTTGCAAGATATGTGTACACAACCACCCTCTCTATCATTTCATAAGCTCAAGGGAGTGCGATTCTCGACCCTCGGGCCACCAATCACGCATCTCGATGCATGATGGCCAAGAAGCCAAATTGCACAATTCAATGTAAAATGAATGCACACATAAACACATAAAGCCTAGAACTCTATCACGTATGATCAAGAGCGTCGGTGATCGAGAATTGAGGAACGTTTCATCACTTCAAGTATGAAACATCCCTCATTTCTCATGTTTGGACTAACACCTAATCCAAACACAATGCAAGCAACAACATGCATAACACAATGCAATGTAACATGGCATGTAAACATGTAACGCAAGGCATGCAAAACACAATGCAACTACATGGTATACACAATGCAAAGAATAACATGGCATACACAATGCAATGTGACATGATCAACTTAACAAAGCTAATGACATGCAAATAATGCTAATGCATGCATACATAAAGCAAGGCAACATAAGCATGCAACAAAATGATGCAATGTAAGCATGCAAATAACATGAAAACAAACATGCTCAATGGACTTAAACCAAAAATGGACAGGCCTCCATCATTCCCAATTTAGTGGCCAGAATGCTAAGAAATAAAGGCACAAAAGCATATACAAGCATGCACATGCATTGGCCTATAAACTAGGCCTAAGAGCACAACCCTCAAGAGTGCTCAAGGAGTGATAAACATGGAAGTGTAACAACACTATATGTACTGAAATTAAGTAGAAATGATGCCAAATCATTCAAACAACACAAGCATGGCATGCTAGGGTCCTTAAAGCATGAAGCTAGTAAAGAGGACTACAAAAGCAGCATGCAATACATGGCACAAATGCATGAACCAACCATGGACAGAGGTCTAAACAAAGACCAAAACATGCTAAGATGGAGGCTCAAGGACCTAGGCAAGATGGCATACATGCTGGGCCACAAACAAGGCAACAATGCATAACATTCAAAGGCACTTAAAGAGTGAAAGAAGTGGGAACATGACGATGCTACATGCTCTGAAATGTCATGTTAAATGATGCCAAATCATCTAAACAACACAAATGAAGCATGCTACGGTACCCAAAGCTTGACGGTAGCATAGGCATTTGCACTACAACTATGCAAAACATGAAGCATATGGTCAAGGCAACCCAAAATAGTCCTAGGACATGTCAAAATGAGTCTAAAACATGTATGGAATGAAGCCAAAATAAGCTAACATGGTAAGCATGAAGCATGAAATATGCAAGGCCAAAAGGGAGGATCACACTACACCTACCAAGACCAAGCATGAGATGACTTAACCAAAAAAAATCAAAGTTATATCATGGCACAATAACCCCAAAAACACACTGAAATGATAGCTCGCAAGCTTAGGCATGAAGGCATACACAATGGTTCATGTTTAAGGCATAAAGGGGAAACCCTCCAACGCATTGAATAAGTGAAAAATGTGAGTGCATGAACATGAAACATGCACTGAAATCACATATGAAATGATTCCAAATCATTCAAAATGGCCAAGCAATGCATGCTAGTGGCTTGGAAACGCAAAGCTAACAAGCTAGAATGCACTATAGCTATACAAAGCATGGCATGCATGACCAAAAAAATAAAAATCAAAGCTTAAGCATGCTAAAACATGGACAAAAACTTCTTGAAGTTAAGCCAAAATCATACTAGAAAGACATGTTAAAGCATGATACACATTAGGCTAGTTCATGGAATTACACTACAAGTGTATGGAGCATGCAAGGGGCTATCAAACCAAACCTTAACAGAGGTATATCATGGCAAAACAACACCAAGAACATGCTGAAATGGACTCAAAACAAGCTAGAAAGACATGCTACTTCATGAAGCATACAAGACTAGTTTGTGAGAAATACACTACAAGTGTATAAGGCATGCAAGAGGTGACAAAACCAAACCAAAACAGTGGTATACCATGTCAAAATAACTCCAAATACATGCTAAGATATGGTCAACATAAGCTTAACAAACATGCTCAAACATGAGGCATTCAAAGCATGCATTCAAGAACACAAGGAGAGGGGATAACACCCTCCTATTTGGGACCTTAAAACACCATTTCCACCACTGAAATTTCTTTGGAATTTAGTAGTAGAAAGGTCATGCAAAGGTGGTCCCAATAGCTTAAAAAGATGGCACAAGAACAAGACCAAACAAGGCCGAAGAGGGGGTAGACTACCCCCAACACAAAAGTGACCTTAAACAAACATGTTAAGGACTGAAAAACAGAACTTTTTGTAGTAGGAAGTTAAGCCTAAAAAACCATGCAAATAGGGCTAAAAGCTTAAGCAAAATCAAGGGATTTACGGGTTAGAAGCTCACCCTTGTAGAACAACTTTGAAGCTACAACTCCAGCAACTTCTTTGAGCTCAAACCAATCCAAAAACTCCAAAACCAACCTCAAAGAGCCTCAACAACAAAAGGATGGTGTTTTAGTGTGTGTTTGTGTGTTAAAGTGTGATAAAATGACACTTTTAAGCACAAAAATGAAGAGGATGAGCAATATAGAGACAAAGATGTGTATGTATCACTCAAGCACAAAAATCTGAACCTGGAGGAGGAGGGGGGAAGTTCTCTTTTATAGAGAACAAGCAACAAGCTTATTGGACAAGCTTTTGGCCTAAAGCCATCCCTCCATACATGTGTATGGAGGATGGCTTCTGTGCCTTCCAGCTAGCACAATTGTAAAGAAAATATCTCCAGGAATGAGCTGGAAAGCTGCCGACCACTTGAAGTGGTCGGCCAGCTACTTCTACTAGTCGGCTGACTAGTGGAAGTGGTCAGCTAGGGCAAAAAATGGTCGGCCATAGGGGAGAGGTGGTCTGCACACTGAAAGCAAGGCAATGGTGCAGTGGCCGACCAGAAAAGGTGGCCTAAAGACCAAGAAAACCAGTTTTCCAACCAGAAAATTGCCTGGCAGGAAGGAAAGTGGTCTCCAAGGGGAAGAACTAGTCTCTCACCCTTGTACTACCTTTCAAACAAGGAAAACAATGTTTGTAGCAAAAACAAACCAAAAAGGATGCAAGACAAGAGTCCGGGAGGCAAAGCGCGCAGCCGGGAGCCTCGAAAACTAGTCTACGGGCATCAAAAGTGGTCTACGACCACAAAAGTGGTCTCCAAGACCACAGTGTCCCTCTAGGCAGAGGCAACAAGGTGTGGTTTAAAAATCACGCCAAACAGAGAACGTTAAGCAGTCCCAAGTCAAAGTGCGCGGCCGTAGACTCTGAAAATCGGAAACTGGTCTCCAAACAAGGAAAGTGTTCTACAACCACAGAAAGTGGTCTACGACCACAAAAAGATGGTCCACAAGACTTCTCCCTCCCTCCAGGGAAGGGAAACAAGGCTTGGTCCGCAAACCGAGCCGAAACACAAAGAGTTCAGAGGCTTGGAGGCAAGGCAGAAAACTTCGAAACCTCAAAACGAGCACAACATGTGCAATCACCGAGCGCTCAATCGATGACGTCTGAGTCTTAAGGTCGGTCAAAAATGGGGTGTCTATAGGGAGCATCTAATTTTGAATGGTTTTTTTAAAAAAGTACAAACATTGGATTAATCATGGGGAATCTTACGTATCTCTGCATGGTAATCCAGAGAATGAAACATTGACTAATTTAGACATTGGGGATAATATGGTTGGAACGATTCAAGGGGCTATGGGAAATCCACATGCCGATACAAGTGTTGAGGGTAATGAACCACAGGGGCCTGATCCCCACGCTTTTGAACCCCAACTCAGTCCAAATGCAGAGACTACAAAGTATTTCAAACTTCTTCAAGATACACAAACTGAATTGTATCCAGGTTGTCAGAAGTTCACATCTTTGTCATTTATTGTTCGACTTCTACATCTGAAAGTGCTTAATCAGTGGACAGACAAGTCTGTTGACATGTTGCTTGAGTTATTGAATGAGGCATTCCTGTTGGGTGTGAAACTCCCGGACTCATATTATAAAGCTTAAAAGGTCACAACAGATTTGGGCTTCATGTATGAGATATGGGATGCATGTCCCAACAGTTACATGTTGTTTCGAAACGAGGACACCAATCTTGATAAATGTGTCAAATGCAATAGTTCTAGATGGAAATCAAATGGTGATGGTGGTTCAAATGGTCCTAACAAAGGTGGTAAACGAATAGCTGCAAAATAGGTGAGGTATTTTCCTTTAAGGCCAAGATTACAGAGATTGTTTATGTCATCCAAGACGGCCAAGTTAATGAGATGGAATACAAAGGAACGAACTGATGACGGTGTCTTTAGGCATCCTGCTGACTCCCTTGCATGGAAAGATTTTGACTGTCGGAATATATTGACTTTAGTAATGATTACCGAAGTGTAAGGCTTGGCTTAGCATCTGATGGTTTTAACCCATTCAGGACGATGAAAATAGTTCATAGCACTTGGCCTGTTGTGCTCATTCCATATAACTTGCCGCCATTGATGTGCATGAAGCAACCATTTCTAATTTTATATGTGCTTATTGACGTCCCGAAAGGACTTGGTGACAAGATTGATGTGTATATGCAACTGTTGATTGAGGAGTTGAAAGAACTATGGAATTACGGCATCTCCACATTTGATGTATCAACAAATCAAATGTTTCAAATGCATGCAGCTTTACTGTGGACAATTAGTGATTTTCCTGCATATGCAAACTTGTCAGGATGGAGCACTAAAGGCGAATATGTATGTCCTTGTTGCAATAGGGAAACTACATCGTGTTAGTTGAAGCATAGTAGGAAACAATCATACTTGGGTCATCGCAGATTTTTACCTAGTGGCCATAAATTCCGAAAGCTTAAAGTATCATTTAATGGTAGTCGGGAAGTCAGACTTAAACCAAAATTGTTGTCTGGAACTGAGATACTGCTACAATTAGAATCTGAGGGTATTTTAACCCAATACAGGAGGGATGACCTTAAGGAGAGGCATAGAAGACAAGTAGAGAAAGAGAAAGCTGGACATCGCACCCATAGCTGGAAGAAAAAGAGTATTATTTATGAACTGCCATATTGGGAGCACAATCTAATAAGACACAACCTCAATTTGATGCATATAGAGAAGAATGTTTGTGACAATGTGTTGTGGACAATATTTGGGGTTGCAGGAAAATCGAAGGATGGTGTTTGTGGGAGCCGAGTAATTAAAGGGACGAAGCCTGATGCGCACAGGGAGCCGGGTGCTGAACGGCTCCCTTCTGCTCTGCCAAGACGCCGAGTAGGATCTTTGGGCCGAATATACTGGAAAAAGCGTGTCAGGATAAATGGAAGAATACATAAACAAAAGAAAAAGTAGACTCTGGCCCCGAGGCTGAAAAATGACTATAAATACAAGAGCTTCAGATTTATAAAGGTATGTAAGAAACACTTCTAGAAACTTAGTAAGCAAGCTTTCTGGAGGAGAACTGACTTGTCCGTCGGAGTGCTAATTCCGCACCCCGACCGAGTTTGTATTTTGCGGTGACAAGCAGAGGATCCTTGGCGTCTTCCAGGATCTGAAGAGTATTTCCAAACCACATTCACCACAACTGGCGCCGTCTGTGGGAATACTCAAATATATCCATGAAAGACGTGACTAAAGATCCCCCGATAGCCACCGATGAGACCAGACGGAGAGACGACTTCACTCCGGCATTTACACTCGGAGAGGCAACCGTCGCGCAGCGACACACCCCGCACTCTAGCTCACCAACGATTCTAATACAGGAGACGATGCAAGCGACCATGGAACAGGCCAGACAGACCAAACAGAGTTTGGACAGCATCATCGGCGAAACGAACGCCGCGACACGGCCTTAGAAAGCAAAGTCCCACCGGGCAAGACTCAAGGTTCTCGAGCGACCCCCAAAGGCGGGTCCTCGACGACCTCGCGACCAACAGCGCAATACCGGCGGCCGCCGCGCCTCAAAGGATTACGTTGAGGAAGTGACAGAGGACGCATGTCGGCCAAGAGCGTCCGCTTGACACCGTCCATATGATATACAACTGCCGATAGCCGACGGTACATACTGATCAATCACTTCAAGCCCTCAAAAGCGACCACCACCCAAAGCGACCCGGTCCGAAGCGGCAAGCATCACCTTGACGACTCGATTTGAGCGGTGTCACACTCCCTCGTAGATCCTCTGGTTGTTACACTCTGGCGTACATAGGTTTACCGTGAGAGCGTCCTTATCGATCGTGGAAGTACTTGAGAGATTATGTACTATCGAACCTTCACCAAACTCGGGTACAACGATTCGTTTCTAACTCCTACCACCTATCCACTATCGGGCTTCAACGCCATCCCGAAGTACCCATTGGGCAAAATCAGCCTACCCGTTCGCGCTGGCTCGAGAACGGTGGTCGCGAATTCTTGGTCGAGCTACCATCACCATACAATCTCATCATGGGCGATCGTGGTTACATACCTGCAGGCCGTCCCAAGCACCTACCACCACCGCTACGCTTCCCATGAGCATGGCGTTGAGCGAATCCGTGGCTCCCGGATCGGCCCAAGCATGTTACCTTCTCGCCAGACGAAGGGCTGCAAGTAAACTCCGTCGAGGTGCCCGGTCGAGAAGTCACGGAAGACGTTGGGCGTCAACCAAACGAAAAGGCCACGGAAGGTTTAGACGGGTTGACATCGATGGAAGCGGAAAAAGTTTTTATGATCGGCGCCTCTCTAAGCGGTCGACAAGCGACAATCGATCACTTTCTTTCGGCAACCTCGGCGTCTTTGCGTGGACCCGTATGAAATGCCGGAATAGACCCAGCGGTCTCGCAAAGATCACCTCAATGTCGACCCTCGGTGCAAGCCGATCATTCAGAAGGCGGCGATCCTCCAGAAACACCGCCGCCGTTGTCGAGGAAGTTGACAAATTGCTTGATCTTGGGGCAATCGGAGAAGTCACCTATCCCGTGGCTCTCCAACACAGTGGTGGTGAAAAAGAAGAATGGCACCTGGCGAGTGTGTGTCGATTTCACGGATCTGAACAAAGCTTGCCCCGAAGACTGCTTTCCCTTGCCTAGAATTGACCAACCCGTCGATGCGACGGCACGCCACCGCCGCATGAGTTTCCTCGACGCCTATAGAGGCTACCATCAGATCGCCATGAATCCAGATGATCAGGACAAAACTGCATTCCTCACTCCAAGAGGAACCTACTGCTACAGGGTTATGCCTTTTGGACTAAAGAATGCAGGGGCGACTTACCAAAGATTGGTCACCACGATGTTCAAAGAACAACTCGGGCGCACTATGGAAGTATACATCGACGACATGGTGGTCAAATCTAAAGAAGAACAAAACCATATAGCCGATCTGGAAAAGACATTCAACACCCTACGCAAGTACAGAATGAAGCTGAATGCTTCCAAATGTGCATTCGGGATCGGCTCTGGCAAATTCCTGGGCTACATCGTCAACCATCGAGGAATCGAAGCCAACCCGAGGCAAGTCACAGCAATTTTGGAACTCAGTTCCCCCCGTTCAGTCAAAGAAGTCCAAAAGCTGATGGGAATGGCCGCTGCACTCAACAGGTTCATCAGCCGATCTACAGATCGTTGCAGACAATTCTTTCAGACATTACGCCAGGGCAGAGCTTTCGAATGGTCCGTCGAATGCGAGGCTGACTTTTACGCTCAAGAGACCTACCTCGGACGATTACCTCTTCTAACAACACCGCCACCGGTGACCCCTCATTTATATCTGGTCTCTGACAGCCGTCGGCCGTATTGTTAAAAGAGGAGGAAGGCCAAAGATGTACTATGTACTATGAGCAAGGCGATCTCGACGCCAAACACGCTACCTACCGCTAGAAAAACTCGTCCTAGCCACGGTCATGGCAAAGAAAAGCGATGCACTACTTCCAAGCACACACATCAAGGTGCTAACAGACTTCCCCTTCGATCAAGATTACTCGGAATGCGAAGCATCGCGTGTTTGAAATGGGCTCTCGAACTCGGCCAATATGACATTCGGTTTCACCCAAAACCGCAATCAAGGGCGGTGCTTGCCGACTTTGTGGCGAATTCACAGGAGGGCTTGCCGACCTCAAGTTTAGGGACCTCGGCCAAAGGCGAAGTTAGGTCAAAGCAGTTGGAGAGTCTACGTTGGGGACATCGGCAATTATCTTTGCGATGGATCGTCTAACCAACGGGCAGCGCAGCGTCGTAATTATGTCCCCGAACGGCGCGATCATTGAACGAGCCGTCAAGCTCGGCTCAAGCATCGAATAACGAGGCGAATATGAAGCCCTTTAGCCGGATCATGAACGCACATGTTCTCGGCGCAAGGCGTATTGGTGTTTTGTGACTCAAAATTGGTAATCAACCGGTGAAGGGAGTATCTGGCGAGAGATGAGCGTATGGCGGCCTATATGAAAGCGGCTAACTTCGTTCTTTGGCGAAATTCGACCATCACGAACTAAACCAAATAACACGCGATCAAAATACACACGCGGATGCCACGCTTGCTTGGCCTCCGCCATCAACTCGAGCTCAAGCGTACCATCGAAGTGGGCCGTCCCGAACCAAATGTCGGCCCTCGGGAGACCCACATCAATATCATAGAATCCGCTCCAAGTTGGAAGGACCCCATTGCTGCGTTCCTTTCTTCGAGCAACTCGGAGGATAAAAAAGCACACAAGTTGCGAAACAAGGCTCTGCGATACTACCTTGATCCAAGGGGACTTTACAAAAATCCTCTCGGCCCATACAGGTCGTGCACGGACAGAGTAGAGGAGCCGCTCATCGAGATACATGAAGGCGGTATGGTGCACACTCGGGCTCTCCCTTGCCCATCGAGGCGATAACCTGAGGATATTCTTGGCCGACTATGAGAGCGCACAAAATTATGTCAAGAAATGCGAACAATGCCAAAAGTTTTCCCCACTAACCCATCGGTACGTGAAGCTTTGAATTCAATCACTAGCCCTGGCCGTTTGCTCGATGGGGACTTGATATTGTAGGACCCTCGCCAGGGGCCCCGAACAAGCGATTTCTAATCGTAGCAATGATTATTTCACAAAGTGGGTCGGCGAGGCTCTAACCCATATCTGAGACCCGACATTAAGCGTTTTGTGTGGAGGAACATCATTACGATTTGGCATTCCAAGAGCATTGATCTCGGATAATGGCACTTTCAGTTTGATTGTGGCGTGTCGAGAGTGCGGCAAATACTAGATTGTACCTTACTTTTCACGGCCACCCCCAAAGCAACGGTCGGCGGAAGCTTCGAACAAATCCATCTTGGGCGGCATCAAAAAGATTTGAAGCGCCAAGGGCAAGTGGGTCGAAGAGTTGCCAAGTGTACTATGGGCCCATCGAACAACACCAAGACGATCCAGGAGAAACACCGTTTGCCTTGTGCCGGAACCCGAGCAATCTTACCCCGAGATCGGCCTACCAACCCTCGGATCGCAAGCCTTCGACACGGTCGAAATGACATGATGCTTGCTTTGGACTGGTTCGATTGAAGCGAAAGAGATCGTGCCTTGGCGTCCATGGCTCGCTATCGCCAGCAGCTTCGCCAAGTTATACAATCGGCGAGTCCATTGCCGCTACAATCCAGAGAGCTGGTCTGAAGAAGGTGCTACGCGATCGGAGGCCGACCGATGGAAACTTGGTCCGCTGGGGCGGCCTATCAAATAGATTCCGCTGCAGAACGAGGGCATATCGGTTGTCAGACATGTCAGGGAGAAACCTGCCACGGCCGTGGAATTCAACACATCTACGAAAATTTTATCAATAACCCGACCTGTGGGCTTGATATTTGTACACAATATCCTCGTAAATCCAAGATCTCGCGTTTTCACATGTTTAAGCTCAACACTTCAAAGTCCAGTAAGTCTCCGGATTCGGAGCGCCCTTCGTGGATATCACGATTGGCCAGAATAAGTCTCCGGATTCGGAGCCCCTTTGGTGCACGACACCTTAGGGCCGAACAAGCCTCCGGATTCGGAGCGCCCTTCGTGGATGTCACGATTGGCCAGAATAAGTCTCCGGATTCGGAGCCCCTTTGGTGCACGACACCTTAGGGCCGAACAAGCCTCCGGATTCGGAGCGCCCTTCGTGGATGTCACGATTGGCCAGAATAAGTCTCCGGATTCGGGGCCCTTTGGCGCGACACCTTAGGGCGAACAAGCCTCCGGATTGGGCGCCCGCGTGGATGTCACGATTGGCGAGAATAAGTCTCCGGATTCGAGCCTTTGGTGCACGACACCTTAGGGCGAACAAGCCTCCGGATTCGGGCGCCCGCCGTGGATGTCACGATTGGCGAATAAGTCTCCGGATTCGAGCCTTTGGTGCACGACACCTTAGGGCGAACAAGCCTCCGGATTCGGGCGCCCGCCGTGGTGTCACGATTGGCGAAATAAGTCTCGGATTCGAGCCTTTGGTGCGACACCTTAGGGCGAACAAGCCTCCGGATTCGAGCGCCTTCGTGGATGTCACGATTGGCGAGAATAAGTCTCCGGTTCGGAGCCTTTGGTGCACGACACCTTAGGGCTGAACAAGCCTCCGGATTCGGAGCGCCCTTCGTGGATGTCACGATTGGCGAATAAGTCTCCGGATTCGAGCCCCTTTGGTGCGACACCTTAGGGCGAACAAGCCTCCGGATTGGGCGCCCGCCGTGGATATCACGATTGGCGAATAAGTCTCCGGATTGAGCCTTTGGTGCATGACACCGAGGGCGAACAAGTCTCGGATTCGAGCCCTTTGGTGCATGACACCTCAGGGCCGAACAAGTCTCCGGATTCGGAGCGCCCTTCGTGGATGTCACGATTGGCCAGAATAAGTCTCCGGATTCGGAGCCCCTTTGGTGCATGACACCTTAGGGCCGAACAAATCTCCGGATTCGGAGCGCCCTTCGTGGATATCACGATTGGCCAGAATAAGTCTCCGGACTCGGAGCCCCTTTGGTGCATGACGCCTTAGGGCCGAACAAGTCTCCGGATTCGGAGCCCCCTTTGGTGCATGACACCTTTTGACGGCATCGCGCTTTGGGGCATTTCTGAACGTTTACGCCACGTGATGCAAAATATTGTAATAAGTGCCTAAATATCACAATAAAATGTATCGACACGCTCGAGCCCTGGCAACGCAAGGGCAGATTTATTAATCTATTTGGCTAAATATTTAACGATGCCTCGGCCAGCCCTCGAGCGTGAACTATTCGGTTTTTAACGCTCGAGCACTGTCCAACGCAAGGGCAGATTTATTAATCTATTCGGCCAAATATTTAACGATGCCTCGGCCAGCCCTCGAGCGTGAACTATTCGGCTTAACCTCGCGCTCGCCAACGCAAGCGGTTATTAATCTATTCGCTAAATATTTAACGATGCCTCGGCCGACCCTCGGCGTGAACTATTCGGTTTTAACGCCGAAAGCATCCCAACGCAAGCGCGATTATTAATCTATTCGCCAAATATTTAACGATGCCTCGCCGACCCTCGGCGTGAACTATTCGCTTAACCTCGGCTACCGCCAACGCAAGGGCAGATTTATTAATCTATTCGGCTAAATATTTAACGATGCCTCGGCCAGCCCTCGAGCGTGAACTATTCGGCCAAATAGTTGACGATGCCTCGGCCAGCCCTCGAGGGTGAACTATTCGGTTTTTAACGCTCGATCACTGTCCAACGCAAGGGCAGATTTATTAATCTATTCGGCTAAATATTTAACGATGCCTCGGCCAGCCCTCGAGCGTGAACTATTCGGCTTCTAACACTCGCGCCCTGTCCAACGCAAAGGGCAGATTTATTAGTCTATTCGGCCAAATAGTTGACGATGCCTCGGCCAGCCCTCGAGGGTGAACTATTCGGTTTTTAACGCTCGAGCACTGTCCAACGCAAGGGCAGATTTATTAATCTATTCGGCTAAATATTTAACGATGCCTCGGCCAGCCCTCGGGCGTGAACTATTCGGCTTCTAACACTCGCGCCCTGGCCAACGCAAGGGCAGATCTAGCCCGTGTGAACTAGACCTTTCACACTCGAGCCGAGCCATCCAAGGGAACCGGCATATTTGGTTTGAATTGATTTAACATTGTATAATTACAAAAATAAAACGTCACCATAAAACTACGGAAACATCATCACATTGCGCATAAATTGCTAACATCTTATAATTACAAAAGGTATCAACGTCCATTGCTGTATCATAAACACAAAATACCAAAAACCACACGACAGAAAATACTGTGTATCATAAACATCAATCCTCCGAATCAGTCTCCAATGGATCGATGTCCACTTGCTCATACGGTATTGGCACATTCGGTAACGCCACCGCGGCAAAGGGCCCTGTGCCAACCATGTTTGAATCCCCGATTCTCAAACCGGGAGACCTGTTCCACAGACTCGGCGAGCCCAGCCTCTCTCCCGGCTTCGAAAAATTTTGACTCGGCACTCTCTTTCGCCGCTTTCACCTCTGCCAACTCGGCCTCCAGGCCAGCAACGGCTTTTTTGGATAAGCAAAGTGCAGCTTCCAAGTCGTCGGCCTTCTTCTCGGCCTCCGCTCTCAACCTATCCGCATCACGAGCTTTCTCCACCGCAGCCTCTGCCCGAGAAGCTTCCCAGTTCGCTCTTAAAAACTCGTCCTCGGCTCTTTTCCTCCGGCCCTCCGCCTGCGCTCGCAAGCGACTAATCTCCTTGATGGCGTCGAGATGGCGGCGGCCCACATCGGTTATCCTACCAACGGCCTGCAAAAGAACGACTCAAAACAAGCATAACGCGAACAACGTTTGAATGAAGGAAAAATCAGAATACACACCAAAAGGGCCGACTGCGCGGCTAACATTGTCGCATTCAAATCCGGCTCCAGCCGGAAAGCCTCCGTATCAGACGGTAATGACAAAGACGTTGCCACGCCGAACGCGACCTCTGGGTCATTAAGTGCCGAGGCAACCGATGGAACCGGCATATTTCTCACCATCGGTCGAATCACAAAGGGCACGACCTCACCTGATCCCACCGTTCGAGGACGCTTGCCGCACTGATCCTCTAAACCGACCTCATGATCTCTAGAGCGTTTCTCCGACGTTCCCCCAACTTCCTGAACGGCTTCCCCAACCAGCGTGGATTCGGCACCCTTACTCGTTGCCGCCTCCTCAACAATTTGCAAGGATTTCGATTCAGTAACTAGGAGGGAACGCTGAGATTCAGCAGTGGGTGGTTCGGTTGAAAGGCCCTCCGCTCTTCTCCTTGCGGCCAACCTCTCCGCATTCGCCTTCTTAGCAAGCTTTGTCAGGCTTAACCCAGCCATGCCAACAGAGCCTGAGACGGAAGGGTTATCTGTACGTTGAAGAGCGTCGTCAACAAGAACGTTCCCCCGCACCAAAGCAGAAGGACGATCGTCAGAATCCAATACCTCCTCAGATTCGGCCCCCGAGTGATCCGATGCGGCAGTTTCGGTTACTTCCGTATTCTCCGAATCGGACCCTTCAAATCCTATCTGCCTCAAATTTTTGAAGTCAGACAAAACACGAGCGACGAGAAAATCTTCCCCTTTCGGAATCGGTATATTTTCCGCAGCCGAAAAGGTCGTATACGTAGGCTCGTAGCAAAGCAGAACGTGAGCCGCCCTTCCTCGCTTATAAAGACCGCGACGTAGAAATAATTAAGAGCAATCGGGATGTCCGAAAGAACGACGTCGTCGGTTGAAACTAGGACTTTTTTTTCAACTCGTTCCCTGCATAAGATAAGCCGTGAGATTCAAGAAAATAGGGTATGGCAGATACAAATGTTCAATATCAGCAAAAGGGCATTCGGCGACCTGGTTCGCCCCTACGTCTAGGAACAGGATCGACGCGATCCTCCCTGTCAATTCGGTTGCCACGGACAACGACCATAACGTCATCGACTCGTTTTCCGAGTGGAAAGCATAGTGATCAGCGGTGATTTGTGTCCTTAGCTCGAGGAAATGCGTCCGTCTTAGGCAGAGGATCCGCCAGAGCGTGCTGATGCCGAATGGCAAGGACGCCGAGATTTATACCAAGGCGACGGTTCAACGCTACGACCCCCATTATAATTCTAAAGAAATTTACATTGGGCTGGGAAGGAATCAAATCCCAATGGCGAAGAAACGACCCTCGAAGCGGGTGAAGGAAGCGAACTCCTCTGCGATCGACAGAAGGGGAAAGACAATCGAGGTTTCTTCCTCACTCTCCATGTCGAGAGTGCGGTCCGCCACTAACGATAGGTGGACATCGTCAGGAATGGAGAAATGACGTCTAAAATCAACAACTCGACCTGGAGAAAGAAGGTCTCTTAAATACTTTGCCATAATCTATTGATTGTAAGAATACGCGACGGAGTAAACAAATTAGGAAAAGCTTCAGAGTTGAGAAGGGAAAAACTTACAAAAGTGAAGAGTATCGCAGATGGAAGGGGTGCAAGAATGATTCGAAGAGCAGTCTAGCGGCCAGCGTCATAAAACATGAATTCGAAGGGACACCAGGCTCCAAGTCATAATGAATAGGCGTGCACGAAGGGACGGGAGTCTGAGGCGACAATACAAGGGGGAGTAATTAAACAACCGCGTAATAAGTCGAAGCCCCAAGAACTTCAGTATGTAGTATTTGAAAATCAGAGCCAAGCACCTCGTCCAACTGCCGTTGACAAGATGCTTGGGGGGCAATTGTGGGAGCCGAGTAATTAAAGGGAAGCTCGATCGCATGAGCCGGGTCTTGAACGGCTCCTTCGCTTCCGCCAAGACGCCGAGTAGGATCTTTGGGCGAATATCTTTGGAAAAAAGCGTGTCAGGATAAATGGAAGAATACATAAACAAAAGAAAAAGTAGACTCTGGCCCCGAGGCTGAAAAATGACTATAAATACAAGAGCTTCAGATTTATAAAGGTATGTAAGAAACACTTCTAGAAACTTAGTAAGCAAGCTTTCTGGAGGAGAACTGACTTGTCCGTCGGAGTGCTAATTCCGGCACCCCCGACCGGAGTTTGTATTTTTGCAGGTGACTAGCAGAGGATCCTTGGCGTCTTCCAGGATCTGAAGAGTATTTCCAAACCACATTCACCACAGTGTTAATGCTCGGCGTGATTTACAAGATATGAATATTAGAAAACCCCTACATTTGTAGTGAAGAGGGTCGAATAAAGCTTATTTACCACCAGCACAATTCATGATGACCAAGGATAAGAAATATTTGTTCTTGAAAGTGTTGAAGGAAGTTAGAGTTCCCAACGGGTATTCATCCAATATATCGCGTCGTGTGTGCTCACATGACAGAAGTATTTGGGGTCTTAATAGCCACGATAGTCATATTCTGATGCAACAACTTATTCCATTGGCTATTCAAAGATCGCTACCAAAGAATGTAATTGAACTCTTGATTGAATTGAGCAATTTCTTTAGACAATTGTGTTCCAAAGTGAATGAGACGGATTTGCAATATATTCAAGATCATATCGCCGTAACACTTTGTCATCTAGAGAAAATATTTCCTTCGACTTTTTTTGATATAATGGAGCACTTGCCTGTACATCTAGCTGACAAAGCATTATTGGCTGGAGCGATTCAGTTTCGATGGATGTATCCAATTGAGAGGTATCTTCTTACTTTGAAGCAATATGTGCGTAATAGAGCTCATCTAGAAGGTTCAATTGCTAAAGGATATCTTATGGAAGAATGCATGAATTTTTGTGCACAATATCTCAATGATGTGGAAACCAAATCTAGTCGACCCGTGAGAAACTACAGTGGTGATGATAATCTGGGTCATGCTGCTGGTGAACACACAAACTTTTATCTTAATAATACTTCTTGGGTACAAGCTCATCGGTATATCTTATTCAATACAAGCGCAGTTCAGCCATTCATAAAGTAGGTTATGTCACTCACTCAATATTTTATCATGTTTTATTGAATTTTGAACCAAATTTTTGTATTGATAAATTTTCAATCTACACAACAAACACCTTGAAGTACTTAAGCTCAAAATGCCTTGTGTCGATGATCATCAGCTTCGGCATGAACATTTTGAAACTCTTCACATTTGGTTCAAGGAACATGTATGTATTTAAATCTACATATTCTAGTTACCTAAGTCGAACTACATTTTAAATTTTACATTTTTGTTTTAAATAGGTCCAAACTTTGCGAAGGACTACTGATGTCACATTTTCTGAAGAGATTATTCTATTGGCAAATGATCCTCATAACTTGGCAAGGAGGTTCAACGGGTATATAATGAATGGGTTTCAATATCATGTAAAGGCCATGGATGACTGTCGACTACACAAAATTATGGCGTAGCTTTGAAGGCAGATACCATAAGTTATGCTAGTCAGAAAGACAAGAATCCTCGTGTGGGGTCAGTGTACTATTATGGACAATTGATAGATATTGTTGAGATTCGATATTCCAATGAGAAGAAACATATGTTGTTTAAGTGTGATTGGATTGACAACATTCACGGGAAGAAAGAAGATATCTTCAATTTCATGTTGGTCAACTTCAATCATTTGTTATACCGAGATGATCGAATTACCAATGAACCTTTTATCTTTGCATCCCAAGCAGAGCAAGTTTGGTATGTTGCAGACCCGTTAGAACCAAACTGGCAAGTGGTGGTGAAGATGTCTCAAAGAGATTTATTTGATATGAATTCGATTGATTCAGAAATCGAGTCATATATGAGCCAACAATTGGAAGAAAATATAATGCTCCATGATGAAGAAGTTGGTTGGGTAAGGGAAGCCATAGAAGGAGAAACAGTTGATGTTGAAATAGATTGATATTTAATCAACGTCAGTAATTGAATTAAGGCCAAAGTTGTAGTTAATCATCAGTTTCTTAATTTACTTTGTCTTTGTAATTGTATTAGTTCAATTAATGTCATATTATAGTTGATTCAAAACCATCATCTATGTTTCTAATGTCAATTAATGTTATATTGCTTGCAGATTATTATGGGGAGGAAGAGGAAGCCTAATCATCCCCTACACATGATGTCCGATGTGGTACATAAGAGGACATCAGTAACACCACCATCAGAGGAGGCATCACATTGACCACCATCGGAGGGGCCATTAGTGCCACCACCGTCAGACCAGCCACCGCAGTGACCACTATTAACGGCACCACCATTAGAGGAGGCATCCCAGCGACCACCATCAGAGGGGCCATTAGTGCCACCGCATCGACCACCATCAGTGGCACCACAACAGCTATCCTTTACTCAGCCTCTACGCTTACTATCGGTGCATCCACCATCAGTGGCACCGCAATAGCTATCATCCCGACTAGAGTCATCATCTTCACAGCCAATTGCAGGTATATAAATTTGCTTTGATTTGTATGAAAATTATTTAAATATACATTTATTTATTCTCATATATATAACTTGTTTATTGTCATTGTATTTCCCAAACTCTTCGACTTCTTCACAGCCCACCTTAGGTATAAGAATTCAATTTGTATTAACATTTTTTAAATTTGCATTTGTTTATTATCATTGTAAATTGTTTATTCTTATTGTATATCGCAGGTCATGTTAGTTCTTCATCAGCCTCGATTAGGCGTGGTAGAGGATGTGCCAAGGGCATTAAGGAGTGGGGTACTGGTACAAAGTTAGACATACAATTTGACGAAAATCATTGCCCAATGGGGGATAATGTGTCTAAGTTAACTACTCAACTTGGCATTATTGTGCGCAATGATAACATTGTTCCTCTTGCTTTTCTTGACTGGATCACTGTGCCTAACGATATTATTGATGCTATTTGGAAGGATGTAAAGGTAAAAGAATATTTTTGTCCAAAAATTCAAATTTCAAAATTGTGTTATTATTATTTAAACCTTTAAATTGTGTTTTGTAGGACAATTTGAATGTATGTCCAGAGGAGTATAAGCCAATCTGCACGAAAACCTGCAACAACATATCGAAGGATCACAAGAATAAGATTAAGACCAAGTATTTCAAGCCCAGAAGTTCTGATCCCAATCTGAAGGATGATGTTCCTTAGCACATTGTGACAAGCCAGTGGGAAGAACTTGTGGAGTATTGGCGTACTTCCGATGCCGAGGTATACAAATAAGTTATATGTATTATATGTAAACATACAAATCATATTTATGAATTGCCATTTGTTGAATCTGTTACATAAAATTATAACTAGGAACACTAAAAATCGGCGAGCTCACGACATACCTCATACCACAGGGCGTACTACTTTCGCTCAGATCTGGCATGAGGTTTATATTTTATTGTTTTTATTTTTTTATATATTTGGAAATTATTTGGATTCTAATTTTCATATTTCTAAAAAATCTAGATGACCAGCAAGGGGGAGTCTACTAATAAGATGAATGTTTGGCTTATGACACGTAGAGCGGATGACCCTGATCCAAACCTTGGTAGTTTCCAAACACCTAACATTGAATTTAAATTTTATTTTTTATTTTTTGTGTCAACCATCTTAATTCGACATATACTTGTATGTCTTATTCAATATAGGATGAATTTAATCGTCAACTTTTCATGCTACCTAAGGATTGCCGAACTTTAGAGGCTAGGAATGCCATTTTCCATGAGTTGATAGGTCATGACGAACATGGATATCGTCACACTTATGGGAGAACTGTGCCTCGGAGCGCAGTGTATAAAGATGGTGTTGGGCCATCATAGTCAACACCCCAGCCATCGACTATTGTTCAGATCACCCAGCAGGTTCGTGTGGAGCTAAAGGATGAGTTGAGAGAGGAGCTAAGGGAGGAGATGCGAGCAGAGTTTTCTATACATTTACAGCAGATGAGAGCTGAGATGATGGCCTTTGTGTCAAAGGAGGCGAGTGTGGATCCCAACAGACAGATTCAATATAAATTAAATTGTTTGATAGTTAAATTTTCACACAACATATATATACATATATAATAAAATTTGAATGTGGTTAACACATTATGTATGGACTGTCAAAGGCTCCTGATGCATCGAGTGGCCATCGGGTATTTAGAGAATCTGCAGGAGATGAGACTCTATATAGACCACCATCACCAGAAGATTAGGTATAAAATATATCTTTGCATTCTAAGCTAAGAATAACCATACATTAACTGTACACAGCCCAAAATGATAGAGGCTAATTCCATAATTAGGAAAAAAGACAAAGGATTTTCCTCATGAAACTTGGCAAACATGATCGCCTAGGCACGAGAGACTTGTGGGAGAAGACGGGACTCGAATCGGGTTCTCGGTTTGAGAGTTAGGGTCGGATTTCACTCTAGGCAAATTAGTTTCTTAAAAAACTTAGAATTCGAGGTGTTAACGCCCCAAAATCACCAAACGACGTCAGAGTAGCATGAAACTTGGTACACACGACCGTCTAGGCATAAGAGACTTGTGGGAGAAAACGGGACTCTAATCGGGGTTCCTGGTTTAACAGTTAGGGCCAGATTTCACTCTTAAGAAACAAACTAGTTTTTAAGAAACTTAAAATTTGATGTGTTAATGCCTAAAATCACCAAACAGTGTCGGAGTAGCACGAAACTTGGCACACAGGACCGCCTAGGCACGAGAGACTTGTGGAAGAAGACAGGACTCGAATCGAATTCCCGGTTTGGGAGTTAAAGCCGAATTTCACTCTTAAGAAACAAACTAGCTTCTTAAGAAACTTAGAATTTCAGGTGTTAATGCCCCAAAATCACCAAACAGTGTTGGAGTAGCACGAAACTTGGCACACACGACCGCCTAAGCACGAGAGACTTGTGGGAGAAGACAGGACTCGAATCGGAATCCCGGTTTGGCAGTTCGAGCCGGATTTCACTCTTAAGAAACAAACTAGTTTCTTAAGAAACTTAGAATTTGAGGTGTTAGCGCCCCAAAATCACCACATGACGTCAAAGTAGCACGAAACTTGGCACACACGACCGCCTAAGAACGAGAGACTTGTGGGAGAAGACGGGACTCAAATCAGATTCCTGGTTTGGGAGTTTGAGCCGTATTTCACTCTTAAGAAACAAACTAGCTTCTTAAAAAACTTAGAATTTGAGGTGTTAATGCCCTAAAATCACCAAACGGCATCAGAGTAGCACGAAACTTGGCACATACGACCGCCTAGGCACAAGAGACTTGTGGGAGAAGACGGGACTTGAATCGGGTTCCCGGTTTGGGAGTTAGGGCCGAATTTCACTCTAGGCAAACTAGTTTCTTAACAAATTAATGCCATAAAATCACCAAACGGTGTCGGAGTAGCAAGAAATTTGGCACATACGACTTCCTAGGAATGAGAGACTTGAGGGAGAAGACGGTACTCAAATTGGATTCCCGGTTTAGGAGTTAGGGTAGGATTTCACTCTAGGCAAACTAGTTTCTTAAGAACTTAGAATTTGAGGTGTTAATGCCCCAAAATCACCAAACGGCGTCGGAGTAGCACGAAACTTGGCACACATGACCGCCTAGGCACGAGAGACTTGTGGGAGAAGAACGGACTCGAATCGGGTTCCCGGTTTGGGAGTTAGGGACGGATTTCACTCTAGGCAAACTAGTTTCTTCATAAACTTAAAATTTCAGGTGTTAATGCCCCAAAATCACCAAACAGCGTCAGAGTAGCATGAAATTTGGCACACACAACTACCTAGGCATGAGAGACTTGTTGGAGAAAACAAGACTCAAATCAGGTTCCCGGTTTGAGAGTTAGAACCAGATTTCACTCTTGAAAAACAAAGTAGTTTCTTAAGAAATTTATAATTTGAGGTGTTAATGCCCTAAAATCACCAAACGACGTTGGAGTGGCACGAAACTTGGCACATATGACTGCCTAGGCATGAGAGACTTGTGGGAGAAAACGGGACTCGAATCGGGTTCCCGATTTGGGAGTTAGGACCGGATTTCACTCTAGGAAAACTAGTTTCTTAAGAAACTTAGAATTTGAGGTGTTAATGCCCCCAAAATCACCAAATGGCGTCGGAGTAGCACGACACTTGGCACACACGACCGCCTAGGCAGGAAAGACTTGTGGGAGAAGACGGGACTCAAATCGGGTTCCCAGTTTGGGAGTTAGGGCCAGATTTCACTGTAGGCAAACTAGTTTTTTAAGAAACTTAGAATTCGAGGTGTTAACGCCCCAGAATCACCAAACGGCGTCAGAGTAGCACAAAACTTGGCACACACAACCGCCTAGGCATGAAAGACTTTTTGGACAAAACGGGACTCGAATCGGGTGAGTTAGGGCCAGATTTTACTCTTAAGAAACAAACTAGTTTATTAAGAAACTTAGAATCTGAGGTGTTAATGCCCTAAAATCACCAAACGGTGTTGACATAGCACAAAACTTGGCACATACGACCACCTAGGCACGAGAGACTTGTAGGAGAATACGGGACTCGAATCGGGTTCTCAGTTTTGGAGTTAGGGCAGGATTTCACTCTAGGCAAACTAGTTTCTTAAGAAACTTAAAATTTGAGGTGTTAATGCCCCAAAATCACCAAACGACGTCTGAGTAGCACGAAACTTGGCACACACAACTGCCTAGGCACGAGAGACTCGTGGGAGAAGACGAGACTCAAATCAGGTTCTCGGTTTGAGAGTTAGAGCCGGATTTCACTCTTAAGAAACAAACTAGTTTATTAAGAAACTTAGAATTTGAGGTGTTAATGCCCCAAAATCAACAAATGGCGTCGGAGTAGCACGAAACTTGGCACATACGATCGCCTAGGCACGAGAGACTTGTAGGAGAAGACGGATTGTAGGAGAAGACGGGACTCAAATAAGGTTCCTAATTTGAGAGTTAGAGCTGGATTTCACTTTTAAGAAACAAACTAGTATCTTAAGAAACTTAGAGTTCGAGGCGTTAACATCCCAAAATCACCTAATGGTGTAGCACGAAACTTGGCACACACGACCGCCTAGACACGAGAGACTTGTGGGAAAATACGGGACTCGAATCGGGTTCTTGTTTTGGGTGTTAGAGCCAGATTTCGGTCTAGGCAAAATTATTTACTTAATTATCTTTGTAATTGTATAGTAGTTACATTTTTATGTTTTTTTTTGTAATTAACATATTAACACATAATTATATTGTCATTAATTATATTTATTTTTTGTTTTCAGATATTTTCCAAGTCGGAGTTTTGCTTCTTGTGGAATGCATGTTTGTGAAGAATGCGACTAATTTTTGTTTTTGTTACCCACGGAGAATGATGAGCAAAACTTGTAATTTTGGTTTATGTTATTTTGAATTATGAACAACCTTATGTATTTAAACATTATATATGTATTATGGAACATTATTAATATTTTTAATAAAGTTATCGTAGTTTTCTTTTTTTTTTTTTTTATGACGGCACCATACCGTCGCAAAAAATATTAGGACCATTGGTGACAGTGGGCATGACGTCACAAAAAAACAGAATCGTTCACGACAGCATTTTTGCCATCTCAAATAAAACTTTTAGCGACAGTAAAACGTTGTCGTAGCAAAAAGTCTAACTTTTTTACATATTATAGTCGACAACAAATTGCCGTCGCAAAAGGCTACAATTGTTGTCGCTAAAAAAAGGTGACGACATGATGCCGTTGCTAAAAGTTTTTTGCAACGCCCTGTGTTGTGACCCCCCATTTGTCGTCGCTAAAACTTTTTTGAGACAGCATGAAGAGTATTAGCGAAGACACCGTGCCATCGCAAAAAACCAAAATTTTTGTAGTGTACCTTTCGTGAATTGAGAACTGTAGTGAAATCATAGAACCCTTTTGTTTATTTTGGCTTGAGACTTGTAAAGTTTATTTTGTATAGGTTCCAATGCAATTAATACTAGTATGGGATCAATGTAATTGTTTTGTAAGTTTTTTCTAGCTCATTGAACAGGGATAATTATTGTGTAATTGTTTTGTAAACCAAATCTGCCATTCAATGAGAAAAAGAATTAATTGGGTGGAATTATGTTGTGCTTATGTGAAGACTGTATGTTAATGGTCTCTTCTAAATGATTTTGGCAGGGTGTTACAAATGTCTTAACGTAAGAAAATGATATATTAAATAGAGTGCTACTATTAGCATCCCATCAATTATTTTGGACCCTCCTCCCTCAAAAAAAAAAAAAAAGAGTTAAACAATCAATAGGGGCAAAAATGTCTTAACGTGAGAAAATGATATATTAAATAGAGTGCTGCTATTAGCACCCATCAATTATTTTGAGTGTTGTTATTAGCACCCCATAAATTATTTTGGATCCCTAATTTTTCACTTTTTTTTATTACAATAATAACCTCAAAAAGGACATCATTAATTTTGGAATACCCCATTTCACAATTAAACCTACACACCCACTACATCATGAATTAGGGTTTATGAAAGCACTCACCTCCATCACTACCCATCCATCTTATCCAAATTCCACCTTCAAAACCTACCCACCCTCAAAACCTTGAAAACCTTTTGGCGGCAATATTTCGGCGGTAACAGTGGCAATCATTTGACTACCTACACTTTTCCGGCAATGACAATGAGTGGAAGTTTTTCCGGCAACCATAACTCCATAAGATGAGAAAAGTACAACAATAAAAGCTTAGTGGAGGTTCATAGCTTTGATGTTGTTCTTAACTCAGAGGAGATTGACCTTGTAAGGGTAAGCTTCTTGAAAGAAAAAAAAAAAGGCAAAAATAATAAATATGTTCGTCATTTTTTTCAGGACATATGACTAAAATTTGACAACACAGGCCCAAACATTGTTTATTTGTTCAGGAACTAGTAACTGAACATTTATTATTTGTTCGGGAATGCAGGTCCGAACATGAAAATTTTTTAACATATTGAACGGTCAAAATTGTTAACGCTTACAGAAGTTTTCATTTTTTCAAGTTCGTGAATGCAGGCCCAAACATTACTTATTTGTTCGAGAAGGCATTCCTGAACAAATAAGTAATGTTCGGGAATGTAGGTCCGAACATGGAAATTTCTTAACACATTGAATGGTCAAAATTTTTAACACTTGCAGAAGTTATCGAAAGTAGCCCAAATCCATTATCAGGTTCAAAAGTTATTCCTTCATCTCGTAGCTTTGATAATATTGCATGCTTAGTTCTCTGCTGAACTCACAATTTTATAATATCTACCAACAAAACCAATTTTATAATATATATATATATATAGAGAGAGAGCATACCAACTGTAACAATGATGGATGAGGCAATAGAGACAGTAATCACATTGGCTTTTCTTCTTCTTTGTGGGTTTTGTTAGGATTTTTAGAAGAGAGGTTTGTTTGGGATGTGGGGGTGTGGAGGGTGTGCATTCAATGGGTGGAATGTTTTCACAAGAACAATTTTGGTATTATTTGGGTGAGGAAAAGAAATTTTTAGGGTTTTAAAATTTATAAGTGGGGGCCCAAAGAAATGGGGGGTCCAAAATAATTTATGGGGTGCTAATAGCATCACTCATTATTTTAGACCTCTCATTTCTTTGGACCTTCACTTATAAGCTGTAAAACCCTTAAAATTTATTTTTCCCCCCAAAATAATACCAAAATTATCTTTGTAAAAATATTTCACCCATTCAAATACATATCCCTACATCCAAAAATGCCTCACTGCCAAAACCTTAACAAAACCCACGACAGTGGAACCTTCCCAAATCAATGGAAAAAAATTTGTGGTGATTTTGTCAATCTCTTTGATTTTTTTTTTTTTTTTTTTTTTCTATTACCTCTTTTCACACACATAACACAATCCACTTTCATGCTTCTCTAGTTGGTTTTCTGTCATTCATCTATAGCCTCACTGTACTGTATGCTCTTTGTGTAAGCAAAACTGGGTAGGATTTCACCCACCGGTCGACCACCCAAGGGTGGTCCAACCTCCTTTGTTTGCCTGCTTTTACTACTACTTTGGTTATCTATTCCCAAACAAATAAGAAATGTTCGGTTACCTGTTCCTGAAAAAATAAAATTGGTTCGGGCCTGTGTTCCCGAATTTCGATTACATGTTTGGGAGTTCAGTCCCCAAAAAAATGACGAACAGTTTTTATTATTTTTGTCATTTTTTTCAAAAAACTTACCCTTATAAGACTAATCTTCTCTGAGCTAAGAATACCATCAAAACTATGAATCTCTTCTAAGTTTTTATTCTTATACACTTCTTATGTTATAGAATTGTGGTTATCGAAAAATTTTCCACTCATTGTCATTGTCGGAGAAGTGTATATAATCAAATGATTGCAACCATTGCTGGTAAAATATTACCACCAAAGGGTTTTCAAGGTTTTGAGGATGTGTAGATTTTGAAGCTGGGATTTGGGGAAGATGAATGAATGGTGACGGAGGTAGGTGCTCTAATAAACCCTAACTCATGATGCAAAGGATGTGTGGGTTTAATTGTGAGATGAGGTGTCCCAAAATTATTAATGTTTTTTTTAGTAATTTCATTTGACATTATCACTGTAAAAAAAATATAAAAAATATTTTAAAAAATAAATAAAAAGGAACTCCTTAATTGGTGTCTTGAAACCATCCTTCACTTTAATGTTGAGTGTCCATTTTGTCATTAAAAAAAAAAAAAAAACTATTAAACAAATAATGAGCACAAGACTCAAACTATGAATAATATAATGAACAAAACTCTTATCACTTGAATCAAATTAATAAGTATTTTATTTTATTTTACTTATTTAAATTGACCACGTATTGAGTGTGCTAGAATTATGTACCTACATACCATAACACTTGCAAGGTAAACGGCTGTTTGGGTTCTCATTTTTTTGAGTTCATCAGCTAAACATCCTACATCTTCTCTTCTTTCCTTCTTTCTTTTCTTTTCTTTTTTTTTTTTTTTATTTTATTTTATTTACTATTGGGTCATCAGGGTCAAATGCTTTTAGCATCTGTCATGGTAGAACCCTAGGTTCTAGCATTTTGGAAAGATGGAATGAAAGGTGATGTAAAATACGAATTGATTTGGGTGGAGGATTTTATTAATCAAAATTGGAATTTTTAAAGATAGACTAGTACACACCAATTAAAAAGGCAATTTTTGTAATCAAATTATTTCAATATAGTGTTAATTAAGTAATCGTTTTAATTATGATCTAAAGTGATATTGAGATACGCCTATGTAGTGTTTGATCATTTGCCAAAATGACTTTTGTTATGAATCCAAATGGTGAAATGAGTTTTTTTATTTTTTTTATTTTATGTTTTTCACTCTTTAATGCCTTCACTTATCAATGCAGCAATGGCATTATAATTTACATTTTTTGTTTTCTTCCCAGTACTTCATTTAAACCAAACAAAATAACAGAAATTATTTCCTTCAATTTATTTATTTCATTTCAAATCCTTTCCTTTTATTTCATTATAAAATTTTCCAAATGGATGTGTTTCCAAACACAGTGCAAGTTATTCCCACTCTCCTTTCCAAACATGTCATCTCAATTCCTAAATTCTTTCTCAGGCTAAAAATGTTCAGTAGATCAGTCTATTACATTGGAGAACCTTCTCTCTTCAGTGGTGGCCTGCATGCATGCCACATGCTGCAATCCAAACTAGATTATTTCTTCATACTAAGTCTCTGTTTGTTTCGGTGAAAAAATTTTATAATGAAAAATATTTTCTATGTTTGGTTGCGAAAGGAGGTAGTGGAGGTTGTGATAGTCTCTGTTTGTTTCGGGGAAAAATTTTTATAATGAAAAATATTTTCTATGTTTGGTTGCGAAAGGAGGTGGTGGAGGTTGTGATAGTCGTAGTAGTGCGGTGGCATTGGCAAGATTTTTGTTCGGAAAGATTTTTCCGTATTTAGATGGAAATTGTTTTCCACTATGGAAATCGTTTCCGTTCAATTTTTATTTTCCATCATACCAAACGTTAGAAAATGTGGAAAGGGTAAGACTACCCATGCAGTTTAACCCAGACGGACTTTCAGAACAGGAAGCATATAAACTGCCTGACAGAACACCACACAGCAACTCTCACCAGTCTCAGCAGTATGGCAGTTCCAATCATGCATTGCAGTCTGCAATTGTTTTTAGGTACATTCCATTGACTTAGTGAATTTATTATTATGTTGTTATGACTTAAATTGATTAACAATTCTAGCCTAAAACACAATCTTGGAACACATCAGCTCTTTTTGATATCACTTGTCTAGTTTGAATGGATTGTATTGGATTACTTGCCACATTGTAATGCTCTTTATATTCTCTTAGCCTTTCGGTGATGTGCCAACAAGAGAGAGGGCATGGAACAAAAGATAAGACAAAGTGTGAGACAGATGATCCATACTTTGTGTTGTTGTAAAAATTGATGAATATAATCTTGATAGGGATGCGTCAAGAATTATAGAAGTTTGCATACTTAATTACCCTCCCTGCCTGCAACATGCATGAACCCAAAAAATAAACAATAATTTATTAATAAAGAGAACATCATATTTAAGGAAGCTCAAATCATGGTGCAGTTAACACAACATATTGTTTAATTATTTATGTACTAAATCTAGACAGTGAAATTTGGATTTTTATGCTTAAATTTTGAACATTGATGGATTTTAGCACTTGTTTAACTAGAAAGTCAACTCCCTCTAGCATTGTAACTTGTGCTGGTGGAATAATTTTATCAAATTTTTTTCTTGGGGTCTGGGCATGAGCCTGCAACCTATAAGCTAGTGAAACTCTCTCTCTCTCTCTCTCATTGACTTACCTCATCAATCCATTTAATACATTTAAACAACCATGATGCGTGGCCTTACCTCATCAATCTTTTTAATACATAGAAACATGCATTATGCATGGTCCTACCTCATCGATCTTTAGTCTAAAGCCAGGACAAGACTCCATGTTTATATATAGTTATATGCATCTACATTTGTATCTTGTCTTACCATCCCACTTTAGTCTCTCCTGGGTGATCCAGTATGGCTCAATTGGTTGGTAATGATGAGATAGAGTCACTGAGAGTTGAGCTGGCTGAGATAGGAAGAAGTTTGATTTGGGGTCATCGTTTCAGCGCCATAGCTCTAGTTTCAGAAGCATTTCAGGTTTGAGTTTTGTGAACAATGATGTTGATGATGAATTTTCCTTACAGTGGGCTGCAATTAAGAGACTGCCTACATTTGAACGGTTGAGATCGTCTTTGTTTGATGAAAATGATGGAAGCAATGTTGATGCTCAAGGAAAAAGGGTAGTCGATGTTACTAAGCTTGGTGCTCTAGAGCGAAATAAGTTTATTGACAAGCTCATCAAACACATTGAGAATGACAACCTTCGCTTATTGCATAAACTGGGAAAAAGAATAGACAAGTGTGATTTATTTGTATGCATTCAAGACATTGTATGTATTTCACATCTATATACCATTCAACGGCATTAATTCTACAAGGTCTGTGTGTCAAGCAATGACGTTTGTTGTCTTAAATTTTAACTTGTTACAGTGCCATATCACCATTGTTTGTTCTTACCAAATTATTCAATCTTGATCTGTGATGGTGGTTCTCCGTTTCATCTCTAATTGCCTGTGTAGGTATACTGTTAGATTGTTACCTTTCACAGATGTAAAGATGGGTTATTGGGGTAAACTTTAAATTGATTGTTGTAGAGTTGGTGTAAAATTGTCGACAGTGGAAGTGAGATATAACAATCTACAAGTGGAAGCAGAGTGTGAGGTGATTCATGGCAAACCCCTTCCGAGTGGAATTCTCTCAAGAGCATTCTTTTTGTAAGTATTTCATTTTCTTGGAGTAAAATTATAGCTTGTCATTAGTCCTGTGTAGGTATTTGCATTTGGGTAGGTTTTCTATACCTGCAAGTAATGTCCGGGTTAAGATTTTAATGGATGAGTTGATTTTAGACCAATAAAACCATACTGTACCTGCCATCTAAATTTCAATTGTATTCATGTTAATTAATTTTTTTCTTCTGGTTAAGATTACTTTTAATAAAATTTTGTAATTTTGGATCATTTTTAACTTCAAATCTGTTGGCAGGCTGATATAAATGAATAAGATTTAATCTGAACAATTTATAATTTCATCCAATCTTGTCCAACTCATTACATATGCTTCTGAATCTGCATTCACATTTATGTTTCCATTAAAGATTATAAGATCTAGTCCTTAACCCAAATATTCAGTGGTTCTTGTGTTCGTATCGTGTAAGTCAAACATTTATGTGTGTATAACTCCACACACACACACATATAAAAAAATATATATATATGATTCATGTCCTATCTGACTTGCTATTTTGTTGCAAAAGCAAATGATAGGAGAATCCATGTTTTGGGTTTATCATGTCCAAAAGCAAGCTTTAATAAATTAGAACCGCTATTATCCATGTAAGTGCCTAAATTGATTAATTGGTGCAATTCACTTAATAGGATTGTGCCAAGCTTCCTGGTTTGAAGTCACAAGAGGCCAAGATTACTATCATTGATGATGTCAGTGGTATCATTAAGCCTGGAAGGTATGTTCGAAGATCAGTCTTAAGTTTTTTTACTAAAGGGTTATTCCGATCCTTTGGAATTCCCAATTTGCATTATCTTATCTTATTGTTTTCTACCTATTTTTTATTAGTATCATTAGCTTGAGGCAAATTATTCTACACAAGTGCAATGGTTGACTATTGAGATTCATTGCGTATGGTCACACCTTCACAGACAGCTTTCCTTATCATTATTCGAACGGTTACATTAATCAGTGGTTCCATCCTTTATTGTCTGTGTCACTTACACCACTTGAATCTTGTTTCTGTGATACTCATTTATGGATAAGAAATCATGAAAAAGAAATCCCATTTCACCATTTTTTCTTGGAAAATTTGCATGTTTCAATAGTTGACTCAAGTAGGCTTATCTTTGCTGCAGGACAACTTTGCTTCTTGGTACTCCAGGATGTGGAAAGACTACTTTACTGAAAGCACTTTCTGGAAACCTAAGAAAATCTCTCAAGGTCTCTTAAACACACACACACACACACACACACATATATATATATTTAATGGTTAGTATATGATCTTACAAAATAAATAGAAGTGCAAATCTGCATAGCTGACAATGTAGGAAAAGCTCATAGGGGCACCTGCTTGGACTTTACAAACTAAGGTGTTTTGGGTTCTAATTGGTAATATCTTCTTCTAAAGGTTGGTTTCAGCTATTTACCTAAAAAAAGGGTTGGTTTCAGCTGATTCTTATGTTTTCATACACTCCCAAGCACTGTCATTTAATCTTGGGAAGTCATCTCTCAATACATACATATATAGAAAAAAAAATAGAAACTGTATAGCCTTATTCAATTTGTTACTATTTAGTAATATTCTCTTCCAAGAAAATTGCATTCCGATGGTCCCTTGCCTAGCATATATATGTTTTAAAGCACCACCCAGTTTATTATCTTGGTTACAAACTAGGGAATGAGAATCTAAGAAGCATGGACACAGACACGCGAAACAACATGGACACACCGACAAGTTAATTTTCAAAAATTGGCAGACACAACATGTGGGGCGCACACAAATTTTAAGATTTATATATTTCTTATATGTCATATATAGGAACACTTCATTAAAAAATAATAAAAAATGCAACATGACACTAATGTATAAAATTTAAAGAAAGAGGGATTAATAGGTATAAATTTATATAGTTTTTCTTTGTATCCTCTTAATTATTTTCTTGAAACTTATTATGTGTTTCATTTGTGTCTAAGCGATGGACATGTGTGGTCTCCAAGTGTCTAGGTCTAATTTAAAAAATATATATAATATCACACATGAATTAATGTGTCTGACACATGTTGGGAAGTGTCCGATAAGTGTTGGTGCCTGACATGGACAAGACACAAACACTCACCTTCTTAGAAGTATCTAGGCTTCTTAGGGGAAAACTTTTAACCTTAAGAGTTAATTAACAATGCAAAAAAATTGCCCTCCTGAATTTCCTGTGTAGAAAGTGGATGTGGAAGATGAATTGCATTCATGATATGCTCAATTACCCACAATTTACCTGCTACCCATAAGAAACAGGATATAGCCACCGTTGTTCAATTGATTACTTAGTTCATTGCGTACGAAGCATGTATGTTACCATTATGCACAATTACTGCTTTATGGATTGAACTTTAATTTGGTTGCCTATGAAGCACCGACACTTCAAAATAAGTGTTATATCCGTGTCGGACACAATAACACGGCGGGGACACGTATGGGACACGCCATCTTATTTAATTAATTTATTTTTAGGGGACACTTCGGGGACACACTAGGGACATGCCAACTTGTTTTTTCTCCAATTTTCTTTAGTGCTTTTAATGAATATTGGATGTTGAATGTTTATTATTTTTTTTTCTTAGATTTAAATACTTAATGCATCATCCATAAAAAAAATAAAAAATAAAAAAAAAAAAAGATATAAACTGTAAGATTAATTTAAAAGTATTTTTTTTTCTTTAAAATATAGAATTAGAGTTAGTTTTGTTAATATTGATTATTTGTGAATGTAATATTAATCTATATAACAAATAAAAATATATGAAAACATATTTTATTACCATGTCCGTGTCCCGTGTCCACATCCATATCTGTGTCTATGCTTCATAGGTTGCCTTCAAGAGCTATTTTTGTACACATTTCCTCCATTTTAACATAGTTTCTGTATGTTCGTCTCTTTTTTCTACAACAGGTTGCAGGAGAAGTTTCTTACAATGGGTACAAATTGGAGGAATTTATTCCCCTGAAAACTTCTGCTTATATAAGTCAAAATGACCTACACATCCCTGAAATGACTGTGAGGGAAACACTTGATTTTTCAGTTCGCTGTCAGGGCGTTGGAAGCCGAGCAGGTATGGGTGCTTCGAACACACTAGAAGTTTCATTTTATTTGTAAATTCTTTATTGACTAATGGCACTAATGGTAATTGAAGTAATTTGTTTCTTGCTTGTGCAGAGATTATGATTGAGGTTAGCAGAAGAGAGAAGCAGTCAGGAATTGTTCCAGACCCTGACGCAGATATTTACATGAAGGTACTTTTAGTTTCTCTGATCTTGCTTGTGTGTGTGTGTGTGTTTTTTTTCTCTCTCTCTCTCTCTCTCTCTCATGAGCTTATCTATTGTGATGTTTTAACTATATTTCTTTTCACAGGCAATTTCTGCTGAAGGACAAAAGACAACCCTTCAGACTGACTATATTTTGAAGTACTCCTTTAACATATCTGACATTGATCTTCCTCATTATAATTCCTACAAAAAAATTGAACTGTTGATGATTTGGCCATCATTGCCTTGGTTTCTCAGATTCTAGGGCTTGATATCTGTGCCTATACGCTGATTGGAGATGCCATGAGAAGAGAAGATGTATCTCAGGTGGTTAAAAGAAGAGATTGACTACAGGTAGTCTTTCTGATTTTCTTTTCTTGATCTGGCCTATGTACAGTTTGAAAGCTTCAATTGATAATTTGGTAAACTACCTATAGGTCTTAATAGTTGAACTTAATTGCCATCAAGTTCCATTAAAAATAATTTTTTGTGACAATTTTTTTGCATATGTTACTAAAAATTGACAATTAGTGACTTCTTTTTTTGTAATGGTTTTTATAAATTGTTGCTAAAACTTACAATTAGTGACGTTTTCTTGTGGCGAATTTTTCAAACTGTCGTTAAAAATTGAAAATTAGTAATGCTTTTTGTGACTTTTTTTGTTAAACCGTCACTAAAACTTACAATTAGTGACATGTTTTGTAACAAAATTTTCAAACTGTCACTAAAAATTAACAATTAGTGACGTTTTTTAATAGTGTCTAATGAAAAAATGTCATTAATTATCATAGGACTTATTAGATAATAAGTCCACCTATTAGAACTTTATACGTATGTCCCCCTAAATAATTCAACTCATAACTAGCATAACATTTAAAAAAAAAACAAAAAAGAGTAAAATTCAGCTCACGACTACATCATATTTGGCATTGGTGAGTCTTTGGAAAAATTACATTACCGTTATCAAGAAAACTTTCAACTTCAAGGACATGAATTGAATGTTACTGCTATGTGCATGCTTTTATTTTCTCGAACAGTAATTTGTATTGGTATTTCACAGGCGAAGTGATTGTAGATCCCACAAAATCTCTATTTATGGATGAAATATCAAATGGTTTAGACAGTTCCACCACATATCAGATTGTTGCTTGTCTTCAATAGCTAGCACATATCACAGATGCTACTATACTTGAGGCAGAAACCTTTGATCTATTTGATGACATTATCTTCATGGCAGAAGGGAAGATTGTGTATCATGGACCCTGTACTCATGTTCCAGAATTTTTCGAGGATTGTGGGTTTAGTTGTTCTGAAAGGAAAGGGGTGGCTGACTTCCTCCAAGAGGTAAGTTTTTCGTGGTCGTGGATCATATTGAATTCTTTCCTATGCTCTTATATTCTTCTAGGGTACTTTAAAAATGGTGAAAAGACTTACGTTTTTAGACAAGCTGATTTAGGGCTAGTTTGGCATGTACTAAATAAGTCAAAAAGTCAAAAAGTCACTATCTTATTTAAGTCACATCATCTTATTTAAATCACATCACCTCTCTAATACATCACATCAAACCCAACCCAAACCCAACCCAAACCCACCAATAAATCAAAAAGTGCACTTTTTTAGAACATCCCAAACCAACCCTTAATATGATATCGGAACAAACAATGGATCCTATATTTAAACTTTTACCACCTACTCGATGACCCGTATGATACGTGAATTTGCTTAACTCTTTTATAAAAAAGTGCCTGGCGGCACATGGAGTTTTGAGATGAGTTATTAGTTAACAATAACAACTGCATTATAGGTTATCTCAAAGAAAGATCAAGCACAATACTGGCACCAAACCAAACAATCTTGCAATTACATTTCTGCTGACATGTTTTCGAAGAAATTCAAGGAATCGCCTTTTGGTAAGAAGCTAGATGAGGAACTATCAAAGCCATTTTCAAAGCCTCATAGCCACAAGAATGCAATTTCTTTAGCAAGTATTCTCTTTCTAAATAGGCATTTCGAGCCTGCGTGCAAGGGAACTTCTTCTCATGAGGAGGAATTCTTTTGTTTATGTGTTCCAATCAACTCAGGTTGTGATCAGTACTTTCTTATTCTTCCATCCTTTAGTTGTTTTTGGAATTCAACATTTAGCTGTTTATGCTTTTGTGTCATTGTTAAATTGTTAATCTTTGTGTTCAATTGTTATTCTTTGCAGCTTGTTATCATTGCATCTGTCGCAATGACTGTATTTTTGCAAACTCGAATGAATGTTGATGCCATTCATGCAAACTATTATCTGGGTGCTTTGTTCTATGCTGTCATCATTCTTTTTTTTGATGGATTTCCGGAGTTGTCCCTGACTGTTAGAAGACTAGCAGTTTTCTACAAACAGAGAGATTTGTACTTCTATCCAGCTTGGGCATATGCAATCCCAGCCACCATTCTGAAGGTTCCTATTTCATTGTCTTCAGCTCTAATTTGGACATCTCTGACTTATTATGTCATTGGATACAGTCCTCAGGCTGGGAGGTTAGTGTCACTTGACAAGGCTTGCATTTTATTCTTCGTTGTATATATATATATATTTTTTGTTTTTCTCAAAATATGTCTTTGATTTGAACAAGTTGTCACTGTTTTACCAATATTTGAATCAACTACTCAGATTAGTCATTTAGCAACCAGAAGTTTTACTGGTACTTTCAAATAAACATTCACACCATACACAAACACACCCTTTTGAAACTGAATGGGAATTTGAACTAATTTCTATCATTGCCTTGTATCTTAGGTTCTTTCATCAGTTCATTCTATTTTTAGCTCTACACTAAGCAGCTACATCCATGTTTTGTTTTGTGGCATCTGTCTTCCGCACCGCGGTTGCTTCTACAACAACTGGTAGTTTGTTTGTATTGTTTGTCTTATTATTTAGTGGCTTCTGTGAGAATATTATGTAATTATGGAAATATATCAATTAGGTTGATAGTGAATATTCGATTGATTGTATTGGGTTATTTCTTATTATAGATTAGGTTTAGGATTGTTATAAATATTGGTTGTAATCTTTGTATTACGGACAATTGCTTCTTTTTCTTTGTGTGTTTGGTTCGACTATAGGCTTTGTTCGTAGTTCCCTCTTGTTCGTGACACTTAGCCTCTGCCTTGCGAACCATTCACGATTGACTACTTCTGCCTCATGACTCATTTGAGTTCGATTTTGCCTCTGCTTCGTGCCCTCTGGTTTTTTGGTTTGTGATCAGCTATAGTCGTGACACATCTGGTCATCACTTCTCTGACTCGCATGGGTGACCTATAGCGATTAACTTTGCTTCTCTCTGGTCCTCTGTTTTGGAACTTCTGGTTCTTTGGAAGCTCTGTTATCTGGTTGCTGCGTCTCTCTTATTTGACCCATCTAGGTCGTTCGTTCGACCCATCTGACTATTTCATCTGGATCGACTAGGTTAAGAGACCGAAGATTCAGTCGCAAAGCTTCTCTGTAACGATTTCGCTATCTCCTTGGTTCTCTGATTTTGTGGGTCTCGGTATCTCTCTCGTTCGGTCTCAACTTCTCTGGTATTTGACCCATATCTCTCTCTCTCTGAGGTTGGGTCTCGACTTCTTTGGTATTTGACCCATCTGATATTAGTTTACTGACATTATATTTAGACCCAATACTCTTCTGGTTATTACGTTGTGGTTTTGGATTTAGGATTTCTTACACTTGAACCCTTTGGTTTTTTGGTTATTATGATGTCTTTGACTTCTAATGAGTGTGCCTTCTGCCATCAGAGGGGCCATTGGAAGTACCACTATCCCAAAAAGGGACGTCTGCCTACCTCATTTTTTCAGCAGTCTCAAAACCAATTCTGGACTCCTCCCAATGATTATATTGCATCTGCTCTGACTCCTGATCCTGACCTGACTTCTTTGAGTGCTCAAATCAGTTAGCTTTAGCATATACTGTCTACCTCACAACCATTCCCATCTGCCTCCATTGTTTCCTTTCTTCATTCAGGTTTTCTTCAGGTATTTCTTCGTCTGTCTGGATTTTTGACTCTAGTGCCTCTCATCATATGACTTGTCATCTCCTTTTACTTCAAAATTGTACTTCTCCTCCCATTCCTATTACTGTCAATGCTGCTAATGAGTCTGGTATGTTTGTTATATCTGTTGGGCCTGTCCTACTGTATGTTATATCTGCTGTCTCTATTCTATATGTCTTTATGTTCCTATGTTATCTGTCACTTTATGATCTATTAGTCAGCTTGATGCCTCTGGTTTTAATGTTATCTTTTCTTCTTCTATCTGTTCTGTGCAGGATTGGATGTCTAAGCAGTAGATTGGGACCGACTGTAGAGTTGGAGACTTCTATGTGGTAGAGAGGTTACATCTGCCTATAGCAACCTTTCTGACTGCCTTTTTCTTTTTTTAGTTAGATTATCTGTCTGGTCCTTTTTACTTGTGGCATTCTAAATTAGGGCATTTGTTTGCTGATCGCTTGCGGTCTTTAGTTCAGTCAGATATCTTGGGTAAATTTTCTCCTAGTAAACTTACTGAATGTCAGGGGTGTAAACTTGCCAAAATGACAGTCTTACCTTTTTATAAAAGTACTTCTATATCTGATACACCATTTTCTTTAGTTCATATTGATGTTTGGGGCCCTTCTCCTATTTTCACCAAAAGGGATTTTGCATACTCTGTGTCATTTGTTGATGACTTCACCCGTTACATTTGGGTTTATCTTACGACTCATAATTTTGACTTCTATTAGATATATCGTACTTTGGGTCATTTGTGTCATTTGTCTATGGTCACTACACAGTTTAGGTCTACTAGTAAATTGTTGCGGTCTGACTTGGATGGGAAATATTTTAAAACTAAATTATGTGAATACTTGGCCAAATTAGGTACCATTCACCAAACTTCATGTACTGATACACCTGCCCAAAATGGTCGAACTGAGCGTAAACACCGCCATCTCCTTGAGATAGCTAGGTCTCTTATTCTCTCTGCCTCTGTTTTGGGGTGAGGCAGTTCTTACTGTTGCTTTTCTTCTCAATCGTATGCCTACCCCTTTTCTTTCTGGTCGGTCTCCTTATGAGGCTCTGTTTTCCCAACTTCTTAATTACTCCCTTCTTCGTATGTTTGTGTCTACTTGTTTTGTCCTTTTACCCTGTAAAAATAGAACCAAACTTAGTGCTCGGTCTGTCCTATGTGTTTTTTTGGGTTATAGTCTCACTCAGAAAGGTTATCGCTGTTATGACCTTGTTTCCTGTCGCTTTTATGTCTCCCGCCATGTTGCCTTTCTCGAACGTCTACCTTACTTTTAGCTTTCTCCTCTCACCACCCTAGTTTCCAAGGAGGATTTGGTTCATATTGATTCATTTCTTCTGAGGTCCCATCTGATGAGTACATCTCCACTGTTCCACCTAAGCTTGTTCTATCTTCTCCTCCTGCTTCACCTCTGGCCGTTACTTCTCTTTTGACTTCTTCTCCTCCTCCGTTATTAGTTTATTCTCATCGTAAGGCTCATCCTCCACCAGTTGTCTCTGCCCCTATTGCTGATCCTCTTGCTTCTGATGACTCTGATCCTACTGCACACCGATATCCTACTCGAGCGCATCATCCTCCAAACAAGTTGGGTTGGTCTAATACATTTTTTATGCTTCCTATCGTACTTTTTTGTGTGCTATTCATTCTTTTTCAGAACCTCAGTCTTACAAGGGGGCTTGTCAGGATCCCCATTAGTTTCAAGTTATGAAGGATGAGTTGTCTACTTTACATCAAATTAGTACTTGGGAGTTAGTTCCTTTGCTTGCTGGTAAGAATCTGATTGGTTGCAAATGGGTCTACAAAGTCAAGACTCATTCTGATGGTTCTCTTGAGCGCTACAAAGCTCGTTTGGTTGCCAAGTGTTTCTCACAGGAGTATGGTATTGATTATGAGGAGACCTTTGCTCATGTTGCCAAGATGACTACTGTCCGTATTTTAATCTCTGTCGCTGTTGTTTGTTCTTGGCCTCTTTATCAGATGGATATTAAGAATGCTTTTCTTAATGGCCATCTCACCGAGGCAGTTTACATGCGTCCTTCCCTTGGCCTTCACCATTCCTCTGGATAGGTTTGTCACCTCTGTCGTGCTCTGTATGGTCTGAAGCAGTCTCATCGTGCTTGGTATGATCGCTTTTAAATTGTTGTTACTGCACTTGGGTTTTCTCCTTGTGCTCAAGACTCTGTTTTATTTCTTCTCCACACCTCTGTTGGATTTGTTACCTTATTACTGTATGTGGATGATATGATCATCACTGGCTCTGACTCTTCTGCTATCTCTGAGGTCAGGCAGCATCTTTTCTGCACTTTTGAAATAAAAGATCTGGGCCCCTTGCAGTATTTTCTTGGTATTGAAGTAGCTTCTTCTCCCGAGGGCTACTTTCTCTCTTAGGCCAAGTATGCCAATGAGGTTATTCATCGTGTCGGTCTTACCATCGTGTCGGTCTTACTGACACTAAGATTTCTGATACTCGCTTTGAGCTTAATGTAAAGCTCACCCCTACTGATGGTGTTCTTCTAGATGATCCTACTTTATATCGAGAGCTCGTGGGTTGCTTAATCTATCTAACAGTTACTCGCCCTGATCTTGCCTATGTTGTTCATGTGATTAGTCAGTTCGTTTCTGCTCCTCATTTTACACATTGGGCTGTTTTAGTTCGGATTCTTCGCTATCTTCGGGGTACTATATTTCAGCGTTACTATTGTCTTTTACTTCCTCTTTGGACTTGATTGCTTATGCTGATTTTGATTGGGCTGATGATGTCATTGATCACAGGTCCACTTCTAGCTTCTGCTTATTTCTTGGTGATTCCTTGATTTCTTGGAAGAGCAAGAAACAAACTGTTGTTGCGCGTTCCACTGCTGAGGCTGAGTACTGTGCTATGGCTCATGCCACTCCTGAGATTGTTTGGTTTCGTTGTCTTTTAACTGATTTAGATGTCCCTCAGTCTTCTCCAACCTCCCTTTACTGTGACAACCGCAGTGCTATTCAGATAGCACATAACACTGTCTTTCATGAGCGGACGAAGCACATTGAGATTGACTGTCATTTTGTCCGTCAGCATCTGCAATCTAGTTCCATCTCGCTTCCTTTCGTCTCTTCAGCATTGCAACTCGCTGATTTCTTTACAATGACTCACACCACTGCTTGATTTCAATTTTTTCATGGCAAACTCTCAGTGTTTTCTGCTAAAACACCTTGAGTTTGAGCAGGGGTGTGAGAATATTATGTAATTATGGAAATATATCAACTAGGTTGATAGTGCATATTCAATTGATTGTATAAGGTTATTTCCTATTATAGATTAAGTTTAGGATTACTATAAATATTGTTTTTAATCTTTGTATTACTGGAAATTGAATATACAAGTTTATTCAGAAACTTACAGCTTCATTATCCCAAAATGTAAGATTCAATAACTCTTCCAATCTGATTTTTGGATGATTATTTTGGAAGATGAACTTAAGTTAAGCCATCTTGTTGCTTGCAGCCTCTATGCCAGCATGGTTGAAGTGGGGATTTTGGGTTTCCTCGTTGACATATGGCAAGGTTGGACTTGCTTTAAATGAATTTCTAGCTCCAAGATGGCAAAAGGTGAGTATCTGAAAACAAAATTTCTCAATTTATTGGATAAACAACTCTAATCCCATCCACTTGACCATCGTAGCCATATCCACATTTACTTTGGCTTGACCTCCATCACTTTTCTCCATTGCTCTAGTGCTTATAATGTGCAGAATAAACATATCAATTTGCCAATACCTCAATGGTCATGTTCTTTATTTGCCCAAACTTGACTGTTGCTTTATGTACCTTCTTTTCTAATTATCAGGGGATATTCTGAGTTCAAATTAAGTTGTCTAGTACTTTTTCATCCATAAAAGTAACGTCATTTGTGCAGCAGATCATATTGATATGTCAATCCTTGATGGCAACATTCATGCTTACTGTTTGTTTTAGTTGGAGTTATATGTTTATTTCTGTTATTTTTCTTTCTTCTCCCAATAATCTAATATTCTACACTTTTATGCAAAATCATAATTTGTAGATTAGATGCTGATGATGATCTTGTAAAATATACAAGTTGGTACACTTTTTGATCTATGATATTAGCAAAGGTTTTAGTCTGCTATTATTTGGCCAATGATGTTACTTACAGTTTATTTGCAAGTAAAATAGATTGCCAGACCTTCTTATTCATTCTATGCTCTTTATTATTTTGTGTGGGCGTTGGCGGTGAACACAACCATAGGGCAAGAAACTCTTGAAAGCCATGGATTATACTTTCACGGATATTTCTTTTGGATATCACTGGAAGATTTCTGAATATTTTATGTATATTCAATTGTATCAAAATATAAAGGATACATCTGATTATATAGTACTCATAACCCTAAGACTAAAAAGGAAACGAAAATATTCACCTAATCTCTCAGAATATATACACATTACACTATCATATATATATATATATATACATATATACACAATATTCTCACACCCCCGCTCAAACTCAAGGTGTTTTAGCAGAAAACACTGAGAGTTTGCCAAGAAGAAATTGAAACCAGACAATGGTGTAAGTCTTGGTAAAGAAGTCAGCAAGTTGCAGAGCTGAACAGACGAAAGGAAGCAAGATAGAGTCAGACTACAGATGCTGACAAACAAAGTGACAATCAATCTCAATGTGCTTGGTCCGCTCATGGAAGACAGTGTTATGTGCAATTTGAATAGCACTACGGTTGTCACAATAGAGGGAGGTCGAAGAAGACTGAGGGATGCCCAAGTTAGAGATAAGACAACAAAGCTAGACAACTTCAGCAGTAGCATGAGCCATAACACGATACTTAGCTTCAGCAGTAAAGCGAGCAACAACAGTTTGTTTCTTGCTTTTCTAAGAGATCAAGGAATCGCTAAGAAACATACAGAAACTAGACGTGGACTTGCGATTAGTAACATCACTAGCCCAATCAGAATTAGCATAGACCACCAAATCTAGAGAGGAAGTAGAGGACAATAGTAAACCCTGAAATATAGTACCTCGGAAAGAGCGAAGAATCCCAACCAATGCAGCCCAATGTGTGGAGTGAGGAGTAGAGACAAATTGCCCAACCACATGAACAACATAGGCAAGATTAGGATGTGTAACCGTCAGATAGACTAAGCAACCCACGAGCTCTCAATATAAAGTAGAATCATCCAGAAGAACACTATCAATAGTGTTGATCTTTACATTAAGCTCAATGGGGGTATCAAAAATCTTACTGTCAGTAAGACCGGCCCGATGAATAACCTCATTGGCGTACTTGGCCTGAGATAGAAAGTAGCCATTAAGAGAAAAAGCTACCTCAATACCAAGAACATACCGCAATAGGCCCAGATCCTTCATTTCAAAGGTGCGGAAAAGATACTGCTTGTCTTCAGATATAGCAGAAGAGTCAAAACCAGTGATGATCATATCATCCATATACAATAATAACCCAACAAATCCAGTAGAGGTGTGAAGAAGAAATAAAGCAGAGTCCTGGGCACAAGAATGAAATCCAAGCTCAGTAACAGGAGTCTGAAAACGATCATACTAAGCACGAGGAGACTGCTTCAGACCATACAGAGCACGTTGAAGGCGACAAACCTGTCTAGAGGAATGGTAAAGGCCAGGGGGAGGATGCAGGTAAACATCCTTAGTGAGATGGCCATTAAGAAAAGCATTCTTAACATCCATCTAATAAAGAGGCCAAGAACGAACAGCAGCGACAGAGATCAAAGTACAGATAGTAGTCATCTTGGCAACAGGAGCAAAGGTCTCCTCATAATCAATACCATACTCTTGTGAGAAACCTTTGGCAACTAGACGAGCTTTGTAGCGCTCAAGAGAACCATCAGAATGAGTCTTGACTTTGTAGACCCATTTGCAACCAACCAGATTCTTACCAGCAGGCAAAGGAACCAACTCTCAAGTACTAGTTTTCTATAAAGCAGACAACTCATCCTCCATGGCTTGAACCCAATGAGGATCCTGATAGGCCTCCTTGTAAGACTGAGGTTCTGAAAAATAGTGAATAACAGACAAAAAAGTACGATAGGAAGCAGAAAAACATGTATTAGACTAACCCAACCTGTTTGGAGGATGACACACTTGAGTAGGATATCGGTGTGCAACAGGATCAGAGTCGTCAGAAGCAGAAGGATCTGCAGCAGAGGCAGAGACAACTGGTGGAGGAGGAGCCTTGCGACGAGAATAAACTAACGGAAGAGGAGGAGGAGAAACCAAAGAAGGTGAAGTAGGAGGAGAAGATAGAACAAGCTTAGAAGGAATTGTGGAGATGTACTTATCAGACGGGACCTCAGAAGGAAACAGATCAATATGAACCAAATTCTCTTCGGAAACTAGGGTGGTGAGAGGAGGAAGCTAAAAGTCAGGTAGACGTTCGAGAAAGGTAACATGGCGAGAGACATAAAGGCGACGGAAAATAAGGTCATAATAGTGATAACCTTTCTGAGTGATACTGTAACCCAAAAAGACAAAAGACAGACTAGACACTAAGTTTGGTCCTATTTTTACGGGGTAAAAGGACAAAACAAATAGACCCAAACACACGAAGGAGGGAGTAATTAGGAAGTTGAGAAAACAGAGCCTCATAAGGGGACCGACTAGAAAGAAGGGGGTAGGCATGCAGTTGAGAAGAAAAGCAGCAGTAAGAACTGCCTCACCCCAAAACGGAGCCAAAACGGAGGTAGAGAGAATGAGAGACCTAGCTGTCTCAAAGAGATGACGGTATTTACACTCAGCTTGACCATTTTGGGCAGGTGTATCAGTACATGAAGTTCGGTGAATGGTAGCCAATTTGGCCAAATATTCATGGAATTCAGTTTTAAAGTATTCCTCGCCCAAGTCAGACCACAACAATTTAATAGTAGACCCAAATTGTATAGTGACCATAGAATGAAAAGTACGGTATATCTGGTAGAAGTCAGACTTATGAGTCATAAGATAAACTCAAGTGTGACGGGTGTAGTCATCAACAAATGACACATAGTATGTAGAACCCCCTTTGGTGAGAACAGGAAAAGGGCTCCAAACATCAGTATGAACTAAAGAAAATGGTGTATCAGATATAGAAATACTTTTATGAAATGGTAAGGCTGTCATTTTGGCAAGTTTACACCCCTGACATTCAGTAAGTTCACTAGGAGAAACTTTACCCAATATACCAGACTGAGCTAAAGGCCGCAAGCGATCAACAGACAAATGTCCTAATCTAGAATGCCACAAGTAGAAAGGACTCGACAGAGAATCTAACTAAAAAGAGGAAAAGGTAGTCAAAGAGGTTGCCATAGGCAAATGCAAGCTCTCCACCACATAGAAGTCTCAAACTCTACGGCTGGTCCCAATCTGCTGCTTAGACATCTGAACTTGCACAGAACAAATAGAAAAAGAAAAGATAACATCAAAACTTGAGGCGTCAAGTTGACTGAAAGATAATAACCTGACAGATAACTGAGGAACATAAAGGACAGATGGAATAGAAATAGCAAACATAGCAGACGATAAGACAAACCCAACAGATATAACAGACATACCAGACCCATTAATAGTAATAAGAAAGAGAGTGAGGGTACAATTTTGAAGTAAGGAGAGATGGGGAGTCATATGATGAGAGGCACCAGAGTCAAAAATCTAGACAGATGAAGAAATACCTGAAAAAAACCCAAGCAAACCTAAATGAAGAGAGGAAACAATGTAGGCAGATGGAGATGGTTTGGAAATAGACAGGATATGCTGAAGCTGACTAATTTGAGCACTCAAGGAAGCCAAGTCAGGATCAAGAGCCGAAGCAGATGCAATATAATCGACGAAAGGAGCTTAGAAATGGTTCTGATACTGCTGAAAAGACGAGGCAGACATAAGTCTCTTCTTGGGACAGTGGTACTTCCAATGGCCCCTCTGATGGCAGAAGGCACACTTATCTGATGCCAGTGGCCCCTTCTTGGGCTTTACAAAAGACTGAAGCTGATGGATAGATGGAATCGACGGTAGTGGGGGCTAAGTGGAAGCCAATAAGGCAGATGAAGAAAGAGCCTGAATCTTATCATTTGACATCTTCATGAACCAAAAACAGAGAATCAATTGGGCTAAGTGTAATAAACAAGAGACCAATGGATCAAACTCTAATAATCCAAAACTAGAACCAGAAAAGTCATAGTGTAATAAATAGAAAGCTTATAGACAATAATGTAATGCAAAATGCTTGGGACCCCACTGGGGAGACCCCCAAGACCCCCAATGGACGGTCATTGGCTAAATTTTTTTTTTTTTTCTCCAATCACTAATCCTCACGTGTGTGTGTGTGGGGGGGGTGGTAGTGGAGGTGGAGGATACTGGAGTCTGTATCATGGTGTAACGTAATAAACCCAAAACAAAGTTGATGGGTAAACCATAATATACCCAAACCAAAACCTGATTTAGATGGTCAAATACAACCACAAAGAGAAGAATCCACTGAACCAGATTCAGATGGTCAAACGAATCACTCGCGAGACGAAGAATCCAGACAAAGCACTCGCGGACGAAACAGATGGGTCACCCAAGTCACGAATAGAGATCGAACCAAAGGAGTTTGATTGTATACCAGACCAATCGAGAAAGAGAGAACTCGATCAAACAGATAAATCACGAGCAAGTTGAACCGGTTAAATGCGTAACCATAGCCACCACGAAATCGAGAATCGTGAAGCTCGATACCATGTAAGATTTATGAATGTTTTTGTATATTCAATTGTATCAAAATACAAAGGATACATCTGAGTATATAGTACTCCCAACCCTAATTATTGGAACCATTGCTTCACATGATTCTTTTCCTTTATTTATCGTCTTATGAGTTTATTCTGCTTTCACTTAATAAGGGTGGGTAATCTCATTTCTGATCGAGTGGTTTTACCTTGTGAACCCCTCACATTAGTGTTTCAAGATATGCAATACTATGTTGACACCGCCATGTAATCATATAAACAAATCTCTTATAAATCTTATGTACTGTTAAATATTTAGAACTAATCGGATCAAATTACATTGGTTAATTACATGGGTTTTCTTTGATTTGAAAGGTGAGAGAAAGTGCATTCCCTCGAGAAAAACTCCAACTTCTTTGTGATATTACAGTGCATTTAGGCTGGTGTTCTACAAAGATTGATGGGTGTCGTGGAACAACTCTTATGGATGTTCTTGCCGGAAGAAAAACTAGTGGCACTATTGAAGGAGATATTAGAATTGGAGGGTTTCCTAAGGTTCGTGAGACGTTTGCTAGGATTTCGTGTTACTCGAGCAAACCGACATACATTCTCCACAAATTACAGTTGAAGAATCGATTGGTTTATTCTTCTTGGGCTGCGTCTGCATCACGAAATTGATTCAAAAACTAAATTTGTATGGCCTATAGATAAGGAAGTTTAATTTACTCTTTAATTCTACAACAATAGTTTAAACATTATTTTACTTACATTGGTCTTTGCACATCTTTGCGAGAATTTGTGAAAGAAGTCCTTGAGATCATTGAGCTTGATGAAATCAAAGATTGCTTGGTTGGCATGCCCAAGTGTTAGTGGTTTATCAACTGAAAGAGAAAGCGTCTTACAATAGACATGGAGCTGGTTGCTAACCCCTCTATTATTTTCATGGATGAGCCTACAATGGATTGGATGTAAGAACATTTGCAATTGTTATGCAAGCCGTGTAGAACGGGTCAAATAAGCAGAAGAACAATTGTTTGCACCATTCACCAACCAAGCATTGACATTTTTGAAGCATTTGATGAGGTAGGAAAACAATTAATGAACTATTTTAAGAGAGAGCTTGGAACATCATGTCAATTTGGATCTTTGAAATGGAATTAATTATGCAAGTTTTAAAGCTGTTTGATTGCAACTAAAGCATTTTTTAACTCAATAGTGTAAGCTTGACTCGAAAATGATACATTAATGTGACAAGCTTCAAGACCTACCATACCTCCTGATTTGAAGCGTTTGAAATATTGAGTCTTTCCGTCTATTGCATTACATTCTTGTTACATTTTGTTTCTTTTTGAATAAGCGGGACATTTTTAACATTAGTTTCTAGAGAACATCCACTTTTTAAAAATGGTCTTCTAATCTAATTCCATATTTTTTATTCAATGTAGATAAATTAAGTCTAATGCCTCCTTTACATTGTAGTTAATTCTGTTGAAAGCCGTAGACAGGTTATTTACTCGGACCATTGGGTCAACATTCAAGCAATTGTCATAGAATATTTTGAGGTCGGTTTGCTACAAAATACATAAAAGAGAGAAATTAGAGTATAGATCATATTAATTACTACCATTTCTCTCTAACGGCTATCTCAGGGGGGCAAAAGATCGAAATAATTACAATCCAAGAACATGGATGTTAGAGATCACTTCTAGATCGTGAAGCTCAACTTTGCGTTGATTTTGCCCAAGTTTATAAGAACTGTGTCTTGTATCAGTCATTTCAACTGCTCACCACTTCTTTCTCTTTTGAGTTAGGATGGTCATAACAAACTTGCTTCCTGTGATACAATAATGATTGTTTTATGATAACAATTTTCATTTTTGTGATTCATTTTCATTCATTGTGATTGTAGAAACAATAAAGAGCATGTAAATAGGTGGAGTACTCCACCTTCTGGTTCAAAAGAATTGTATTTTGCAACTCACTTTTCACAAAATGGTTAGGGACAGTTCAAATCCTGCATCTGGAAACAGCACCTGTCTTATTGGAGAAGTCCTTCATAAAACTTGCTGCGTTTCACGTACATGCTTATTGCATCCACTACAAGAATTTACATATTTGCCGACCACTTTTGCCGACCAAAAAAATTTTAGTCGCAAACAAATGACATTTTCCGACCAAAAAATATTTTGTAGCTAAAAGTTGATATTATTACCGACTAAAATAATTTTGTTGCAAAAAGGTGATTTTCTGCGACCAATTTAAAACATTGGTCGCTAAAAATGATGTCAGGAGGTGAAAGATTGGGCGGGAACAGTAAAATCTTTTAGCGACCAACACAATTTAGTCGCAGATATCAAAACGACGTCGTTTTGATATCTAAAATGCACTGGTAGACAATGGCCGACCAAATTTTGGTCGTTATATGTTAAGATCGCGACAAAAAACAAATTTAAAGCTAAAGATGAAATGTTTTTTGTGGGATATATATCACCGCCTGTTCTCTGTACAACCATTTGTTCAAACCTCTCACACCAAGCCTCACCTCACCGCAGACCACCACCACCGGCACAGATCGCCACGGCCACCGCCGCAGATGAGCACTGCCGTCGATGATCCTCATCCGTCCTCCTCTGGCGCCTCTCTCTCTCTCTCTCTCTCTCTCTCTCTCTCTCTCCCCTAAACACCCACCGCCGTCGATGATCCGCCTCCTTCTCCTCCTCCTCCACTGGTGCCTCTGCCGGATCCGAGAAGATCGTCGAAATCTAAATCAGATTTGAATCCTAGGCCGAGATCTAACCGTCGTGAGCGATCCACAATGACGCTTAATGGCTTCCAAATCCTCGACAAGATCGCCGATATCTGCGGCGACCTCATCCTCCGAGCACATACACTACCCATCCTTCTATTCTATTATTGATCTCTCTTCTTATCAAACCCTAATTTACTCGCTCACTCTCTCTCGCTCTAGGTTTCAACGCGAGGATTACATTCGGGATGAATGGCCCTACTCGATTCATCTTCTAGGCCACATCTACATCGACGACATGTGAGTTGATTTTGTATGATTGTGTTGTTGATGTCATTGATTTGGGGTTTTACAATGGTTTTAGGGTTTATGTATATATATATGTTTTGTATTGCGTAGAGAAGTTCTCGGGATTAACTACGGTTGCAAATCGATCCCAAAGAAGAAGCTCATCTGTAAATCAATCCCAAAGAAGAAATTCATCAATCATACTGGAATCCAGGTCGTTATTTTGTAAATTCGTTTCAGAAATTTATTTAAATTTGTGAAATTTGGGTTGATTTTTTCTTGACTGAAATTTGGGTTTGATTTGTTCTAAATTTATTCTGAAATTTGGGGATTTTGTGATTTGTTCTTGAAAGTTGCCCGTTGAAGCTCTTGGGAAATTTGGAAAATTTGGGTTTCATCGTTCAGCTTGAAAGCTGCCCGTCGAAGCTCTGGTCCTTAAACTTTAATTGGTGTTTTATGTCGATCTTGCTTATTTAACATTTGTTTGGTTGCCGAGAAACAGAGCAAAGGGATAGTGATTGCATCTATTAGTGTTTTTTTACAAAAATGGAAAGCTCTCTACTCTCATCTTCTCCTATCTTGATTTTATTTATTTGTTTATTTTATTTCAAAATACACTCTCACTACAAGAACAAGTTTTCTTTTTATAAAATAAATACATAAAAAGTATGCATGGACACTTTGTTAGGATCATCAAACAAATACATAAAAAGTAGAAGATATGATCTTGTTATCTATTCAAATCTTCACTTTGTCCTCTACCAAAAACCCTATAATCTAGTAAGCATGGACATGGACACCGATACAACAGTTTTCAAAAAAAGTGCAGGACATTACGTGGGGACATGAGTAAAATATAATTTTTTTATATTTATCATATGTTATATATATAAATATTTGTCAAAGTTAATAAAATACACAACATAACACGCATTTCCAAAGTTCAAATGAGAATGGATTAATGGGTATAAATTTACATTTTTTTTTTATAATTATTAGTTCCTAATTTATTTTGTTCAAATTTGTAATGTTATGTGTCCCTCAAATTTCCAAAGTGTGTCTGAGTTTAAATTTTAGTTGATAATAATAATCATCATAATAATAATAAGCGGGCGTGTTTGACACGTGTCAAGTGTCTAAAGACGAGTGTTGGAGTTCAACAAATGAAAATGGGCATGTCATTAATATACCTTGTTTTAGTATGCCTTATATTGAAAAGATGGAACTTTTTTAATACAACCTATGGTTCAGTCCAATGGAAACATGTTCTATCCTTTTTTCTTTTTCCTTTTTTTCAAGCCAGACAACTTATGTGCAATGCAAGTTAAATTTGAGGCAACTTTATATTTTATGCCATGAGGATCTACAAACCATTCAAATGATCTTAGTATTGTATCAAATATAGGACTTTGCACAGAAGTTCTGGTGCTTTAAAAGGATTAATCAACGCATTCAATAAGAATGCATCAATTTATCTGATTGAACATACATAATTAGGATTAGCATATTCAATAGGTAATCATCTCCATGAATGTGGGGAGTGGATTGAAAGTGCATCATGTTTTCCTATTGGTTTAAGTTTCAATTACCATGAAGTTAGGTGAGAATTTGATCTTGTACTAAGCATTAGGAAAAAAATCACTGCTGATTTAAATTCATCATCGATAGGAGTTTCTTTTTGTAGAATTCCTCTGAAAAAATCCTAACCTATTTTAACTTTTAAGTTGGGAAATTTTCCATTAGAGTTTGGTAATTTCTGGGCAAACAGTGACCAAAAATCAAGTTTGCTATGATATGATTAAGGTTGCTTTGAAAATTGAGTGTTGAATTTGAGCTGATTTCTATGTACACACATTGCAGCTCTTGAGAAGCTATTAAAAGATTATCTTTGGGAAATATGCCCTTTGGAGATGAAGTCTGTCGGTTTGTTTCTTCCTCCTGCTCTCTGTGTTCAAGCCTATATGTGTCTTGTATGTTTAGAGGGATCCGTTGCAGTGTGAATATCTAAGCCCGAATGAAATTTTAAAATATGAGACCACGCTGGCTGTGTAACCTGAATAGATAGTTTTTTTTTTTATACCAAACACACGTCATTTCGAAACAAATTTCCCAAACTCAAGCCGTTGTGAAATTATATACCAAACCAAGTTTGTTTTTGAAATCATGTTTTCAAAACATGACTTTAAGATAAAAACGTTTTTTGAAAATATGATTTTAAAAGCAATGTAGAGTTAATATGTGTATTGATTTCACGATTTCATTGAAATCGTGTGATCAATGCACGACTTCCATGGCTAAAACCCTTCCCTAACATAAAAGCCTTATTTCAATCAATGTTAGTTAACCAAATAGACAGCGAGAATTTCTTTGGATTTGTATGCTACGGTGGTGGTGGTAGCCCCATAATCCTATAATTGATTCACCAACTGTGTTGTGGGTTTTAGGTGATGCAATCAATAGACAGAATGGGAGAATGAGTGGGACGGAGAGGGTGGAGTAGTGAAGGTGGAGGCACAGGTGGGAACAATGGGATGGGGGATGGCATTGGATTTTGTTTGGCTAATGAAATAGGGGAGGTTGTGGGTGGTGATAGTGTTTGGTTAGAGAGCAAAATGGATGGTTTTGAAATATGTGTTTGTTTGGTAGCAGATACTAAAGGAAAGGATTTGTTTGGGTAGAAATATAGTGATGGAATTTTGGTATTGTTAAAGAGCAAAAGGTTAACTTCACGTTTCCCTTTAATCTTGGTCAGCCAACAACTCTAACGAAGTCGATGTAATATTCTCGATTTTGATCATTTTATGATTTCATCTAACTAGGTTCTACTTTGCAAACTAGAAGACGTCAAAAGAATTATGGAATTCTTAGTGACATTTGTCTCTTTGCATTCTTGTCTTTCTGAAGATACGAATGGGATGACCCATGCAATCTTAGAAGTTGTCGCTGGTGGAATTGTTCAAACTGCCAATGATATTCATCGATATGTGAGGTGTACTCTTCTCAATTCTACAAAGCCATTTGAAGATGTAGTGAAGTCAGCACAGGATTCTCTCAGATGGTTATGCCACAGAAACTTTATTGAATGGAATGAAGACACTAAGCCATTTTAGTTGTTTACTAAATATAAAAATTCAAAATGTTTACGCCTTGAGGCTTATACCTTGCGTCACAAGGGGTAAAGTGCCTAGCATAATGCATTCACCGTTAAAAACTTTATGTGCATATCATCAAATTGTATTATCTATTTGTTTATCCTTTAAGTAAATTTATTGGTTTTGTGACTACTGTCTCCTCAGGTACTTGGCTGATGAAACTGCTATCTTACTGCTTTACTCATTAGTGCATGGGAACTCAGATTTTCTGGAGTATGTCTTGGTACGAACAGATTTGGATACACTGGTATGGAGTGGCAGCTATCATTTCCATCTTATTTGTATTTAGTTAGCCCACCTATTGTTGTGTGGTAACCTTGGCAAGAGATAAAATAAAATTTTTAGAAAAAAAAGAAGAAAAAAAAAGAACAATGGTTATTACTTGTCAGATAAGTGATGTTATGGACACGATTTACAAAATTTTGTGTACAATGGTAACTACAAAATCTTATGAGCAGTCATCATTTTTAGTAGTTTACGTAACATAAATGCCACATATCCTAATTTTATTTGCATTATGCAATGAAATCAACAGTTGATGCCCATACTGGAAACACTGTATAATGCTTCAAAAGAGACATCCAATCAAATCTACATGGTGCTGATTATTCTGCTAGTACTTAGTCAAGATTCTTCTTTCAATGCCAGTATTCACAAGCTGGTGAGTACTGCCTCTTTAGGCTATCATTTAACTGGATTATATAAAGATCATATTAACATCTTATTTATTTGAACAGATGCTGCCAAGTGTTCCATGGTACCAAGAACGCCTGCTCCATCAAACTTCTCTCGGTTCCTTGATGATCATAATTCTGAAAAATGTTCCATGCTTTGTTGGTTCCTTGTTCTCTTGGTTCCTTGTTCTCGAGGGTCTAGTCATTTTGAAGGTGTTAGGCAATTTATGCCTTGTATTTGAATATATGGAGCATGATCTTGCTGGACTTATAGCATCACCCACAATCAAGTTTTCTGAACCACAGGTATGTGCTCTTCCCTTGCATCTGGGGTGCCTATTAGACATCAACTATAGTAAAGGATCTGCCAGTGATGTGATCGGAAATACAGAAAATTTTCTGTTACAGAGCTATTTTTCTACTTAGTTGACTAATGAAAAACATAGACCTCCATAAGGTGTTTATTGACAAAAACAAAAAAAAACACATGATTGGGTTTCTAGAGGGATAATGTGGAGAGTTTTGGAAAGAAGATTACTAGTTAGGTATATATGAAAGAGGTGTACTGGAGAGTTTCGTTTTTCCATGTTAATGTTCTTTTAAATTCTATGTTGTCCATGTAGTGGTTTCAGAAGTTCTTTCATATTAGTTCCGAAGGGTAGCCACTGTTAAGGGTCTAATTATTGCCTGTAGCCATCTTAAATATTAACCATCAAACAGTTGCTATTTAATTAAGGTATTGTTTTGTCCAATGCCTTAGTACTCAAAAGGGATTTAGAAATATGTCGACTCTACTTCTCCAAGGCTTAAAAACCAAAAATTGTTTGGACCTCACAGTGGGCCTGAAGTGTTAATGGGCCTTAAGTGTTAAGCAAATTTGTTGGTGAAACTGAGAAGAATGTGAGAGATTTATTTGCTGATGTTGAACAGGACCAGAGAACCCAAGGTAAGAGGGCCACACTGGCTAAAGTTACTTTTGGTCGTTCCCTTCTATGTCTAATGCTTTCATTTCTTCTTTTCAGGGGATCAAAGTGACTTGCATGTTATTTGATGAAATTGATGCAATTTGTAAGGTAGGAGCTCTCAAAATTTTAGTTGAATGTTTCTCACTGCTTCTTGAACTTGTGGGTTGGCAGAACAATTAGCTGCTATTATTTGCCATGGGGTCGCTGAGTATAAGTTTTGGTGGTTATATGATGAATGGAATTTTTTGGGTTCTCTTCCCTTTTGCTTTTCTTATGAAGAAAAAGAGTTTTGTTGAAGTGCACATTCAACTGCTGCTTCATCATGAAAGAACTGTTGAGTAATGAATGATTTGAATGTTTGATTTTCAGATTGAGCAAACAATCTGAATCCTCAAATAAATGTTTTTACATTATATGAATGTAGTCTAGAGAACATCACACTTTCGAGAGCTTGTCTGACAAGTCTTATTAACATTCACACTTCTGAGGACTTGCATTTGCCGACAACTAGTTTTTAATTTCATTGCTCAATCTGCAAATTAGGTCCCAACGTCTATTTTGATTTAGTTGATGTTAGTAAATATTTTTCATGATAGGTCAAGTTTATGAATTGTCCAAAAAGGCCTTTTGATTTTGAGTCAAGTTTGTTAAGATACTTGTACTTTGTAGCTAATAATTGAAGCAAATTTTTAATAACTGTCTTTTACTATTGGATTTATTTATGTTTTTAGTGTTCTAATGAACCATGTAATTGTTAGCCATTCTGCAATCTCTTCTGGTGTTATGTTATCCAATAAATTAAGATAATTTGTTATTGCTATAATAGTTTGATTATTTGGTTATGCAATTTATTCTTTGGCTTGCTCTTGCAGTCAAGAGGTTCAACTAGAGATGGTACTGGAGTTCATGATAGCATTGTCAACTAGCTCCTAACAAAGGTTTGTTTAATTGTATTTCAACTTCTCTGTAATATTAGTAGGAAAATGTCACTGTGGTAAAGCTACACCAGGCTAACAAATTTCAGGAACTGATTGAAAATTACTTGCTGTTTAGATAGATGGTGTTGAGTCACTGAACAATGTTTTGCTGATTGGGCTGACCAACAGGAAGGATTTGCTTGATGAAGCACTTTTGAGGTGACTTCTATAGTGCATACCTCTTCTCTGTTGTGCTAAATAAAATTATTTCATTATGGTTAGCTGGTATAAAATTGCTGATTGTTTGACATTTCAGTAGAACTTATTTTATATGGACAAGTTCCTAAATAAAGATTTCTTACTAAATTAGATTTTAATTCTTCTCTCTCCTTCTCTTACTGAAATGGATTTTGACTCTTTTCTTTTCAGGCCTGGACGTTTGGAAGTCGAAGTGGAGATAAGCCTTCCTGATGAGCATGGTCGCTTACAAATTCTTCAGATTCATACAAATAAGATGAAAGAAAATTGTACAAGACTACTTGGCAGTATGAGCATTTTTGGGAGGATTAAATATTTTTGGATGGATGTGTATGGATAACAAATATTAGTAGTTTTATTTGTTGATAGCTGCGCATGGATAACAAATAGTTATGTTTCAAATTGTTATGCTAGATGGATGTGACTTGTGAATGAAAACTTAGAATAGTTGTATTGTGTCGAATGTTAATGAATTATGTATTGTGTCGAATGTTAATGATTCAGTTAATTTGAATGATACTTTAAAATTATAGGTTTATTATGGATTGAATGAATTATTAGGAATTACTGTGTAATGTTTTCTGTTTTGGCGACCAATTTATTAGTCGCGACATCCAAAATAATTTTTTGCAAAAATGACAATTGCCGACCAAGAGTTTTGGTCGCAAAAAATACATCTATTGCCGACCAAAATAGCTCTTGGTCGTGGAAACTCACTTTTGCCGACCAAAAGTTTTGGTTGCGAGAAGTAACAAATGGTGACCAAAACCTTTTTTGGTCGCGGAATGTCACAATTGGCGACTAAACTTTTTGGTCGCGGAATGTCACGATTGGCGACCAAAATTTTTTGGTCGCAGAATGTCACGATTGGCGACCAAAATTTTTGGTCGCGGAATGTCGCAATTGGCGACCAAATTTTTTGGTCGCGATATGTGTCGATTGGCGACTAAGAAATTTGGTCGGCAAAATGCGACTTTTCGCGACCAAAGTGTTTTAGCGACAAAATAAATTAGTCGCGGTAATTAAATAATTAGCGACCAAGAATTTAGTCGGCAAATCCAACTTTTGCCGACCAACCAAAATTTTGGTCGCGAATTACTTTTGCCGACCCTCAATTGGCGACCAAAGTAGCGACCAAAAAAATTAGTCGAGGATAACTTTTGTCGACCAAAAATAGACTTTTAGCGACCAATTTTTTTGTTGCCAAAAGTGTTAATTCTTGTAGTGATCTTTGTTTTTTAGGATACTGTTTTAGGATCAAGAGAGGAAAATGAAAGTAAATCAAATTGAATGAGGGTGTCAATGCATTTCACAGACATTGTGTATTTCATAGATGAAAAAAAAAAAAAAAAAAAAAAAAAAAAAAAAAAAAAACCCACCAAATGCAGTTCTAGGATTCATTTGAACTCTAATTACTACATTATTAGATCTGGAATTCCATTATTATTTTATTGGATAGACTTCTGTACATGTCTAACATAAATAATCCTTTTATTTGATAGAAATAGCCAACAGGGTGTCTTCAATGCACTTTGTTCAATATTCTCTGCTACGATCTTCTTGGGCATAAATAATTCCTCATCAGTTTTACCATATGTCGCAACGGAGCGATCTAGATGTATGGTTCGTAGGCTTATGCACTTGCTCAAGTATAAATTTCTTAAATACTTAACTTTCTCAAAATGGGATCAAAGTTTTAACCTCTTAGTACCTAAAGCTTCGAAGAGTCAGTTGAGCTATTTCAATGTTTTTGGCATTTTTCGTAGAGCTTCTGAGAATCAATAATGCTCTATGCAGTGGGCTTCTTTATCACTGTCTTGCCCTCCAGAATGCTAGCTTATTGCGCTATGATTTTTTCAATCGAATACTAGAGCTAACCAAATCCACCTTGTCCAAATTTAAATGCACGTACTAATTTTGTGGGTCACGGTTGAGGTTCCGTATCTCCTAGTCCAAGCGATTGCATTTGTGATCATTCCATATCCAATGATTGGGTATTATTGGTCAGCTTGTAAGGTTTTCTGGTACTTTTATGCCATGTTTTGTACATTTCTGTACATCACTTATCTTGGAATGCTTTCCAGTGGCTGCAATTTTACAGTCAGCCTTCTACACAATGTTGAGCCTGTTCTCTGGATATCTGATTCCTCAACTGGTAAGCTACTAACCTTTACTCACTGGGGTATCTGCATTGATTTTAGTTAACATTCCGTTGCACTTTAGATTTAATTGGGAATAAACTCTATGCTGTGGTGTTAATAGAATTTGCTAGGACAGTCAACTTGTACAAACCTAAATTATAACTTTTATTCACATGATATTTCTCAGTCTCTCCTCTAAAACTTGAATCTTTCGTTTCACACTCGATGGTCCCTGCCTTTACTATTGCAGTCATCAATGGATGAAAATCACTGAGTCAGGTCGGAGGAAACTTATATGCTCCAAGAAAAGCTCAGAAAATCTCCTTAGAATGGTAGTCCTATTTTATTTGTACCCAATCCATACCTTTCTTCCCATTAGTCCTATTATATTTGTACCCAATCCAAACCCTCCCAAATGGGGTTACTAAATTGGGCATTGTTTTAGTCCCATTTTGCAACTCTTTGCTCACAGTCCAGAAATTTGCTTGAAATTTGGGAGTTTTCAGTCCCAACTCCCTAGCAGTAGGTACTCTGTTGCTTTTTGGAGTTTATTAAAATTCGAGGTTCCCAAGGTTTGTATTTTAGTGAATAGATTGTCAATTTGTAATTGCTTCTTGACTTTGAATTGGACTTGTTACATAAATTCTCTCATGAAGCCATATTGATTGAACATCATGTATAGTCGCTTACTGATTTCTGATATCCGGTGTCTATGTTTGTTATTTGTGAATTCGGTGTGGGATATTTGTGAATTCGCTTAGTTATTTGTGAATTCGGTGTGGGATATTTGAAATATGCCACATGTATGGGATATTTGGACATGTATAAGTAGTGTACCATATATAACTAATGGAAATTCTATAATACGCATCCTCTTTTGAGGTCTATCATATGTTATATAGTTATGATATTTGCGATATTTGGTTATGATTTATTGTAGTGTTACTTATGACTTTAATTGTAATTTTGTTATGTCTCATCGTAATGTTTGTTATGACTTATTATAATATTAGTTGTAACTTATTGTAGTGATTATTTTTGTTATGATTGAATTATTTTAGTTATATTTTATATACTATTTAGTTATGATTAATTATTTTTCTTTTAATTATAATTGAAAATGATTTACGTATGACATCCTCCCAAAGGCATGTGTATAGTAGTAGCAGGACCCACTAACTACAGGATATATGAAATGAAATACTTAGCCCCACGATCGGGGATCCGTTGGTCTTGCTGTGACATCCGGTGGGGGTTTATTTCTCTTTTGATGATTCGAATTATTTATATTGTAAGGTTTATTGAATATATCATCTATATAAAAAATTAAGTTAATCGGATATTTGTAATTTTATGATCTAGTTCTAATTATTTTTGAAGATATTATCAAAACTATGATAGTCCTTTATTTTTTTACAAAATAATATGGTCTTGTTATAAGGTTATAAATATTCGATTAAGTTGATTTTTTTCATAAATGATTTACTTGATGACCAACATCACAATAAGTTATTATTAACACCACAATTAGTTATAAGTCATAATTAACACCATAATAAGTTATAATTAAATATTACAAATGTCATAATTTGGACATATGGAACCCTTAAAATGGGGGGTTGTATTATACAAGGCAATCACAAAGATGCCTGGTCTCACAATATTTTGTCGAGATAAACAAATTTTTTATGGAAAATGTTTAAGATTCATAAAAAAGTCTCACAATCGTATCTATAATAATGTAATATTACATGTGTTAAATTTTAATTTGTTATATATCTAATAATGAATAATATTATATGCACTAATTAGTGTACTAATTAATATACTAATTGATGATTTTACATAATTTAAGAGATTTTTGATATTTGTAATTTGTATAATGAGTGGGGTCAATAATAATGACATCACTAGTATTGATACACTAGTTAGTACACTAATTGATACATATAGCACCACCGATCTAATAATATAAGGTTTCCCTCTCCTGCCATATCATTATGAATAAAGTTTGTAAATATGAATAAAGTTTGTAAATTACAATAAATCACAACAAAACAAGCGCGACAGAAAATCTCATACTTTTTGGGTAGTTTTTGTTCTATTGAATTGAATCCATTTGCATTTATATAAATGCAAGAGTTTTGTTGAGAAAGGGACTTTTCTTTTAGTAATTTTTTAATATGAGGCGAACAAAATTAATATGTATGTGAATGATTTTTTATCTTTTTATTAAAAAAAAATTATGTAAATGAAAAACAATTTTAACTTTGTAGAGTGAATGAGAATTTTTTTTGACTTTTTTTGTATGATTTCAAAATTCATTTATTTATTTAATATTTTAAATAACTTTTTAATTTTTTTGACGAAAATGATCATTTGCTAAATGAGCGTTAGGCCATGTTTGGCAATTTGGTAAAATAGTCAAAAAGTCATTTTATTCTCTCTTTTTTATACTTTTTTTATGTAACAAGTCAAAATTTCACTAAAAAAATCAACTTCAAAACCAACTCTTAAGGTGCAATTTGACCACGTTTATAGTTTACTATTTTTAATTTACAAAAAGTATTAAATATGTTCATGTTTATTTTGGGTAAAAATGAAAGCAAAATACGTTTGATATACAAATATTTTGTTAGGAAAATGAGTGAAATGGTGGTTGTGAAAGATGGTTGTCGATGGATGGTGATTGAAAGTGATTATCTGCTGCAAGTGGTGTGACCGAAGGTAGTCGATAGGCCATAGGTGATAGCCATGGAAAGTCATGGTCAAAAGTAGTTATCACCAATGGAAAGTCATGGTCAAAAGTAGTTATCACCAGCAAGAAGTGGTTGGTAACTGGCCATGTTTGTTTGGCTCCATAGGTAGGGAGATTGGATTACTAATCCCGTGGGCCTTACATTGCCCATGTTTGGTTGGAAAAAATAGGAGGGGACTAGTAATTCCATGGGACTATGAATACCCTCAGGGGGATTAGCTTGGGTAGATTTTGGGTGGGATTAGGAAAATAGTGAGGGGATTGAGTCTATTTTATATAAAAAAATTATTTTTTTAATTTCATTTTTTTTTACCAAGTGCACTTGTTTACTTTAATATTTGTTTTAATTTTTTTTAATATAGAAATAATTTATTTATTTATTTTATACAAAAATAATTTAACAATCCCATCACTAATTATCTCCCACACTATCATCAAAACAAACACACTTTTACTTAATCCCCTCACTAACAATCCCCACATTAACAATCCCTTCACTAACAATCCTTTCACTAACAATCCCATCCAACTTAATCCGCCAAACAAACGTGGCCTAAGGGTGGTTGTCGGAGGTGTAGTTGGGAAGAAGTCATTGATGATGGTAGTTGATCATGATGAGAAACATGTGGTGGTTGAAAAAGGAAAAACAAAAAAATAAAAAATAAATAAAATAAAACTAATTTTTGTGTTTACAAAATTTAATAAACTTTAAAATTGTTTATAATTTTAAAAAATTATATAAATACAAATACAAAATTATAATTATAAATATAAACATTACTAATGAAACCCAAATATACGGTGAATTCAAAATAGGGAACAATTTCTCTGCAATTGGGTTTTTCAATTAGAGCATGGTGTTAGGTCTTTGTGGGTCTATCACGGATTCTACGTTGATAATTCAAACCGTCAACGCACAGAGCTCGTCGAAAACTTATTCCCTGCAAAAAAATTACGTTGATCAGATATCGATAGTCACTTGATCAATGTGATTTTTTGCAGAGATTAAGTACTTGCGAGCCTTGCACATTGAACGGTTTGAATCATCAATGTGAGTTATATGATAGGCTCATAAAAATCTAACAACATACTTCAATCCAATTTTAGACTATAGAGAAGTCTAATACTTCAAAAATATTTGTGTAACAGATTTGGCAAATCAAACCTTGTAAGTCGTATCATTGATTTGTAAAAGCAAGATCAAAGCTTGTGTCAATAATATATATCATGTCATGCCTCTACATTAGAGACCTCAAGGCATTCCCATTCCCATTTCATTGCTTCGTTTTCCAATTCTCTCTCCTTCTCACCCTCCCACAATCAAGTTTTAATATGAATAATTAAATTTTATTTATTATAAAAATATTTTTAAAAAGCTTATTCTTCCATAATGATATATCTTATCTAGATTTGAGATGACTGTTGTGAAGCAAATGGACTCATTTGAAGGTCTATTTTGATGACCTGAACCGTTTATATTTTAGAATATATCGAGTAAAACATATATGTAAGTATGTTCTATTCGATATAATTTAAAATATAAATTATTCGGATTATCAAAACGGGTTTCGAAATGAATCCATGAGACAGCACAGTAGTGGCTGTTGTGCCCCCAAGCAGCCAACCCAAATCCATCTTATCCCAATTTTACCATTTTCTTTTAATATGAACAATAATTTTATAAATAGTTTTAACTTAATTAAAATTAAAAATTTTAATTGTAAGAATTGTTATTATTATATTAAAAAATCATAAATAACAATTGGATCAAAACAATTATGGTGTAAAATGCACCATTTTTTTGTTATTTTAAATTATGGTTTTTTTTAGTGTAAACAATTTAGAAGGGTCAAATTTTATTAGAATTTTAAAAGGTTATGAAAATAATACTATGACAAATTTATATATTTATCAATGCATGAAATAGTTGATGAATCTTATATTTATACTTTTGTTTATGAAAATTTATTTAATTTCAACAATTAAAAATAGTTTTATTATAAAATTTTATATAAAATAAATTATTTATGAAAATTTTGGTTCATATTTTAATGGAAAAAATAAAAATAAAATAAAATATACTATTATGAATAATTGAAACTTTTTATAACAATTTATAAAATAAAATAAAAATAGAACTTGTTTATTAATATTGAAATTTGATATAACTCAATAGTAAATTTTAAAACAAAATAGAACTTATTGGTAATTTTATTATTGTGATTTATGATTTTTTTAATATAATACAATAATTTTTACAATTAAAAAATATAATTTTACTTATATTAAAAGTATTTATGAATTTTTTCATATTAAATGAGTGGTAAAATTAGGTTAGAATATATCGTTATAGAGGAATGAACCTTTTGAGAATATTTTACGACAAATAAGACTTAATTATTTATACTGAAATTTGATAGGACTCAATAGTAATCTTAAGAGTAAAATATGACTTATTGGTAATTTTTCCTTATTTTTAATTAACTTTTTTTTAAAAAAAATTAATATTTTTTTGGGATTCTACTCAAAGAGACAAAATGAAAAATTAATACCTTGTTTGATTTAACTCATTTTTTTAAAAATTAAATTTTTTATTTAATATTTTATGCAAATCTTTTTTATATATATACCTAATCTAGATATACTGAAAAATTATAATATTTGTGAAATTTTTTAAAAATAATTCTCTAACCAAAAAAATAAATAAAAATACGATAATTCAATACAATTTCGTATTTTTTTAATATTGGCAATTTTTTTAGTACAATATTTTTTGAAATAATTTATTTTTTACATTCTACCTGTGGTAATATCACTCTGATTTAAAACTTCACATATAAGAAACTGAAATTGTTTCTACACATTGAATTAGCGAAAGTATTTATAAATTTCAAATAGCAAATTTCAAAATTAAAGTCCAAAAAATGAATTATATATTTGAATGTAGCATAAGCAAAGAATCTAGAAATATTTGCTAAACTTAAAGTCCAAATAGCAAATTTTAGATTTTTATCCACGTCAAAATGACACATCTATAAACTATAGTAAGTTAGAATGGGATAACCTTCAATAAAAGAATGTTATTGAATTAGTATCATAACTGGTAACCCTTTCGCTTTATCAGGTTTCAATGCCTTCAAATAAAGGTCAATGAACATTTTGGTACAAAAGAATCATGCTAGCTACCTCCCCCCCAAAAAATAAAATAAAATAAAATAAAATAAAATAACATGAGAGAGCCAACCAACGACACACGAGTAGAAGCAACGTAACCCAATGTTTCTAATATGGATCAATCACCTGCAACAAAATCACTCACTTAAATTTGCTTCAAGAAACCAATAGCTATGAGAAATCACATCAAAATGCATATGAGAAATCTGAAGAAATTGTAATGAAGAATAATTGCATCAAAAGAAACTGTAACATGAAAAAGCGCATCAAAATACATATGAGAAATAGGAAAATCAATAGCTATGAATTAAGAAGAATTGAACATAACTATTACGGTCAATTGAATTATGTCATTCAATGGCGAAGTGAGAATAGATATATGTATGCATTACTAAAGCAAACAAATGAATAGAAAAGAAAATAATAGTATAGACAGACCAATTGAAAATGCCGATAAATCATACAAATCTCCAAATAGAATTAAACTCAAATTTTGTAAGGGTAGTGAATAATTTTCTTTATTAAGACTAAGAGAGTCTTGTTATAAGGAAGAAGAATTTTTTAAGGCTGTAAAACCAAAAAAAAAAATTAAATTTTAAAACAATTAAAGCTTACCTTGTGTGAAGTGTTCATTTTTGGATGATCATGCTCCTTTGAGTTTCCATCCATGTGATAATGCATAACTCATTTTCTAGTTGAAGCATTATATATAACAATTAGTAGGCAACAAAAAAAGAATCAAACTTGAAATCAATGTTAATGGGAAAATCTAACTAAAATTAAACCCAAGGTTCATTAAATAAAATTAATTGTACTATTTTTTAAACAAAGATTACAACCAAGTACTTAAGCATACATCCACATATATGAATGTTTCATAAAGCTAAAGTTTTATCAAGATTTGGGGTTAGCAATTCAGATTATTCAAAATTAGAAGTCAACAACCAAACAAACCCCTAAGAAGTGAGGTAGTGACTTGAAGAATAAAAAAAGGTTTCTAACAAATTGTTATCAAAATGGTGGGTTTTCTTACCTATCAAAATGATGTTGAGGTTTTCATTTTCTAGAGTTCCAAGAATTAAAAACCCATAACACCAAAAATCAAATGTTTTTATTTTGCACCTTTTGTGGGTAACAAAACAGAGTAGAAAGAGAAGGAGAAAGAGATTACCTTGGTGAGAATCAGTTCAGTTCCTGCTCTAGAGTTGGAAATTTCTGTTTGGTAACTGGTAAAAACAATGAAATCAATAAAGAAAGAGGAGCAAGCAATTTCATAAATTAATGATTCAAACCCATTGAGGAACAAATTATATATAATTGCTAGTAACAATTGTATATTGCAATGAGAGGAAAGAAAAATTTATATAATATTTCCTCTATGAAGGAAAGAAGAATTCAAGAAACAATTAAACAAAAAAAGTTGAAGGACAAAATTTAAATATGCTAGAAACTTCAACTGAAGAATTTAAGGAAAGAAGAATTCAAGCACATCAAGAAATCAATATGTTTGCAACATTCAAAGGAAAATGAAAGGAAAATATTACTTCACAGGACAATGACAACAATTTCATTCCACTCTCAAACTGAAACCAAAATGAAAATGAAGAAACTACAATGCCTTTATAATTAGGCTCTTGTTCATTCCAACATCATCATACAAAATTCAAGCACATCAAGAAATCAATATGATTGCAACATTCAAAGGACAATGACAGGAAAATATTACTTCACGGGACAATGACAACAATTCCACTCTCAAACTGAAACCAAAATGAAAATGAAGAAACAGCAATGCCTTTATAATTAGGCTCTTGTTCATTCCACTATTGACATCATCATACCAAAAGGTTAAGGAAAAATAGGATTGATTTCAAAGGACAATGACAGGAAAATATTACTTCACAGGACAATGACAACAATTTCATTCCACCCTCAAGCAATGCCTTTATAATTAGGCATACAGAATTCAAGCACATCAAGAAATCAATATGTTTGCAACATTCAAAGGGCAATGATAGGAAAATATTACTTCACGGGACAATCTTACCTTGCGAGGAAAATTTTGAACATGTACTGCTAAAAAAAAAATAATAAATTTGAATGTGTGCTAGAAACTCTCTCTGCAGAGCAATCTTCGGAAAAGTCTATGATATTCCAAAATAGTTGAACACCAGAAGTGGGTTATTGGTACCATCATATTTGACATCAAACATTTTGAGATGACAGTTGCTATAAAATTGAAGATGCAATATTTTTGTCCTAGCATTATAATGCTATACACTCAGCTTTGTATGTATAAGTAGTAAAAATGGATGTCATTACCTTGTGTCGAGCTTCACAAAACTTGATCACTTCATCCATGTGGTTTCGGTAGAAGCCCTGCATTGTAAGGGAAGGAGGAAATTAACAATCTTACCATGTAAGGAAAAATTTGAACATGTACTGCTAAAAAAAATAATAAATTTGGATGTGTGCCAGAAACTCTCTACACAGAGCAATCTTCGGAAAAGTCTATGATATTCCAAAGCAGTTGAACACCAGAAGTGGGTTATTGGTACCATCATATTTGAAATCAAACATTTTGAGATGACAGTTGCTATAAAATTGAAGATGCAATGTTTTTGTCCTAGCATTATAATGCTATACACTCAACTTTATATGTATAAGTAGTAACAATGGATGTCATTACCTTGTGTTGGGTTTCAAAGAACTTGATCACTTCTTCCATGTGGTTTCGGTAGAAGCCCTGCATCAAAATTTTCAAATAGGCATCACACATTTACTGGAAAAACAGAGAGAGAAGGGGAGAGGCAAAAGCAAAAACAATAGATGAAGGCAAGAGCAGAGAAAGGGGGAAAACAAATCATAATCAACAATACTGAAATCGAGAAGAGTTGTTAAGGAAAGAGGAAATTGACAATCTTAGCTTGCGAGTTGTAAATTAAATCTTACCTTTGCGAGTTATAAATTGAAATCGAAGGGTTGCTGAAGAGGAGCATGAAATCGAAGGGTTTGTGAGTTGTAAATTGAAATCAAAAGGTTGCTGAAAAGGAGCGTGAGCGTGACAAAGGAGAAGGAGGAGGATGAGCGTCGGTAGCGAAGAGGGTCGGTGACGCAAAGGGTCAGAAAAAGAAGTTGTCGATAAAGAGGGTGGGTTTTTTCGTTCTGTTCAAGTTGAGAACACAGAGAGAGAGAGAGAGAGAGAGAGAGAGAGAGAGAGAGAGGGACGTGGGTAGGCAGGTCGAATCAAGATCGTCTCCTTCATCTCTCTCCTTAACTTCCTCCTTGCTAGGTCATTGGGTCTATTTTTGGGTTCAATTTCGATAATTCGAACCATTCATATTTTAAGATTTGTTGAGTATATCATACCTGTAAAAAATTAAATTGATCGAATATCAGATACGTGTTCAGATCATCGAACTACAAACCATTTTTTTTTTAAAATTTAATAAACAGTTTTCCGAACACATGCTTTATGATATTCAATCAACTTGATTTTTTACAGGTATGATATAATCAAAAAATCTTAAAATGTGAACGGTTCAGATTATCAAAATTGGATTCAAAAGTGGGCCCAATAGCCTAGAAATGAAGGAGTTAAGGAGAGAGATGAAGGAGAGAATCTTGATTCGGGTAGGTGGGCAATCGTTATTGATACATTTGGACGGAACCATCATTGATCTGAACCATTGATATAAATTTAAGATTGATCTAGACCATTAAAACTTTGATACATTTTCAAATAGTCCTGCTTTATTATATGGATATTAATTTTTTAATTTTAAAATTATTAAAATAATGGCATACTCAAATTTTTGTTAGATCATATATCATTTTATTTAATAAAAAAAAATCAATATCTTTTAAAAAATAAAGGGTAAATTACAAATACATCCCCTGAGATTTGCTTAAAATACAAATTGCCCCTGTGGTTTGAAAAATTACAAATACGTCCTTGTCAGAATTTTTTATTTAACAAAATTAATTGAAAAAATGAAAATTTTAATTGTTCACCTATACAATAATAAAATTATCTAAATTATTAATTGAAAGAAAATTTTAACATTATTAAAACTGTTAATTAACTTGATGATTTATTAATAAAAGGACCTATTTGTTATGAAATTAGAAACCTTAGGGGTCATAATGCAATTTCTAGAATCACAGGGAGTAATTTATAATTTAAATAAACCTCAGGGGGTGTGTTTGTAATTTACCCAAAACTAAATAATTGATCGACTATTAAAATAAATGCAAACAAACAAACAATATATTATCCTTAAAGGATTAAGTATTCAAATTTCAAATGATAAAAGTTATTCTAGATAAAACAAAATCAGATAACTATCATTTTAATATATCAGATAAGTATTAACTTCCTATATAATGTATCATTTTAATTTATGCCTCTCCACCCAAACTCCACAGATATCAACTTGAGAAAAAACAAAAATTGTAAAAACTTCAAACTTTGGTGTATCTCTTAACCAAAATTTTCTTCTTCACCTAAACTTAAAGCTTATATCAGGTATACAATTAATCTATAACTTTATTATATGTTTTTGTTCATTAGAGTTAATATATTTATAGTAATGCTCAATAAAATTCCATTAGAATATGTGATTTGTTTATTAATTTAGAGTAATTAAATTTAATGTATTTACAATGATGCTCAATCAAACGCCATTAGAGTATATGATTTGCTCCATAAAACTTCGTTAGAGTGTATACTTTGTTTATAGGTGTATAGTAATTTAATATTTTTACAATGATATTTTTTTCACATTTTTACATGTCATTTTTTATTTTGTTTGTTTATTGAAGGTATAGCAATCCTGGTTTCTAACTCGACTTTTGTAATGTTTTGGACTAGGGTCTCGTGGTTCTATGTTGTTGTTTATGTCTTTTGCTTCTCTTACCCTTTAAATTTGAGTTTTGGAATATCTTGAGCGTGTTTAGAACATGTGGGTTGCTAGTTGGTCTAGAACCTTGTTGCCCAGAATTTTGGTCTTCCGCTCGAGCGGGGTTTGCAATCTTTCACTACTTTATGCGTCTGCAAAAATACTACAGAAGTGTTTTTCACGCTCGAGTGGGGTTTCTTCCGGTCGAGCGGGTTTGAGCTCGAGCGGTCCCCATGGCACTCGAGCAGCTACCTAAAATCTGAAAATACTAGACGAGTGTATTCTATGCTCGAGCGGGTCTCATTGGGCTCGAGCGGATTGTGCCTTGCTGTTGTGTCTTGGTGCTCGAGTGGCCTTTGTTGGCTTGAGCGGGTAGAACCTTTGTGTCTGACGCTCGAGCGTCAAACTCTCCGCTCGAGCGGGCTGTGCGTATATCAGATCACGTAAGTGATATTTTAAATCACTTTTTTCTATCCTTTCTCTCTCTAAAACTTTCCAAAACCCTAAGTTGAGAGCTTCTCACTCTAAAATACCCTTTCTCTCTCTCTACATTTTAGCCTAGATTAAGTGATCTTTTCACCCTCCTTCCTTCATTAAAAAGCTTGAGCTCTTCAAGATCTCCATTTTCATCCGAGTGGAAGCTGATTTCGGCATCTTTGGGGTTCATCTCTTGCTTGGCTCGTTTTTTGTTTTTGAGGTAGGGATAATCTACTCCTTTATATGAGTTTTAACATAAATTTTAGTCATTTTGTATAGATGGTGAGATTTGGCAAGTTTGGGTGAAGTTAGGGTTTGAACTTAAAATTATAAAAGAGGGTTTTCCTATCTAGAGTTCCATCTATGTATGAGGGGTCCTGAAATGGACCATTTATGTATAATGGGTGAAATTAGACCATGGGTTCACCGTTTTGAAAAAGAGAGAAAATGCCCTATTTGGATTAAATAGATCATTTTGTTTAAATGATGAAATAAGTGGTGGGAATATGAAATTGATTTCGAAATTATGAAATTGGTTAGAATTGGGGTAAATTGGTGTAGTTGGATTGATGAATCACTCACCAATGGAAAATGTGATAAATTATCTGTTTGATAAATTTATTATCTGTTTAGAAATAATTGTCTTGAGCTATCGGTGGAGGGTAGCCATGATTGTTGTAGACACTGCATGACGATTAGGTAAATTGAAACTAATCGATTGAGTTATGTCATTGAACATGGTGGTTGAAATGAAATGTTGAATACGTGAATTGTTGGGTCATTGTATATGCCAACACGTTTATACATTTTATATGTATTTTGTTTGAAAGGAGATAAAAGATGTACTCCAGTGTGTGGGAGGAGAAAAGGGATGGATTCCATTGATAATTAAGTTGGCCGGAGCGTCCGGGGTGAAAGTCCCGAAATCATGTATCTATATGGGTGCCGGTTCCCTCGGACGTAGTTCCGTAAAATGGCAAGATAATGGAAGTGTATGATTGATGTTTATATGTGAAGTGTTGATAAAATAAATTGTAGTCTCATTTTGAATTAATTTGGATACAAATGAGAAGTGGATTTGTTACGATGTAAATGTTGATTGGTTATGAAAATGGTGTAAGTTGATTAGTTATTTCTCATATAATGTTTAGCATATCTCTACTAATGTTTAGCATATCTCTACTGGACTTTGGCTCACCCTACTTGGGACACCATTTTCAGGTGCAGGTGACATGCCGCCTCTAAGGTCATAGCTTGGGAGGTCTTAGGGCTGAAGTCTCAGTTCCGGTTATTTTATTTTGGGTTATATGTTTCTATTTCTAAGCCGAGGGCTTTAACTTGTGAAGGGCCTTAGACCCTCTTTTGATGTAACCAAGTGTTAACTTGGAAAGTTGTAAGCCCCGTAGGGCATCTACTTTTGTTGTTAACATGTAACACTTTTTGTAAATAACACTCTGATGAATATAAATGAAATGTTTCTATTATTATTTATAGATTTTGTGCATGACTGCTCTATGTATTATTTATTTATTTTTTTTAGAGCGTTACAACTTGGTATCAGAGCATACCGGGTTTAAATACTTTGGGTAGGTGGGAAGTGGTTAGTACCACAATGGGTTTGTCTCGCTTGTTAGAGACTTAAGTATAATGTTATGTGCTTATGTGATAACATGATTATATGACTATATGGGTATGGAATTTAGTTCTAGGATGTTGATTGGGTCTATGGGTTTCTGGGAGTCCTATTGGGAAGGCACTTGATCACTGCCATTTCCAACTGGAACTCTAGCGACGCCACGGGACGGTCATTATCCGAAAATGAAATTCGTAAGTGCTTATGTGATTATGTATGTATGTGGGGTGAATTACAGTTTTCCATTGTATTAGGACGTGAGTGAAATAGCTTCGGCACATTTGTGAATGTGCTAATGTCTTTATTACCTTTATTAGGATGTTAGGACGAGGATGTGGTGGTAGGCGTGGTAGGCCTAGGAGGCAGGAGATGCCTATACCAGATGAGATATCGGCACAGGAGGAGGGAGTTGGTCAAGCCAACATGGCTGAGCCGGTTGGTCAACAGGCCATGGGCGCCTTAGCCCACGAAATGGCCGGAGCATAGAGGGAATCTATGGGCATTCTCAGAGCTAAGAATCAAGCCTAGGCCCATGTAGCCGAAGCAAGGCCTTCTTTTCTGAAGAGGGAGTTCTTTTGGTGAAATCCGGACGAGTTTTTGGAAGACCCTAAGAAGCCATTGAAGGCTGACGAGTGGTTGGAGCAGATGACGAAGACATTTGAGATGCTTGGCATCAAAGACGGAGGCTTGAAGGTGACCTTGGCGTTTTTCCAGTTAAAGGGGGATGCGGGTCAGTGGTGGAAGTTTACGTGAGGGCATAGTGGAGGGACTTGGGAGGCTTTCGTTAACGCCTTCCAGGAGAAGTTTTTGCCTCCCACTGTAAGGGAGAAGTTGAGGGATCAGTTCTGGCATCTCAAGCAGCTGAATACACCTATGGCAGAGTTTGAGGCCGCTTTTACCAGTTTGTCGAGAATTGCACCAGAGTTGGTGGTGACTGAGGAGCGTAGGTGCTTGGAGTTTGAGAAGAAGCTGAGGACCGAACTTATGTTCCGAGTAGCCGGGTCAATGATTAGGGAGTATGGGTGCCTGGTGCAAGCTGCAGCACATCTTGAGACCATTATGCATGCAGAGGAGGAGATGATGAGGGGCTTCAAGAGGAGTCAGGATAGTCAGGGGGATAGCAAAAGGCAAAGGGGTTCTAACCCTCACCAGTCCCAAGGAGCACTTTCGAGATCCACCTTTCCGGTACCGAGTTCGGGTTCTAGGTGAGGCGGTCAGGGAGACGTTACTTGTTTCAAATGTGGTCAGTTAGGCCACAAGTCTCCAGCTTGCCGATAGAGAGGAGTAGGGTAGCAAGCAACTTCATGTTCGGCTCGTTCTCAAGGCCAGAGTCAGGGAAGAGGTCAGCCGCTCACTTATTATCAGTGTGGGCAGACGGGGCACCTGAAGAGGTTTTGCCCATAGTTAGGTGGCACACCTGGTGCGTCTGGTTCGAGGCAGACACCGAGTCACCAGCCAGCCTAGTCAATTCAAGCCTCAAGGGCCACTCAGGGAGCCTCTTCGGTTCAGTCTGTGCAACAGTCTTATGCTCCGAGAGGTGAGGAGGTAGATCAAAGACCTTCAGGGCGCGTGTATACTGTTACAGCGCAGGGCCTTGTACCGGCTCCATCGGTTGTGAGAGGTACCTTTTTGTTTTGCAACTCGGTTGCTACTGTGTTAATTGATACGGGTGCATCTCATTCCTTTATATCTTCTGTATTTGCATCTGTTTTGGGTTTGGAGTTGGCATAGTTAGCATCTCCTATTTGTGTTGTATCACCTATCGGGGGCGAGATGGTTTTGAAACAGGGGTGTCGGGGTTGTGATATAGAGGTCGCCAATCGTCGGCTTCCTTTTTCTTTTGTGTTGATGGATATTTCTGGGTTTGATGTAATTTTGGGTATGGATTGGTTATCGTCATACCGGGTTGTTATAGATTGTTACTGTTAGAGGGTTACTGTATGTACCTTGAGCAGGGATTGTTTTCATTTCTTGGGGGATCAAGTTGGTAGAGTCTTACCACTGATGTATAATCCGCAAGGGTGGAGTGAGCTTAGTTGTCTTCTTACTAGCTTTATAAGTAGTGAGTGTGATGAGATCCGGATTGAGTTGCCAAGAGTGGTTCGTGAGTACTCGGACGTCTTTCTCGAGGATCTTGTTAGTTTACCACCCCATCGAGAGATCGAGTTCTCTATTAACTTGGTGCCTGGCACGACACCGATTTCTATAGCACCGTATCGTTTTGCCCCAGCCGAGTTGAGTGAGTTGAAGATTCAACTCCAGGAGTTGCTAGATAAGGGCTTTATTCGTCCTAGTACTTCGCATTGGGGAGCACCGGCCCTCTTTGCTAAGAAGAAAGATGGGGCTTTGAGACTTTGCATTGATTACCGAAAACTGAACCAAGTTACGATTAAGAACAAGTACCCTATGCCTCGTATAGATGATATGTTTGATCAGTTAAAAGGATCCCATTGTTTATCTAAAATAGACTTGAGATCGAGTTACCATCAGTTAAGAGTCAGGGAGGAAGATATTCCAAAGACGGCATTCCGTACGCTGTATGGCCATTACGAGTTTCTGGTGATGCCTTTTAGGCTTACCAATGCACCGGCTGTGTTTATGGACTTGATGAACAGGATTTTTTGGGAGTTCTTAGATCGTTTTGTAGTCGTCTTTGTGGACGATATTCTGATTTACTCACCTTCTGAGCAGGAGCACGAGGAACACTTGCGAGTGGTGCTAGAGTTGCTTAGAGCCCATAAGCTGTATGCTAAGTTTGGGAAATGTGAGTTCTGGCTAAGAGAAGTGAAATTCTTAGGCCATGTGGTATCCGGGGAAGGGGTGACTGTAGATTTATCCAAGATAGAGGTAGTGCAAGATTGGGCACAGCCTAAGAATGTCTTTGAGATCCGTAGTTTTCTGGGATTGACCGGGTATTACCATCGGTTTGTGAAGGATTTCTCCAGGCTAGCTTTGTCTTTGACGAGATTGACGCGGAAAGGGCTCAAATTTGTGTGGAGTGAGACTTGTGAAAAGTCGTTCCAAGAGCTTAAAGTTAGACTTACCACCGCTCCAGTCTTGATTATTCCGGAGACGAGCTTGGGTTATGCGGTATATTGTGATGCCTCACGAGAGGGTTTTGGTTGTGTGTTGATGCAAGAAGGAAAGGTAGTAGCCTATGGCTCACGTTAGTTGAAAACACACAAGAGGAACTACCCTACTCACGACTTAGAGTTGGCCGCTGTGATTTTTGCCTTGAAGATTTTGAGGCACTATCTGTATGGTGAGAGGTTTGAAGTATTTTCTGATCATAAGAGTCTGAAATATCTTTTTACACAGAAGGACTTGAATTTGAGGCAGAGAAGGTGGATGTAATTCATTGAGGATTATAACTTCGAGTTGCTTTATCATCCGGGAAACGCCAATGTTGTGGCCGATGCCCTTAGTAGGAAGTCTATTAGTGATGTGGCTTGTGTTGCCATCCGGGAGTGGGAGATATTAGGAGCTCTTGGTGAGTTTGACTTACTTCTGGGTGAGTCTGTTGAGTCTGCAACCTTGTTTTCTGTAGTTGCACAGCCTACGCTTGTGAATCAAGTGTTAGAGGCACAGAGGGGTGACGTTGAGGTAAAATCCCTCCGGGAGAAGATTTCCAGTAGAAAGATAGAGAAGGGTTTGACTATGTATCCAGACCTTTGTGTGAGGTACCGAGACCGTTTATTTGTGCCAGAGTCTTGCCGAAAGAAAGTGCTCCGAGAGTTTCACCATCCATGCCTTGCGGTGCATCCGGGAGGCACAAAGATGTATCATGATTTGAGTCGCCAGTTTTGGTGGAGGGGTATGAAGAAGGATGTGGCAGTGTTTGTGTCGAAGTGCCTTACTTGTCAGCAAGTGAAGACCGAGCATCAGAGGCTAGCTGGTTTGTTACAACCCTTGCCTATAGCCGAATGGAAATGAGAGCACGTCACGATGGATTTTGTTATGGGTCTTCCGAGGACTCAACGAGGTAGTGATGCTATTTGCGTGGTAGTAGATCGGTTGACTAAGTCGGCGCACTTTATCCCTATGCGCGTTAAAGATTCGGTGGATTATCTTGCCGACTTGTATATTCAGGACATAGTGAGGTTGCATGGGGTCCCAGTGTTGATCGTCTCAGATAGAGATCCACGTTTTATTGCTAGGTTGTGGCAGAGTTTGCAGAGTGCCTTGGGCACTAGATTGACTTTTAGCACGGCTTACTATCCTCAGACTGACGGACAATTTGAGTGTACTATACAAATCCTTGAGGATATGCTTCAAGGCTATGTCCTTGACTTTAAAGGGTCATGGGAGAGACACCTACCCTTAGTGGAATTTGCCTACAATAATAGTTACCAATCAAGTATTGGCATGGCACCATTTGAGACCCTGTATGGCCGACCGTGTAGATCTCCAGTGTGTTGGGCCGAGGTGGGTGATGCACCTTTGTTGGGCTCGGAGTTGGTTCGGGAAACGACTGAGAAAGTAGCTCTCATTTGTAAGAGGTTGGTTACGGTCCAGAGTCACCAAAAGAGTTATGCTGACCATAGGAGGAGACCTTTGTCATTCGAGGTGGGTGATCACGTCTTTTTGAAAATATCGCCTAGACGGGGTTTGATGAGGTTTGGGAAGAGTGGGAAGTTATCCCCTCGATTTATCGGCCCTTTTGAGATCCTTGAGCGGATTGGAGAGGTTGCCTACCGTTTAGCATTGCCTTCATAGTTGTTCGGAGTGCGTGACGCATTTCATGTTAGTATGCTTCGGAAATATGAGCCGGACCCATCACATGTGTTGGATTGGACCGACTTAGAGGTAGATGAGGATGTTTCATATGAGGAGAGACCAATGAGGGTCTTGGATAGACGGGACCAAGTCTTGCAAGGCAAGACGATTCCCTTGGTTAAAGTTTTGTGGAAACATCAAGGGGTTGAGGAAGCCACTTGGGAACGTGAATTAGAGGTCCGAGAGAAATATCCGGATCTATTTGTTAATGTTTGAGTATATGTTGGAAATCATGTTTTGTTGATGAAACTCTAAGAACATTGTGTATGTTTTGAGCTTATAAAATATTGTGAATGTTAAGTGTGCCTCAAAAAAAGATACAAGTGAACTTGAACCTTGTGTATGTTATTGAAGTTTTGAAAATATAAGCTATTTATAAACATTGAATGTGTTTTGGAAGGCATGAAAGGTATGTGTTGAAATTAGTTGAATTTCAATAGAAAGCATGTTAATAATGCGTGTTGAATTATATTGTGGCTTGTTCTCTTGAAAAGAGATGGAATGACCGGTAGTGGGTCATGATGGTGGGGAGTATTGAATTGTAATCATGTTGAGAATTAGGTTATCACAATTTTGAAACTATATAAAATTTCGGGGACGAAATTCTTTAAGGGAGGAAGGTTATAGCAATCCTGGTTTCTAACTCGACCTTTGTAATGTTCTGGACTCGGATCTCGTGGTTCTATGTTGTCGTTTATGTCTTTTCCTTCTCTTACCCTTTAAATTTGAGTTTTGGAATATCTTAAGCGTGTTTAGAATAGGTGGGTTGCTAGTTGGTCTAGAACCTTGTTGCCCAGAATTTTGGTCTTCCGCTCAAGCAGGGTTTGCAATCTTTCAATACTTTGTGCGTCTGCAAAAATACTGCAGAAGTGTTTTTCACGCTCGAGCAGGGTTTCTTACGCTCAAGCGGGTTTGAGCTCCAGCAGTCCCGATGGCGCTTGAGCGGCTGCCTGAAATTTGAAAATACTGGACGAGTATATTCTACGCTCGAGCGGGTCTCATTGCGCTCGAGCGGGTTGTGCCTAGCTGTTGTGTCTTGGCGCTCGAGCGGCCTTTGTTGGCTAGAGCGGGTAGAACCTTTGTGTCTAACGCTTGAGTGTCAAACTCTCCGCTCGAGCGGACTGTGCGTATATCAGATCGCGTAAGTGATATTTTAAATTACTTTTTCTGTCCTTTCTCTCTCTAAAACTTTCCAAAACCCTAAATTGAGAGTTTCTCACTCTAAAATACCCTTTCTCTCTCTCTACATTTTAGCCTAGATCAAATGATCTTTTCACTCTCCTTTCTTCATTAAAAAGCTTGAGCTCTTCAAGATCTCCATTTTCATCCGAGTGGAACCTGATTTCGGCATCTTTGGGGTTCATCTCTTGCTTGACTCGTTTTCTGTTTTTGAGGTAGGGATAATCTACTCCTTTATATGAGTTTTAACATAAATTTTAGTCATTTTGTATAGATGGTGAGATTTGGCAAGTTTGGGTAAAGTTAGGGTTTGAACTTAAAATTATAAAAGTGGGTTTTCCTATCTAGAGTTCCATCTATGTATGAGGGGTCTTGAAATGGACCATTTATGTATAATGGGTGAAATTAGACCATGGGTTCACTGTTTTGAAAAAGAGGGAAAATGCCCTACTTGGATTAAATAGATCATTTTGTTTAAATGATGAAATAAATGGTGGGAATATGAAATTGGTTAGAATTGGGGTAAATTGGTGTAGTTGGATTGATGAATCACTCACCAATGGAAAATGTGATAAATTATCTGTTTGATAAATTTATTATCTATTTAGAAATAATTGTCTTGAGCTATCGGTGGAGGGTAGCCATGATTGTTGTAGACATTGCATAACGATTAGGTAAATTGAAACTAATCGATTGAGTTATGTCATTGAACATGGTGGTTGAAATGAAATGTTGAATACGTGAATTGTTGGGTCACTGTATATGCCAATACGTTTATATATTGTATATGTATTTTGTTTGGGAGGAGATAGGGGATATACTCCAGTGTGTGGGAGGAGAAAGGGGATGGACTCCACTGATAATTAAGTTTGCCGGAGTGTCTAGGGTGAAAGTCCCGAAATCATGTATCTATATGGGTGCCGGTTCCCTCGAACGTAGTTCCGTAAAATGGCAAGATAACGGAAGTGTATGATTGATGTTTATATGTGAAGTGTTGATAATATGAGTTGTAGTCTCATTTTGAATTAATTTGGATACTAATGAGAAGTGGATTTATTACGATGTAAATGTTGATTGGTTATGAAAATGGTGTAAGTTGGTTTACAAGTACTAAACATTTATCGAATGCTAATGTTTTGGTTATTTCTCATATAATGTTTAGCATATCTCTACTGGACTTTGGCTCACCCTACTTGGGACATCATTTTCAGGTGCAGGTGACATGCCGCCTCCAAGGTCATAGCTTAGGAGGTCTCGGGGCTGAAGTCTCAGTTTCAGTTGTTTTATTTTGTGTTATATGCTTCTATTTCTAAGTCGAGGGCTTTAACTTGTAAAGGGCCTTAGACCCTCTTTTGATGTGACCAAGTGTTAACTTCGAAAGTTATAAGGTCGTAGAGCATCTACTTTTGTTGTTAACATGTAACACTTTTTGTAAAGAACACTCTGATGAATATAAATGAAATGTTTTTATTATTATTTATAGATCTTGTGCATGACTGCCCTATGTATTTTTTTTTTTTTTTTTTTTGAGAGCGTTACAGAAGGTGCACTCAAAGAAAGAATGTTATTCATGTACTTTTAATGAAAAATTCTATTCATACCCAAAAAAAAAAAAAAGTATTACAAGTATGTGAAATTAATTTAGAATTTAGTTTAGGGTAAAAATTTGAAATAGCTTTAGTAATGAGTTTTGCAGGAATCGATACTGTGATATCAATACTTAGGATTTGATCTAGAGTCAGTTCCCACATTACAATTTGAATTTTATGTATATATATATTGAATACCTATTTGATGAAACTAAATGCTTGATTTGGTTTGGTAATATATATATTTTGAAAAAACAAGGGCAAATTACATATACCTCCCTCGAGGTTTAGTTAAATTACATATACTCCCCTGAGGTTTCAGAAATTACATCCCGCCTCCTGAGGTTTGTATTTTCCTAACAATTTGCCCCCTGAGATTTATATTTCATAACAAATTACCCCCTAATTTGTTATGGAAATATAGCATTCAGGGGGGAATTTGTAATTTCTCAAATCTCAGGGGGGTATCTGTAATTTAGCCAAACCTCGAGGGGGAATATGTAATTTGCCCATAAAACAATGAGTACTTTTTTTGACCATTGAAAATTAGCCCACCTAATATGTAATTAAAGCCTCCTGTGCCTAAGGTTTTTTAAGTAATTTTTAGTTATAAAAAAATAAATATTTAAAAATATTTAAAAAAAAACATTTTGTCATTATTCAAATATCAAAAAGTCAAAAAAAAAAATATATATATATATATAAAACAAGCTAAAAAGTGAAAATTTTAAAAATTGTCACAGTTTAGTCCCCACCCAAAAAGAAAATATTCCTTTTACTCCTGGACTTAATTCATCATGTTGAATTTTTTTTCAAAATTTATCTTTTAAAAAAAAAAAAATTGGGTAGTCTAAGTTACTCAAAATTAAAAATAAATTTTCATTCAGATTCTTTCCTTGAAAAAAAAAAACATTAAAAATGAAAAATAGTGAAAGAAAAAAAAAAGTCTTCCTAAATGAAAGTTAATTTTTTTTTAATAATAAAACTAACAAAATTATTAAACAATATGACTTATTTAATCATTACCAAACTAAAAAAATGCAATATTCCAAAAAAATAAATAAATAAATAAAGAAGAAAAAGAAGCAAAATGAGATATTCCAATCCTTTTAATATATAGTATTGTAAATGATGTTTTTTAACGAAGACTGCTTTTAGAGTTTTAAGGTCTCAAATTACATAACTTTTTTAAAAAATCTATTCTTTAGGCCATTCAATCCTAAATATTTGTAACTTAAAATTTTCATATTAGAAATCATTACCGATAAAATTTAAAAAGAAATGTCTTATACTATTATTATTATGTTCTTTATAAAGTTCTTAACTATTAATTTTAAAATTTCATTTAATTTTGCACTTTTAAATAATATTTTTAATTTTTAAATTGAATGAACACATTTGAAAAAATTATTTGTAATTTTTTTTATTTTAATAAATTGCACATATTATTTATATATTTTAAAGGAAAAATATTGAATGTATGGGTTGGGGAAGAGAAAACTAATAACTAAATTTTTTATTATTATATTTTTTAAAAAAAATTAAAGACACATATTGATTAACCACTAAATTTTTTTGGGTGGGGAGAGGAAGTAATTAAGTAGCGTTTGGTAACGTTTACGTTTTTTGTTTATGTTTACAAATATTTTATAAACTGGTTTTATTTGTTTTTAGAAAAACATAAATAATAAACGCATTTGATTTGGACAAAATGTTAGAAAATTTTTGAAAACATAAACTAAAAAGCATGTTTGCTAAGGCCTAAAATTTTTATTTATTTATTTTTTTCTATTTTTGGACAATGGGATCATACACATTGTAATAAGCATCCATAATAACCATATTGATACAATACCAACCATAGATAAATTTAATAACCATATTAGTAATATTCATAACAACTTACAAACCATAATAATAACATCTCAATCCTTCCACAACCATTAAAAAAAAAAAAAAATTTCTTCCCCCTAAATGTTATCCTTTTAGTTTTTTTTTTTTTTTTTTTGAATCATCTAAAACCCACCATTCACAACATCTTCATAGATAGATACAGAGAGAGAAAGAACCAAGTTAGAGAGAGAGAGAGAGAGAGAGAGAGAGAGAGAGAGAGAGAAGTGGCCATGGCTACATGTAACATGGCATCAGCTGCAACTGGGTTTGTGCTCTCATCATCATCATCAAGTAATGCTTTGACATCAAGCTCTTCTTCTAGGACTGGTGTAGCATTTCCTCTTAAGAACAACAACAACAATGACAGTGTTTCAAGAAGGATGATGGTTGTGCGTGCATCTGAAGAGGGGAGAACACAGAGAAGAGAGGGGAGACAGAGAGAGACTGACTTGATTTGTTGAAGTTCTAGTCAACATGAAGTAGAGGAAGATGATAAGATTTAGATACAACTTTTATTTTACCGTTGGGAGAAAATAAATTGAATTCGGGTGCTCCGAAGATTTGAACCATGGTTGTCATGCCGACAACTAAGTTACTATAGCTCCGCTATAGGGACTTCTGCTACATGCCAAATTTATGAACCAATGAAAATACCTTTTTTTAGTTTATATTTTTTGGGTCAAATTTATAAACTGAGAACTAGTATTATAAATCAAAAATTTACCAAACAAGTTTTTATAGCACAATCTTTTAAATTTTTATAAATATAAACTGAAAACAAAATAGTTACTAAACAGACCCTTAATATACAACTCATAAATTTATATTAATTTTTTTACTTACAAGCAGTAAAATGAAAAAAAAAGAAGAATAAGAAGATTGAATGTAAATAATATGTATCTTATTGAAAAAATAATATATTATTTTATCTCGTGTATGGATCACATGCTAGTTATATAGTATAGAGAAGTTAATATAGGGATTAAGAGCATCTCCATCAAAATTGTCAAATTTTTAGTTGAATTTTAACTAAAAGTCTATTTTCCTATTTTACTTAACCATCTTTTCAAATACATTATCCAACAAACTCTGTATTCTTTATTTCATTTGTTGAGTTATCTTTCCCTAACTACATATATCTAGTGGTTTGATATTCAACTAAAATAGCTAGCCAATAATTGAGTTTGATAGAGTGTATTTCTATAATTTTGTGTTATAAAATAGGCAAGAAAAGGCTCTAGTGAGCTTGATAATGATGCTCTAAGTTTTCGTTTTATGTTCAGCACAATTTTAAGCTATATGTAATTCATATTAGTTGTGGAACAAACCTTTTTTATTATGTTAATTATAATTTATTAAATCTCGATATTTATAGATAATTTTTTTACCATATAACTTTTATAATCTAGATTTTAATAGCATATCACCCGTATTATGCACGCGATAAAATAATATATTATTTATTCAAAATACGATAATTATATTTATTTTTTTTTTTATATTTTGTCTCTCGTAAATAAAATTTTATATATAAATTTAAGGGTTTTGTTTCAAATGTTCCTTTACTATAAGATATAGCATAGATAGATTAAAATTGTTGTATTAACAATTAAAAATTAAAATTATGCTTTGTTATAAATTTAAAAAAAAAATGACATAGTTCTAATACTTTACTATTTTAGAATAAAAATATATGAATTTAAAAAAATTATCATATTGGTTTTTGAAAGAGAAATAATTAAATAAATTTTAAAAACTTAATGAGTAAGAAAAATCATCATAACATGTAAAACCATTAAAATTACAGTTAAATCAGCAAATCATTCAAACAAAAAGCGGTTTAACTTAATTAGTTAGGTCAAAAGACCAACCAGCTTACACAAAAATTAATTAATTAAAACTTTTAAATTTTATTTTATTAAAATTAAAACGGTAAATATGAAAAGCAATCTATTAATTTAAATTTAAAATCGACACAATATAATTTTACAATTAAAATAATATATCTCATAATTTATAAGTTTTAAATACAAATTTAAAATTATCGTAATTATCTCATAATTTTTGTATTAAGGAGCAGTAAGAGTGATAAACATATTGAATTGAAACATGCACAACACTACAATTATTATAATTATCTAATAATTAATTAATTAAAACTTTAGTAATTAATTATTTTAAAATTATTATTTTAATTAATTAATTAATTATAATTATGTCATAATTAATTATTTAAAAATTTTAAAATCTAACTGTATTGAATTGAAACATGTACAACATTACAATATTAAATGAGATTCATTTTATGTGAGTAAAATAACTCATTCCCCCCCCCCCCCCCTTATTTTCCCAATATGGGATTATCAAATAAAAACTAGTCAATGAAGATTTTCTTAATTGTTTAAAATTAAGAAAATCAAGAAAATTAATATGAGATATCGAAACTCTCACAAGGCTCATCACTAAATGGGATGGGAGTATGAGACTTACTTTATATGAGTAAAAACTCTTCTCTTTTTTTTTTTTCTCTTCTTTTTCCGATGTGGGATTATCAAATAAAAGTATAAAATCATTAAAATCGCGGTTAAACCAACAAATCAATCAAATAAAAAATGATTTAGGCTAATCAGCTAGGTCATAATTAATTAATTAAAATTTTAAAATTTAAATTATATTCAATTGAAACATGCACAATACTATCATATTAAATGGGATGGGAGCATAAGATTCACTTTATATGAGTAAAACAATACTTTTTTTTTCTTCTTATTTTCCTAATGTGGGATTATTAAATAAAAGCTAACCAATGGAGATTTTTTTAATTGTTTAAATTTAAGAAAATCAAGAAAATTAATATGGTATATTGAAACTCTCAAAAGGCTTCTTACTAAATGGGATGGGACTATAAGATTTACTTTATATGAGTACAATAACTTATTTTTTTTTCCTTCTTTTCCCGATTAGGATTTTCAAATAAAAATTAGCTAATGGAGATTTTCTTAATTTTTTAAAATTAAGAAAATAAAGAAAATTAGAATGAGGATTTGGAGATCCTAAAAGGCTTATCACTAAAAAGTCCCTTTTTCTTTATATAATATATAGATAGATAGATAGATAGATAGATAGATAGATGTTAAATACTCAAAAAACAAAAAAGAAAAAAAATTCAAAATTTCTACACAATAGTGGCGTGTGAGTCTCATAAAGTATCAATTCTATTCATATGATTATTGTGTAAAATATTTGATAAATTTGTTTAGACTTCTAAGAAGTTGTTTGAGAAATAATTTTTTAATATTTTTTTGATTTTTTAATTACAATATGAGGTGAAAAAAATTAATTAAAACTTTAGTAATTACGTATTTTAAAATTATCATTTTTATTAATTAATTAATTATAATTCTCTCATAATTAATTAATTAAAACTTTTAAAATTTAAACTATATTGAATTGAAACATGCATAATAATACAATATTAAATGAGATGGGAGTATAAGATTCACTTTATATGAGTAAAACAACTCATTTTTTCCTTTATTTTCCCGATGTGGCACTACAAGAAAAGTGGGCTTAAAAGAAGGAAGCATTTGCGACGCACACTTGCCATCGCAAAGAGTGACTTTTTGCGACGGTACATTTGCTGTTGCGAAAAATGTGACTTTTTACAACAGCACAACTTGTTATCATGAAAAAATAGAGTATTTTCGACAGTAGAAAATGATGTCGCAAAAAAGGAGAGTATTTTGCAACTGCAGAAATTGCTGTCGCAAAAAAAAAAAAAAAAAAAAAAAACAATATTTGTGACAGCATAGATTGCTAGTGCAAAAAAATAAAGTTTTTGCGATGGCACCAGTTGCAGTTGCAAATGCAAATGCAAAAAAAAAAAACAAAAAAAAAAAAAAAAGATTTTTTTTGTGACTGTAATAGTTACCATTGCAAAAAAAAAGTTAAAAAAAAAAAATATTGTGGCTTTGAGACAGCTTCATATATATATAGTCACAAAATAGTTTAAATAAATGCAAGAATATTTTTCTATCACAAAAAAAATAAATAAAAAAAACAACGTCGTCTTACTCTTTTGATATAACATTTCTCTTTTCGCCCATTTTTTCATCTTCCTATCTCTCTATCTCTGTCTCTGTCTCTGTCTCTCTTCTCTTTCTCTCTCTCACTCATCACTCTTCTCTGTCTGTCTCTCTTTCTTTCTCTCTATGTCTCTCGCTCATATCTCTTCTCTCTATCTCTCTCATCTCTCTTCTCTCTTTGTCTCTCTTCTCTCTCTGTCTGACTCGCTCATCTCTCTTCTCTCTATCTCTCGCTCATCTCTCTATGTCTCTCTCTCATTTATCTCTTTTCACTCTCTTTTTCTATTTCTCGCTCATCTTTTTTTTCTTTTTTTTTTAATCTTTCTCTCTCTACCTCTTTCTCTCTCTGTCTTTCTCTGTCTCTCTCTCACATTCATCACTCTTCTCTCTCTGCCTACATGCTTTTGTGCATGCATGCATCTGTCTCTCTCCTTGTGTTCGCTTTGCTCACTTTCTCTCTCTCATCTTCTCTATTTATCAAGCTCCCTTTCGATTTATCGATCTACTACAAGAAAATGCACTTTTAGCGACCACTTTGTCTCTCTCTCTCTCGCTCATCACTCTGTCTCTATCTCTGTCTCTCTCTCTCTCTCTCTCTCTCTCTCTCTCTCTCTATCTTTCTTCTCTATCTGTCTCTCACTCATCTCTCTCTCTCTCTTATCACCCATCTCCTTTACCACATTTACCATTACTGCAAATATGTCATTCCACTAATACCACTGCTACCACTGTTGCCACTCCACCTCTACAACCACCATTACTACCACCATCGCCACCACTCCACTACCACCACTACCACTACTGCCACTACTACTACCATTACCTCTCCTCCACCACCACCACTCCATCTTCTCTACCACTATCACAACTTTACCGCTAATCTCCTTCGCCATCACCACCACCACCACCACCACCACCACCATTACCTCTTATCCACCACGTTCACCACTATTGCCGCTTCTTCTCCTCTACCACAAAAAATTAATTCCTGATTTATAGTAACCAAAAAAATAAGCCGCAAAAAAAAAAAAAAAAAAAAAAAATTCATTGACCACAAAAAATTAACTTTATTTTAATAGAAAATATTTTTCATTAAAATCTTACCCCTACTTCTACCAAATAAGAAAAATAAGAATAATTTTTTTTCAATAAAATAAAAATGAAACAAATAAATTTTTAATGAAAAATCAAAAAAAAAATTCATTAACTAAAAAAAATCAAAAATAAAAATAAAAATAAATTCATTAACTAAATATATATATTTAAAAAAAATGAACTTTTCATTTTCCCGCAATTTTTATCCGAATTCCCCAATTTCTTTCCCCCCTTTTGTTTCTCACGATCTCAAATCCCCAATCCCTAACCTAACACTCCCTCTCACTCTCCTCTCTCTTTATCTCTTCCGCCTATGTCGTCGCCTCTGGTGCCGCCACCGGCGAGTACCACTGCTGCCGCCACACCTCTTTCCTCACCGCCCTCTCTTTCTTCTCCTATTCTCTTCACCAATCTTCACCGGTCATCTACTTCGTCTTCTCCACTCTCGTCGTCGGTTCCAAAACCCTAACCCTATCTTCGATCTTCTCCAATCCTTCCACAAGACATATGTTCAAATCCAGACCCTACACTCCCTTCGACTGTTTCAGAACCTTTGTCTACAAAGGACTACCGACATTGGCGTTGCTCTCTATGTTCTTCACTATTTGTACACTTTGCTTTACATATATTCTTATAATGATTCACAAAACGGTAATGCTTGTTAGTTTCATTTGTTTGTGAGTTGCCTTTATCTTCTCTTTCATTTGTTATTTGCCCTAACATTGAAGTTTTTGGAATTTCAGTCACTCATCTCCCTCGATGCTAATTCCTGCTCTTCGTACAGTTGGTAACATTGTCACTGGAGATGACATGCAAACTCAGGTACTAGGCAATTGGAAACATGTTTATTTCTTGTGTTTTCTCATATATAGCCTTTCCACCCGAATATCATACATACTTTCTCTTTATGTTTATTTTACAAATAGGATTTTTGAAATGGGTTTTTCATTCTTGGTTTGAATGAAGTCATGTGGATTAGTCAATTGGATGGTTACTATGTGATGCTTTGTTTTCATTAGAGTAATGGGTAATTCTTCAATTTGGGGGGGTAGAATAAGTTAGTGCATTTCAGAGATGGGAAAAGATGGGAGACTTGTGGGAGAAGACGGGACTCAAATTGGGTTCCTGATTTGGGAGCTAAAGTCGGATTTCACTCTAGGCAAACTAGTTCCTTAAGAAACTTAAAATTCGAGGTGTTGACGTCCCAAAATCACCAAACGACATCGGATTAGCACGAAACTTGGCACACAGGACCGCCTAGGCATGAGAGACTTGTGGGAGAAGACGGGACTCAAATCGGGTTCCCAGTTTGGGAGTTAGAGTTGGATTTCACGCTAGGAAAAATAGTTTCTTAAGAAACTTAGAATTCGAGGTGTTGACGCCCCAAAATCACTAAACAGCATCGGATTAGCACGAAACTTGGCACACACGACCGCCTAGGCACGAGAGACTTGTGGGAGAAGACGAGAGTCAAATCGCGTTCTTGGTTTGGGAGTTAGAGTCGGATTTCGGTCTAGGAAAAATTATTTACTTAATTATCTTTATAATTGTATAGTAGTTAAATTTTTATATTTTTTTGTAATCAACATATTAACACATAATTATATTGTCACTAATTATTTTTATTTTTTGTTTTCAGATATTTCCCGAGTAGGAGTTTGTTTCTTGTAGAATGCATGCCTATGAACAACGCAACTAACTTTTGTTTTTGTTACCCACGGAGAATGATGAGGAAAACTTTTAATTTTGGTTTATGTTATTTTGAATTATGAACAACTTTATGTATTTAAACATTATATATGTATTATGAAACATTATATAGTGAGGTAATTTTGTTGATGTGTAGTTATGGATGCAAGAATGTTTTTATTATGGAGAAATTGTTATTTCTATATAGTATTTTTTATATTATTATACAATTATTGGTTTCTTTTTCAATTGTTTTTCATTTAATACAGTTAATTTTAATATTTTTAATAATTATATTGTAGTTTTTTTTTTCGACGACACCACACCATCGAAAAGAAAAAAAAAACACAATTCGCGACAGCATTACTTGTCGTCTCAAATAAGACTTTTAGTGACAGTAAACAGTGCCGTCGCAAAAGTTCTCACTTTTTTACATATTATTGGCGGCAGTAAAGTGCCATCGCAAAAAGCAACAATTGCCGGCCGTCGCTAAAAAGTTTTTGCAACGCCCTCTGTTGTGACTCCCTTTTGCCATCACTAAAAGTCATTTGCCGTCGCTAAAAGTTTTTTGAGACGGCATTACGAGTACTAGCGACAGCATTTTGCCGTCGCAAAAACCTGAATTTTTTGTAGTGTCAGATTATCAAACAAAAGCTAGTTAATGGAGATTTTCTTAATTGTTTAAAATTAAGAAAATCAAGAAAATTAATATGAGATATTGAAACTCTCACAAAGCTCCTCACTAAATAGGATGAAAGTATAAGATTTACATGATTAGGATTAATTTCAAACTTTGGTATATAATCTAAACCAATTAATCTACGCAAAGCATCAAAATTCACATGTCCTAATCTACTATGCCATAAATTCGACTCAAGAATATAAGCAAAAGATGTGTTATTCTTATTCATAGCAACTTTTGGTATAACTGTCATTACATTTAGTTTGAAGAGACCATCACTCATGTATCCCTTACCAACATACATGCTACTCTTTGTTAATACAAATTTATCGGACTCAAAGACAAGCCTAAAACCATTTTTACTTAACAAAGAACCAGAAACTAAATTCTTCCGGATGTCAGGTACATGCAGTACATTGTTGAGGGTCAGTTCTTTCCCTGATGTCATCTTCAAGATTACTTTCCCTTCTCCAGCCACAGTAGAAGTAGAAGAATTTCCCATGAAAAGTTGTTCACCATTTGCAGCCTCATTGTACGTAGTGAACATATTTTTGTCCGCACATATGTGACGAGTTGCTCTAGTGTCAACCCACCACTCTTTGGGATTTCCAACCAAATTAACCTCAGACACCCACAACCTTGAAGTGTACTAGTTGATTCAATGTTGAAATATTCATGGCGTAGTTGAGTGAATGGTAGCCTAATTAACAATACATGTTTGTTTAGAGGACATAAATAATCAAACAATTTTACATTTGGTTAAGAAAAGTGGGGTTCATATAAAAGGGACTACTGAATAACAGTAGTTCATTTGTTCAATTTCACTCTCTCAATAGAGGTGTAAATTTGGCTCGGCCCATGTCGGGTCTTGCGAGCTCTTGCCAAAATTCGAGGCGGCCCATAGGCTAGAAAATTAAACCTAGGCCCAAACCCAAGCCTAGGGGATATTCGGGCCTTGGGTGGGCCAGTGGGCCGGGCCTCTGGCGGGGCCAGTGGGCTTGGGCTTGGACAGGGCTTAGGCAGACCTGAACAATTTTTTTTTTTTGCTTTTTTTAATTTTTTCTTCCAAAATTTTATTATTTTCCACTAAAAAAGACACTGGGCCTCTTGTAGGTCAGGCGTGCCAGGCCTCGAGTCGGGCTTTGAGTGGGCCTTTAAGTGGGCCGATGGGCAGGGCTTTAAAATGATGGCCCAGGCCCAGGCCCAGGCCCAAGGTCTCGGGTTGGACTCAAGCCAGGGCGTAAATGGGTCGAGCCCACCCCAGGCCATGGGCGGGCTTCGGGTAGCCCACGGGCCGCAGGCCATTTTTGCACTCCTATCTCTCAAAGTTCTTAACTATTGCAAATCCATGTTGAAAGCATTCAACATAAGCCAAACACAAAAGATGTTCAACAAGTAATTGAGAACTGCTATGGTTCCAACAATTGAACACCGAAGATTTATTTACCATTTTGCTTGTTCTCATCAGTTATACATGTGTTCCCACTACAAGAAAAAGCACTTTTGGTGACTAAATTTTTAGTCGCCAAAAGTCCGTTTTTAGTCGCCGAAAGTCAAAATTTTACTTTTCCCGACAAAATTTTTTAGTTGCCACATTTGTCGCGTATACTTGGTCGGCGGAGGTATTGGCGACTAAAACTTTTTTAGTCGCCAAAATACAGGTCTTTAGCGGCCAAAGTTTTAGTCGCCAATAGTGTTTTACACTTTTGAAAATCATACATTTAGCGACTAATAATTTAGTCGCCAATACTCACTGAATCGCCGACTAAACCGTTTAGTCGCCAAAATAAAGACTTTTGGCGACTAATAATTTTAGTCGCCAAAGGTGTTTCCGTGGAAAAAAAAAAAAACCCACTTTTTTGTTTTTTTTGAGATTCGAACCGCCAACCCGTCCCACATTTCAAACCTTTAGCAACACACTCTCTCCACTATGTCACTACAACATCACATGAATATATATGCAATATATATTATTTATATAGTATATTGACCGGTATTAATACAAAACTATATATATAAATATAATTATTTTTATTCAATATAATTTATGTAAAAAATAAATTATTTATTAAAAAAAATTTTGGCCACTTTTGGCGACTAAATCCATTATTTAGTTGCCAATTCTATAATTTTGGGCTTCTAATTATTTTTTTGTCGCTAAAAAAATAAGTTCCAATTAAAAATAAGCAGTTTTGGCGACTAAACCTGTTTTTAGTCGCCAAAAACGTCCCTTTTTGGCTACTAAACTGAATTTTAGTCGCCAATTGACTGTTTTTAGCTACTATTTTTTTTTTGTACCCAAAAAGCTTCACTTTCAGCGACCAAACTATTTTTAGTCGGCAAAACACCTATAGTCGGTGACCAAACTATTTTTTAGTCGCCAAAACCATCACTTTTGGCTACTAAATTATTTTAGTCGCCAAAAATCGTCAACCTTTAGTCGCTAAAACCCCTATATTCGGCGACTAAACTGCCTTTTAGTCGCTAAAATCCTTACATTCGGTGACTAAACTCTTTTAGTCGGCAAAAGTGATCAATTTTGGCAACTAATTCCATTTTACTCGCCAATTCTACTACTTTCAGTGACGAAAAATGTAGTTTTAGTCGCGAAATCTGCTTTTTGTTGTAGTGTCCACACTTTACTTTCGGCTAGGGTATGGAGTCACTGTCACAATATAGTCTAGCAGAGCCCGGATCATCTGCCGTGGTTGCAGACAACGCTTCCTGTGGAAGTTCAAAATGATGTCATTTTCCCCTCTTATTCTTTTGTTTTTCAGCCTCTCTTTCACTTCATCATCTTTACTTCACAAGGAGCCAAAACACCATAGAACTGTAAACAGAACCGGACTCTCTTTCTCTCTCTCTTTCTCACTGCCGGCAATCGAAAAATGAATATCCCGGCGACCGACTCATTTTTTTGAACTCGCATTTATCTCGTCTCCTTCTACTGTCGTCACGTCTTTCACGAAAAACACTAATCAAGAACACATATCAATTAAGTTTCGAAGTTATTTGATTCTTTTTACCTCATTTTGTTCAGAATTTGTTTTACTTTTTAGATTGATTTATATGTGATCTGATGATGATCGGATGATCTGAAATTTTGTTAATTGTTGAGGTGAATTTTGATTAGTCACCGTAACCTTAACCCCCCTTCCCCCCCCTCCCCAAAAAGAAAAAAAAGAAAAAGAGAGAAGAGTTTAACTTATGGTTTTGATTAATTGAGAAGACTTTGGGGGACTTGATTAATGGAGTACAGAAACGAGCCTAATTAATTGATAGACATAGATCACGAACAATCCTACTTCACGAACAACAGATCCAACAAAACACAGATCACATACCATAATGAATCATGATATGTTATTGGAGTTGTTATGGTTTGTGATTATGGTATATGATCTATGTTTTGTTGGATCTGTTGTTCGTGAGGGTAAGCAACCTCCTCCAGCTAGTTCTATCAGAGGCCAGCTGCGTCGGTTTGAGCATGCCATGGTTTTCCATTTTGATCGTCTGGAGAGTAGGATGGACATTTTTGATGCTCGGCTCACCGATCTCGAGACCTTCACCGACGTACAACTCACTACCTTGGAGGCATCTTTTGGCTGCATTGAGAAGTCTATTGCTCAGTCTTTCCAACATCTTGCCTAGATCTTGTCCCTCTTACAGATGCAGCCGCTTCCACCGCCGGATTAGTGATGTGTGTTTATACCTTTTTGGACAGTGTTTTCTGCACAATTTTTACTCGTTTTTGCTTCTCTTGTTTTGTTTTTATTGTGTTTATGACTTGTCTCCTGGACAAAACGGGGGAGTCGATAGTATTATTGCTAGACTTTGGTTTTGGCTAGACATTTGGTTTTGCTAACACGTGGTCATGGATATTGGGACATAGATATTAGGATATGTTGGAATATTGGAATGGATAGATTTGGATATACATATTTGGCTATTTTGCTTATTTCTATATGTTCATCTTATTTTGTTTCACAGTTTTGGTTTGTGTGTTTTTTTTTTTTTTTTAAAATAGGTGGTTTGGTTTGTTCATGGTGCTGCTACATCATTTTGACCTGTTTGGTTTGTTCATGGTGTTGTGCTTTAGTTTGTCTTAGTTAGTGTGTCTAGTGCATGTGTTTGTTAGGAAAATTTGTTAAAAAGTTTTGTCTGGGAATTGATAGAGGGGGAGATTGTTAGGGCCCTACTTATTGCCAATTCCGTGAACAAGATTGGGTTAATCAAGTTGTACTTTTCCTTCTTGTTTTGGTCTTCTTGCTTGAGCGGGGAAAGTTGCACTCAAGCGGAGTTTTCACCTTCTCAGTACTTTGGCTTGTCTGCAAAAATACTGAGAGGTGTGATTTTATGCTTGAGCGTAAGTTCCAGTGCTCGAGCATGGACCCTGGTTTGGAACACGGATTTTAGTGCCACTGTTCGAGTGGCCATTCTTGTGCTTGAGCGGAGATTGCAATTCTAACTGCTATAAAGTTGCAGTTTGCTCTGAATCTAGGGTACGACTTCCAGATCTTCTTTGAGGGTTTTAGGGTTTTCTTCTAGAGCAACTTTACTAGTTTTCTTTGATGTTTGGTTGAGTATTAATCTCTTGGTTTGACTAGTATACATCAAATAGTGGTTTGATTATTCAATTTCAAGAGTGTTCTTCTTCGGTGGAATCTAGAGATTCAAGCGTAGAATATTCAAAGGAGTTTGAAGTTGTGCGTAGTCGTTGATTTGACATGGATGTTGTAGATTTAACATCAATCTGATCAATTCCGAGACGAAAGCAGTGGTGAAAGAGATATAGATTGTTGAAGACAAATTGATTGCGTTTGGATAATTTCTTTCGGTAAATTTGTATTCTTTCTTTCTTCTATAGTAGATTGATTAGTGGTGTTTCGCCTGTAGTTTTTTAATCACAATTAGAGGTGCTCCAATTGTGATTTTTCCACGTAAAAATCGGTTGTGTCGATTTATTTATTTTGAAGCAAAAATCTAAATCACTTCCGTTTGTGCTAGATGATTTAGATTGTCAGTTTTAATCGTTTAGGAATTGGTACAATTAATCTTGATCTGAATCACGAGTTGCTTAGGTTTTTCAAATCCCTTTTCACCTACTTATGTTCTATTTAGTCCACATTATTTTCTTATATTCCAATAAGTCATATGGGTGACATAGTTACCAAAATACCATTAATAATATTTACATTTACAGTATGAATGTTCCGTGATGTAAATGTTCACACCATTAATGTAAATGTTCACATTATTAGTATGAATGTTAACATGTCAATATGAATGTTCACACTGTCAATGTGAACATTCACACGTCAATGTGAATATTCACATTGTAAAATATGAATATTCACATCATCAAATTGTTAACCGTTCAAAAAATATTTGTAAGGGTAGAAATGTCCATAAAATGTTCAAATAATAAGACTTATTGAAATACAAAAATATCTTATGAACTAATTAAAATAGGAACACTTAAAAAAAAAAATTTCTAATAAAATCTCCCTTGAAAGATACGTACTTAAATTCATTGCATTAAATAGTCTTCTCCCCCTTCAATAATTGGAATACTCCCCAAAAATATAAACAGAAAAATCACTAAAAATAAAATAAAACTGTAATAATTTAACTTGCAGGTGTTTACCTATCCATTTATAAGAAAAATAAAAGACAAACCTAAAAGGTTTAGAACTGTAAAGAAACTGTAGTGTGCTAGCGTTGAAAGTTGCATATCATATGCAAGTTAGTTTCAGCCATTAGATTTGATTGGATTAATCTAAATCGTTCAATATTTTACCCAATTTATCTGCTTAACCGGTTGAAGCTTTTCCCCAGTCATTCTCTCTCCCTCATCTCTCTCTCTCTCTCTGTCTCTCTCGGATTTCTTTGTCCGTTGTCTTGCTCTTTATCATCTCTCACTCTCGTCTCTTGAAGATCTCTGTCTTCTCCAGTAGCTTATTGGTTCGAAAGAGTTCTCATTGAAGAAGAGGTATGGCTTGAAATCCCTAAAGCCTTATTTCTCAATAAATAGGCAATTTGGGTTTATTTATTTGGTAGAATTTGATACATTATCTATACTATTATATTAAGTGAAGCTTGAATTTGGTCTCTTGAAGCCTTCATAAGTGCTACCACGTGCAATTTAAGTGATTTCAAAAAAAAAAAAAAAACCCACGTTTTCCACTTTCTTTCTTAATCAACTACCCCATACTTACACACCCAAAAACAAACTACCCAATACTCAATTTCCTCTCTCTCTCTCTCTCTCTCTCTCTTCTCTCTTCTCTTCTCTTTGTTCTCACATCGTGTGGAACTACAGAGAGAGAGAGAGAGAGAGATTGTGTTGTCTCTCTATAGACTAGAGTATGGGAGTTTGCATGGCCACCCCGGAAAGGTCTGTGGGGGTGGATTGCATTTGTCAAAGAAGAAGAAGTTGTCTCACAAGCAAAAAAAAAGCAATTAAGCGAAGAGTTTCTTCTCTTGACAAGCTTGATATATAAGTCCATCACACTCGATCGCTCCTTCAACAATCCCACTTTTCGTGGTCCTCTCTCTCTCTCTCTCATATGTTCTCTCAAATTTCGTATAAGATTATAATTAGGAGTTTTCATATAGCGTTTCAATAGAAATTAATTTTAATTTTGATTTTAATTTTAATTTCGATTTGTTAGTTGGATTGTGTCAATTGTGTTTTTGCTGAGCTTTTTATTTTATTTTATTTTTTAATTGCAAAGCTGTTAATTTTGTTAAGATAGTAATGTACACTGTTTTATATGGATTTGTGCCTGTTTACCTTTAAAATATATATATATATATATATATGATGATGATGATGATTGAGAACAATGCTTCAAGCATGGGTGTTATGTTTTGGCATAATAATTTGTGCAATTTATTTTTGTTATAAAATGTGAGTCCTGTAAATTATTAATATATGATGATTGACCTCGAATTTTTGTTTTTGTTTTTGTTTTGAATTTACCTGTAATTACATGTCTCTACACCTGTCTTATTATGAGAACAATATACCCAATATAATTTAGTGAGATGAGATTGACTTATTTGATCTAGATTGCTTAACTTATTGGGGGTTCTGATCTTAAAGATATGTGGATGGAGATGTTTTTTTTCTATTCTATTAAGTGAAGCCTAATTTTGACTTCTTAGAACTTCTGCTATGCGGATTTTTGTGGATTTAAAAATAAATAAATAAATATATCCCTAATTCTAAACTTTCACAAACACCTTTTTATCTCAACCAATCTGATTCTTAAAATAAATAAATAAATAACAAGGAAAAAAAGCCGCCCATGTTCCTACACTTTCTCCCACCCAATCCATCTCTCAATTGTTGGGCTAAAAGATGGGTTTTGTGCGATTTTTAAATAGTTTTTTTTTTTTTTTGGGTTGGGTTTTGGCTATGATTATTTTATTTTTTTGTATAAGTCTCTTTGAATATAAGTGTTTTAACAGCTTTGGGTTTTATTTTTGTATTTTGTGTGTACTAATTTAATTATATTTTTTATTTTATTTATTAAAAAGTAAAAGAAGATAAAAAGTTTCATTATATTATCAAGTTCCTTAGGGAAAAAATTTGACTATTATTTTACTTGGTTTATATCCAAAAAAAAATATGTAATTGTTTTATTTTGTTTATATCAAAATTGTGAGTGTTCTTTCTTTATTTTTTTTTATAATAAGTTTGTGATGTATAATCATTTAAAAAAAAAAAATCTATTTTAATTTGCACATTCATTGTGTGTGCCCGACCGCTAGTATCTAATAATGGATTCTTTGCCTAGTTGGTTATTGTCTTACTTCTTCTTCTTTTTTTAATTTGGGTGCGCCTTTTTTTTTTTTTTTTCTTTCTTTTTATTTAAAGTCAAATGTCTTGTTTCATTAGCAATTCTATTTACATTCTTGGAATTCCTATAAAACTAATGAAGAACAAAATTAAAACGAATGGGGAGTTTGCTTTGGATAGAGTTTAAAAATAATAAACATGAATTCAGAAGAGTTGGCTTTTGCAACAAAAAGGCTCTTTAAATGTTTGGTATATCTTTCATGGTGATCTATATAGAAACGGAGAGTCATACATATACTGCTCCCATAGTTTATCTCTTTAACTGACTCAACGTTATTATATAACGTTCACCACATTCCCCTCGACTTCGGATCCTCGGTCGCCTTCCCCTGTAGCCTTTCCTGCGACGCCCAAATTTCAATTAAAAAAAAAAAAAAGAAACGCAGAACTAAGACAGAAGAGAAGAGAAGAAGGAAGACCAAGAAAGAGAGGAGGAGGAAGAAGAAGAGGAGAGGAGAGGAGAGGAGAAGGTTTTGAGAAATCTGGATTTTTGTATATATATATCAGAAATCAAAATCTGAGCTATATATATATAAATGTTCAATTTTTTCTTCAAAATTGTTCCCTTCTCTTCTCAGATTTTTGTATATATATATAACTTTGGTGATATATATTAACTTTTGTTTCCTTTTCAAGTTAACAAGATTGGATATAGATATAAAACAAGATTGGATCACCAGAGAGAGAGAGGACTTAATCTGGACAAAACTTTGCTTCTCTCTCTCTTTCTCTCTCTGTGTTGGTGATTTTTTGGATCTATTCTTCAGAGGATGGAGGAATCCGGATAAACAGCACCAAAACTCAAAACCTTGCTTTCAGAAATTGAAATTCCTCTTCATCCGCTTTCACAACCTTGCTTTCTGGTTCAGTTCGGCTTCAATTTCTTCCTTTTCCATCCAAAACCCACCAAACCCATCTCCATTTTCCCTCAGATCCCTCTCCCTGTCTCTGTTTTTTTTTTTTTGTTGTTGTTGTTGTTGTTGTTGTTGTTGTTGTTGTTGGAGGGGGATGAGGGTTAGGGGGGTCGTTGGAGCTGTTGGGGAAGATGAACCATGAACTGTAAACAACAGTTCTGCGTTTTTTTTTTTTTTTTTTAATTGAAATTTGGCCTCAAAACGACGTCGTTTTGGGCGCCACAGGAATGGCTACAGGGGATGGCGACCAAGGATCCGGATTCCCCTCCAACCAAGTAATACCCATACTAACTAGAAAAGATCCAACCCAAATATGGTATGCTTAATATTACCAATGAATTGGGGTTTATTAAATTTGACCACCAACCGCGGTTATGTTAGGCGTTGAGGGATTTTAGCCACATATCCCAACATCTCCCACTTGGCTATAAGCCCGAGATTTTTACTCATAAGTTAGACCCATAGCAGTGATATGTCGCTTAAAATCTTCAATTCCAACTGGCTTTGTCAGTGGATCTGCAACCATATCTTTTGTACAAACATAATCAATAATAACATGTTCTTTTTTAATCACATCATTTATATAGTGCAGTTGTGATTGGGAGCCCGAAAATGGGACTCCCCGAATGCCCCTAATTTTTTTATTTTTTTTTTCAGCAGAAGAAGGAAGAAGACGAAAGAAGAGAAGGAGGGGGAGGGGAGGGGAGGGGGAGGAGGAGGGGGAGGAAGGACTGGAAGGGGCCTAAAAAATGGAGGAGGAGGGGGCGGAGGCGAGGCAGACGCGATCGGCGGAGGCGACGCAATCGGCGGCGATTTGCTTCCCCTCTCTCTCTTTCTCTCTCTCTTTCTCTCCCTCTCCCTCTCCCTCTTCCTCTGCAACTCAGAGGTCAAAAATGGCGGAAAAAAAAAATTGCCCAAAACGACGTCGTTTTGGGCATTAGGGGCATTCGGGACATTCGGGGCGGAGAAATTCGGAGAAAAAAACATTTCTCTATATAGTGATACTACCCATTTTTAATGGCTTTTATCGTAGCCTCATTATCACAAAAAATGTGAATAGGCCTATCATTTATGTAGGCAATCTTGAAATCATTTAAAAACCATTTTATCCACACGACCTCAGAAACAACTGTGGCTTCCATAGTACCTTTAGCTATGCAGCCTTGCTTTTTACTAGACCATGAAATAGCACCACCACCAAAAATGAAAACATAACTAGTGGTTGATTTCTATCATCAATGTCACCAGCAAAATCTGCATCACAATAGCCATTAACTTCTATAATATCAGCGTGATACGTTAAAGACAGATCTAATCGAACATATCTAAGTGCACGTTTCACAGCCAACCAATGTGGTAAACCCGGATTGCTTTGAAATCTACTAATTAAACCAACAACATAGCTAAGATCCTGTCTAGTGCACAACATGGCATACATTTTTTTTTTGAAACAGCCAAAGGGAACCTTTATTGATGAGCAAACCATACAAGATGGGGAAACATCAAAAAGGAAGAGAATGGGTTTGGAGAGGGACCAAACCCGAACAGGCAAATGGAAGATAAAGAAAAGGCAAAGAGAATAGAAGGGGAGGAGCAGATGCAGGCCACCGAATTGCACTGAGAAACCCATCAGGAGAACTCAAATGCAGAGCAGATGCAGACCAACCCGAACCATATATTGCATTGAGAAAACCAGCCGATGCAGATGCAGCCCAACCACCATCCAGATATAGCATTGAGAAAGCCTGCAGATGCATATGCAGACCAACCACCATCCAGACTCCATACCAAGCAGATCACAAGCAGATGGCACACTGACACAGGCAAAAACCAACCCTCCAGCAGATCACACACACTCCAGCAGATCACAGCAACAGCTGCACAGCAGATTGCACAGCAACCCTGCAGATGCATATGCAGACCAACCACCATCCAGACTCCATACCAAGCAGATCACAAGCAGATGGCACACTGACACAGGCAAAAACCAACCCTCCAGCAGATCACACACACTCCAGCAGATCACAGCAACAGCTGCACAGCAGATTGCACAGCAACCCTCCTACACAGTGGCCCAGATGCACACCAACACAGCAACACAGCAGCACCAGGACTCAGACAGATGCATTACACACTCCTCCCTGTGATGCAGTACCTAACTTGCTTAAGATTGAGGACAAAATCCTGTACAGCGAAGAGATGCTTAGAAAACCTCGGTTTCAACCAAAGGGCAATTCTCACCTTGATGACTTCACACAACTCCCCCAAGTTAGGAACAGAACCCTTAAACACAATAGCATTCCTGTGCTGCCAGACAGACCACAGCACAACCAGAGGCACTCCTCTCCAGATCAACCTCTCTTTACTCCTAACTCCCTGACCTTCCCACCACAAAAGGACTCCATTAACCGAAGCAGGAAGGGCCCCCACAACATCCTACCACAGCAACATAGAGGCCCACACCCTCCAAGCGAAGGGGCAGGTAATCAACACATGAGTCATAGTTTCTACTTCACCACTGCAAAAAACACACAGGGGAGACACCGAGTTGCTAAGGGCACCAATTCTTTGTAAATACCCTGCAGTCTTAACTCTGTGATGCCAAGCAAGCCACGTAAAAAATTGAACTTTTGGAGGCATGTAGGGGATCCACACTAATTTAGTGGACCTTACCGAAGGCCCAGCTGAAGCCATCACACCAGAATAAGCAGAGGAGACAGTGAACAACCCGGAAGATGAAGCTTTCCACACAGGACAATCAGCTTGAGCAGGAGAAGGAGCAGGGGCTGCTGCCAAGAAGTTTCTCAGTCTGGAAACCTCACTGACCTCCCAGTCATACAGCCTCCTCCTAAACTGACACACCCAATTGCCATCAGCCACCTTTTGATCATGCATAGATCTAAGCGACTCTTCTTTATTCACCACCAACCCGTAGAGACCAGGGAATTCCTCTCTGAGACTTACTCTATTCCACCATTTGTCCACCCAGAATCTAACATTATTCCCATCCCCAAACTTGAGATGAAAGTTATTCATGAAGAACTCCGAAAAGGTGTTACTAGACTCAGCAATGTTAACTATACCTCTCCAAACACTAGACATTCTGCTATGCGTAGAAGTGGGAGGAGACCAATCCCTGGTATCCACCTTATACTTGCTGCAGACCACTCTTCTCCACAAGGCTTCCTTCTCAAACCCAAATCTCCACCACCATTTGATTAGAAGACAAGAATTAAACAACCTCACCCTTCTCAGCCCCACACCCCTTTGCTCCAGACTTTTAGATAGCCCCTCCCATTTAACCATATGCACCTTTCTTCTGACTTCTGAGCCGCCCCATAGAAATGTAGCTTGCAATCTCTCCAAAGTTCGAGCTACCCCTTCCGGAATTTTGAACAAGGACATGTAATACACGGGCAAAGAGGCCAGAGCAGATTTAATAAGAGTGAGTCTGCCAGCATAAGAGAGAGTCTTCCTCTTCCAACTAGCAAGTCTACTCCTAACTTTATCCACCACAGGTTTCCAGGTTGCTTTACAACTGGGGTTAGCCCCTAAAGGCAGCCCTAAATACTGCACAGGAAGCTTCTTGGTCTTACAGTTAAGAATTCCAGCAAATCTGCCCAACACATCATCAGCAACACCCACCCCACAGACCTGGCTTTTGTGAAAGTTAATTCTCAACCCAGACATGACTTCAAAGCACCTTAATATCCTCTTTAGGCTACTAACCTCCTCCAGATCAGCTTCACACAACAATAGGGAATCATCAGCAAATTGCAAATGGGACAACACCACACCCCCAGCTCCTACTCTCACCCCTTTAATAACTCGTAACTGGAGAGCCCTGGATAAAAGCACGTTCAGACCCTCCGCTACCAAGTTAAACAAGAAAGGGGACAATGGATCTCCTTGTCTAAGACCCCTCTGCGGACAAAACTCACTGGTAGGGGACCCATTGACCAGGACAGAAACCCGAGCTGTGGTAACACACTCCATAATCCATTCCGACCATGTAGCACCAAACCCAAAATTCAGAAGCATAGAGTGCAGAAAACTCCAATTAACGGAGTCATAGGCTTTTTCAAAGTCAAGTTTGATTAACACTCCCTTCTTCTTGGACCTCCTCCACCCTTCCACCACTTCATTAGCAATGAGCACTCCATCTAGAATATTCCTCCCCCCAATAAAAGCTAATTGAGTTTCACTAATAACACTGGGAAGCACAGCTGCAAGCCTAGCTGATAGAACCTTGGCTAAGATTTTATACACTGACCCAACCAGGCTAATGGGCCTATATTCAGCGAGACCCACCGGGTTCTCCTTTTTAGGGACTAAGGTGATAAAGGAGTTATTCAAACCCTTCACCAATCTTCCATTTCTATGGAACTCCTTCATGAAATTAAACACATCCCCTTTCATTACCTTCCAGAAGTTTTGAAAGCACAGCAAGTTGAATCCATCAGGCCCAGGCGCCTTATTACCATCACAGTCCTTCACAGCTGCCTTAATCTCATCCTCTGAGAACTCTACTTCAAGTGCTGCAGCCTGAGGACTACTCTGAACAGATTTAAACAATCCACCTAACTTGGGCCGAACCACCCACTCCTCTGTGAACTGCTTCCGGAAATGGTCAAAAACTGCCCTTCTCACACTGTAGGGATCCTCTACCAGTGAATCCCCTACAGTAATGGATGCTAACTCATTCCTGCTTTGGCGTGCCCTGGCCATCACATGGAAAAATCTGGTGTTTCTATCCCCCTTCAAGGCCCAGTTCAACCTTGAGTTTTGCAACCACATCCATTCAACCATCCTACTCAATCTCCAAACCTCCTCTCTAAGAACCCTTCTTCTACTTACCTCCGCTTGATTGAGAATCCTGGATTCGGCTAGCAGATCAAGATTGTTCTCCTCCTCCTCTGCAGCTTTCAATTTAGAAGACACATTACCAAACACCTCCTTGTTCCAAGCTCTGAGATGCTGCTTCAAAGCTTGCAATTTTTTAATTAATACAAACCCAGCCCAGCCTTGAAACAAGGCCTCCTTCCAGTATTTATCTACAAGAGGAGCACAGGAAGGATGCAAACACCAAGCATTAACAAATCTAAACGGCTTAGGACCCCAGTCCCTATCGTCCTCCATCACTAACAGAGGGCAATGATCTGAGATCAGCCTAGGCAGGCCCCACAATTTGAATTGAACACCTCCAACCAATTTGGATCAACCATAACCCTGTCAATTCTGCTCCATCTCTCCCCTTCAGCTGAGTTACACCAAGTGAACTGCCTACCCAACAAAGGTAAATCATTCACCTCACTCCTTTCAATGAAATCATTCAAATCCGACATCCCCCTATCTCTTCTATTGCATCCTTTCCTTTCACACATAAATCTGGTCTGGTTAAAATCCCCACAGAGACACCAAGGTTTTGGAAAATCATCCTTCAGCTTAGATAGAGTCTCCCAAAATTTCCTTCTATCCCCCACTTCATTAGGAGCATACAAATTGACTAACACACAATCAAAGGAATTAAACAGAACACCGGACGGCAGAATAAATCTCCTATTGCAGCAAAAGTCTACTAACCTGAATACCAGAGGATCCCAGATGCAAAGGAGTCCACCAGCATAGCCTTCGGATCCCACTGCCATGAAGTCCATTGAGTCCCTACCCCAGAGAGATTTAACTTCTAGTTCTGTGATATCTGCCTTCTTGGTTTCTTGAAACAGAGCAATGTCAACACTTCTTTCCTTCAGCAACCTCCTGATCTTGCCTTTCTTCACCCTCCTACCAACACCTCTTAGATTCCATACTAAAATCTTCATAAAACAAGCAAAACAGCCCACCTTAAAGACTCCTAGGAAGATGCCTTCTAAACAGCTGGCCCATCCACCCCCCCAACTCGTCCCTTAGCTGTTCTCTCCAGTTCCACAAGTTGGTCAATAACTTCAGCTTCTTTCCCATTGTATTGAAGGCCCAGCAGAGCTCCCAGCTGTACTGTTGCTTGAGCCTCAGTAAGAATCCGTCTACCTGCAGCATTCCCACTGTCTATGGATGCTGATAATGAAGCTTCCGCTACTGAGCCCCTAAGGGTAGCCTGTTTGGACACTAGCTTGCTGGTTGATGCTCCCTTAGAACCAAACTTGCTCTGAAAATCAACAAAACCTCTGCTATGGGATTTGATCTTACCTTTACCTTTCTGAGGCCTTCCGTTGATGCCTGCCCCTTTTTGATTCAGGTGGGCAGGAGGGTCCACGGCAGTCAGCACCACTTCCAAGTTCAGCCCTGCCTTGTCCCGGCTAGACTCACTAAGGCTCCGCATGAACCCTGGCGTACACACCTGTTCATCACACGGCTGCTCGTCGCCCACAGAATTGACTCTCCTCCGTACTAAGCAAGCTCCTGCCCCAGGCCCCTTCACCGAAGTTTCCTCTGCTACCAAGCTTGACTTCCCCCCAGATTTGCATACTAGGCCCTTCGGGTGTCCTTTTCTTAGCCAAAATCTCCCTGTAGGACCTTTGTTGATCATCACCGATGCAGGGGCACAAAGATGCGCCACACCCCCGTCCTCTTCGCTACTGCTAATCTCTTCCGCAGATTCATCAACAACCAAAGCTGGGCTGGCACTCTCGGGTTGGGCTACAATCCTACCCTCAGATTGACCACCCACATGAGGGTATAACTTACTAAGGCCCAGGTCAGCAAGGTTAAGATTGTTAAGGCCCAAATCCACTATAGGATCAGGTTGACCACCCAAGTCCACTATAACATCTAGTTGACCACCCAATTCCCGATTAACCGTGCTAAGGCCCAAGTCCACATGGGTAATAAAATTCTGGTCCAAGCCTGCTTCCACATCCAGCCCATCTGACCTGGGAATAGCCTTACTCAATCTATTCTTACACCCAGCCGAGAAAACGTGGCTAACATTACCTGACACAGCTGGTTTGGGCGCATAAAAAGCTCTGCAACCTGCAACCTTCTCTTTGCATGCTTGTGGCTCGTGCTCCTCACCATGTATGCCACAAGTGTCGGCCACCACCGTATTATTCCTCCAATGTGAACACTGATCTGACCCACCTACCATGGGTTGAGTTGACTCAGTACTGAGGGGTTGTAGTGGTTTACCAACTCTGCTTGAGCCGTGGTCGTCCTCTCCCTCCACTGGACCGAGTTCTACCACCTTAGCTGAATGATCCAAGCAACTACAGCACTGGTTTACTGATCTTGCATGAAGAACCTGAACCTCCAAGACTCTCACTGGATGAGAGGAAGACTTAGTCTCCAAGTTGACAACGGCGTTAATAGGGTCCATACACTTGGTTAGGACCCTGATCTTCGCACAGCCACAAGACTGGGTCACACCTTCCACACCATCCACAACTACACCCCACAAACTACCAATCTTACAAAGGTTAGACCTATCCCATAACTGCAGGGGAATGCCATAGCACGAGATCCACACTAGACGCTCCTGCATCAGAACAAGCCCTGGCCTCCATTGGGTGATTTCATCACACCACTCAACAATGACTTCTTTGATGGACTTCAACTTAGCTGACATGACTTCTTTGGAGTGAAAGGTTAACACCACCAGACGGCCACCACCATTCCTGACTTCAAACCCATCTATACCTCGAGCATGAAGCTCAACCTTCAGACTAATGTTTACAAATCTGACTTTTAGCCAGACTAGAACACTGTTGTAGAGCCACCCATTACCAAGCTCCTGAGCCTGAACTGAGATGGGCTCCCGGTCCTTCGCTAGTTTACCACACACCACACCAGCATAAGTTCTGTTATTTAGGACCTTGGATGATCCTCTCTGAACTTGCTCACTAGATCTAGGACGCTGTGGTGTAGGGACAAAGTGTTTCCTCTGATCACTGCTGCGCTCGAAAGCTGCATGTTTTACCACTAGCTTCTTATCATCCACCCATAGACCATCCGATTTTTGCACAGCAACATTCGCAGCTACTCCACAGCCATACCTTACGAACCCAAATCTCGTATTGGTATTCCTACGGCGTTTTTGCGGAATGAAGATATCCGTTACTACTCCAAACTTCCCAAACAGGTTAAGCAATCCTTTGGTATTCATTGAGTTGGGCAAATTGTCAACGAACACCATGAAAACATCGGACCTGCCCACAGTAGTCCTGGCTTCTTGCTTACCTCTATGCTTCACTACCGGAATCCATCCCCCACATTCACCCATTGTCAGATGGTTAATTTGGTGAAGTTTTGCTTGATTTCCCTTCAAATCTCTCTTGTTCTTCTTTTTCTTCCTCTTTTCCTTTCTTGAGTTCTCTAGAACTCTCTCTCTCTCTCTCTCAACATGGCATACATAAGACTACCAACAACTTCAGCATATGGTTTAGATTTTTATTTCGTCAAATTCTTTTTCAGTTTTTGGAGCCATTTTCTTAGACAATTTCGCTCCCTTATAAATAGGTGATTCCATGGGTTTACAAGAATCCATTTTAAACTTTCTAAAAATATTTTCCAAATAAGGTTTTTGAGACAAACTCAATTTTCTTTGCTCTCTATTTCTAGAAATCTTAATTCCAAGTACATAATATTCTCCCATATCTTTCATTTCAAATTTAGTATTTAACCATTCTTTTAATTCCAAAATTTTACTTAAATCATTTCTAGCAAGTAAAATATCATCTACATACAAAGATAGAATAATATAATAACTCCTACTAATCCAACTATATACACAATGGTCCTAGTTATTTGTAAGAAGGCCATATGTTATAATATTGCATTATGGAAAGTATGGTAATATTGTCTTAAGGACTGTTTTAATCCATATAAAAATTTATTTAATTTATACACTATCTTCTTTATTTTCAATTTCATATCCATGAGGTTGGTGCATATAAATTTCTTTCTTTGAGTATACTGTTAAGAAACATAGCTCCATTTGATAAGCTTCTCAAATTATAGTTTCACCCTTAATTTGAGTGTATTGTTTGTTTTGAGCTTTCAAATCATAATTCTACACTCATTTCTCAAAACTCAATTCAAAACATAATCATTACTTCTCAAAACTCATGACCAAACACATAATTCAAAACTCTTTTCAAAACTCAATTCAAATCAATATTTTAATTTTTTAAATATTTTAAATATTTAAATATTTTAAAAATATTTTAATTTTGTTAAGATTTTAAATATTTTAATATTTAAATATCTTACGATTTTTTAAATTTTTTGAATATTTTTAAATATTTTAATTTTTAAATATTACGATTTTAATTTTTTAAATTTTAAACTATTTTATAAAAATAAATTCAAACTCTATTTTATAAAAATATTTTTAAATATTTTGATTTTTTTATTATGTATTTGATTGCGATTTGAGTGTAGAGTTGTGAAAGTAGTATGGAGTTTCGAATTATGTGTTTGGTTATGAGTTTTAAAAATAATTTATTAATTGAGTTTTGTTTTATGTGTTTAGTTACAATTTGAGTGTAAAGTTGTTTTTAAATTTAAAATATTAAAATTTTAAATTATTTAAATTTTTTGAATATTTAAATTATTTAAATTTTTACGATTTAAATTTTTTGAATATTTATTTTAATTTTTTACTTATTAAATTTTTTAGATCATTTAAATTATTTAAATATTTATGATTTAAATTTTTTGAATATTTATTTTGAAAAAAAAAATTATTTCCTTTGTAGTATGTTCAATTAAAAAATTGATTAATGTTATTTTCTGTTAATAATAAATTTTTTTAATTAAATTTTAAAAAGAGTTTGGTTATGAGTGTTGATCAAAATTTTTAATAGCGTGAAAGTAGTGTGTTTTGTTATGAGTTATAACAATTTGAATTAAGTTTTGAAAACTCTTTCCAAAACTCATAACCAAACAAATTTCTTACTTCACATGTCAAATCAAATTTTCAAAACTCAATTCCACACTCAATTCAAAACTCAATTCAACACTCTATTCAAAAATCATAACCAAACAAATTTTTTATACTCAAATCATAATTTCAAAACACACAAATTTAAAATACAACTCATATTCTCAAATCATAGTTAGAAAATCTTACCAAACGGAGCCGTGGTCTTTACATCTATTTGGTAAAGTTCCAAGTCTAAATATGCTACCAAGGACATTAATATTCTCATTGATGTAAATTTTGCAACCAGAGTATGTCCCATCGTAATCTATTCCCTCCTTTTGTGTGTATCCTTTAGCCACTAGTCTATTTTTATATTTATCTATAGTTCCATCCGATTTAAATTTCTTTTTAAGAATCCGTTTACATCCAATGGATTTTCTATCATGCAGTAAATCTTCTAGTTCCCAAACTTTATTTTTCTCTATAGATTCTATTTCTTGTTTAATTGCTTCTTTCCATTTTAAAGAATCTAATGAGTTCATAGCATCATTAAAATCTACAGGATCATTAGGATTTTCTTCACTATTGAAAACATAATAATCTTTTAAATAGCTTGGTGGATTTCTTTCTCTTTGTATTCTGGTTGAAGTATCTTTGGGAGGAGGTTCTTTCAGTACTTGTTCAATTGGTTGTGTTCTTTTCACTTTCTTTGGTAATATCAAACAATTCCACCATTTTCTCAATTTTATCCAAATCGTCTTCAAAGAAAAAGCAACTCTACTTTCAATTACACCCACAGAACCATCATTATGGTGAACAAGAAATCTATAACCTATGGAATTTTCACAATATCCAATGAAAGTGCATTTTATTGATTTTGCACCTAACTTTCCTCTGTTAGGTCCTAGAATTTTTACATGGGCAGAGCTACCCCAAACTTTTAAGTGAGAAAGATTAGTGAGTGTTTGGGAAGTGGATTTTTATGTAGGTTTTTTTAGTTGTAAGATATTATTGGATAAAAAAATTTTAGTGTTTACGAAGATAGTTGAGTTTTTTTGTGGTTGGATGTGATGTTTGTGAGAGAAAAAGTGAAATGATTATGGGGTTGGATGTGATATTTTGTTTGGATTTGTTTTTTTTGGTTTTGGAAAACTTTTGTCTTTTAGTGAAAAAAATGAGAAAAAAATTTGGGAACCAAGTTACCAAACACCGTACTACCATTCCAAAGTTCATAAGGTGTCAATCCTACTGTTCTTGAAGGTACTCTATCAAGCATGTAAATAGCAGTGTCAAGTGCCTCACCCCAGAAAGTAGAACTTAAGTTTGCATTGCTAAGCATAGACCTCACCATGTCAAGTAGTGTTCTATTTCTCCTTTCAGCTACACCGTTTTGTTGAGATGTGTAGGAAATAGTCAATTGATGTATTATTCCATTTTCTTTACAAAAAGTTTAAAAAATATCAGACGTGTATTCACCACTCCAGTCGGTTCTTACTAATTTTATTTTTCTGCCCAATTGGTTTTCTACCTCTGCCTTGAATTCTAAAAATTTTTGTAGTGCATCTGACCTATTTTTTATTAAATAAATGTAACCATATCTAGAATAATCATCTGTAAAAGTTATAAAATATTCCATGCCACGATGAGTTTTAACATTTAGAGGATCGCATATATCCGAATGTATTAATTCTAACAAATCTTTTGCCCTTTCTAATTTTTCAAGTTGTTTTATTGTCATTTTACCACTTAAACAAGATTCTTCAAGTAAAAATCTAAATTTGGAATTAAACCATTGTTTGCCATTTTCTTCATTTTATTATAATTTATGTGTCCTAGTCTCATGTGCAAATAGAATTAACATTCACATCACAAGAAAAATCATAACAAGAGACATCAATGTAAGCAGAAGAAGAACCATTCATTTTATTAGCAACATGCAAATGATAAAGTCCATCAATTTTTGTTCCCCATACAAGAATACGACCATGTTTCCCAATGGAAACCTTAGATGATCGAAAACGAACTTCAAAACCCTTTTCATCTAGATGTGGCACAGACGAGATTGCCCCTCATATTAGGTGCATAAAGCACATCAGTCGAGTTGTTTTGTCCAGGCAGTGGTATCCTCACTGTGCCAACTCCTAGCACATCACAATAAGTATTATTTCCCATGTACAATTTGTGATCACCGGCTTTCACCTCCTTCATCTCCACAAAATTATCTCTAGTCTTAGCCACATGTCGATAAGATGCTGAATCAACCAACCAAGCAAGAGAGTCACAGTCCAAAAGAAGTGAAATGTGATCAAAGAATTCAAGAATGGAGTTTTGACTCATGAGTGCAATTTGGAGAAGCGTTTATTTACCATGTGTTTTATTTATTTATTTTCCCTTTTTGTCTCTTTTATTGACGACTCTCTTTCTATTTTTGCTTTGTTCTATTTTTTCTCATTTGAACTTTTTTTTCCCCAACACTTCTTTTATTTAGTACAAAAAAGGAGTAATAGTGATGAGTGACCAAACCTTTGTTTTTTTTTTTTTTTTTTTTTTTTTCTTATCAAAACATCTTGGAATTAGATTTTCAAAAGAAAACAAGATAAAAGGGAAAGTAGTAGTTATATGTGTCATTATTATGTGTATAGTGAATGGAGTGAATAAAAGTTCCTGAAAGTCTATAATGAATTGCTTATTTTTGAAGAACCTGAATGAAGATTATAGTTCCAACAGTAAAAAAATAAGCAATTCATTGCATTGTTGAGTCTTCCACATAGTGGCCCCAAGTTCCAATCATGCTTGCAATCTGTAAGTCGATCCAATTAGAAAAACTCAGAACATTTTTATTGAAAAAAAAAAAAAAAACCTTAGAACACTTGAATGCGCCAAGTTGATTTGTGTTTAGGAATTTACATCTGACAAGATTGATCAAAATATATCAAGCAAACGTTTAGATTTTTAATCATTGTGGGCTTTGTGAAAATAGGATGAAGAGAAATGGTATACAACAAGATCAGAGATTATGATTCGAAGAGGTTGTTGGAGCACTAGAAGAGGCTTGTCGACATCAAATTGGGCGTTAAATAAGCACAAGTGCATGACATTTCTTAGATTTGCAAATATAATTTTGCACGAGTACCATATCTTCACAAATTAACTTCATAACTTCTCAATGATGAGCTTCTGGAATGGGTTGTGATTCTCAGAAATTGTTTCCTTATAACAGCTGTATTGTATTGACAATGTTTATGATTTGTTCAAAATGAGTTTGACCCTTCTTTGTTTTTTTTCTTTTATTTATTTATTTTTGTTGGTATTATAAATGGCTACATGGGTTTTGATAATCTTGTTTGTATTTGTTAATGTATTTTGTGTTATCCTATACCTAGTGTCCTTCATCAATTAAGTGTGAGTAGGGCTGCAAATAAACCGAGATGTTTATGAACAAACTCGGCTCGGCTTGTTTAGTAAACGAGCCGAGCTCGAGCTCGCATAAGCTCAGTTCATCAAGCTTGGCTCGTTTATCTTTATTTAAATTATATAATAAATATATTATTTTATATATTAAAATAATATGTAAATATATATAAATAATATTTTTTATTTAAATAATATAAATAATATTTAAAAAAAAATTATTGAGTCAAGCCGAGCCGAGCTCAAGTTTCATTAATGTTAATGAGCCAAGTTGAGTTCAAGTTCAGTTTCTTATTGAGCCGAGCTCGAGCTCAATAAACAAGCTTAATAAGTAAATGAGCTAAGCTCGAGCTCAGCAAAGCTTGGTTTGGCTCGGTTCGTTTGCAACCTTAAGTATGAGGTTGTGTTTTGATGTTGGTTAATTTCTTTGAAAACTGGTTGAGATTGCATTAGGCTAAAGACAAGAATGCCAATAATATAAACCATAATATTTTTTTTTTTTATGCTAATTGATTGTGCAACTGATTATGCATACAAACAAGTCTTGGTTGAAATTGACTTGAGTGGTGCTATACACATTAATCACTATACCAATTGATGGACTAACATATGTTATAACATTACAATTTTAAAACTATAGATCTCATATATTATACAAATTATGAGAATTTAAAGTCAATAAAATTATATCACATTATATGTTAATACATTAATTAATATATTAGTTGGTGCATATAACTTTATTCAATCGATTATGCATACAAGCCACAATCCAAATTTACAAGCCAATCAATTTTGTGCATGCCATTCATAAAACCAAGTCCAACTAAAGTGTCTTTTATAATTGAATAAAATGAAATCTTTTTAATAACATTTCTTAAAACCAACCATTGTATTATTTTGTGGAAAATAACAATTAATATTCCTGCCAGAATTTTATTTTCATCCAATTATATGAAAAACTCAATTAACAAGTATAAAAATTCAATTCATTCAACATAAACTCCAATAAAGATTAAATCATTACATCCACATCCAAAGTAGATAAATTTCTCCACATCCAAAAACTAGTAGAGGTTATACACAAATTCATTTAATGTTTTTTTAAGAAGGAAATAAACAATAATTTCCATAACAGTATTTACATAAAGCACAAAAAAAATAATGCAGCTTTCAAATAACCACAATGTCAACTGATCCAGCCTCAGCGCTTGTGCGGCTTTTTGAAAATGCTTTTGCATCTAACTCCCAATTCGACTTGCATGTATCTTGATGCTTGCACCAAATCTTTCTTTAACCTTCTATAGCTGTGTGTTATTTTCATTGAAGCTAAAAAAGAGACAACCTGACATTCCCCTTTGAAACCATTTTTTTTTTTTTTAATTGCAGAAAACATAATAAACATAACTAGGGTTTAGAAATCGGGAATAGGAGAGAGAGAGAGAGAGAGAGAGAGAGAGATGACTAGGGTTTTGTTTAAAAAATTAGGAGGGAATTTTAATTTAGGTAAAAATTTGGACATTTCGTTTGAAATTTTGGGAAGAAATTTTTTGAGGAAAATTTTGTGCTTAATTTATTAAATATTATAGTTATAAACAAAATTATATGCCTATTAAATTAAAATTTGGGGCAAAATCAATCTCGTGAATTCATATGATAAAAAAAGGAAAATCAGACAGTTTTGTGTTACATATCGTAAAACATACATTCTTGCAATTTGGGGAGAGAGACAAAGATAAGATGAGAGGCACTTGGAGTGTTCACATTAGCCTCACCAAAATAGCAAAAATGTTCAATATAGCTAGCAAATCATAAAATTCTTGCTCCATCAGTTTCAACAAAATTAATTCTAAATTAGCTTTTGATTGAATTTGCTACAGTACCTCAACAAATTTGTTGAGGTACGATTCATTAGTTATTCAATAGTTTATTATTTTTTTTCAGACAGATTAATCTATTTTGTATTATATTTTCTTACCCATCGGACGTTCTCCCGAATGTCCCTGCAGAGAAGGAAGTTTGGTTGAATTTTGGCCTGATCGGTCGACAGCCCCTCAATGGGTTTGCTTCCTTCGACTGCTACTCTTTGCTACTGCTATGGTGCATTAGAAAAAATATATTTAAATTGAAAAAGATAAAAGAATAAAAAATAATATTTTAATGAAATAGAATTTTAGAATAGAGAATTTGATGGAGTGTGTACATAAAAATGAGGTTAGCTAAAATACAAAAGTGAATTTCAGATTATAATTTGGCTCAAAATTTGTTGAGACTGATGCGGGTGATCTTAGGGATGTTTTGAAAAGATTGTTAAAAACTGGTTATTTATTTATTTATTTATTTTTATTTTTTATTAGCTTTTTTTATTTTTTTGTTTTTTTGTTTTTAAAAAAAAATGTGAAAAAATGAGAGATGATATGACCTAAAATGAATTAAAAGCTGACTTTTGACTTTTTATGAAGTTCTCAAATTAGCCCTCAATAATTATAAACGTTTTTAGCTTTTTAACTTAATTTATATTTATATAAATATTTAAGCTCAAAAATTAAACCATTTCTAGATTTAATCATGGGCACTTTATTAAGAGGAAAATGCTAACAACTGTCTTTAGGCATTATTTAACATTAAGAAGCGTGTAAAAATATTTTGAAAATGGTGGTATTACATGTACTAATTATTGTACCAATATATGTTATTATATTATTACTGACCTCATTCGTCATATAAATTACAAATAACCAAAACCTTTAAAATTATTTCACATAATCTGTTAGTATATTAATTGGTGTATATAGCATTAAAAAGTGTATTGATTTCAACAAAAGTACATTGAGGTTGGTGAAAAGTGTATTATATTTTACAAAAAATTTGTCTTTTACTTGTGCTCTAGAGGCACTTATTAGCAAGATCTTTATTAAAATATCTAAGTCAACTTTTTATCCTATTTATTCTTTAATTATCAACTAATCATCTTGTTTATACATCATTGTCCATAGAAAATGAGTTTAGAAAGTGAGTTTGCATATTATTTTTCTTATAAAATTATATTTTTCTCTAATGGGAAAATTACTTGAAAATCTCACTTTAGAATCTAGGGTAAATTACACTTACATTCCCTGAAGTTTGGATTTAATACATATCACCCCTGATGTTTGAAAAATTACACCAACCCCCTGTCATTGTAATTATTTAGACGGAATGATGACATTGAACTCATACACTCTCTCTTTTCATGCTTTACTTTGCTTCCTCTATTTCCCCTCCTTTCCTTTGCTTTACTTTTTTTTTTTTAATGTAATTTTCTCTGTTTTTCTACTAAAAGTTGTTGCCTTTTACATAAGTAGGGGGTTTGTGAAACTAGACTATTAACCACAGGGGTGGGAACGTAATTTTCAGAACGTCAAGGGGTGGAATGTAATTGGACCAAACATCAAAGGGTCAGTGTAATTTACCCAGAAATCTATATTCCATGAAATCCCTTTTTTATTTTTATTTATTTTTTTATATATATAGACCGGTACGTACTGTTCAGTTGAAAGATTTTCTATGAGATCTTATTGGTACTGTTCAGTTGAAAGATTTTATATGAGATCTTATTTAATGAGTGCTGCTATTAGCAGTCCATTAATTATTTTGGACCCTCCATTTTTTAACCTTTTTTTTTTATTAAAGTAATAAGCTCAAATAAAATTACTAAAAAAGACATTAATAATTTTGGAACACCCCATCTCACAATTAAACCCACATACCCATTGCATCATGAGTTAGGGTTTATCAGAGCACCAACCTCCATCACCACCCATTCATCTTCCCTAGATCCCACCTTCAAATTCTACCTATCCTCAAAACCTTGAAAACCTTTTGGCGGTAATATTTCGGCAGCAATGGTGGCAACCATTTGATTACATACACTTCTCCGACAATGACAATGAGTGGAAGTTTTTCCAGTAACCACAACTCTATAAGACGAGAGGAGTACAACAATAAAAACTTAGAAGAGGTTCATAGCTTTGATAGTATTTTTAACTCAAAGGAGATTGGCCTTATAAGAGTAAGTTTCTTGAAAAAATGGTAAAAATAATAAAATATGTTCGTCATTTTTTTGGGGACTGAACTCTCGAACATGTGATCGAAATTCAGGAACACATGCCTAAACATTATTTATTTTTTCTAGAATAGGTAACCGAACATTTCTTATTTGTTCGGAAACAAATAACCGAAGCAGTAGAAAAAGCAAACAAACAAAGGAGGTTGGACCACCCTTGGGTGGTCGACCGGCCAGTCGACCGATGGGTGAAATCCTACCTAATTTTGCTTACATAGAGAGCATACAAGTACAGTGAGGCTATAGATGAATGACAGAAATGTAAGTTTTCTGAATGAAACTGTATATTCAATTGTATTGACTAAACAAAGAATACATCACTTATATAGAACACTAAATCCTAATCTTAAACGAATACATCACTGATATAGAATTCTAATAGATATAGAACACTAATCCTAAATAGGAAACAATATTCACATAATATATACTATACTAATATTATTCTCACACCCCCGCTCAAATTGAAGGTGTTTGGAGAAAACACTGAGAGTTTGCCAAGAAGAAACTGAAACCAAGTAGTGGTGTGAGTCTTGGTAAAGAAGTCAGCAATCTGCAGAGCTGATGAGACGAAATGAATTGAGATAGAACCAGACTACAGATGCTAACGAACAAAGTGACAATCAATCTCAATGTGCTTGGTCCGCTCATGGAAGACAGTGTTATGTACAATCTGAATAGCACTGCAGTTGTCACAATAGAGGGAGGTCGGGGAAGACTAAGAGATGCCCAAGTCAGAAAGAAGACAACAAAGCCAGACAACTTCAGCAGTAACATGAGCCATAACACGATACTCAGCTTCAGCAGTAGAGCGGGCAACAACAATTTTTTTCTTGCTTTTCCAAGAGATCAAGGAAACGCCAAGAAACATACAGAAACCAGACATGGACTTGCGATTAGTAACATCACCAGGTCAATCAAAATCAGCATAGGCTACCAAATCTAGAGAGAAAGTAGAGGACAATAGTAAACCATGAAAGATAGTATCTTAGAGATAGCGAAGAATCTGAACCAAGACAGCCTAATGTGTGGAGCGAGGAGCAAAGACAAACTGGTTAACCACATGAACAGCATAAGCAAGATCAGGACAAGTAACCGTCAAATAGACTAAGTAGCCCACGAGCTCTTGATATAAAGTAAGATCATCCAGAATAACACCATCAGTAGTGTTGAGCTTTACATTAAGCTCAATGGGGTTATCAAAAATCTTAGGGGTGGTTTGGGATGATCTAAATAAGTGTACTTTTTGACTTTTTATAAAATATGAATTGGGTATGGATTGAGTTTTAAGTGATGTGTTAGAGAGGTGATGTGATTTAAATAAGATGACATGACTTAAATAAGATAGTGACTTTTTGACTTTTTAACTTTTTTAGATCATACCAAACAAGGCCTTAGTGTCAGTAAGACCGGTATGATGAATAACCTCGTTGGCATACTTAGCCTGAGAGAGAAAGTAGCCCTTGAGAGAAGAAGCTACCTCAATACCAAGAAAATACTGTAATGGGCCCAGATCCTTCATTTCAAAGGTGCGAAAAAGATGTTGCTTGACCTCAGATATAGCAGAAGAGTCAAAACCAGTAATGATCTTATTATCCACATACAGTAATAACACAACAAATGCTGCAAAGGTATGAAGAAGAAATAAAGTAGATTCCTAGGCACAAGGATGAAATCCAAGCTTAGTAACAATAGTCTGAAAGTGATCATACCAAGCACAAAGAGACTGCTTCAGACTATACAAAGCACGCCGAAGGCGACAAACCTGCCAGAGCAATGGTGAAGGCCAGGAGGAGGATGCATGTAAACCTCCTCAGTGAGATGACCATTAAGAAAAGCATTTTTAACATCCATCTAATAAAGAGGCCAAGAACAAACAGCAGCGACAAAGATCAAAGTACGGATAGTAGTCATCTTGGCAACAAGAGCAAAGGTCTCTTCATAATCAATACCATACTCCTATGAGAAACCTTTAGCAACTAGACGAGCTTTGTAGCACTCAAGAGAACCATCAGAATGAGTCTTGACTTTGTAAACCCATTTGCAACCAACCAGATTCTTACCAGCAGGCAAAGGAACCAACTCCCAAGTACTAGTTTTCTGTAAAGTAGACAACTCATCCTCCATAGCTTGAACCCAATAAGGATCCTGACAGGCCTCCTTGTAAGATTGAGGTTCTGAAAAAGAGTGAATAACAGACAAAAAAGTATGATAGGAAGTAGAAAAACATGTATTAGACCAACCTAACATGTTTGGAGGATGACGCGCTCGAGTAGGATATTGGTGTGCAGCAGGATCAGAGTCGTCAGAAATAGGAGGATCAGCAATAGGGGCAGAGACAACCAGTGGAGGAGGAGCCTTACGACAAGAATAAACTAATAACAGAGGAAGAGAAGAATTTGAAAGAGGAGAAGCAGCCAAAGGTGAAACAGGAGGAAAAGATAGAACAAGCTCGAGAGGAACTGTGGAGATGTGCTCATCAAACGAGACCTCAAAAGGAAACGGATCAATATGAACCAAATCTTCTTTGGAAACTGTAGCGGTGAGAGGAGGAAGCTGAAAGTAAGGTAGACATTCAAGAAAAGAAACATGACATGAGACATAAAGATGACAGGAAACAAGGTCGTAACACCGATAGCCTTTTTGAGTAGGACTATAACCCAAAAGGACATAGAGCACAGACCGGGCACTAAGTTTAATCCTATCTTTACGGGGAAAAAAGACAAAACAAGTAGACTCAAACACACGAAGGAGGGAGTAGTTAGGAATTTGGGAGAACAAAGCCTCATAAAGAGATTGACCAGAAAGAAGGGGAGTAGGTATGTGGTTGAGAAAAAAAATAACAGTAAGAACTGCCCCCTCCAGAATGGATCCGGAACTGAGGCAGAGAGAAGAAGAGACCTACCTGTCTCAAGGAGATGATGGTGTTTACGCTCAGTTCGACCATTTTGGAAAGGTGTATCCATACAAGAAGTTTGGTGAATAGTACCCAAATTCGCCAAATACTCACAGAACTCATTTTTAAAATATTCCCCACCCAAGTCAGACTATAACACTTTAATTGTAGACCTAAACTAAGTAGTAATCATAGACTGAAAGGTATGGTATATCTAATAAAAATCAGACTTATGAGTCATAAGATAAACCCAAGTGTAACAGGTGCAGTCATCAACAAATGACACATAGTATGCAGAACCCCCTTTGATGAGAACAGGAGAAGGACCCCAAACATCAGTATGAACTAAAGAAAACGGTGTAGTAGATATAGAAGTACTTTTACGGGAAGGTAAGGCTGTCATTTTACACCCCCGACACTTGATAAGTTGACTAAGAGAAACTTTACCCAATATACCTGACTGAGCTAAAGTTCGTAAGTGGTCAGCAAACAAATGCCCTAATCTAGAATGCCACAAATAGAAATGACTTGACAGAGAATCTAACGGGAAAGAAGAAAAGGTAGTCGGAGAGGTAGTCATAAGCAGATGCAAGCTCTCTACCACATAGAGATCTCCAACTCTACAACCAGTCCCAATCTGCTGCTTGGACATCCGATCCTGCATAGAACAGATAGAAGAAGAAAAGATAACATCAAAACTAGAGGCATCAAGTTGACTAATAGATAATAAACTGACAGATAACTGAGGAACATATAAGATAGATGGAACAGAGACAGCAGACATAGTAGACGGTAGGAAAGACCCAACAGATATAACAGACATACCAAATCCATTAGCAACATTAACAATAATAGGAAAGGAAGAGGAAGTACAATTCTAAAGTAATAAGAGATGAGGAGTCATATGATGAGAGGCACCAGAGTCAAAAAGCCAGACATACGAAGAAATATGTGAAGAAGACCTAAGCAACCCTGAATGAAAAGAGAAAACAATGGAGGCATGAGGGGATGCCTGGGAGGTAGACAATGTATGTTAAAGCTAACTAATCTGAGCACTCAAGGCAACCAAGTCAGGATCAGGAGCTGGAGCAGATGCAATAAAACTGGCAGGAGCTTGAAAATTACTTGGAGAAGAACGATAAAACTGGGTCCAAGACTGCTGAAAAGACGAGCCAAATAGACATCCCTTCTTGGGACAGTGATACTTCTAGTGGCCCCTCTGATGGAAGAAGGCATAATCATCTGAAGCCAAGCATTCTATCTTGGGCCTAGCAGAATCCAAGAACATAGATGGAGAACTAATAGCCTGAGTCTAATCACCTAACATCACAATGAACCAAAAATAGAGAACTAATTGAGCAAAGTGTAATAAACAAAAAAAATTAGGGGGCTCAAGTGTACTAATCCCAAAATAGAACCAAATATCAGGGGTGTAGACACCTCATTTTTTACGGCCCTTAAGACTTAGGCACCACTAATTGATCACTCAATGATAAATGTGTACGCTTGTCACATGCTTGATTTCCTCAGCAGGAAACCTCAGTTTTCAACCTTCAAACCTTGTGCCTTGTTTTGGACCAAAGTAGTGGTTTTTAAGGCCTGTGCCTTTAGTGACCTGTCGTCCACTAGCGTGGCTTGCCGCCCACTAATGTGGCCTGCTGGCTACTAGTGTAAAAACTCAGATATTTTCTGCCAACTGTCCCCCCATGTGCATGCACCATTCCAACTGTATGTATACAGACATTTTCGAGATAGGCACATGGTTTTCTATATATAGAGGACCTTCCCTCTTGTTTTCAAGGTTGGAAAAATTGAGGAGTGAGAAAATATTTTTGGAAGAGCAAAATTCTCCCTCTCTACGATCCCCTCTCTCTCTTGCAACTTATATAGCCTTTGCTCAAATACTCTGAACCAAACCTAGAGAGTTTCTTGCTGAGGTGATTTGAGCTTGAATTTTATCTCTTGAGGCACTAGAGAGTGTGAAATTGGTGGTTTGTGACTCAAGGATTCATTCCTCTTCAAGAGGTATACCTTCTAGTGCCTTTTGTACCATCTATACACCACTTATTTTCTATCTTTTCTACTATTTTTTAAGCTGTTTATTACCTATATTTTTGGGCTGAAACTTGTGGTTTAAGGTCATCAAATGTAGAGGGGTTGATAGCCCTTCTTTGAACCTTGCTTCTAAGGCCTTTACCCTTGTGTTTCCCAGTTTCTCATCACTTTTTTTTTTTTTTTTTTTTGAGCTTTTTACTACTGATTTTTAGAGGTTTTTCAGAGGCAAAAATCATGTTTTGAAGTCCCAAAAGTAGAGGGGTTAGCCTCCCCTCCTTGTGCTTGTGTACTAATATTGATTCCTCAACATTTTAGCTTATTATTTTAGCTATTTTTGTCTTCATTCCAGCACATTTTTGGACTGTTTTTAGTTGTTCATTGCATTTGAGCTTTGTATAGCATGCTTGTAATGTAATGGTCCTCATAGGCTCGGTGGTTTAGGCCTTAGCCACCCACCTATTTGAGTTGATAGTGTTTATTTCTTGTTTTCCATATTTGTTTTCATCTCTAATCACCTCTGCAACCTTTCTCCTTTTTTGGCTTTTCTTTGTTTTGAAAGTTGTTTCAAACTACTTGCTTGTTTAAGTTTGAGATAGAGGTTGTTGTGCGTAATGGTTTAATTTCTTTTGGGGTTCATTACCAACGGTATGACATCTCTCTAATGCCTAAAACAACATTTGGTTTGGTACTCCTTTCCATCAGAGGACTTAAAGCTCACTTTTGGACTTAATGAACTAAGGAATGGATGGTAATTAAAATGAAGTAATAAAAATTGGGACTAGAAGTGATGCAAGAAAAAATCAACTTGGGTTCAATCAGACGTTAATTGAACACACTGAGTCTTGAGTCGCTTCATACTCGTTAGTGATGTAAACGGTTCAAGAGTCAATGTCAACCAATTCCCTTGATCAATCTATGATAGGGAGGAGGTTTTGTTGGTCTTTTGTTATGCATTTATTGAAATTATGTCCCCTGATTCATAAGTCATCATGCAATAAAATTGCGGTGATCGATGATTTACGAATCGAGCCTATCCCTCATTTGACTTGTTTGCTAATAAGGGAAGGCAGGGTGAACAAACATCCCTTGAGAATACTCTGGTTTGTGCTATGTTTGTCCTCTATTGCCGCAGGAGAGAACCAACCACTTTTTCTAGACGATAACCCACTATTAGTGGCCTGCCGACCACTACTTCTAGGTTGCTAGCCACTTTTTCAAGGTAGGCAGTGTCTTTTTTCTAGCAGAGTAGAGTAGAGGCTAAGGTGGAAACAGTGCAATTTTCCAACTATGCAACAGAGGTTTTTTGGCAGCGAAACAGTGAGCTTCTTTCGGGTGGAAATCCGCATGCATGCATGAGCATTCCTCATTTCCCGGGGCTGATTAGTTAGAGTAGTTAGTTACTTATTTCTTTGGTTATATTCGTGTTGTTAATTTGTAATTAATTAATTAGTTAGTTCCAAATTTGTAATAATTAGCTAGAATAGTTAATTAATTGTGATGTTGTAACAATTAGCTAGCATAGTTAGTTTGTTTAATTTGGTTTGTAATAGTTAGTTAATTTGTAGTAATTAGCTAGTCTATTCATTCGGACCCTCCTGCGCGAGGGCAAGTTATAATAATGTGTATTTCTTCCGACCCCACGTCTTTCTCCCTTTTATTTACTTTCTTATAATGGGTAGTTTAGAACATCATGTTTCTTTTAGCATTTCCCATTTTTGCATCCACTTGTCTTGCATGCATCGAGGCTTGGTTCATCATTCTAACAAGCATTGTCGTTTACTACTTCTTTGAAAAGGTGCTTAAACCACATGCTATCAAATTAACTCACATGACATAATTAGTAACCGAGCCTATTAGTTACATATCGCATGTGTTGCATTAGCCATGTTGCATTAGTTAGGAGTATGCATGTTTTCTAACTCTTTTGTTTCTTTTGGCTCGTCTCAAAGCTCTAGGTGAGCATTTTTGTGCTTTAGCATATCGCATGAGTGTGATTGTTGCCATGTCTAGCATGCTTGCCATGAGTCTAAGTGCTTAAATGCTATATCTGTTTGAATTCCTGTGGATGCAGGCTAATTGCTTGAATTAGAATAATTGGATGAATGTACATGTGATATCGCTTTTTCAAGTGGTACATATTTGAAACAAATTTCAAAACAAACATGAAATCAAAGTGTTCCAAATTTTACAAATTAGTCTATACTTTTGTGTGCATCACATAGTAAATTAGCCTAATAAATTGGAACAAGAGCATATAATGTAAATAAGAATCACATCATGATTAGTAGAGGCCGATCTTTGATTGGGCGAGTGGGGTGCTCAATTCATGACCTTCCCATCTCGTACCTAAGTTCCTGAGCCGAGACAATCTTGGTGATGACGGACACACACGAGTCATGGGTTTCCTACATTTTCCAAAAATATTTAGGTGGCGACTCTGTATCTGTCAAAGCAGTCAATTTTTGACATTTCGATTCAAAATCAATTTTCTAAAAGATTTTTTAGATTTGGATTCTTTGGTGTTTATTTATTTCACATTACACATGTGAGATCAGATTCAGAACTGCGAGAGTCCGAACTGTAGGGCTAGTCATATTCGAAAGGAGCATGAAAAGTCGAGCTACAGTTTTTGGCGACTCTACTGAGGAGATTAGAGAACTTGACTCGAACTTCATGGCGTGAAATTTTATCTACACTTATATGTTCTTTGCATTGCATTTGCATTGGTGCGCTTAAGTCACTGTGTTTGCCATCTGCTATTATTGAACGGTTTGCCGGAGGCTTGCCCAAAAGCTTGCCAAAAGGCTGACTGGTCGTGGGCTCTGCCATGTTAGGAACACACCCTTGGATCTGGACTACCGCTGTACTGTTTGATCCTCATTTCACTTCTCGATGTTAGGTGTGAGAAGTATATTAGTAGTCTTGCTGAGGTACCCTTTTGACCATTCGGCCTAGCTGCATATAGTAAAGCCTTAGTAAATGTTCCAAACTAGGACAGGATACTTACCCAAAATACAGGATTGTGTGAAACCGCTTGTTTGAAGTAGCGAAACCTAGTTCATGACAAAACTAGAACAGGGTAACCCAACCCTCTCATAGGGGTGTTTCGGCACTCGCTTAACTAGTATGTGCTTTACAGTAAAATTGTACAAGAATGTGCATAGCTGTTGCAAGTTTGGTATTTGTTTTGGTGGTAGAATTCAATGTGGAGTACAGTCCTACAGCTTAGTTGAGGTGCTTTGCGGTTTCTTATTATTGTTCTTTTTTGCTTTATTTCTTTTGCTAGTTAGTTTAAAACCATAGCTTCAGAAAGTTCGGATATCCCCCAATTACTCTTGACCTGAGTCAGAAGCCTTTGTAAAGCCAGGGATTTTGTTCGAGGACAACCCGCGTTTACCTCACTTCCACTGGTTACAAGATAGAGGAGAATCAGGCAGAGTTCACCAGTTCAGTTTTTACAGCAATCATCCCTCAACTCATATATGTCCAGTCTAGTTCGAGAATGGCCATCTACTTCTAGCCCAGCATGAGATCACTCACCTATTCTAATGGCACAGTATCCCCCAGTCAGTGTGGAAGAACTGATACACCATCTGTAACAGGCAGTTGAGACCCTACAGCAAGATGTTATCCACCAGGCCGAGGTTATAACTAGGCTACAACAACAACAACCACAGGCGGCTGTGGCCTCTACGTCCCATGCACCTACCATGGCTATTCCAACACCCGGAGCCACCGCTCATACTGCTAATGTTCAAGAAAACTAGGGCAAGCTAGTAAAGCCAATCCCAGCACAAACCTCCAAAGCCCCGATTTATTAGACTGAGGCTCCATTTGAGTTCAAGGTTGATCCAACTGCACTTAAGGTTAATAAACTAGAAAAGTTATTCAAGAGAGCACAAGGGGTTAACTCGATCCCAGACATAGAGGACAGATATACTGATTCTGCAGTTACATTACCAGATCGATTTAAAATGACGCACATTGATCGATTCAATGGCTCTGGGGATCCGATGGTCCACTTGTGTTTGTTTTCTGATATCTTATGGCCGATGGGCTTGATGAGACTATAGAAGCTGTCTCTCTTTGGTCGCACCGTGTCTAGTATAGCAGCCATTTGGTATGCTAAGTTGGAAGATTTTGTCAAACAGAATTGGGAAGAGATGGCCGAGGCCTTTGTTGCGTAGTATTCGTACAATACACAGATTGAGGTCACAACTCATGATCTTGAGGCAACACGCCAAGAGCCGAAGAAGGGTTTCTCTGAATTTGTGACAAGATAGAGAGCTAAAGCCTTGATAATGACTACGAGGCCTTCTAAGAAGGATCAGATCAGGATGGTTGTTCGAAACCTACACGGCAAGTTACTGCAAAAGATAATTGTCCTACCTCTGTTCATCTTTATAGAACTCCATGAAATGGGAGTGCAAATCGAAGATGCCATGAAACAGGGGCTTATTATAGATGAGAAGGAGTTGGTTAAAAGGCCGTTTGTTCGTAGTTCTAATGCTACCAGTGGCGGTACAACTGCGAGGCTGCCAAATATAAGCATTGTCACTACAACCAAGACTGTCGACCCCTTTGCCAAAACAAGCTCACAAACGCTGTCCAACCATACCCGATCCCAGAGAAATTTTAACCAACTCTACATGACTCTGTCTCAAGCCATGAAAGTGCTAGTCAAGAAATGGTGCCTCAAACCCTTAGAACCTCCCCAACTTCCTGATCCTCTCCTGCCCAAACACAACCCCACAAAATACTGTGCATTTCACCAACAGCATGGTCATGACACCGACCAGTGCTTTCGACCACGTCATGAGATTCAGGATCTCATTGACAATAAGGTGATCGCTCCACCTCAGAAACCAAACAAAACCACAAATCCACTCCCAGCCCATAACCAAGCCCCTCACCTCGAAATCTCAACCTAATCCATACACTGGCCACCTCTTACGACCCTAGCGTATATATTACTTCCTCCCATTTACCAAAACCAACATTGTTCATTCCAGAAAGTGCAGATCTGTGCATTATGGACACGTCCAACCCTCAACCCAAGCTTGTGGTGATGAGACTTACAATGGAAGGGAAGTCGACCTTGGAGGAAGGTACTAATCTGTTGCTAGAGTGTCTTGAGTTGCTATATTGTGACAACTGGTCAAATCAATCTTGAATTGGTGTTGCCAACCTTGGTAGATGTCAATGTGGTTAGGGAAGATGGCCCGAGCTAGGGGTTGGATGATCTAGCAGAACTCAAAGACGATTTGGACAGCCTACAGTTTTTTGATGAGCAAGATCAGGGAGATGTGTAGATCGGGTGGTTTGACCTGAATGGATAAACTAACAACACTGGATGGTTGAGTGATGAGCCAGACAAGGAAGAAGAAACTGGAATGAAACCAGAAGGAAAAAAAGTAGAGATAGCTGTAGCAGCCAGAAGGGCCGATGAGAAAAGAAAGCTACTAGAGGGCACTGGTGTGGAAAACCCAGCCTCGGGAGTGGGCACTGTGAACACTATAGATACTGAACAGGAAGCTATGCTGAGGTAGTTTGAACGAGAAAGAATTGAAGACAGCCAGGAAACTGTGAACTCACAACAACATGTGGGAGACACCTATAATGTAAATATGAAACAAATAGAGCCAGACAACTGTTTGTCAGCCGCTGAGGACAAATGGTGGGATGACAATAATCTGTGTCTGGCCCACACTGACGAAGACTGGGGTGATTGCCTTTCGGAAAATACGTGGTATGCCGAGGAAATAGATCATCTGACAAGAAGTGGGCAGTATTTTAAGCCGCTGCACCTGGATCAAGCAGAGGCGTCTGGAAAAGACAAAGAGGTCGAGAAACAGAAAGAGAAAGAACTAGTAGAAGAGGCAGTGTTGAAACAACTCAAGAAAATTCAAGTTGATATCTCAATCTAGGGTCTTCTCATGGCCTCGCAAGTACACCGACAGACAGTATAGTTGGCAATGGACAAGGCTAAATTGTCTATTGACACCACGGCCGAGCACTTGGTGGGTTTAGTTTTTCCAAGTGGTACCAGGCCAACGCTTACCTTCTCTGACAAAGAGTTGTAGCCAGAGGGCTCGGCTCATAACAAACTGTTGTACATATCTGTGGAATGCAGGGAGAAATGGTTGCCAGTGGTGTTGGTAGATACTAGTTTGGCCATTAATGTCTGTCCTTCCCATACCGCCTATACAATTGGCCTCAAACCAGTGGACTTTGTTCCCATAGCCCAAGTAATACGGGCATATGATAACACAAGTAGAGAGGTCGTGGGCACAGCGCAAGTCAGAGTCCATGTGGGCCCAACTGAGTAAGAGATTGAGTTTCATCTCTTGGATTGTCGGCTACCTTCAATTTGCTATTAGGGAGGCTTTGGTTGCACCATGTGAAGGCTGTCTCTTCCACTCTCCATCAGATGTTAAAGTACCCTCATAGAGGAGGAGTGGCGACTGTTTTTGGGAATTCATCCATCCATTCTCCACCAAAGGTGACTACACCAGTGCTACAGATCAACCATGGTAACGAGAACGTATTCCTCTCGGGATTCACTCTGGCTGAAGCCGGGTAGTATAGACCATTCTGGCTACAGACGAAGGCATGTACGTCAGTGTCCAGTCCATCTATTTCATGAACAAACTGCAACATGTTCCCGGAATGGGGCTCGGAAAGAGTGGTCGGAAAGGTGTTGCAGCACTGACAGATGTGCCACGCAACCCACATGCCTTTGGACTAGGCTATATGCCCACCAAAGAGGACTAGATCAGAAGGAGGGAAGAAATGAGAGGCAGAGCTAAGGCCAAGCAAACTAGGAAACACTATGAGCTCAGTCGCAGGACAATCTGGGGGGACACTGAATGGCCGTTTTGTTCGGGAAAGAGAGGATTTCCTTTTTTGTGGCTTTCCCGAGCCTTGGGTAAATTTCTCAAAGCAGCATGTCCCCGGGTTCGAGATCTTCTTCGACCATCAGCTGCAGGACAATGATGATGAGGAAATGGTTGAACTAAGCATCAAAGCTGAATTAAGCACGAAAGGTGACCCAGATGATAGCAAACCTGGGGTAGGGGCAGCACTGGCTAGTCTTCTGACAGATCCGGCAGCCGACCTAGAGAACTTGAGGGATAACTTTACTGTCTCCATAATCAGAGAAGAACCTAGTGTGAATCCAGCCAATGGAATTTTGGACGTATCAGGGGCACCATCTCTTACCTGGTAGTTGGAGGAATGTTATTTGTCCAGTTCTGAATTGGGTGATGAGCTAGAATTTGATTCCACTAAGTCTGTGGGGTCGGGATTAGATTCAAGTTCTTCTGAGTCTGAGTCTGGTATTTCTGGGGGGTGGTAACCCGGATACCAAAGTCCTATCTAGGTCTTCATTCAGCTTTTCTTTTGAGTCTATAATCGAATATTTGGACCTTTTAAATGAGAACTCTACAAATTCTATGTACTTTTCTATGCCGTTTGTTTATTGTATTGATCAAGATTTTCAAAATTTTAATGAAAACGAAGGGGAAGAAATTCCCTTGGTTTTTAAAAACTTGATTAATCAAGAGGAGGAGAGGTTTGCTAAACCTTGTGCTGATGAAATCATTGACATTAATTTGGGCACTGAGAAGGATTCTCACCTGGTCCAGATCGAGTCCATGTTGTCTTCGGAGGAGCGCGAGCGTTTAATTGCTTTGTTAAAAGATTTCAAAGATGTTTTCGCGTGGTCGTACGATGAGATTGTATAGCACCAGATCCCTCTTAACCCCAAGGCCCGACTAATCAAGCAAAAGTCGTATAGGATTTGTTCGGATTGGGCGCTGAAAATCAAGAAAGAGGTCACCAAGAAGATCGAGGCAGGGTTCTTTTTAGTATCTGAGTACCCGACTTGGTTGGCCAACATCGTCCTAGTGCCGAAGAAGGATGGTAGAATCCGGGTGTCTGTAGACTTCCGGGACTTGAACAGAGCCAGTCCGTAGAATGACTTTCCTCTATCGCACATTGATAAGTTAGTGGACTTCACTGCGGGCCATGCATTGCTGTCATTTATGGATGGGTTTTTCGGGTATAATCGGATTCTGATGGCACCTGAGGATAGAGAGAAAACTGCATTCAACACCCTATGGGGTACCTATTGCTACTAGGTTTGCCGTTTGGTTTAAAAAAATGCTGGAGCTACCTATCAGAGTCCTGCGACCACCATTCTGCATGACATGATCCACAAAGAGGTCGAGGTGTACGTGGACAACATGATTGTCAAGTCCAAAAACGAAAAGGCCACTACACCGCCCTGAAGAAATTCTTTCAACGGATCAAGGAATACAGATTGAGGTTAAACTCACAGAAGTGCACCTTTGGTGTAACAACAAGAAAAATATTGGGCTTTCTGATCACACTGAGGGGAATTGAAGTAGATCCTTCCAAAATTAAGGCCATCATAGAAATGCCACCACCAAGGACTGAAAAGGAGGTGGGTGGCTTTCTGGGTAAAGTGCAATTCATAAGATGGTATATTTCCAAATTAACCTTGACTTGTGAACCACTATTTGGTCTCTTGAAGAAAGGGAAGAAATTCTGATGGGATGATCAATGTTGGTTTGCCTTTGAACAGGTTAAGCAGTACGTCCAAAATTCACCTGTGTTGTCGCCGCCAGAGCTGGGGAAGCCTTTGATTCTGTACTTGTCAGTAACAGACGCGACCATGGGATGCATGCTCGCTCAGGAATCTGAAGAGAAGATGGAGAATGCCATCTACTACTTGAGCAAGAAAATGCTAGACTACGAGACCCGGTACACTCCTTTGGAGAAAGCTTGCCTAGCCTTGGTATGGGCTACTAGGAAGTTAAGGCACTACCTGCTAGCTCACTCTGTAATCCTGGTTTCGAGATTAGATCCCATCAAATATCTGCTCGAGAAACCAGCGCTTATGAGTAGGCTAGCTTGTTGGTTGCTTCTTCTCTCCGAATTTCATCTCAAATATGTCACCCGCAAGTCGATCAAAGGAAGAGCTGTAGCAGAGTTCCTAGTAGAAAGAGACGAGGCAATGGAAAAATTGTTCCCAAATGAAGACATTCTGCAAGTTGAAGAGGAAACTTGGATGATGTACTTTGACAGAGCGTCCAATCAATATGGTTATGGAATAGGTGTGTTGCTGATAGCACCCGCTGACTCCCATATACCTTTAGCTTTCAAACTCCAGTTCAAGGTGTCTAACAATGAAACAGAATATGAAGCGTGTGTTGTTGGTTTAGAAGTCACCCTGGAACTAGGGGCAATAAAGTTAGATATCATCGGGGACTCAAACTTAGTTGTTTCTCAAGCAAATAGAGACTAGAAAGTCAAAGAAGAGAAGATGAAGGTTTACCATCAGACCCTGGATATTCTAATTCCTAGGTTTGAAAAGTTGACATTCACGCATCTATTAAGAGAGAAAAACAGGTTCGCTAATGCTTTAGCAACTCTATCTTCTATGGTAGACATCCCACTCGGAGTCCGGATGCCTCCGATTATCATCGAACAGAAATACATGCCAGCTTATGAAACATTACCACGATAGATGAAGTGCAAGACAAAAACCCCTAGTATTACGATATTTGGAACTTCCTAGAAAAGGAGATGTACCCACTAGGGGGAAAATGCCAAGGACAAACAAGGAATACAGCGACCAGCCGTCCAATTTATCATCTGCGGGGGTAAACTATATAAAAGAGGTCATCTGGGAATGCATAAGTTGTGTGTAGAGGAAGAGGAATCTAAGCGCCTTATGGAGGCCATTCAAGGCGGAGAATGCGGGGCGCATATGAATGGTGTGATGCTAGCCCGGAAGATTCTCAGGGAAGGTTACTATTGCTCCACCATGGAGGAGGATTGTATTGGTTTTGTACAGCGATGCCACAAATGTCAAATTCATGCTAATCGCATGAATATTTCGCCATCAAAGCTGTACAACATGGCTTCGCCATGGCCTTTCTCAGTTTGGAGAATCGACGTTATTGGTGTTGTCTCACCAAAAGGCTCGAATGGACATAAATATATCTTGGTGATGATTGATTATTTTACAAAGTAGGTGGAAGCGCAGTCCTATGCAGTGTTGAAGGCATCGCATGTGGCCAAATTTATCAGAAACAATATCATCTATCGGTACGGAGTGCCGAACGAGACCATATCAGATAATGGCTCCCACTTCAAGAAATAAGTGATAGACTTGTTGGATAAGTACAACTTGGCTTTTCATAAGTTATCTACATACAGGCCACAAACCAATAGAGCTGTTGAAGCCATAAATAAGAATATCAAGAACATCTTGCAGAAGATGGTTGAGACCTATAAGGACTGGCCAAATAAATTGCCAGAACCTTGATCCGGACATTTACAGGGGCAACCCTTTATTCTCTCCTCTACGGGATAGAGGTTGTTTTGCTAATTGACATTGAAGTCCCGTCACCACCAGTTATGGTTGAGTATCAGATAGCGGAGGCGAACTGGTAACAAAGCAAATTTGAGAAGTTAATACTATTTGATGCGAGAAAGCTAAAGGCATTGTATCATGTTCAGGGCTACTAGCTCAAAATTGCGAGCGCTTTTAACAAGAAAGGTAAGTCCCATAATCTTAAAGAGGGAGATATGGTACTAAAAGACAACTGAGCTCCCATCCATGACCCTAGGGGCAAGTTCATACCCAATTGGACTGGCCCTTACATCATCAAAGCTATTTGGTCAGGAAGGGCGGTTATTCTCATGGACTTAGATGGCTTGAAATTTTCACAGCCAATCAATATAGACAAGTTGAAGAAATACTACTCCTGAGAAGCTCGCTAAGCCGAAAACCCAGAAGGGTGACCTAGGTAAAAGTTAGAGCATGAAAAATTAGAAATAAAGAAAAACTGAGCTCGCAAGGTTGAAAACCCTAAAGGGCAATTTTGGCAAAAGTTAGAGTGCAAAATGAGAGAGTTAATACTTGAATGAACCTGAACCGAACTACGTAAGGCCTAATTCCCATCTTTGGGATATGTAGGCAACTTCATTTTGAAGTTCGACCATAACTATCTCCAACTCAACTGTCTTGTCTATTTTTCTGATCAAGTCATCTTTGTTCCTCATCTGTTAGTTCGGTTGTAATCTTCATTTTGGGAAGAAAAGATGGTTACAATGTAGAGTAGTAGTGGTATTCAAGCAGGGGCAATTATGATTTGCCGATTTGGGGTTGTACATCTCGAGGGTTTGATCTTGTGAGTATTTTCAAAAATGATTTTGGAAAATTTTAATAAAAGTTAATTTTGTTCAAAATTTTACCTTTTACAACTTAGACCATTTTTGGACCAAAAGAACAAAATTTAGTGCTCACAACTTTAATTTCATTGATTTCAACATAAAGTTCTCCAACTCTCTGATATAAATCAAAGTTGGTTTTACATCATAAAACTTGAAAACAAAGGTCAAAGCAATAAACTGGGGACATAGGTGAGTCAGGTGCTCTTGCGTCCTTTGCTCGTGTTTGCAGAAGCTTCTATAGCCAAAGTGGGCCCGGCTTGTGCCTCATCCTTAAGACAAGCCAAGCACTCGCCAGAAAGGGCATAACTGAAACTAGGGACAGGGGCCAGAATCTCTCTCGTCCTCCAGGTAGTGAGGTACCTAGCCAAGTGTGAAACACGAATCGGGAATGAAGCCGGGTATTCTACCCCATCCTCTAGGCAGGTCTGATCATGTCCAAACTGGCGTCTGAACTGGAAGGGAAAGTAGAACACACAGTGTGTGAGGCCAATCAACTATATGCCAGGCTACCGAGTCATGCTCTCACTCATCTCAGTCAGATTGAGCCAGGGGCAACGCCAAACTATGTCAGCTGCAGACCTATTGCACATCCAATTACACCACTATCCTTCATTGGGAAAGTCCACTAGTCGCTGGCGGAAGAAATAAGCTCGAGCTGAATATTTAGGGCAAGGGTCTGCCACCTTCAGCTTATCCACGAGCCGTACCTGGGAAGGGATGAAAAATATGAGTAATTAAAGAATAGAAAGATGTGCGTAGAGAGAAAAGTAAAGAAAGGGCTTTGAGAGAAAATAGAGCATGAGTGTCGAGCGATGTGCAAGGCATATATCAAAAATGATGGGAAACAATACCTGAAGAAGTAGTGGACTCCCTACAAATCTAGTGGTCTCTCGCCAATGAAAAGCATCTAAGCCCATCAGGGTCTCGGCCAACGCCAAACCAATACAACTCTTACCTTCTTTCAGACATTAGGCCACTTTGATCAACCGAATGCTAGTTCCGCCATAACTAGGGGCAAGAAAGAAATGTGCAAGCATACATAAATAGAGGGCATGTTGATGAAAACCTCGCCAAAGAAGGTCTCCTCTGTCACCGAGCTTGGGTGTAGCCAAAACAAGGCTGGGGTATGATTTCTTCATCACACCGGGTTTCCATTAATGCTCAAAATTCTTCAAGAGTCGGGCAAATTTTTTGTGTCCCAAAGCCAAATACATGCGTGATTGGGCCCCAGCATCGGGCCGCAACATGAAAGAATGGAAAGCAAAGTGGAGTATAGCTTAATGAAAAAAGAGCGTTTATGCTGAAACCTTGAAAATTTACCTTTTTGTGCCGTCTAAAGTGGCTATCCATTCCTTGAGCTTCTCGGCAAGAAATATCTCCATTTATGGAAGAAACGCAGCAAAAATGAGGTTCTGGTGAAGAAGTCATGAAGAAAGACCTTTTGTAGAAGATAAGGCTGTGAGTGGAGGCCAGCTGTCAGTTGTCTGGTGGATTCATCACAAGAGTGGCCGACCACCCACTTTTAGTGGCCGACCACCCACGTTTTCTGGCCGGCCACCCACTTCTTCTGGCCTGCCATCCACTTGTGGGTCTGGCAGTTTTGGTAACATGGCTTTGTCCTGGTCTTTGTGTTTTAAGGTCTTGTTTTGCGTCTTTTAGTTTTGCAAGTGTGCATATCTGTGTTTAGGTTGTTTTTACTTTGTTTATCGAGTTGTATTTTGTTTTTTTGTCGTTGGTTGACTCATTACCCGATTAAGAACATTGTGCCAATACAAGTTTTCATTTGGTGGTTTCAAATTCAAATTCAAATTCAAATCCATTTCTGTTTCATGCAAGTGTGGTGCTCATGATGCAAAAAACAATAACTCTTTTCATAAAACTGTAGGGTTTTTCCTCGATCATAGTTTTTACAAAAGAGAGTACAAGTTTTCAAAAGCAAAAGTAAAGGCCTATCTGAAGCTATACATGTGCTGAACTACTAAAATAAAGGAAACTAAAAAGTACAAATATTGATGCCAGTCATCTCAAGCTCGAGGGGCCCTCGTCGTCTTCTTTCTCAGAGGGGACTCAGGGATAATATCTCCGTTAGCAACGCTATCAGAATCAGACTCTAAGCTAGAATCGGTCTTGTCATCTCCGCTCCCTGTCTCAAAGCTAGCCTCGATGTCATCTCCGCTCCCTGACCACGAGCTAGCATCATCACCTCTGCCCTCAGACTCAGAATGTTGGCTCACTGTCTCCTTCTATTTAGAGTCGTGGGTCTCGATATCATCTCCACTCAATACGGCCTTGGACTCGCTGCTCTGGCTTCGAGCACCCCTGTCTCTGTCTCTATCTCAACACTCATCTTGGCCGTGTCCTGGGGCCTGTCTACCTCTTCTCCCTGCCGCCGGAGGAGGTGCCGCTGTTGCTGGTGTCCTCGGTGCAGATGGGATCTGGAAAACAATTGTCGACATATCAGATACAGTGTATGTGACAACCCAACTCCGTATTATGCTATTTAATCTTAATTATGCCTATAATTATGAGCTTGATATGATTTTGAGTGTTAATTGTACGATTATATGTGTTTTTGAAACTATATCTATTCATCGTAGGAAAATCTGTTCGATTTCATGTTATAAAATTTAAATTGAAGGCCATAGAGGCATCAGAGACTAAAATTGATTGTACCATTGTGATTAGCATAATTTTTAGAGCCTACGGTGAAATTTAATTAAAAGTTAATTCGGATCAAAATAATTAGATTCAATATGATTGAATTAAAGCACAATTACTTAGCCTTAATCAAATTGATTAGGCAAGCCTATAAATAGGCCTATATACACTCAAGTTCTTTCTTTTGAACTCATTTTCGGCTGAAAATACACTCTAGAGAGAGAGAGAGGTCGGTTCTAGAGAGAGAAAGGGAAAATTGTAGAATTATCTCAAACCTTGAAGATTTGGAAGGCCAAGCTCAAGAATTAGCTAGAATTTGGGATTTTGGAGCCTCTAGTGAGTAACTAACCTATAAATCATGAGTTCAAGCTTAAAATTATGTAAACACAAGAGAATTGGTGATCAAACACAAGATTTGAATGGTGTATGATGAAATTCAAGACAATTACGTCCATGCATGTAAGAATTGTCATAAATTTGTATAATTTGGCATGAGGCATGTTAAATATGAAGAATTGAGTATCAAAGCTCACATGCATGCACAATTTTTTTGAGCTTTATGACTTTGATCATCATTTGTATCATTTGACATGAAGTTGAAGTCTATACTTCACATGCATACATCATCCTAGAAGATATAAAGCTTGGTAGCTTGTGTTATGAAGTTGTCAAGAAGAATGTGAAATGATTTGGAATTTGGACCATGGTTTTAAGCAAATTAGACTCAATTTGCCTATTTCATATATTGTATAATGTTTACCATGATTTTGTACTAAAAATATGAATTTTGAGCCTTTAAATCATGTGTTTGAGCATGAAACAGAGTTCTGGAAAACCCAAAATTCGACTTGTCCGCTCGAGCGGGGAAAGTGCTGCTCAAGCGTAAAAATCAAACGTCCAAAAGTTTTGCAGAAATTGTACTGTCACTCGAGCGTCAAAGTGTACACTCGAGCGAACTCTATTTTGCAAGACTTCTCGCTCGATCGTCAGAAGTATCGCTTGAGCGTAAATTACGTGCAACCAGTACTTTTGCAGACCGAAAGGGTCCGCTTGAGCTGCCAAAGCTGTGCTCGAGCGGAGAGCCTTGTTTCAGAAAATTTGAAAAGACGCTATATGTTTCGTTTTCCATTCTCTTTCATTTCTAAGCACTCTTAGGCATGCATTGAACATTGAAGATGAATTAAAGAGCATGAAGAAGCCTAAGAGCATTAAGCAAATTAAAGAATGGATTTAATTGTATTATGACCCAATGTGTTGTGAATTATGTAGGGTCAAGTGCAAGGGTGAATCAAGCACCGGAACACAGTGACTAATATCTTAGTAAAGATATTTTATGTATGCATTATTTTCTAAATGTTACTTACGTGGTAAATTTCTGAACTTACGAATTTGTACTATGAATAAGTATTCTATCCGATTGATTCGTAATGGAACCTGTAAAGTGTTTAATGTGAAACTAAAAAATGGGCCTAAGGCCATTTGGTGTATTTGACGAGGACGTAAATTGGGCCTGAGGCCGTTTGGAATATTTAACAAGATAGACTAAAAGTCATCTTATGCATGAATTGGGCCGAAGGCCATTTTGTATGATTGATAAATGGACCAAAGGTCGTTTTGAATAAGGAATTGATTGGACCAAAGGTTGTTTTGAGTATGTATACGGATATGATCATAATTATATGCGCATGGCTATGAATATGAGAATGTTGGACCCAAGGTCGTTTAGTATTATGATATGAAGGACCGATAGTTATTGGCACATAGATCCATTAGACCTGAGGTCGTTTTGTTTAGATGGACCCAAGGTTGTTTTGTTTACAATGGACCTGAGGTCGTTTTGAGTGTGAATTGGACCTGAGGTCATTTCGTATATGAATATGATGTATTGGACCCGAGGTTGTTCTACCTTGCTATGATCTATAATTCTGATATGAATGGGAATAGTAGTTCAATGTTTAAATTATAAGTATGATTCATTTATAAACGAATCTCATTTATTAACCCCTTTACTTTGGTATTATTCACTAGGCGTTAGCTCACCCTGTATTTATATGTGTGTAGGTAAGCAGCGGGATGTCCAACCCCAGGCCCAGTGAGCGATGAGAAACTAAGTTTTGTGAGGTCAACCAAGGTCACCTCATGCAGAGGCCTGACTTTTGTTTTACTTTTGTTTTTGTTCTCTTATGGTCATGTATGACCAACTTTGTATATAACCTTGGGACTTGGTGTTGAAACTGTAAAATGATCCTGGACATATGTAGTACATACATAATGTAATTATGCATGGTGTGAGTTATTTTAGGTATATGAGAAAGTTTTTGATTTAACCATAGATGCATAACTCGTTGGACAATTCTTGTATGTGTTGCTTCCGTAGTTTGGCCCCCTATTATTAAATATGGTTTGATTTCTGATTGAGGCCATAAGTAATCTCACGATTACTGGCCAGTTATGACTCTAATCCATAGGGGCGGGTTCGGGTCATGACAGTGTATGTATGAAGAATGAGTGCAAAAGGTGCATTATGAGTACAATGTGCCAGTATAGTGAATCAGTGCAATGTAGGGTGGTGTCAAAGTTGCGGTATACATATCAGTGTATCAGTGGGAGTGTGATAGTGTGGTGCATAATAGTACGAAGTAGTAGTGAAATGTATATGGAAAGCAACAAAAAATACCTGGATACCATAAAGATCAAGCAACGTCTCTCTCCTCTGTACCATGCCAATCAGAGAAGCAACCAGCTGGAGCAGGCCCTCTGTGTACTCGGTCAGTGCCTGCAAGTACATCTGAATGATCAGTATCTAGAAGAATTAATCTCTAGAAAGGGAAAGTACAGTTATAAGCTGTAAAGTGTGGTTCATACCTAAGGTGCGCCACTGGCTCTGACATACCCATGCCCTGCCTCGGGTGGCTCTATCGGGATCTAATAGGCTGACTTGGTCAGCCGCCGACATCTAAGAGCAGTGGAAATCACTGGCCAGCCAGCAACCTGCGCAACGGGAGGGGCTCCCTCAATACCGACCTCTGTCTCTTGGGCAGCCTTACCTGCCAAGGGCGCACCTGCTGCATCGCCTATACGAATGCCCGTCAGAGGTGGCATGAGATGAGTCTGGATGAACGCCATCTAATCGCCCTCTGCTCTGAAGTAATCGGCATCCAGCCCCATCATAAACTAAATAATAGCCCTAGCCGGGAGGCTATCAACTGTCTGCATGGATGTTGGCAGTAGCATAGGAATGACTGGAATAGATGATCCTAGAGTCTGGTGTATGAAATGGTCACCCAAGAACTAGGCTCGGCAAACTAGGCCCTGCAGCAAAATTCAAAATCGGGATGTGGCCCAAGCCCCAACGTGCTGGTCCCTCACTCCAGCCGGCATTATTGCCCAAGGCTGCCACATGATCTGTAAATAGAGAGTATAGATTGTTAGTTGTCGTCAGTTGTCGGAGTATGAATCAGAACAGTAGAAAAGCAAAAATGACTGTGAATTTTGGATTACCTCGTCAACAACCACCGTATCAAAGTATCGGCAGTAGAAAGTGAAGGTCGTATCATCGCAGCTCCAGTGCCTACATCGACTGTCATATCGCCGTGAGTAAGGTACGACCGGAGGAATCTCATCCATTGGCTCTAGAGCCAGAGCCAGAGCCGAGAAATAGGCATAAATCCATAACTGCAAGAAAAGTGCAAATAAGTGTTATCAATAATACATGAACAGATATAAAATAAAAAGTACAAAATAGAAAGCACAATGTATGAACAGATATTAAAATGAAAGTGTAAAAGTAGAAAGGTGTGGTGCATACCTCCCAGGCTTTCCAGTAGCCTCTGACCCACTCTCTCCTTATGCGGGAAGTAGAGCTCATATAGCCATAGAGTGTGGTGAGGCCAACTCCACCCCAATCATAGAACCGGACTCGAGGCAAGGTCAAGAGGGCGCTCAGTAAGTATAAACCTATGGTGTTCCACCTATTCGCAAACAAGGTGGTACCAAGTAGGAGCAGCAGAAGCCCTGGACATACTGTTCTACCTCTTCCGGTGTCTCAGGTTCACTCTTGCGAAAGTGATCGGCAAACCAGTTGTACCTCACCATCACTGGCCTGTACAGAGGTGGGCGCGCTCCAAGCAGGCGGATCCATGCCGCCTCTCACTCGCCCATATCCATATCAAAGGGGATTGGATCACCCTCTACTCCTAAGCCTGTGATCATGGAAAAGTCGGGGGGTCATCATCATCTCCCCAGCGAAAAAAAGGTGGAAAGAGTTGGTGTCCCACCACCTCTCCACCAACGCTCCGAGAAGAACTCGGCTCACCATGTGTCATGATAGTCCGGTGTAAAATAGGCCAAAGCCAGCCTCATCAACAAGGTCGCGGACCTCTGGTGGGAGCTCATAATACCAGTCTCTCGCTGTCACTACCCCATACCCCCTGTAAGAATGGGAGTCCCACTATGGCAAAAAAAGAGCATTCAAATAAACGACAGTGATAAAATACAGTCAGATGCAAAGCAGTGTAAGAAATACAGTCAAACGAAAGACAAGAAAGCATGAAAATAAAGTTTGTACTTCGGAAGCACTGTAGGAAATGTGGGAGTGAGGCTCCTTCAGTAAGACGTCCTCTGGCATGCCACTAGCAAAATCATCAAAATGCGCCAGGCCTCTGGTCGCCAGTATGTGCGTGTGAGGATAATAAGTCACCGGAGTAAAGGGTCGTACCCTCAGTGGTAGTGTCTCAGACTCAAGTCCTGGAGCGAACTCTGCCTCAAAGTTAGCAGCCATGTCCTCCGTTGCCTTACTAGCCTTGGCAACCATCGGCTCCTTTACCTCGATATGGGGTGATAGTGGAGGTGGAACCTCAAGAGGAGCACCGTCATGTGGAACATCATCCGCCATCTAGAAAATGGGTGAAAAGTTAGTGAAAATTGAAAAAAATTGGAGAAAATAAGAAAAACTTGGAAAAAGTCAACCCTAAGAGAGAGAAAATGGGAGAAAAAGTCAAAACCCGAGAAAGTTCGCGAAACCTGAGAGAAACTCGAGGAAAACAAGCCTAAAGTGGTGAAAAAGATCAACGAAAACAAAATCTGATCGGTTCAAAATGTAGAGAACCAAAACAAGTTTACGAAAAAATGTTTGTGTGGGGCATTGGAAAACGCGTGTAAAGCACAAATCTAGAGAGAAAAAGCACCTAAAGAGAGAGAAAGTGTGTTTTCGGAGTTGGGTGAGTGAGGAAATGAAGTGTGGTGATGTGTACATAAAGACCCGAGGCAAAATGTCAATTCTACCCCCTTTTTTTCATTAGTGGCCGGCAAGACTCCTTGGTGGCCGGCAGGTGGCCAGCGGTCTTCATTTGTGGCCTGGTGCTGTTTGGTTCCTCCTTTGCCCTAGCAGTGTATGGGAGGCTCTCTTTTGGGTTCAAATTGGTTCTTGAGGAACTCAAAACTGTTCCGATTGCATCATTCCCAATACTCATTATGTTCCGATGCATGAACATTCTTCACTTGCCAAGATGGACAGGATATATCCTTTTTGAGCATGTTGCAAAGTCTCCGAGAGGTAAGTCGGAGGTTGTCGCCAAACATCACTTTTATTTTTTCTGTTAAAATATATATTTGTTCTCTTCTGTTGCATAGAATGTGCGTTTTCACATATACTTATGTTGCACGCATGCCCTGCATCATTCATGATTCATGCATAGAATATGTTTTCAATTTTGCATAAAGCATGCTCTCAATTAACATCATATGTCGGTTGTCTATTTTGCATGGAACCTGCGTTGTCACTATATTGATTTGTAATCTTGTTCACTTTGTGCATCTATCGCATTTGTTCATTTTGTGCATCTATCGTACTTGTTCACTTTGTGCTTCTATCGCACTCGTTCACCTTGTGCATCTATCGCACACTTTCATTTTATTGTGTATTTGTTATACGGTCTCGTCCCTTTTTCTTTTATCTCAGGACGTATGAAACACGATTTCCAGTAGTTTTTCTCCTCCTCTTATGATTTTAGCATGATTGGAGTATCTCAGGACGCGTGAAACGCGACCCTGAGCGGGTTTTATCTCAGGACGTGTGAAACGCGACTCCGAGCGATTTTTCTCCTCTTCTCATGATTTCAACGTGATTAGAGTATCTTAGGATGCATGAAATGCGACCCTGTGTGGGTTTTATCTTGGGACGCGTGAAACGCGACTCCGAGCGATTTTTCTCCTCTTCTCACGATTTTAGCATGATTAGAGTATCTCAAAACGTGTGAAACGTGGCCCTGAGCGGGTTTTATCTTGGGACACGTGAAACATAACTTCGAACAGTTTTTCTCCTCTTCTTACGATTTCGGCGTGATTAAAGTATCTCACGATATGTGAAATGCGGCCTTGAGCGGGTTTTATCTCGAGACACGTGAAATGCGACTCCGAGTGATTTTTCTCCTCTTCTTATGACTTTAGCATGATTAGAGTATCCCAGGACGCGTGAAACGTAGCCCTAAGTAGGTTTTATCTCGGGACGCGTGAAACGCAACTCCGAGCAATTTTTCTCCTCTTCTTACCACTTCAACGTGATTAGAGTATCTCAGGATGCGTGAAACGCAACCCTGAGTGGTTTTTCTCTCCTCTTTTCACGGCTTCGGCGTGGTTAGAGTGCATGTTTTTAGTTCTTCCCGCGTGGAACCTATTTTGGTTTAAGCTTGAGGCTCATTCATATGTTGCTAATCTGTTATTTCTTATCGCTTCTATTATTGCTTAGTGCCTCATCTTGCATGATCATGAGTTTTCAAAATAGTCGGCTTCGCTGAACGTGTGAGTCCAGTTTCTAAAGTATGTTTTTCATGCATATCATTTGCATCCTGCCCTAGAACTATACTGGTTTGATTCCCTACAAAGGGATACGTAGGCAGCTTACGAGCTCAACCAATTTTATTTATGTCTTGATTGTTTGCCTAAGTCTTACGGCCTTGTCAAAATAGGTCGACTTCAGACTTTGACATTCACTCACGTTATGTTATGACTTCGAGCTCGGTCAAAAAGGGGCAACTGTAGGCACCTCCTTTTTGAAGGCCATTAAGACTTGGGCGCCACTAATTGATTACTCAATGATGAATGTGTACGCTTGTCACATGCTTGATTTCCTCAGCAGGAAATCTCAATTTTCAACCATCAAACCTTGTGCCATGTTTTGGACCAAAGTAGTAGTTTTTTAGGCTTGCACCTCCAGTGACCTGCTATCCACTAGTATGGCTTGCCGCCCACTATTAGTGGTCGGCCACCCACTATTAGTAGCCTGCCGGCCACTAGTGTAAAAACTCAGATATTTTCTGCCAGCTGTCCGCCCATGTGCATGCACCATTCCAGCTATATGTCTACAAATATTTTCAAGATAGGCACATTGTTTTCTATTTACGGAGGACCTCCCCTCTTGTTTTCATGGTTGGAAAAATTGAGGAGTGAAAAAATATTTTTGGAAAAGCAAAATTTTCTCTCTCTACATTCCTCTCTCTCTCTCTCTCTTGCAACTTACATAGCCTGTGCTCAAATACTCTAAACCAAACCAAGAGAGTTTCTTGTTGAGGTGATTTGAGCTTGAATTTTAGCTCTTGAGGCACTTGACAGTGTGAAATTGGTGGTTTGTGACTCAAGGATTCAATCATCTTCAAGGGATATACCTTCTAGTGTCTTTTGTACTATCTCTACATCACTTGTTTTCCATCTTTTCTACTATTTTTTAAGCTGTTTATTACTTGTATTTTTGGGATGAAACTTGTGATTAAGGCCATCAAAGGTAGAGGGGTTGATAGCCCTTCTTTGAACCTTGCTTCTAAGGCATTTACCTTTGTGTTTCCCACCTTCTCATCACTTTTTTTTTTTTTTTTTGGAGCTTTTTTCCACTGATTTTCAGAGATTTTTCAGAGGCAAAAATCATGTTTTGAGGTCCCAAAAGTGGAGGGTTAGATCCCTTCCTTGTGCTTGTGTGCTAGTATTAATTCCTCAACATTTTAGCTTATTGTTTTAGATATTTTTGTCTTCATTCCAGCGCATTTTTGGACTGTTTTAGGACTATTTTTAGTTATTCATTGCATTTGAGCTTTGTATAGCATGCTTGTAGTGTAATGGTCCTCATAGGCTCGGTGGTTTAGGCCTTAGCCACCAAACTATTTGAGTTGATAGTGTTTATTTCTTGCTTTCCATATTTGTTTTCATCTCTAATCACCTTTGCAACCTTCCTCCTTTCTTGGCTTTACTTTGTTTTGAAAGTAGTTTCAAACTACTTGCTTGTTTAAGTTTGAGATAGAGGTTGTTGTGCTTAATGGTTTAATCCCTTTGGGGGTTCATTACCAACAGCATGGCATCTCTCTCATGCCTAAACAACATTTGGTTTGGTACTCCTTTCCATTAGAGGACTTAAGCTCACTTTTGGACTTGATGAACTAAGGAATGGATGGTAATTAAAATGAAATAATAAAAATTGGGACTAGAAGTGATGCAAGATAAAATCAACTTGGGTTCAATCGGACGTTAATTGAACCCATTGAGTCTTGAGTCATTTCATACTCGTTAGTGAATCGAGTCTACCCCTCATTTGATTCAAAAATTATGTCCCTTGATTCATAAGTCATCATGTAATAAAATTGCAGCGATTGATGATTTACGAATCGAGTCTACCCCCCATTTGACCTGTTTGCTAATAAGGAGAGGCAAGATTTATAAACATCCCCAGAGAATACTCTGGCTTGTGCTCTGTTTGTCCTCTGTTTCCGCAGGATAGAACCGACCACTTTTTTTGGATGGCAACCCACTATTAGTGGCCTGTCGGCCACTACTTAGATTCTTGAGCCACTTTTTTAGGCAAGCGATGTCGTTTTCTAGCGAGCGAGAGCGGTGAGGTGGAAAACAGTGCAATTTTCCAACTCTGCAATAGAGGTATTATGGCAACAAAACAGTGTGCTTCTTTCGGGTGGAAATCCGCATGCATGCATAAGCATTCCTCACTTTCTGGGGCTGATTAGTTAGAGTAGTTAGTTAGTTATTTCTTTGGTTATATTCGTGCTGTTAATTTGTAATTAATTAATTAGTTAGTTCCAAATTTGTAATAATTAGCTAGAATAGTTAATTAATTGTGATGTTGTAATAATTAGCTAGCATAGTTAGTTTGTTTAATTTGGTTTGTAACAGTTAGTTAATTCATAGTAATTAGCTAGTCCATTCATTTGGACCCTCCTGCGTGAGGGCAAGTTGTAATAATGTGTATGTCTTTCAATCCCACGTCTTTCTCCATTTTATTTACTTGCTTATAATAGGTAGTTTAGAACATCATGTTTCTTTTAGGATTTCCCATGTTTGCATCCACTTATCTTGCATGCATCAAGGCTCGGTTCATCATTCTAACAAGCATTGTTGTTTACTACTTCTTTGAAAATGTGCTTAAACCACATGCTATCAAATTGACTCACATGACATAATTAGTAGTCAAGCCTGTTAGTTACATATCGCATGTGTTGTATTATCCATGTTGCACTAGTTAGGAGCATGCATGTTTTCTAACTCTTTTGTTTCTTTTGGCTCGCCTCGGAGTACTAGGTGAGCATTTTCGTGCTTTAGCATATCAGATGAGTGTGATTGTTGCCATGTCTAGCATGTTTTCCATGAGGCTAAGTGCTTAAATGCTATATCTGCTTGAATGCCTGTGGATGAAGGCTAATTGCTTGAATTGGAATAATTGGATGAATGTATATGTGATATCGCTTTTTCAAGTGGTACATATTCGAAACAAATTTCAAAACAAACATGAAATCAAAGTGTTCCAAATGTTGCAAATTAGTCTATCTTATGTGCGCATCACATAGTAAATTAGCCTAATAAGTCTGAACAAGAGCATATAATGTAAATAAGAATCACATCATGATAGTGGGGTGCTCAATTCATGACCTTCCTCTCTCGTACCTAAGTTCCTGAGCCAAGACAATCTTGGTGATGACGGACACATGGCCTTTGGCACGAGTCATGTGTTTCCTAAATTTTTCAAAAATATTTAGGTGGCAACTCTGTATCTGGAAAAGCAGTCCATTTTTAGCATTTTGATTCAAAATCGATTTTCCAAAAGATTTGTCGGATTTAGACTCTTTGGTGTTTATCTATTTCACATTGCAATTGTAAGATCAGATTCAGAACCGCAGGAGTCCGAACTGTAGCCCTAGTTGTATCCGAAAGGAGCACAAAAAGTCGAGCTATAAGGGGCCACAAAGACCTCACAAGCAGAGTTAGAAGAAAATGAATCTGAGTGAGAGAGATCAAGCAAGCGTCGCAAGTCCAGAACCAACTCGGCAATAGAGGAAACAAGTCGCAAACAAGATAGGTTTCGATACAACGAAGGCAGATGCTGATCGCGATGTCAATTGTGACTCCGAGACCACATAGAGGTGTCGAACAAGTAGAACTTCAAACTATAGAACTTCGCGATGTGAACCAGATGAGTTATGAGTCAAAGGGAACAAGGTGAGTCGAACCAAATGGGCTATGATGCAAAGTAGTGAGGTGAATCACGTGGGTCGGGAGTTGACGGGTCACGATTTGAACTCAAATAAGTCGCACAAGCAGAACAAAGCAAAGGTTGAACTCATGACTCGAATTCAATCGAATCCAGAAATCAAACCAGAGATGATTTCAAACTAGTGGAAGAAAACTTCGAACCAGAGGGAACCTTCAAATCGAAGGGAGAACTTCGAACTATCAAAGGTGAGAACTAGGGTTTCAGACATGGCTCTGATACCATGTAAGTTTTCTAAATGAAACTATATATTCAATTGCATTGACTGAGCAAAGAATATATCACCTATATAGAACACTAAATCCTAATCCTAAACGAATACATCACTTGTATAGAATTCTAATAGATATAGAACACTAATCCTAAATATAAAACCAGAATAAACCTAAACCAATCCTAAATAGGAAACAATATTCACATAATATATACTATACTAATATTATTCTCACGAGAAAACCAACTAGAGCAGCATGAATGTGGATTGTGTTGTGTGTATGAAAAATGGCAATAGAAAAACAAAATTCAAACAGATTGACAAACCTCGTAATAAAGCAGAGAAAAAACTTCTTAATCACCACAAATTTTTTGCACTGATTTTGGAAGGTTCCACTGTCATGGGTTTGGTTAAGGTTTTAGCAGTGATGCATTTTGGGATGTAGGGGGTGTGTATTTGAATGGGTAAAATATTTTTACAATGATAATTTTGGTATTATTTTGGGAAGGAAATAAATTTTAAGGGTTTTACAGTTTATAAATGAGGGTCTAAAGAAATGAGGGGTCCAAAATAATTGATGGGTACTAATATTAACACTTTATTTAATATATTATTTTGTCACGTTAAGACATTTTTTCCCTTATTGATTGTTTGACTCTCTTTTTTTTTTTTGGGGGGGGGGGGGAGGGGGGGAATGTGTTACATTTTCCAAACGTGGTTAATATAGAACAAATAAAAAAGCTCTTAGTGTATTTTCCAAATGTGTTTTGTGTATTTTCCAACGTGACCCTTAGTGTATTTTCCAAACGTGTTTGGTGTATTTTCCGAACACGACTCTTAGTGTATTTTCCAAACCTGGCTAATACATAACAAATAAAAAAGTCTTTAGTGTATTTTCCTAACATGGCCCTTGGTGTATTTACCAAACGTGGCTAATACAGAACAAATAGAAAAACCCTTAGTGTACTTTTTCCAAAACGTGGCCCTTGGTGTATTTTTCAAACATAGCTAATATAGAACAAATAAAGAAGCCTTTGCTATACTTTTCCCTTGGTGTATTTTTCAAACATAGCTAATATAGAACGAATAAAGAAGCCTTTGCTATACTTTTTCCAAACGTAGTTAGTGTATTTTCCAAACATGACTAATGTATTTTCCAAACATGGCTAATACAGTAAACCACATGGGCAAATGTGCCAATTCCCATTCAATGGGACTTCCATGTTCATTAAAATAAAGTTAGAACTGATGATCCACAAGTTCACCTTTTGGAATTTATGGATCAATCACCCATTTTAGGATCAATCACAAATACACTCATTGATGTTGGTTTAAAATACAGATTGTCTCTTATAGTTTGAAAAATTGTAAAAATACTACTTGTTAGAAAATTTTTATTTAACAGAATTAACTGAAATAATAAATTTTTTAATTACTTTCTTATATAATGATAAAATTACCTAAATTATTAACTGAAATAATTTTCTAACATCATTAAAATAAGGCAACTCTCAAAGATAAAGGGTAAAATGCAAATACATATGATAAAATTATTCTAACATCATTAAAATAAGACAACTCTCTGTCTTATATCTTCTTTAATCATTAACCAATCAACTCACTTATACATCATTAAGTTTACAAAGTAAGTATAGAAAGTAAATTTGTATGTTATTTTCCTATAAAAAATGACACTGAAAAATATCAACAGCCTGTGTGCGTATCGAATCCTGCACTAGATGAAAGTGAATCGGAGCTCCGCATTTAGAACGGACTATCCAGGAATTGGGGTCCTGCAACACAGAAACTGTCTGAGTTGCCCGACCGAGGCTGGCTGGAAAACCCCTCTGGTGTGAGAGTGAGTGATCGGACAAGATGAAGGGCTCAATTCAGATTATTCAAGTTAAGTTCAATTAAGTTACATTCAATGTGAAGAGAGTGAGGCTTATATAGAATACTTTGCTTGTTGCCAAGATGGTTTCATGGAGCTTTGGTGCTTCAATGATTCTCTTAACATTGCTTAAGGTAGTTAACCATTAATACATGTGCTCATTGTAGCCATGCAAATAACAGATCACATTCCCCTTGCTAACTGTTTCGGTGATTCTAGGAGGAGGGGACCGGATGAGGTGGTAGCCTGCACATGCATGCGTTCATAACTCCCACATTTCTTTGAGAGGTTCCCCCAGCTCAATACCGTTATGCCTCAGCTTGACCTTTTATAAGACTATTTGTAGAGATGGGTTGGCCCATTCAGGTACCTTTGTGTAGGCTCAGTCCATTTTGGTCCTGATGATGGATTCGGCTCATTAGTTCGGTCCATGGATGTAGCTCGGCTTTTTCGCACCCCCTTTCGGAGGTTTGAAAAGAAGCCTTACAGTTCAAACTCCCGTGGTTCTGAATCTAATCTCATAAGTGCAATGTAAAATCGATAAACACCAAAGAGTCCAAATCCAGCAAATCGTTTTGAAAAATTGATTTTGAATCAAAAAGTGCTAAAATTGGACTGCTTTGCGAGATACATAGTCGCCACCTAAATATTTTATTTTTGGAAAAATTTAGGAAACCCATGACTCATGCCAAAGGCCACGTGTCCATCATCACCTAAGTTTCCCTCGGCTCGGAAACTTAGATACGAGAGGAGAAGGTCATGAATTGAGCACCCCCACTCACCCGATCAAAGATCGGCCTCTACAAATCATGATATGATTTTTTATAAACATTATGTCTTCTTATTTTGGTTATTAAGCTAGCTTTACTATGTGATGCGCACAAGCAAGTATAGAATAGTTTACTCAATTTGGAACAATTCAACTCATGTTTGTTTTGCAAAAATGGTTTGAATTTGCCACCTCAAATGGGCTTAAAGTTTGCGAATTTGCCACCAAACATAGTGGGCTTAAAACTGATTTGCCACTCAACAAAGTGGGCTTAAAACGTACATTCGTTGAATCGTTCCAATTCAAGCAACAAGCCTCCATCCACAGGCATTCATACAGTTTATCAAGTAAGCATTTAGCCTCATGGTAAGTATGCTAGACATGGAAACACCCACACTCATGCAAGTATGCTAAAGCATTAAAAACTCACCTAGTAATCCAAGCTAAAAAAACATGAGTTAGAAAAATATGCATGTTTCCTAACTCACCTAGTACTCCAAGCTAACAAAGTATGGTTCTCTTGATTTTCTTCATGACACGGTAGATGGGTTCCTTGAACACTGTGATAATTGCATCGTGGGAATTAGATTTGTCTACCTTATTTACCGCAACTTCTCGAGGTTCTTTTTCGATCTCCTCTTCGTTGGTCTCCATGGTTCAACTGCTCAGTTGATGCCACTTCTATGGGAATCTGATCATCTTCAAGACGAGCATACTGCTCAATTCTAGCTCGTAAATCCTTCAGGGTAGTGGCTAGATGCTTTGTAAGTGATGCCTCAACTTGCTTTCTGGACACCAACCATGCTTGAAAGACATTATTGCCATCTGTTCGCTATAAACATTCTTCTCCAATTCATTATATTCTTCACAGTACCTTATTGCATAGTTACGCAGTGTTTTCTTCTTTTTCTTCCGGAGGCCAAACAAGGTGTTTGGTTCCTTTGGGATTTTGGTGTTGGAAACAAATCTAGCCAAGAATTCTTCAGAGAGTTGTTTCTAGTCATAAATCGATCCAGCAAGAAGACAATCAAACCATCGAAGTCCGGACTCTCCCAGGTTCGATGGAAAGACCTTGCACATTAATGCCTCATTTCAGCTCCACAGAGACGTCATCTGTCAGTAGTGGCTAATGTGTGTGAGTGGATTCGATTTCCCATCATATGGCATGAACTTCGGGGGGGTGAACTTCTTAGAGGGTTCCATAGCTTCAATGTCTAGGGAGAAGGGAGAGGAGATGAGCCGATCCAATGCTCAGTGCTCCCTTTGATGAACAGTACGATCAAGATGCTAAGCTTCTCACTCTTGCTGTTGCTCATTTTCTTTGTTCTTAATCAATCAGGTACAGAGATCTTGAGGATGAAGAGGATACTCCGTCTGTGGGCTGACCATTTTTTGCCTCCTAGCCCAATTCCGGCGTGAACCACGGGTGTGGTTGCCTCTTAGCCCTTCTCTCCGACAGTACTACCACGATAGTTGTTCGCCCATTACCGTTTCCTTTCTCACTAACGTCACCCTCGACTGACCACCACTCCTACGCCGCATTTCTCTCTCTCTTCTAAATACCCACCGTAACATTTATTGCCATCGCCATTGCCATCACCATCGCCATCGTCAACGTCGACATCCATATGCTCACTCTTCGTCACTTTTCTTCTATTGTTCCTCCTCGTGACGTTTTTCGGTGGAATCGTCGTCGGTTGTGGCGAGAATAGCAATCACCGTCTGCGTCACCATAGCCTCCATGATATCCACTAAATCTATATTGTTTCCATTTGAGAAATGATTCAATCTCAGTGAAGTAGACGTTCAAATCTACAACCGCCTTTACCACATCGCCTCTACCACCATCCCTTTCGCAAAGTCCAAATTTACAACTACCGTAGTTCCAGTGTTTCTTGCAACTCTTTAAGGGGTCACAATCTCAACTCAATCATTCTCAACACCATAGACAAGTACGTTGCATTGAATCAATCTTGATTTTTTCAATTTAAGTTTGGTTTTGATCTTATTATGCTTTTGGAATTTTTAAGGAAATTTTTGGCACAGCAATGATGGAGATGATTGGAGGGGAGATTAGTGGGTTGAAGTTATCTCTTGGGAGCCAAAAGCTTTAGTCTCTATATTGGTCACCATAAAGAGAGAGAGAGAGAGAGAGAGAGAGAGAGAGAGTCAAAAAATAGATCATGGAGCTTTTTTTTTTGTTAAACAGATCTAGTTTTTTTTTTTTTTTTGTGTGTATATGTATGTGTGTTCAATAGCTTCAACCATGTCCCCACTGAAGATCCTCATCATCCCGAAGCCCGATTTGTGTTAGATCTGCTTTTTTAAAAAAATTATTTTTTTTTAGATTTGAAATCAGATCTATTCAAAAAATTGAACATGTAGTAGATGTGAATTTGAACAGACAGATGGAGGTTTTCCGAATAGAAAATATCGACCGACGTTGTTGAATTTGAACAGATAGATAGTATGAAGAGAGAAAGATTTTTAATAGATAGATTTGTTGTTGTTAGATTTTCAACAGATAGATATTGTTTTGTTGTTGTTGTTAGATTTTCAACAGATAGATTTGTTATCGTTGTTGAATAGATAATAAAATTATGGTAGATGGATTTAAATAGATAAATGAAAAAATTGAATAGATAATAAAATCTGGACATATATTTGAATAGATAAAGGGAAAAAATTGAACAAATAAATAAAAAAAATTGAACATATAATAAAATTTTGGACATATATTTGAATAGATAAAAGAAAAGAATTGAACAACTACTCAAAAATCTTTAATAGATAAATATAAATTTAAATAGATAGAGAAAACTTTTGAGCAAATAGATAAAAATTTGAACAAATAGGAAAAATTTCAATAGATAAAAAATTTTGAATAGATAAAAAATTTCAACAGATAGAAAATAATATAAACAGATAGTCAACGAAAGTCAACAGATAAATTAAGGGGTAAAATTGGAAACAAAATGTCCTTCAAAACTAACAAAAGAACTTTTCACCAAATTATTTTACAAATGGTGGATTTTTCACTAATAAAAAATATTCACTGGACCTAATACCTTAGACACCTCTAAGTTGGATATATCACCAATTTTCTTTATTTATTATATTTAATCTTTTAAATAAATTTTGTGTAATTCTATTTCTACATATTTTTATTTTTTAAATAAATATAAAAATAAAAATAGAATTAAATAATTAGAATCACTTTTAGTTTTATATTAATAATTCTATTTCTAATTTAACTATTATTTTTAATATCATGTTTATTTTACTATCTTATAATTTAATATATATCATATAAAATCATTATATGCTAATTACACTTTTATAGCACAATAGAACTAAAATATCAAAATAAACAAATAGTTTAACTAAATTTATTATATATAAGTGCTCAAGTAACACTTTTATAGAATGAAAAGGTTAAGATTATTAAAATAAATATTTTAAATTTTATTTTAAATTAAAATTATTCTTTTGTAACACATTTCATCATATAAAATATCATTACATTAATTAAAGTTAACTCTATTGTGATTTTATGTCAAGCATCATATTTCTAAAAGTGATTTACATACACATGTAACGTTTAATTTGATATTGATTAATTAAAATAATAGAACTCAATACTTTTTTTAAAAAAAGTTTTTGAAAGATAACCTGACAAATATCAAATGATAAATAGTGTAGAGTATTATTTTAAAGAATAATGATTCATTGAAAATGATTGTGTATATTGAAGGCATCTATTGATGTTTCTTGAATAATTTTTAAATAAAAATTTTGAATTTGTAGTATTATTGATAATGCACCTTCATGAGCTCTGTCAGAAAATATATGCAAAAATAATTTGGCTGGAATAAAAAATTTGCAGTTATTATGATGTGTCACATAATTAATCAAGCCCATTTGAGAATTGAAATTATTAAAATTATAGAGATTTTGTGCCTAATTTCCTCTTAGGACACTGTTTATAATTTGAATTTGTAATTTTTTTATGCATCAATGTAAATAACTCTTACGATCTTACTGATATAAATATAAATCCTACCTTTGAGTTAACCCACCTTAAGCACTTTTTCCTGTAATAAAGTACTTAAATATTGTTATATAAAAGTATTATAATAGATCATAAGCAAACACCACTTGAAGCATCATTAAAGACTCGATGTACCACTTTAGACATAACAAAATATATAAGAAATTAGTAAAGACTTTTTCGATTAATAATCAAAATAATACACCATGAATTATAACTAAGTTATAATTTGTATAATATAGAATTTTCCGTTATTTTTATTTTTTTTAAGAAAAAATTATTTTGATACAAGTGAAATTCATGATTTTTGGTAAATTTAATTAACACAAATGAGGATTTGATTTCGGGTTGAGAATACACCTTCTTCTTTTCTTACTTTAAAAGAAATTATTTTTATTAGCCTTTTATATAGGACACAGCGAAATTTGTTTTATAAGCTATTAACAAATCTATTTGTATTTAACTTTCACTTGTTAAAATTTTCCACAAAAAATATTAAGATTCACAATCAAATTTTTGCAAATCCCGATTAATTCCTTCCTCTTTATTTTCAACGCAGTGTTAGAAAAGGTTTTGAAGAACTTATGTCAATGGAATAACTTAAAGGCACATAAAAGTAAGTGAAAATGTGTTGTCGTTTCATTCAGATCTTCTAGTGCAACTGGCTCAATGGTAGACATAAAAGAAAAAGTGTAAAAGACAAGCAAAAAACAAAAAAGTAATGCCTGAGTTAACACACCTGGAAACCACCAACCTCCGACACAACAAGACTGACTCAAAACAACATGGCAAGACTGACCCAATATCCAAGTCAGAAAGTAAAGTAAACAGCATTCGCAAATTGCTCAAAATAGTGCGTGTCATTCCCATATCTAGAGTAAACTGAGAGCCATCAGCAGGTGGTTCATCCCCCAATCAAATAGTCACATTATCCCCCAAGTTCATTGATCTAATGCCGATAGACTTTGCAGAACCTGGTGCGACGATGACCTCGTTATCAATCAAATCTTGTATTTCATTGCAAAGACAAAAACAACTGTCAATGTCATGACCGGTTTGTTGATGAAAAGCGCAGTACTTGGCAGCATTATGCTTGGTTGGAAGGGGATCCGGGAGAGGCCGAGGCTCTAAGGGTTTAAGATGGCCCTTTTTGATCAACACGCCAATGGCTTTGGATAAGGACATGTAAAGTAGGGTGAAAACCCTTTGGCCTCAGGCCTGAAGGCTTTAGGTTTGTGGGGTTGTATTGGATGTATCGGCAAAGGGATTGGCAGGTGCTGACTGGATTTGATAATCCATTCCAAGTGTAGAATTGGAGCTGAAAGGGGCATTTCTGGTACGACATCCTTTTTCCCGGCTTGCCCCTTAATTTAGAATGCTCTCATCCTGACTAGCAAAAATGACATCCACAGTGTTTGCAACAACTGCGAGCACTAGCTGTCTGTTCAGTCCTAGCCCATTGAAGATGTTCGTAAGGACTAATGCATGCCCCTACCTTGTTCTTGCCATTTGCCTCCACTTTGCCAAGGGATTGGCCTTCTTCCAATGCAGCTCGTCCCAAGATTGGGGAGCCTTTTGACATGAAGTTCCTGGTATGTGATGTGGTCGATGATGGAGCCAATATCCCAAAGGCCAGATCTGTCACAGTTCTCTGAAGATCTTCAATCATGCTCATTAGCTCAGAAGTAGTGGGTTCATGGGTTTGAGATGATTGGGTTTCGAGTGCATCCATCATGCATAAGTCCATGCTGACTGGAATGAACACCTCAGGCTTGGGTAAATGAGCTAGGATGATGTATATGTTGGGGTTGTAGATAGATGGTAGTGTATGGATTAGATTGAAATGTAGAGGTGATGGATTAGTGGTAACATTAGCGTCTTGAGGTGGAGCTATTGTCTGGTTGTCGATGAGATTCTGAACCTCATGACGAAAGCGGTAGCAACGATCAGTGCCATGACCGCGCTGTTGATGGTACACACAGTATTTGGTGGGGTTATGTCTGGCGGGGAGTGGGTCAGACAGAGGTTCAGGATCAAGGGCTTTGAGATACCCTCTTTCCATCAGGATATTTAGTGCGCTAGTTAAGCTCATATGGAGGGGGGGTGAAAGTTCAGTCCTGAGCTCAGGTTGGGCTAGCTGTTTGTGGAATGGATTTAACAAAAGGTTTGGCAGTTTTAGATATGGCGACAACAGTATTGATTTCAGTGGGTTTGGGAATAGTATTAGTACTCCCGAAAAACATCCTCCTTATTGGTTCACTTGTTCTAGGAATAATCCCTCTGTTAAATGCACTCTCGATTTGAACCCCCAATTCATGTAAACTTTTGAAAGTGAATAGTGGAGCAACTATTAACTTTTGCAACATATCATGCTCAAGGTTCTGCACCATTATCTGCACTTGGTCCCTTTCAGAAGGGCAATTTGTCATCTGTGCTGCCTTTGCTCTCCACCTTACAACAAATTCCACAAAAGGCTCTTCAGGATTTTAGTGGGTTGCTTCAAGGTCTTGAGTGGTTATGTCAATTTGGGTATTATAAGAATACTGATTGACAAAGGCCTCAGCCAACTCTTCCCAATTCTGCTTCACTGTATCCTCCAACTTGGCGTACCAAGTGGCCGTTATACCCGACAGAGTTCTTCCATACAGAGAGAGTTTCTGAGGCTTAGTCAGACCCATCGGTTTCAGGACGTCCAAGAAAAGACGGATATATACCATAGGATCTCTAGACCCATCGATACGGTCAATGTGTGGCATTTTCAATCTGTCTGGAAGCCTGACGGCTACCTCGGTGTACCCATCCTCAATGTCAGGAATGGAGTTAAGGCCTTGGGCCTTTTTGAATTGCTTCTCAAGCTTCACAATTTTTACCGAGGTCAGATCGAGATCATTAATATCAAAGGGATAAAGCCTCTCATTAGGTTACACCAGGGTTCTGAAAAACTCGAGCTTGAGCTAACCCTTTTCGGGGATCCGAAACATGCAAATCTTCGACTGGCAGAAGTGGGTCAAAGTTCAGTTAGAGGCCAGGACTGGATGTGTGGTAGATGCCCCAGATGGGTGTTGCATTTCATTGTTGGTCTCATCTTGCATGGCAATTCCTTGGTTTAACGCTGCTATCGTAGCTGCAACTTCTTCCAAACTTTGAACCATCACGGGTTTGCTGAGTTTAAACAAAGGTGATCTAATTGGTGACTATCGGATCAATGGACCCAGTGAGCCCTGTTTGGCCCTTCTTTGCCTGGCCACCGGCGAAGGAAACACTAGTTGACACAGTCTATCGACACTAGTTCAAAGTACCCAGGGGATATCAGAGCCTTCTGAAGCCATAGTTCCAGGGCTACCTAGCAAAAGAAAAAACGGACAACATCTCAGCCCAATTTCATTGGAACAGATATGATCATAACTGAGTGACTGTGCTCTCTACTGAATTCTGCCCCAAAACAGATACCAACTTGGCAACTGATATGCACATCCCTGTACAGTTTCACTGTAAAGCACATTCCAGTTAAGTAAAAGCCAAAACACCCCTATGAGGGGGTAAGGTTACCCTGTCCTAGTTTTGTCAGGAGCTAGTGTAGACATCCCCGAACATCCCGGGGGGAAATCCCCCGTTTTGTTCATTGGGATTACTACAGTTCAGGACTCAATGTCACAGTCCTGTATCTAATCTCGCAGAGTGCAATGCAAGACCAATGAATCATCAAAGAGTCCAAATCCGACAAATCATTTTTTAAAAAAATTTTTTTGAAAGAAGTGCCAAACATGGACTGCTTTGCCAGATACAGAGTCGCCACCTAAATATTTTATTTTTGGGAATTTAGGAAACCCTGACTCGTGCCTAAGGCCACGTGTCCGTCATCACCAAAGTTGCCTCGGCTCGGGAACTTGGGTACGATTGGGGAAGGTCACTTCGTGAGCACCCCCGCTCGCCTGATCAAAGATCGGCCTCTACTAACCATGATGTCGAGTTTTCAAAACATTATGTGTTCTTATTCCGGTTATTAACCTAGATTTACTATGTGATGCGCACAGCATACAAGTATAGACTAGATCGCCTGAATTGGAACAAAACATTTCATGTTTGTTTATTTGAAAATGGTTTGACAGTGCTACTCGCAAGTAGGCTAAGACGTGGATTTGCCACCCTTAGATGGGCTTAGAAAACATGATTTTGCCACTCTCAAGTGGGCTTAAAACTCGCAATCGATGAATTGTTCCAATTCAAATAACCCAACCTTCACCCACAGGCATTCAAGCAGTTATATCACATAAGCACATGGCCTCATGGTAAGCATGCTATCATGGCAGTCACTCACACACATGCAAGGATGCTAAAGCATAAAAGCTTACCTAGTACTCCGAGCCAAAACAAAAGCTAGTTAGTAATCAAATGCATGATCCTAACAATGCTGAAATGCCTAATGCAACACATACAAGAATGCAACTAAGATAGGCTCGGCTATTCTAAGATGGCAGGTGAAATGCAACAGATAACATGTGTTCAACTCGGAATTGAAATACAATGCAGTTAGTATGATGCGCCGAGCCTGATGCATGCAAGACAGAATGGATGCAAACATGCAAGCATAAGTATGCTAATTGAAACGTGCCCTAAACTAACCATCATAAGCTGGTAAATAAAAGGGAGAAAGATGTGGGGTTGGAAGACATACATCACACGCACGCACACTTATTACAAAATTGCCCTCCTCGGAGGGTCCGAATACACAACTGAATGAATAACGAATTACAGCTAATTATTACACAACTCTAATTAATTAACAGATTAACTAAGAAAGTAAATAAATTAACATGCAAGCTAAATGAATGGACTGCCTCAGCTCTTGTCTTGAATGATGATGTATGCGTGCTCAAGTCGCCTTGTCGGTAAATTCCATCGCGATGCCTCGCCTTGCCCTTGTTTGCAATTGATCTCAGAAACTTACACAAAGCTCCAGAAGGCTGAAACTCCACCTTGGGAAGGCCACCGACTAGTTATTAGCATGGGAGACCACCTGCCGACCACCCTTTGTGGTGGAGACCAAAGTGGGTGGTCGGCCTGCCAGAAAATCTGGTCGGCCGACCAGTTTCCACCTCTGGTTTCTGGTTTTTCTGCAACAAAGGCAAGAGAGAGAAAAGGCAATGTATTTTCAACAAATGTGTACATGACCACTCTCCCCGTCCTTGCACAAGCTCAAGGGAGTGTAATCCTCAATCCTCGTGCCACCAATCACGCATCTCGATGCATGATGGCCGAGGAGTCGAATTGCACGACTCAATGTGAAATGAATGCACATGAAAACATAACAAGGCCTAAACTCCATCATGGGTAATCTGGAGTGTCGGCGACCGAGAATCGAGGAACGTTTCGTCACTTTGAGTACGAAACGTTCCTCGTTTCCCGTGTTTGGACTAACCCTACTCCAAACACAATGCAATATGCATGACATGCATGAATGCAACTCTAACATGCAACCTAGATGCAATGCCACTGAATGGCGCAAACATGCAAGGGATGAAAATGCAAACATGCACCTAGCATATACAATGCTAACACTACATGGCATGCACAATGCTCATGAACTATGGCATACTCAATGCGACTAACAACCTAGCATACACAATGCGAGGGATGACATGGCATACACAATGCTAACAACATAACATGCACAACACATTGCAACATGGCATACACAATGCAAGATGGACTTAAACCAATATGAGTGGACCTTAGCCACACTCAAATCAGTGGCCATATGATGAAAATGAGACAACCGAATTACATGCAAACATGCATGAATGCAAAGAACCGATCCTAAGGCACAACATGCAACTCTAACAAAGCATGGCAAAGGATGAAAGATGGCATAGAATGGAACATGATTCAGCTCTGAAATATGATGCGCAATGGTCCCGAATCATGCAAATATGTCACCCAATACATGCTAGATGGCTTGAATACCGAAAGTAGTGAAGTGCGTTACACTGGAGGTACACAAAGCAATGCACAAATGGCAAAACCAACCCCAAACAGACCTTAGGCAGGTCCAAGACAATGGGAGAATGGTCTAAAATGATGGCTCAAGATGCATGGAAATGAGGCTCATTCAATGGTCCGAAAACAAGGCAATCATGCACAACTCTCAAACGCATTTAAAGAGTGGAAATCATGGGTATATGGCATACATGTAAGCTTCGAAATATGATGTATGATGGCCTCAAAACATGAAAACACCTCAGTATATGCATGTAATAAACCTCAAAACTCAAAGCTAGGCATGGATATTGAACTACAAGCGTGCTAAACAAGCATCATTCGATCATGAGACCCAAAAAAAAAAGCTAAGGCAGTCCAAAACATGCACAAAATCAGTTTAAGGCATGGCCAAAAAGTGCTAACATGAAGGGCCAAAACAACATGCAACATAAGCTAGTAAGCATGGTTTACCCTACATGTATATGAAGCATTCGAAGGACTACCAAACCAGCCAAAAAAAGAAACATGGCATGCCAAAATATGACCAAAAACCCACTGGAACTCAGTCAACACATGCTAGAATGAGGTGCTCCTTTGAAAGGCTATGCAAGGGGTTACTCTACACATGCAAGATAGACATCAAAAATGGAAAAACCACCTCTAGAAAGAGGTTATGAGGGCCCTATAACTCATTGAAAAGGGTCTGAAATGAGGCTAGGAAGCATGCAAGTAAAAGCTCCTTTGAAAGGCCATGAAGAGAGTTACTCTACACATGCAAGATGGACATTCAAAATGGCAAAAAGAGCTCTGGATAGAGCCTATGCAGGTCCTAAAACCCACCAAAAATTGCCGAAAACATGCTCAAGAAGTGTGCAAATATGCTCTCCTTTGTAAAGCCAACAATGCTAGTAAACAAAACAAGGGGTGAGAGGGTCACCCCTCTCTGATTTTGATGCTCAAAAACACATAATAACCACTGAAAATCTGCTGGATTTCAGTGGTCAAAAGGGCCAACAAAGCTCAACACAAAGGCCCTAATGCATGGCTTAAAACAAAGGGAAATGAAGCATGCAAGGGGGTAGATGACCCCCAACAGAAAAGTGGTCTAAACAAACATGTTAAGAAGCTCAAAACAAGACTTTTTCAGTTTATGACAACGCTCTAAAATGCTTGCAAATAGGGCTAAAATATGAAGCAAAACAATGCTACAAAGAGGGAAATAGAGAGTTACCCTTGTAGTCAAGAGAGCCAGCAGTTTATGGACCAAAATAGTAGGCCTTCAACCTCTGAAAAGCAGCTCCAAGGTACTTAGAGTGATAGTGGAGGTGTTAGGATAGGAGGTGTAGTGCAATGGTGCAAGAACAATGGAGCTTTTGAACACAAGAGAGAGAGATATAGAGAGATAGATATATGTATGCCTTAACCAATTTTCTGAACCCTTAAAATGGAAGAGGACCTCTTCCTTTATAGAGGAGAGGGGCTAAAGCTTCCCTTGGAAGCTAAAAACAAGTTTGAAGATCCTCCATACACGTGTATGGAGGATGTCAATGCCTCCCAAAGACAGCATGAACACACTGAGACGAGAAAAAGGTGAAAGTGGCCCGACCAGTGGTTCAAAAGGGTCAATCATCGAAAGCTGGTCGGCAGCCCTGATTGGTGGTCTCCCAGGTGAAAGCAGCTCAGTGGTGGTATGGGAGACCATAAAATGTGGCTCAAAAGTGAGGGAGACCACTTACCTATCAAGAAAAATCGGCCGACCGGGGAAAGGTGGTCTCCAAGAAGAAAAGGTGGTCTCCCACCCTTGCACCACCTTCCTAACAATGAAAATAGGGTCCACGCCAAAAATGAACCTACACCGATGCAAAACGAGGGTTCGGGGGCCAAAATGCGCAGCCGGGGGCCCCAAAAACTGACTATTAAGCATCGGAAGTGGCGTGCGACCACGAAGGTGGTCTCTCGGGCCACAGTGTCCCTCTAGAGAGAGGAAACAAGGTGTGTGCCAAAAATCGGAGCAAATGCAGAAAGTTAAGCGATCCCGAACCGAGGCGCGCGACCGACGGCTCTGAAAACCGAAAACTGGTCTCCAAATGGGAACAGTGGTCTACGACCACGAACTGTAGCCTACGGCCATTGAGAGATGGTCTACGAGACCACTCCCTCCCTTCGGGAAGAGAAAACAGAACCCGATTCGCAAACCGAGGTAAAGCACAAAAGAGTCCCGAGGTCCGGAGGCAAGGCTCTCAGCCGCGACTCTGAAACCTCAGAACGAGCACAACATGCGCAATCACCGAGCGCTCAATCGATGACGTCTGAGTCTTAAGGTCGGTCAAAAATGGGGTGTCTACAGTTGCCCCTCTTTGATAGAACTCGGAAGTCATAAGTGACGGGAGTGAATGTCAAAGCCCGGAGACGACTTATTTTTGACAAGGCCAAAGATTTAGACAAACAGACAAGATAAACAAAGAGATGTGCCCGCAGGCGTGCCCGCAGGCAGGCGTGCACCAAGCCGAATATAAACATGATCACGCAAAGTAGCAAGCTCTAATGAAGCAAATATTCACAATAAATGCAACAGTTTTAAGCAGGAATGCAAAGCAAAACTCCATTTCATGCAGTTTAAGAATGTGGAGAATTATTCAATTCTCGCTACATCTCACACGGAGAAGATACAATACCTGTGCGGCTCATCTGGTTGTACCAGCCTCAAATGAACCGTACATACAATATCGTGCCTGTAAAAGAGAGAAACTTAACAAGCACAACATAGTTAGCAACATATGTTCAACGCTATATCGAACGCAGACAAACATGGTGTCGATGGGAAAGTGCATCGCAATGCGAGGAGAAACGTGCATGACAACGCAAGTTAAGTATGGAGGTATGACAACACCGGTGAAACAATGCAAGCGATGTTCAAAACAATGCGAGTGGCATGCATAACAATGCAAGATAAATGCGACTTTACGAGCATGTTTCAAACAAAACATCGAACGAAAAAATGCAAGCTTTGACGAAGGCAACTCAAATGTGACCTCCAGTTTACCTCCCGGAAAGGTCACAACGTATTCAAAAAGGATACACCTCGCTCTCAGCGAGTAACGATGAAACACGCATCGAAAGTTGGAGTTGAAGTTCCCGCGGAGGGATTTCGTGTCAGAAAGTGCACTTTCTTTGTACTTTCTCGAGAGCCGAAGACTCCGATCACCACCAAAATTTGTAGGGAGCTCAAAGAGGCATGGGAGACCACCCAAGATGGCCACTGACCATGTATAGGGGCCACCGACCAGGTTTGGTGAAAGGAGGTGGTCGGCCTACTAGAAAAGGTGGTCGGCCGACCACCTTGCCAAAAACATGGGCAGTTTGGTCCTTTTATACTCGGATCTTTAAATGCACTTGGCCAAAACACTTTTCGTCACAAATTCAGGTCCAAAATTAGCTACTCCTCCTTCCTAGACCACTTTCTCCCTCAGATCTGCGCTCTATACGCGTTTTCCAATGCCCCACGCAGAGTTGTTTCGTGAAATCTTTCAGTTTTCTTCACTTTGGACTGATTAAAATTTGATTTCGGAGCTTCTTTCCCCATTTTCGCCACTTGAGGTAAGTTTGTCTCAACATTTGGGACATTTTCTCAGGAGTTGACTTTTGTTGACTTTTTCATTTCCCGAGAGTTGACTTTTGTTGACTTTTTCCAATTTTGGCTCATTTTGCTCATTTTTTGCTCCTTTTTGCAGATTTCTCGAAATGACAGGTCATCTTCCTTAGGGCGGAGGTCCTCCAGGCGCCGGGGGTGAGCCAGACATTATGTCTTTGCCTTCAAAGATTTGGCCATTTGTTCCCGAGAGGTATGACCCTCCGGGACACATTCTTCCTCGGGCCGTTTTCTACCACTTCATCGATTTTAATGACCGAGTGCCTGCAGATTTATTGTTACAGGAGCCAGAGTCCCACCTTTCTCATCAGGCACGAGAGGTATGTACTTCACTTTTACATTTTCTACAATGTATTCTGCATTTTCTGTGCATTTTATGCTTTTGCTATGTGTTTTATCTGCTCGTTCTGAACGCATTCACACACTATACTTCTGCTCATTCTAGCACACAGCTCACAGCACTGTATCTTGTTAAGTTGATACGCAACTCAAGCACTCGAATTTCTGAACACACAGCTCATACTTTGATGATGAACACACAGCCCACTATTTGACGACGAACACACAGTCCACTATTTCTGAAATCTGAACACCCAGCCCAAACTTTGAGATGAACACATAGCCTACTATTTCTGAAATCTGAACACGCAGCCCAAACTTTGAGGTGAACGTACCGCCCACTGTTTTTGAAATCTAAACACGCAGCTCAAACACTTGATGTCGAACACACAGCTCGAACTTTGAAATGAACACATAGCCCACTGTTTTTGAAGTCTGAACACACAGCTCAAACTTGTTGATTATGAACATGCGGCCCACTGTTTGTGAAGTCTGAACACATAGTTCAAACACTTGATGTTGAACACACAGCTCACACTTTGAGATGAACACACAGCCCACTGTTTTTGAAGTCTGAACACACAGCTCAAACACTTGATGTTGAACACATAGCTCGTACACTTCAATTCTGAACACACAGCTCATATAATTCAATTCTGAACACGCAGCTCACTGTTTTTTTTTTTTTTTTTGAAAGTTGAACACGCAGCCCGAACACTTGAGATGAACACACAGCTCGAACTTTGAGATGAACACACAGCCCACTGTTTTTGGAGTCTGAACACACAACTCAAACACTTGATGTTGAACACGCAGCCCACATCACGCACTTCAATTCTGAACACGCAGCTCATACACTTCAATTCTGAACACGCATCTCATACATTTTCATTTGCACGTAACTCATACTGAACACGCAGTCCACAGCATTGTATCTGATTTGATTTGCACACAGTTGATACGTTCATTTTGAAACTGAATACATATGTTCATTCTGAATGCAGGTATCTTCCCGTATCACATGAGGCTATGGATCGATCATCGCCAGACAGTGGTATGCAGAGCTCCCAGAGGCCGTTCGCGATCTGGTTGACCAGGCAGGGTTCAGACCCTTCTGCACAGGGATATCACGTTATCCAGCGAGTAGGACTTTGATGGGCGCCCTTGTAGAGAGATGGTGGGACACCACCAACTCCTTCCACTTCTCAGCTACCAGGGATATGACGATGACCCCATTCGACTTCGCCGTGTTGACAGGCCTTGACGTGGGAGGCTGGTCGATCCCCTACGACGAGGACATAGGCGAGTAGGAGGCTGCCTGGATCTATCTATTGGGAGCTCGCCCACCGGTTGACAGATCTTCGGGTAGAGTCCGTTATACCTGGTTCTCCACGCAGTACAGGGGGTCTATGCCCGAGACTCTTGAGGCAGTAGAGCAGTATGCTCGAGGATTTCTGATGTTCCTTCTTGGGACCACTCTGTTCTCTGACAGGGGGAACACTGTAGGACTGTATCTGCTCAGTGCTTTAGTGGACCTATCACAGGTCAGCCAGTATGATTGGGGTGGCGCTGGTCTTGCCACCCTTTATTGTTATATGAGTGCGACCTCCCGTGGACGGGGGAACATAGTCAGTGGTTACTAGAGAGCTTGGGAGGTACTTTCTGCCCTTTTGATTTACATTTCTGCTTTTCATTTTACGTACCGCACACTGCGACACTTTACATTACGTACTTTGCACTCTGCTCTCGGCGTGCATTCTTTGTACATTACGTATTCATATTCACTTTTCGGCGTGCAAGATTCTGATGGTTATTGCCCTGTTTTCCACAGCTATGGGTTTTCGCGTACTTTCCGACGCTAGCCCCGGAGCTCAAGGTGGAGGTGCCTCTTATGATTCCTTACTCGCTCGTATTCGAGGGCCAGTACCGGCCGAGAGCCCGGGAGACTCTGCCCTACCTGCAGTAGTTTTTTGATACAGTGCGGATGACCGAGGTAATTCAGAACTTCTCAGTTCTCCATGTTTTCATCTTTGATTTATCTTCCACATTTACGATTTCTAATTGGCTTATGCATTGGTTATCCGCAGATCACATGGCAGCCCTGGGTGCCCTTGGGTAGAGATACCCGATTTCAGCTTGCTGGGGGATGGGCCTCTTCTCGGTACAGGATCCTATATGAGGGGCCCGTTGGCAGGGCCTAGTTTCTGGGGGACCGCTTCATACGCCAGACGATGGGATACCCCGAGTAGAGTGTCCCCTCAGCACCTCCAGATGACATGCGGTCTACCGAGAGACTCACCCCCCAGGAGGTTGATTCGGCTATGCTGGGCACTGATATAGTTCTACATTTGGAGGAGGGAGAGTACGCGACCTACCGTCATACATACTTGATGCCTCCGTTGACAGGTGTCCGTACTCCCAGGAGGAGAGCTGCTGACGTGCCTTCTTCAAGTCAACCCCAGGCTACAGATATCCCTTCGACCAGCAGGGCTGGCACATTGAGAGGCGGGGCCGGACTGGTTCCCCCGATTCCCCCGACTTATCAGCACGTCGGGTGGCCAGATCTTCCGACTGAGCTGACTGGATGGCAATACAGGTCATCTTACCCGATTCTGATAGAGCCTCCTATGCCCGATCACCGATATGTCAGTGATCCTGACTCACCACCGGTATGTTCCATTGCTTTTCATTTATCATTCAGATACTTAGGCATTCATTTATTCATTGATGACTTGAGCTTGTATCTGTAGCCTCCCAGGGAGTATTGTGATGATCTGCTCGGATTGGTGGCCTCACTTGAGGGCATGGTCTTGCGGCGGGAGACACAGCTGTTCATCGCCGGTGTTACGGTATTTTTCAATTTTCTCGCATTTATCATACTTCTGATGACCTGCTGTATTTAGCCATTTCATTGCATTGATTGACTGTATATGTAGAGCACATCTGACACACACCACATTCATATACTATATCTGCATGCATCCACTCCATGTAAATTTCTTGCCTCTGCATCTGATATACATATTGGCTAATGTATTCAAATTGCGCTCTTTATTTTCAGATGCCTCCGCTACAGACTGAGCCACAGGCCGAGCCATCTAGGCCTTCTCGGGGAGCTGGGAGAGGGGGTTCGACTCGTGGCCGAGCCAGGCGTAGAGCACCTATCAGAGATGATCCGGAGCCCAGAGAGGGTGACTCTGGTTCCGGTTCCGGTAATAGAGATGATGCCGAGGAGGATTCCGAGGATGGAACCTCCGATTCAGATGATGATGATGGTGCAAAGGCTGTTCCGCAGAAGAGGACAAAGAGGGCCTCTTATTCCTACAGTTGATAGCACTGATGCAGCTGTTCCCCCCTTGTTTTATTTGCCTTTTTATTAGTAGTTGTAGCACATTTGTACATTATTAGGCAGTTTTATTTTCTGTAAAACTTGTACCCTTGTTGTAAAATGTTGTAACAAAGGAAGCATGATGGAATGAAACAACTTTTGTTCAAAAAGTGTTGTATTTTATGTTCTTAGCATCGCATCGCATCATTTTAGACAAAAATGAGATTGAATGAAAATTGAGCAACGAAAATTTGCCAAGTCAGGTAGTGAACCAACACAACAAACTAAACAACCTGACTTACTAAGAAACAACAAAACCTTAGCAAGTTTACAACTCGATAAGCAAATCCCGGAAATGTTGATAAACAAAGAACAACAATTTCAATGGACAAAACTCGACAACTCGACAAAACCTAACGATTCGATAAACAAAACAACTCGGTAAGTAAAACAACAACTCAATAAGCAAAGACTTAACAACAACTCGATAAACAAATGCATTTCGGACAATTGGAGTGACCAAACGCATCCAAAACAGAGGTGAACTCGGACCTTCAACACTCCCAACGCATGGAAAAGCTAGGATCTCTCTTCTAGGAGGTAGGAACAAACCAAAGACTAGCTTTTCTCCATGGCCAACCATCAGAGGAGGTTGGCCGACCAGCTTGCTGCCTTGGAGACCAAAGGGGTGGTCGGCCTACCAGAAAAAGTGGTCGGCCGACCACCTAGTTTAGCAACCACCAGATTTTTGACATGTGTCCCGAAACAATGCCTTATCCTCTATAAAAGTTCCAGCTTCGTGGTTCTTTCATTTCATCTCAGTTTTGCATCAAAATGGAGGCATTCCTCATCGAAAATCTCGCAGCTTGGATTGCTACTTTAGACGACTCGGAAAAGTTGAACTTCCGGGGTTTCGGCTTGAATGCACTATTCACGTTAAGCCGCACTCCGTTGCATCTTCCTTTCCTCCATGCCGCGGCGAGGTTTTGGAATCCGGTAACACATGTCTTTAGCTTTTGCAGGCAAGAGGTGTGTCCTACCTTTGAGGATTTCCAAGCTTTGATGGAATCAGAGCGTGATGAAGAAATCTTGCCCCAGCTTCGCTTTGGCCATGCCTAAGCCTTGGGACAAATGTGTGGACTTATGATGCACGATGCTCGATCTTTGATTTATAATGGAATGTTGGATATTCCGAGTTTGATTTGCTGGTTCTCTGCTGCTGGTGACCGCAGTGACCATCATTGGCAAGGTTTCCAGCAACATGCCCTTTGCTTGTGCATGCTATCTCATTTCTTACTTGCCTCAGGCTTCGGAGAATCTAGTGTCCGGTTGATCGAAGTTGCCCAAGGCTTGAAAGAGGGCAAGAGCTGTATTGCCATGACATTGGCCGAGACATTTATGGGCCTGGATGCTTTCCATCGCCGGGAAACAACCAGATTTGCGGGGGGTCCACTACTGCTGCAGGTAATATGTCCCACCCTTCCTCTCATATATATTGCTCACATCACTCGGCCCTCAGGCTCGATTTTTCTCACAAAACCCTTTTCTCTCTTTTCTCTCATCGTACATCTCTCTATTCTTTATTCTCTCATTTTTCATCCCTCCCCAGGTGTGGTTGATGGACAAGTTGCAGATTGTGGACTCTTGCCCAGCATACTCGACTCGCGGCTACTTTTTCCAGCGATGTTTAATCGATGCCCTTGATGAGGGATGGTGGTTCGACTGGATGTGCAGTTTGTCCGCAGACCGCATTGCTTAGCGATGCCCCTGGCTCAATCTACCAGCAATGAGCTACATCATGTCCCGGCAGACTGGGATCCAATTGATTGGTCTGACACACTGTGTGTTTTACTTTCCTTTCCAATTTCAGCGCCAGTTCGGCCATGATCAGGCTTGCCCACCGGAGGGAATAGAGTACCTTGCTGCATTCCCGGTCCGAGGCACAAAGCTTGCTCGGTATGCCACAGCATGGAGGACTAGAGAGCTCCTGGCCCCCACTCCCACTTTCAATTGCACGTTGTCTGATGAGTGCATAGATTGGCTCAATGAAGAGGCATAGATTGGGCCCAGCTTGGCATCAGAGGCTCCGACCAGCTCTGGGAGGGGGCGCAGGAACACCTGACTTATCTATGCCCTGGATTTATTGCTTTATTAGTACTTTCAAGTTTTCTTTATGAATGTAATAAAAAGAAACTTCAATTTGTATTCAAGAGCAGGAGAACTCTGTATTGAAATCAATAGAATTGAAGGTTGTGGGTACTAAAAATTTTTCACTTTGGTCCAAAGATGGTCTAAGTTGTAAAAGATTAATTTGAGCAAAGTCAACTTTTATTAAAACTTTTCAAAACCATTTTTGATATAGATCAGAACTGGACACGCCTGAAATCTGTCACTGAGATGCACAACCCCAGATCCCTGCAACTGGAAAGTTGCCTCTAGTCTGAATAGCACTGTACTGGAGATCTCAACCGAACTCTTGAATGCTGAATAGACAAAGATGACCGAGATGATCAATATGGACAAAGTTGATCGGGGAAGAGTTTATGGCTGAACTTCAGGATGAAGTTGCCTACATATCCCGAAGATGGGAATCAAGCCTTACGTAGTTCAGGCTCGGGTTCGCTCGAGTATTTTCACTCTCCTTTTATGCTCTAACTTTTGCCAAGGCCGCCCTTTGCAGGTTTTCAACCTTGTGAGCTCAGTTTTTATAATTTCAAAATTTTCATGCTCTAACTTTTGCCTAGGTCGCCCTTTCGGGTTTTTGGCCTAGCGAGCTGCTTAGGGGTAATATTTCTTCAACTTGTCCATGTTGATCGGCTATGAGAACTCTAGGCCATCTAGGTCCATCAGAACGACGGCTCCACCTGACCAGATAGACTTAATGATGTAGGGACCAGTCCAGTTGGGTTTGAACTTGCCCTTAGGGTCATGGATGGGAGCTCGATTGTCTTTGAGCACCAAATCTCCTTCTTTCAAATTCCTAGACTTAACTTTCTTGTTGAAAGCCCTGGCAATTCTGCACTGATAACCCTGAACATGGTACAGTGCTTTCAGTCTTCTTTCATCAAAGAGCATGAGTTCTTCGAATCTGCTCTGCTGCCAATCTGCCTCGGCTATCTGACACTCGGCCAATACTCGCAACGACGGAACCTCAATCTCGATAGGTAGAACGGCCTCCATCCCATAGACTAATGAATATGGAGTCACCCCAGTAGAAGTTCTAATTGAAGTCCGGTAACCCCATAGAGCAAACGGCAGCTTATCTGGTTAGTCCCGGTAGGTCTCCACCATCTTCTGCAAAATGTGTTTGATGTTCTTGTTAGCAGCCTCGACTGCTCCATTGGTTTGCGGCCGATATGTGGATGACTTATGAAAAGCCACATTGTATTTCCCCAACAAGTCAATCACTTCCTTCTTGAAGTGGGAACCATTGTCTGAAACGATCTCATTCGAGACCCCATAGCGACAGATGATATTATTCCTGATGAACTTTACGACGTGCGAAGCCTTCAGGATGAACTCATGCCCATTCGACCCCTTCAGAGTGACAGCCCCGATCACATCGATTCCCCAAACTGAAAATGGCCATGGCGAAGTCATATTGTACAGCTTCGACGGTGGGATGTTCATGCGGTTTGCATGGATCTGACATTTGTGGCATCGCCGAACAAATCCGATACAATCCTCCTCCATGGTGGACCAGTAGTAACCCTATCTGAGGATCTTCCGAGCCAACATTACCCCATTCATGTGCGCTCCGCACTCTCCTCCGTAGATGGCCTCCATTAAGCGCTTCGATTCTTCGGCATCAACACACAGCTTATGCATTCCCAAATGACCTCTCTTGTACAATTTACCCCCACAGATGATGAACTGAACGACCATTCTTCTGATCGCCCTTTTGTCCTTGGCATTTGCCCCTGGTGGATATGCCTCTTTCTCCAAGCAGTTCCAAACGTCATGATACCAAGGGTTCTCGTCCTGAACCTCATCTATGGCAGCAATTGACTCATAAGCTGGTGCAAATTTCTGGTCAATGATAATCAGACGCATCCGGACTCCGAACGGGATGTCTATCATGGAAGATAGAGTTGCTAGTGAATTTGCGAACCTGTTGTTCTCTCTTAACAGATGAGCGAAGTTTAGCTTCTCAAACCGAGGAATTAGCAAGTCCAAGGTCTGGTGATACATTATCATCTTTTCTTTTTTGACTTTCCAATCTCCTTTTGCTTGAGATACAACAAGGTTCGAGTCCCCGATGACGTCCAACCATTTTGCCCCTAGTTCCAGGGCTACTTCTAGACCGGCAATGCATGCCTCATAATTTGCTTCGTTGTTTGAGAATTTGAACCGAAGTTTGAATGCTAAAGGGATACGGGAATTGTCGGGTGCTATCAGTAACACCCCTATCCCATACCCATGCTGGTTTGACGTTCCATCAAAGTACATCGTCCAAGTTTCATCCTCGATGTGCAAGATGGCCTCATCTGGGAATAAGTACTCAACTACTTCACCTCCCTCCACTGGATGATCGGCTAAAAATTCTGCTACTGCTCTCCCCTTGACTAATTTGAGTGTCACATATTTCAGATCGAATTCGGAAAGCAACAGCAGCCAACGGGCTAGCCTACCCGTAAGTGCTGGTTTCTCAAAGAGATATTTGATGGGATCCAGTCGTGAAACCAACATTACGGAGTGAGCTAACAGGTAGTGCCGCAGCTTCTTGGTAGCCCATACCAAGGCTAAGCAAGCCTTTTCCAACGGTGTGTGGCGGGTTTCATACTCCAACATCTTCTTGCTTAGATAGTAGATAGCCCTCTCTACCTTGTCCTCAGACTCTTGTGCGAGCATGCAGCCCATTGTAGTCTCAGTTACTGAAAGATACAAAATCAACGGCTTCCCTAGCTCAGGCGGTGACAGCACAGGTGGGTTCTGTAAGTATTCCTTGATCTGTTCAAAAGCAGCTTGGCATCGGCCGTCCCATTAGAACTTCTTTCCTTTCTTTAGGAGACCAAAAAGTGGTTCACAAGTCAAGGTTAATTTTGATATAAACCGTCTTATGAATTGCACTTTACCCAGAAAGCCTCTCACCTCCTTTCAGTCCTTGGTGGTGGCATTTCTAAGATGGCCTTGATTTTGGAAGGGTCGACTTCGATACCTCTCTGTGTAATCAGAAACCCCAGCATTTTACCTGCTGTAACACCGAACGTACACTTCTGAGGATTCAGACGCACCCGAAATTCTCTGATCCTTTGGAAAAACTTTTGCAAGGCGGTGTAGTGGCCCTCTCTTTCTTTGGACTTGACAATCATGTCATCCACGTACACCTCAACCTCTTTGTGGATCATGTCATGTAATATTGTGGTTGCGACCCGTTGATAAGTAGCCCCAGCGTTCTTCAACCCAAACGGCATCACTCTATAGCAGTAAGTACCCCACGGGGTGATGAAAGAAGCCTTCTCTCGGTCTTCGGGTGCCATTACTATCTAATTGTAGCCTGAAAAGCCATCCATGAATGAAAGCAACGCATGCCCCGCTGTGAAATTCACTAACTCGTCTATGTGCGGCAAAGGAAAGTCGTCCTTCAAACTGGCTCTGTTCAAATCTCTGAAATCCACGCATACCCAGATCCTGCCATCCTTCTTCAACACTGGAACGATGTTAGCCAACCAAGTTGGGTATTCGGATACCAGCAGGAACCCTGCATCAATTTGCTTGGTGACCTCTTCCTTAATCTTGAGAGCCCAGTTCGGACGAATCCTCCTGAGTTTTTGTTTAATGGGTCGGGCCTCGGGATCAAAAGGGATCCGGTGTTGTACAATATCAGGATCGATTCCAGGCATGTCTTCGTAGGACCACGCGAAAACATCTTTGAAATCTTTTAATAAAGCGACTAAGTGCTCACGTTCCTCTGAAGACAACGTGGACCCGATCTGGACCAGCCGCGGGTCCTCCTCAGTACCAACATTAACTGTAGTGATTTCATCAATTAAAGGTTTAACAAATCTTTCCTGCTCTTGATCAATTAAGCGTTGCAAAACCGGAGGAACTTCTTCCTCGTCGTTTTCAAAATTTTGAAAGTCCTGATTCAAGCAATAAATCAAAGGCACAAAAAAGTACTCAGAAACCACAGCCACATCATTCTCATTAAGCATTTCCAAATCGTCCGATTCTTCGGTTACAACAGACTCAAAAGAGAAAGAAAAAGACGACCTGGACAAGACTGTGGCATCTGGGTTGTCACCCCCAGGAATACTGGACTCAGACTCAGAAGAGTTGGAATTTGATTTCGACTCCACAGACTCGGTGGAATCAGATTCCGACTCACTACCTGACCCGGTGCTGCTTGACAAAAATCCCTCCTCGTATTGCCAAATGAGAAAGGGTGCGATAGATGCATCCAAAATAGTTGACGATAGGCCTGCAGCCGTTTCATTCCCAATCATGGACACCGAGAAGTTATCCTCCAAGAACTTCTGTACGATCAAAGGATCTGAAAGTAGACAAGCCAGTGCTACCCCCATTTCAATTTCAGCACTCTCGGAATCCACTGCCTTATACTGCTCAACCTCAGCTGATGGGTCTGTCTGCTCCTCGGCAACGTCATCCCCAGGTAACTGCAGGTCGAAGAAGATCTCAAATCCTGGCACGCGCTTCCTCTCCACGTTCAGCCATGGTTCCGGAAAGCCGCAGAATGGAAAATCTTCCCCCTCCTAGACGAAGCGTCCGTTTAGGGTACCATGAATGGGTCGGTGCATTAGCTCGTAAGGCTTCCCGGCCTTCTTTGCTCTGGCTCTCCCGGCCATCTCCTTGCCTTTCCTTACCCAGTCCTCTTTGGTGGGCAGATAACCCAAACCAAAGGTATGCGGGTTGTGTGGCACTTCGACCGATACAGCGACGCCCTTCGGGCCACTCTTTCCCAATCCCATCCCAGGGACGTGTTGAAGCTTGTTCATGAGGTATACTGATTGTGCACTGACATAAACACCCTCATTAACAGCTAAAATGTTCTGCACGACCCTGGCCTCAGCTAGAGTAAACCCCGATAAGAACACATCCTCCGTGCCGTGTTCGATTTCCAAGACTGGTGTAGACACCTCCGGCGGCAGATGGATTGACGAGTTCCCAAAAACAATAGCTACCCCCTTCCCGTGAGGGTTCTTCAACATCTGATGCAAGGTGGAAGAGACTGCCTTCACTTGGTGCAACCACGGCCACCCCAAAAGTAGATTGAAGGTCGCAGGGACATCCAAGACATGGAATTCAATGTTGTGTTGTCCTGGACCAACCTAGGTCTGAATTTTGACAGTCCCCATCACCTCCCTGCTCGTGTTATCATAGGCTCTGATCACTTGAGTAGTTGGCATGAAGTCCGCGGGCTTCAACCCAATTGCATATGCCATCCTTGACGGGCACACATTGATGGCGGATCTCGTGTCGACAAGAATCACTAGCACCCACTTGTCTCTACATTCCACAGAGATGTAGAGGGGTTTGTTATGATTTGCGCCCTCAGGCGGTAGTTCTTTGTCCGAAAAGGTCAACGTCGGGGAACCTCCTCCCGGGAAGACCAGTCCAACTAGCTGTTCTGGTGTGGTATCTATGGAGAGTTTAGCCTTATCCATGGCAGATGGGACAGCCTGTCTGTGTACTCGTGAAGCCATAAGCAGTCCCCAGATGGAGATGTTTGCTTGCATCTTTTTCAACTGTTTCAACACAGCCTCTTCTTCGAGTTGTTTCTCCTTTTGCTTCTCTACCTCCTTATCCTTCCCAGACGCCTCCGGTTGGTCTAGGTGCGGGAGCTTGAAATACCGCCCGCTTCTGGTCATATGATCTACTTCACCGATGTACCAGGTATCGTCTGGTTGATTGCTCTCCCATTCCTCATCCGTGTAAACAAGACATAGATCATCGTCCTCCCACCACATTCCATCGCCGGTACGGACATTTGTCGGCCTGTACAAAAATCTGTCCTTATGTACGCAACATTTTCAACCCCCACATGAGCCTTGGCCTTTCTGGCTCTCTCGGATTCTTAAAACCCTTCTTGTCCCAACTGCTTCAGTGCAGTTTGTTGTCAATTTTCCCTGCATTCACAATGCCCAAGTCCTGAGCGAAATTCTTGGCACCGGTGCTATCTAGCGATGTACTCTGATTTCTAACCCTTCCGACCATGACTGATGTTCTTGCCCCTGCCGGGCCCTGTTCTGGTTGGAACTCTTCCACAACATTCGGTTGATCATCCAGCCACCCGGTAACCCCTGTTGATTCCTCAAAATCAAACCAGTTGACTGCCGCGTCCCCTGGATCTTGTTCATTGAAAAACTGGAAGTTAGCAAAGTCCTCTTCTATAGCCGCCAAATCATCTGTCCTCTATTCAAATCCATCCCCCTAGATCACATAAAGCTCTATCCTTGCTGGCAATTCCACACTCGACCCAACCTGGCCTACTGACAGAATGTAATCACTCGGATTAGATACCCCCTCAGCAAAATTCCCAGACTGCTCAGACTCTGTCTCAACAACCCCGTTCTTCTCTGAAATCTCCCATGTTCTGCCTTCGACAATCACCACCGTTGGCTCAGGTTGGGTTCTGGAGATGTCCAACATGCATAAGTCAGTGCTGTCGGGAAGGAACACCTCCGGCTTGGGTAGGTGAGAAGGAGTGATATAGATGCTAGGATCGTAAGGCACGACCCCAGTCTAGATAAAGTTAATGCGTTTGGGAGGTGGAGCTTGGTTGTGTGGAGGGAGAGGGTTGGTTGTGACATTGGGTTTTTTTGGAGGCACAATCACCTGTTTGTCAACGAGATCTTGAATCTCATGACGCAATCTAAAACAATGGTCAGTGTCATGACCATATTCCTGGTGAAATGCGCAGTATTTAGCTGGGTTATGGGAGGGGGGAAGTGGATTTGGCAGTGGCTTCGGCTCCAGAGGCTTCAAGTGCCCTTTTCTGATTAAAACCCCCAAAGCCTTAGACAGGGGCATATATAATGGGGTAAAGGTTCTTTGGCCTCGAGGTTGGTATTTGGTTGTTTGTGTGTTGCTTCCGGATGCACCGGAGAAAGGCGTAGCTGTCATGGGTCTCGAAGGGGTGGTGGTGACCATGCTTACTTCCGAAGCTCTAGCAGTTGCAACACGACTCGTGCCAGTATGGTTGTTGCGGTTGAAGGTTCTTCTGGGTTGCTCCTTGTCATTATCAATCAAGCCCTACTTCAAGGCATCTTCGATCTCTACCCCCATCTCGTGTAGATCTGAAAAGGTAGGGGAGGGGAGCACAATCATTTTCTGCATCAATTTGGGCTGGAGGTTGCGCACAACCATCCGAATTTGATCCTTATCCATCGGCCTAATGGTCATCATTGAGGCCTTGGCTCTCCAGCGAGTCACGAAATCAGAAAAACTCTCCTTAGGCTCTTGCCTTGTTGTCTCAAGATCACGGGTTGTAATCTCGATTCGCGTGTTATAGGAGTACTGCACAACGAAGGCCTCGGCCATCTCATCATAGTTTCGTTTGACATCATCTTCTGATTTTGCGTGCGGATAAGCGGCCACACGGCGAGGTCGGCCAAATAATGAAAGCTTCTGCGGTCTGGTGAGGCCCATCGGCTGTAGTATATCTGAGAATAACCGGAGATGCACCGTGGGATCCCCAGATCCGCCAAAGCGGTCGATTTGTGGCATTTTGAACCTATCTGGCAGCGTCACAGCCACGTCGGTATATCCGTCCTCAATGTCCAGGATAGACTTTACCCCTTGGGATTTCTTAAACAACTTCTCAAGGTTGCTCAGTTTCAATGCTGTAGGATCCACCTCAAACTCGAAGGGGGAGTCCGGTTGATTGATAGGAGTGGGTCCTTTGGATAGTTGAGGTAGGAGTGGGGGCGGAGCCAGCCCTATTGGGATATCTATGTCCTCCTGGATATTCTGGACATTTGGCGGGATATTTTGGACGTTTGGTGTGTCTCCGGGTAGCGGGACTCTTGGTAGGAGAGGAGCTTGATGTGAGGCTGATGTTCCGGCCTGCTGCTGTAGCCGGGTAATTAGCTCTGCCTGCTGGATCATAATCACAGCCTGCTGTTTGGCAAATTCCGCTTGACGAGCGGCGTCCTCCTGCATAAGTTTCATACTCTCTTGTAGCTGACGCATCATTTCCTCCATTCCTGCCATGTTCTGTTGATCCTGCTGACTGACTGACTGGTATATCTATCTCTATGGCAGAAACTGAGACCTCGGTCCGACTATCCACTAATGGGGTAGACCACTGCTCTGGCAACCTCTACTCGGATACACTGCATTTTTTCAGCCTCCATCTGATAACCGGGAGTAGAGAATGGAACACTGGTTGCCCGTCGACCAGATCCTCAGATCGATTGAGTCGGCGACCTCTTGTCCAGAATGCTTGGGGAATATCTGCTTGGTCTGAAGCAATTGTGCTAAAACTACCTAGCAAAAAGATAAATAAAATGATAAGGAAATAACCAAACAAACGGACAGCATAACAGCTTTAAAATAAACACACAACACACAGTTGGGCATCACAGCACACAGTTGATAAGCTGAAAATACACTGTTCTCAAGTATCTGATCATTGTCCCCAGATCACTGTCCCCAAAACTGAATCTGATACCCGCAGATAACTGATTCCCAAAATACTGAACTGGTGCTCGCAGGCCTGATGCCTAAACTTACAAACTGATACATACATTCCTGTAGAGACGCACTCTAAAAGCACATAACAGATAAGTGAGAGCCAAAATATCCCTATGTTGGGGTAAGGTTTCCCTGTCCTATTTTGTCAGGAACTAGGGTTTAACTACGCACGCAGCGGTTTCAAACAACCTATAATCGGGTGAGCAACCTGTCCTAGCTTGGAATGGTCACTATGGATTCCGAATATGCACTAGGTCGAATGGTCAAAAAGGGTGCCCCGGTAAAATCGGAGTTTGTGTTCCCATACTGGCAGAGCCCGTAACCGATCAACCTTATGGCACGTAGCCTCAGGCTAACCGCTCAGGAATAGCGGATGGCAAACACGGTGTCCTAGGCACACCAATGCAAATGCAATGTAAAGAAACACATAAGTGTAGTCAAAACAAGATATCATGAGTTCGAGTCAAGTTCTCTAAATCCCCAGCAGAGTCGCCAGAAACTGTAGACGTCCCCAAACGTCCCGGGGGGAAATCCCCCGTTTTGTTCATTGTGCTTACTATAGTTCAGGACTCAATGTCACAGTCCTGTATCTAATCTCGCGGAGTGCAATGTAAGACCGATGAATCATGAAAGAGTCCAAATCCGACAAATCGTTTTTGAAAACAGATTTTTTGAAAAAAGTGCCAAACATGCTTTGCCAGATATAGAGTCGCCACCTAAATATTTTATTTTTGGGAATTTAGGAAACCCTGACTCGTGCCTAAGGCCACATGTCCGTCATCACCAAAGTTGCCTCGGCTCGGGAACTTGGGTACGATTGGGGAAGGTCACTTCGTGAGCACCCGCGCTCGCCCGATCAAAGATCGGCCTCTACTAACCATGATGTCGAGTTTTGAAAACATTATGTGTTCTTATTCCGGTTATTAGCCTAGATTTACTATGTGATGCGCACAGCATACAAGTATAGACTGGATCGCCTGAATTGGAACAAAACATTTCATGTTTGTTTATTTGAAAATGGTTTGATAGTACTACTCGCAAGTAGGCTAAGACGTGGATTTGCCACCCTCGGGTGGCTTAGAAAACATGATTTTGCCACTCTCAAGTGGGCTTAAAACTCGCAATCGATGAATTGTTCCAATTCAAATAACCCAACCTTCACCCATAGGCATTCAGGCAGTTATATCACATAAGCACATGGCCTCATGGTAAGCATGCTATCATGGCAGTCACTCACACACATGCAAGGATGCTAAAACATAAAAGCTTACCTAGTACTCCGAGCCAAAACAGAAGCTAGTTAGTAATCAAATACATGATCCTAACTATGCTGAAATGCCTAATGCAACACATACAGGAATGCAACTAAGATAGGCTCGGCTATTCTAAGATGGCAGGTGAAATGCAACAGATAACATGTATTTAACTCGGAATTGAAATACAATGCAGTTGGTATAATGCGCCGAGCCTGGTGCATGCAAGACAGAATGGATGCAAACATGCAAGCATAAGTATGCTAATTGAAACGTGCCCTAAACTAACCATCATAAGCTGGTAAATAAAAGGGAGAAAGACGTGGGGTTGGAAGACATACATCACACGCACGCACACTTATTACAAAATTGCCCTCCTCGGAGGGTCCGAATACACAACTGAATGAATAACGAATTACAGCTAATTATTACACAATCCAAATTAATTAACAGATTAACTAAGAAAGTAAATAAATTGACATGCAAGCTAAATGAATGGACTGCCTCTGCTCTTGTCTTGAATGATGATGTATGCGTGCTCAAGTCGCCTTGTCGGTAAATTCCATCGCAATGCCTCGCCTTGCCCTTGTTTGCAATTGATCTCAGAAAATTACACAAAGCTCCAGAAGGCTGAAACTCCACCTTGGAAAGGCCACCGACCAGTTATTAGCATGGGAGACCACCTGCCGACCACCCTTTGTGGTGGAGACCAAAGTGGGTGGTCGGCCTGCCAGAAAATCTGGTCAGCCGACCAGTTTCCACCTCTGGTTTCTGGTTTTTCTGCAACAAAGGCAAGAGAGAGAAAAGGCAATGTATTTTCAACAAATGTGTGCATGACCACTCTCCCCGTCCTTGCACAAGCTCAAGGGAGTGTAATCCTCGATCCTCGTTCCACCATCACGCATCTCGATGCATGATGGCCGAGGAGTCGAATTGCACGACTCAATGTGAAATAAATGCACATGAAAACACAACAAGGACTAAACTCCATCATGGGTAATCTGGAGTGTCGACGAACGAGAATTGAGGCACGTTTCGTCACTTTGAGTACGAAACGTTCCTCGTTTCCCATGTTTGGACTAACCCTACTCCAAACACAATGCAATATGCATGACATGCATGAATGCAACTCTAACATGCAACCTAGATGCAATGCCACTGAATGACGCAAACATGCAAGGGATGAAAATGCAAACATGCACCTAGCATATACAATGCTAACACTACATGGCATGCACAATGCTCATGAACTATGGCATACTCAATGCGACTAACAACCTAGCATACACAATGCGAGGGATGACATGGCATACACAATGCTAACAACATAACATGCACAACACATTGCAACATGGCATACACAATGCAAGATGGACTTAAACCAATACGAGTGGACCTTAGCCACACTCAAATCAGTGGCCATATGATGAAAATGAGACAACCGAAATACATGCAAACATACACGAATGCAAAGAACCGATCCTAAGGCACAACATGCAACTCTAACAAAGCATGGCAAAGGATGAAAGATGGCATAGAATGGAACATGATTCAGCTCTGAAATATGATGCGCAATGGTCCCGAATCATGCAAATATGTCACCCAATACATGCTAGATGGCTCGAATACCGAAACTAGTGAAGTGCATTACACTGGAGGTACACAAAGCAGTGCACAAATGGAAAAACCAACCCCAAACAGACCTTAGGCAGGTCCAAGACAGTAGGAGAATGGTCTAAAATGATGGCTCAAGATGCATGGAAATGAGGCTCATTCAATGGTCCGAAAACAAGGCAATCATGCACAACTCTCGAACGCATTTAAAGAGTGGAAATCATGGGTATATGGCATACATGTAAGCTCTGAAATATGATGTATGATGGCCTCAAAACATGGAAACACCTCAGTATATGCATGTAATAAACCTCAAAACTCAAAGCTAGGCATGGATATTGAACTACAAGCATGCCAAACAAGCATCATTCGATCATGAGACCCAAAAAAAGAGCTAAGGTAGTCCAAAACATGCACAAAATCAGTTTAAGGCATGGCCAAAAAGTGCTAACATGAAGGGCCAAAACAACATGCAACATAGGCTAGTAAGCATGGTTTACCCTACATGTATATGAAGCATTCGAAGGACTACCAAACCAGCCAAAAAAAGAAACATGGCATGCCAAAATATGACCAAAAACCCACTGGAACTCAGTCAACACATGCTAGAATGAGGTGCTCCTTTGAAAGGCTATGCAAGGGGTTACTCTACACATGCAAGATAGACATCAAAAATGGAAAAACCACCTCTGGAAAGAGGTTATGAGGGCCCTATAACTCATTGAAAAGGGCCTGAAATGAGGCTAGGAAGCATGCAAGTAAAAGCTCCTTTGAAAGGCCATGAAGAGAGTTACTCTACACATGCAAGATGGACATTTAAAATGGAAAAAAGGGCTCTGGACAGAGCCTATGCAGGTCCTAAAACCCACCAAAAATGGCCTAAAACATGCTCAAGAAGTGTGCAAATATGGACTCCTTTGTAAAGCCAACAATGCTAGTAAACAAAACAAGGGGTGAGAGGGTCACCCCTCTCTGATTTTGATGCTCAAAAACACATAATAACCACTGAAAATCTACTGGATTTCAGTGGTCAAAAGGGCCAACAAAGCTCAACACAAAGGCCCTAATGCATGGCTTAAAACAAAGGGAAATGAAGCATGCAAGGGGGTAGATGACCCCCAACAGAAAAGTGGTCTCAAACAAACATGTTAAGAAGCTCAAAACAAGACTTTTTTCAGTTTATGACAAAGCTCTAAAATGCTTGCAAATAGGGCTAAAATATGAAGCAAAATAATGCTACAAAGAGGGAAATAGAGAGTTACCCTTGTAGTCAAGAGAGCCAGCAGCTTCTGGACCAAAATAGTAAGCTTCAACCTCTGAAAAGTAGCTCCAAGGTGCTTAGAGTGATAGTGGAGGTGTTAGGATAGGAGGTGTAGTGCAATGGTGCAAGAACAATGGAGCTTTTGAACACAAGAGAGAGATATAGAGAGATAGATATATGTATGCCTTAACCAATTTTCTGAGCCCTTAAAATGGAAGAGGACCTCTTCCTTTATAGAGGAGAGGGGCTAAAGCTTCCCTTGGAAGCTAGAAACAAGTTTGAAGATCCTCCATACACGTGTATGGAGGATGCTGCAAATGCCTCCCAGCTGGCACAATTGGAACACACTCAGTGAGAAAGAAAAGAAGAAAGCTGGCCGACCAGTTCAGGTGGTCGGCTGACCACTCCCCCTGGTCGGCTGACCAGTTCAAAAGGGTCAATCATCAAAAGCTGGTCGGCAGCCCTGATTGGTGGTCTCCCAGGTGAAAGCAGCTCAGTGGTGGTATGGGAGACCAGAAAATGTGGCTCAAAAGTGAGGGAGACCACTTACCTGTCAAGAAAAATCGGCCGACCGGGGAAGGGTGGTCTCCAAGAAGAAAAGGTGGTCTCCCACCCTTGCACCACCTTCCTAACAATGAAAATAGGGTCCACGCCAAAAATGAACCTACACCGATGCAAAACGAGGGTTCGGGGGCCAAAACGCGTAGCCGGGGACCCTGAAAACTGACTATTAAGCACCGGAAGTGGCGTGCGACCACGAAGGTGGTCTCCCGGGCCACAGTGTCCCTCTAGAGAGAGGAAACAAGGTGTGTGCCAAAAATCGGAGCAAATGGAGAAAGTTAAGCGGTCCCGAACCAAGGCGCGCGGCCGACGGCTCCGAAAACCAGAAACTGGTCTCCAAATGGGAACAGTGGTCTACGACCACGAACTATAGCCTACGGCCACTAAGAGATGGTCTACGAGACCTCTCCCTCCCTTCGGGAAGAGAAAACAGAACCCGGTTCACAAACCGAGGCAAAGCACAAAAGAGTCCCGAGGTCCGGAGGCAAGGCTCTCAGCTGCGACTCTGAAACCTCAAAACGAGCACAACATGCGCAATCACCGAGTGCTCAATCGATGACGTCTGAGTCTTAAGGTCGGTCAAAAATGAGGTGTCTACAGCTAGGGTTTTACTATGCACAACAAATGGCTTCACATAATCCTGCATTCGGTTAAGCAACATGTCCTAGTTTGGAACAGTCTCTATGGTTTCCAATATGCAACTAGGCCGATTGGTCAAAAAAGGTACCTCTGCAAGACCACCTAATATACCTCACACCTAACACCGAGAAGTGAAAGAAGGATCAAACGGTACAGCAGTAGTCCAAATCCAAGGATTGTGTTCTCAACGTGGCAGAGCCCGCAACCAATCAGCCTTTTGGCAAGCTTTTCCAAGCGAGCCTCCAGCAAACCATTCAGGAATAGCAAATGGCAAACACTGTGACTTAGGCACACCAATGCAAATGAAAATGCAAAGAAACGCATAAGTGTAGATAAAATGTCATATCATGAGTTCGAGTCAAGTTCTCTAAATCCCCAGCAGAGTCGCCAGAAACTGTGGCTCGCCTTTTTCATGCCACCTTTCGGAAGGTTTGAAAGAAAGGCCCACAGTTCGAACTCCCATGGTTCTAAATCTAATCTCACAAGTGCAATGTGAAACTGATAAACACCAAAGAGTCCAAATCTGGCAAATCATTTTGAAAAATTGATTTTTAATCAAAAAGTGCCAAAATTGGACTACTTTGCCGGATACAGAGTCGCCACCTAAATGTTTTATTTTTGAAAAATTTAGAAAACCCTGACTTATGCCAAAGGCCACGTATCCGTCATCACCAAAGTTGCCTCGGCTCGGAAACTTGGGTACGAGGGGGGAAGGTCATGAATTGAGCACCCCCGCTTGCCCGATCAAAGATAAGCCTCTACTAATCATGATATGATTTTTTATAAACATTATGTGTTCTTGTTGATTATTAAGCTAGCTTTACTATGTGATGCTCACAAGCAAGTATAGACTAGTTTGCTCAATTTAGAACAATTAACTCATGTTTGTTTGTGAAAATGGTTTGAATTTGCCACCTCAAGTGGGCTTAAAGATTACGGTTTTGCCACCAAACATAGTAGGCTTTAAACATGATTTGCCACTCAACAAAGTGGGCTTAAAACATGCATTTGTTGAATTATTCCAATTCAAACAACTAGCCTTCATCCATAGGCATTCATGCAGTTTAGCAAGTAAGCACATAGCCTCATGGCAAGCATGCTAATCATGGCATCACTCACACTCATGCAAGTATGCTAAAGCGTAAAACTCACCTAGTACTCCAAGCTAGGAAAACGTGAGTTAGAAAAATATGCATGATTCCTAACTATACAAGATGCCTAATGCAACACATGCAATATGCAATTAATAGGCTCGAATACTAATATGGCATATGAAGCAATTTGAACAACATGCAATTAAACACGTATTCAAGTAAGATATTTAAATGATAATGCAGTTTGAATGATGCGCTGAGCCTCGATGCATGCAATACAAATGAATGGATGCAAGCATGCAATATGCTAATTTGAAACATGTTCGTAATCTAACCATCAAAAACGATTAAATAAAAGGGAGAAAGACATGGGTTGGAAGACATACACACATGCACGCACACTTATTACAACATTATGCCCTCGCAAAGGAGGGTCCGAATGAATAAGCTAACTAGCTACGCTAATTAAGCTAACTAATTATTACAAACCAAATTAATTAACTACTCTAGCTAATTAATTATTACAAACCGAAACTAATTAACTAGTTAAATTAACTAATTAATTACAACACTTTAATTAGCTATAACTAATTAATTACAACATGTACTTGATCTAATGCTAATTAGCTAATCTCGGGAAGTGAATGATGCATGCATGCTCCATTCTTTCACCCGAAAAAGTCACTGCCTTGCTGCTGAATGCCTCTGTTTGCACATATGGACACCAACAAAGCGGCCCACTTTCAAAACACCTCTACTCCAATTTACCAACACACTGTGCAAATTTCATTGGTGGCCGACAGGGGGCCGGTCGGCTACAAATGGTGGCCGGTCGGCTACCATTAGTGGCCGGTCGACCACTAGTGATGGCAGTCGACCACTGCTGATTTGAATTTCCTTGCTACAACAGAGAGCAAAACAGAGCAAAAGAGTATATTTCTCAAGGGTTGTTTGCACACTTTGCCTCTCCTTTTCATGGGGAAATCAAAGGAGGGACAAGCTTTGGTTCACAAACCATCAATGAAGCAATTGATTGCATGATGGTTTGTGAAACCAATTATGCAAGTTCAATAAATGCGCAACAAGACCAAAATGTCCATCACCCTATCATGCATTATCAGGGGCAATGGAGACTAAGGAAAATGGCACATTTCATCACTTTCGAGTATGAAATGTTCCCTTTTCCTTGTGTTCAAATTAACATCCGATTTGAACACATGCAATGGAACCCAAAGAATACTTATCTTGTCTCTTTTACATCTCAATTTTGTTGACATATTTTAAGTTACCAATTCATTCTTTACCCAATTGTCCATTGGTGAGTGTCTTCTAATGGAAAGAGGGCTCAAACCACAAATTGCTTTGGGCATGAAAGAGGCATTACATTGTTGGTAATGAACCCTCTAAGGGATTAAACCATTAGGTGTAGCACCTCCATTTCACACTTAGGCAAACAAGTGGTTTGAAACCACTTTCAAAGCAAATCAAAAGTGAAAAATTGAGGGGGTTGCAGAGATTGTAAGTGCTGAAAATAAGGTGGAAAAAGCACCAAAACATGCAACCAACTCATACCAATGCTAGTTAAAGCCTTAAAACACTAAGCTATTGAAGGAATTAACAGTACAACCATGCCATGCAGGGCTCAAATAGCCTAACCAGCCAAAAATAGAGTTACAACAATGGAAAAAAGAGCTTAAATCATACTGGAATTAAGCTACAAATTGCTAGAAAATATAAGCTAACACATAGAGCATGTTAAGCTAGTAAACAAAACACAAGGAGGGGAGGCTAACCCCTCCAATTTTGAACTTCAAAATATGATTTTAACCACTGAAATAGCTCTGAAAATCAGTGTTTAAAAGCTTTGAAAAAGATCATGCAAGGGTGGGAAACACAAAGGCAAAGGCCTCCATAACATGGTACAAAGAAGGGCTATCAACCCCTCAACCTTTAATGGCTTTAGGACCCAAGCTTCAACCCAAAAACACAGAGTTTTTATAGCCCAAAATCAGTTGGAAAACATGCTGGAATGGAGACAATAGTAGCTAAAACAATAAGCTAAAGCATGGGGTTACACTACAACTGTGCAAAACAAGACTCAAACAAACTAACCAGCCCAAAACATAGCTAAAACAGGCTATTTTAGAGGCCAAGACATGCTGGACTTGAGCTAAGTTAAGCTAGAAAAACATGCTAACATGTGAAGCTAACTAGGCATGCAAAGAAGATGTAAGGAGGGGAGGCTAACCCCTCCATATTTGGACTTCAAAATAAGGTTTTTGCCATTGAAAAACCTCTTAAATTCAGTGGTTAAAAGGCCCAAAAAAGTTGGTTTGAAAGTGATGATAAATGGTACAAAAGCTTTACAAGCAAAGAAGCAAGAAGGGTGAACCACCCCTTAACTAAAAATGGACTCAAACCAACACTTTTAGGCCACAAAAACCGAGTTTTTTACAGTTCAAAATCCTCCCAAAAATAGTTTGAAAAGATGGCAAAACAAGTGTACAAAAAAAGCTTAAAGGACAAGTGTTATACCTCTTGAAGCAAAGGACAATTCTAGGCACAAATGAGGCACTAAATCAAGCCAAGACCACCTTCCAGAGCTCAAAGAGGGTCCCAAGTAACCTCAGCCCAAAGATAAGCAACTTTGGTTAAGGGTTGATAGGCAAACTAGAAGTATATCTCTGCTTGTATGCACAAAAGTTCAAGAGAGAAAAATCTATTGAGAGAGAGAATTGTAGAGAGAGAGGATTGTAGAGAGAGAGGCTCCCAAAATTTTTCCAACCTTGAAAACAATAGGGAAGGTCCTCTATATATAGAAAAAAGAGAGCTCAGGTCGAAAATATCAAAGAAGGGGCAGCTGGAGCAGTGTGAAAATAGATGGAGGAAAATATCTGCACAAAAACTGACTTTTGACACCAGTGGCCGACCGGCCACCACTGGTGGCTGAAAAAAGTCACCCTTGGATGACACATGGCCGAAAAAATCCATTCATCGCCGACAAAGCCCATTCATGGCCAGCAAACTCCACCAGTGGCCGGCCAGAAAAATCTGCTCTCTAGGTCCAACTTCAAATGGGCATATCTTCTTCCTCCAGACCCCTTTCCAGATCATTCTTGAGTCCAAATTGAAGCCCCAGAAGTAAGCTTTACAATGGTGGTAGCCTCACATCAAAGTTCCAAGTGTGAAAAAATATATGCTTATTTCACTGAAGACTGCTCAATTTTGGTCCTAACCGGATTCATGCCTAACTTCTCCTCAGCTAGTTTTCTTCTCTCTCCTCCAATTTTCTTCAACTCCAAACCTCTAAACAAGATTTTTTAAAGATTTTTTCAAAGAGTTCACCTCTCTTTCATTTATTTCCACTTTGTCCTTGCTCGGTTTACCGAAAAACGCAACATTTAATGAAATGCGAGCCTTGGAACATCGTAGAAACTTTTTCAAAAATATTTTGAAAGAGAGGGTTTTAAGGTCTAAAATCATTTTGGTCAAAATAGTTTTGGTGCAAAATGAGATGTAAGGTTGGGATTTGGAGCTCTCCTTGCCAAAGAAATCGAACCTTTGCATAGCACAACTTTTATCACCAAATAATCAATCAATGGCGCCCATGTCTGAAAGGCGGTCAAAAATGGGGTTTCTACATTTGGCCCCATTCGAACGCAGCTTTTTTTCTCAAAAGTTGGAAGAAAGACTTCATTTGCTCTGAGGACCTGATAATGAAGTAGTTTAGTGTTGCTGCCATTCTAGCCAATTTTTGAAGTTCTTTGGCCTTCTTCGGTTTAGTGACCATGTAACCCAAGAACTTCAATGTTTCTACCTCAAAAGTGCATTTTGAGGCATTAAGGAGAAGTTGATGGATTTTCAAGATGCTGAAAACTTTCTTTAGATCTGCGAGATGGTTTGTTGCAAGCCTACTTTTGATCACCATGTCATCTATATATGCTTCCATAATCTGTCTGAGCTGTTCTTTGAACATTCGAGTCACCATCTGTTGGTAAATCACTCTGGCATTTTTAAGGCCGAATGGCATTACCTTGTAACAGTAGGTGCCTCTAGGAGTGATAAATGCTATTTTCTCTTAGTTTGGGCCGAACAGAGGCATCTGATGATAGTCGCTATAGGCGTCTAAGAAACTCATCCGCTCATGCCCAATCATTGAATCAACGAGCTGATCTATATGTGGCAAGGGAAATCTATCTTTCGGACAAACGTTGTTGAGACAAGTGAAATTGACACAAACTCTTCATTTGTCATTCTTTTTATTCACTACAATTGTATTAGACAACCACTACGGGTACTGGACCTCCCGAATTGCCCCCTCTACTAGGAGCTTATCCACATCTACAATCCTTTGCTTGGTATGCTCAGCGAGGATATTACGCTCTTACGGCCTGGCCAAGATGAACGATTGACATTGAGTTTATGGCAGGCAAATTCAGGATCTAGGCCAGGAGTGTCGTAGGCTAACCATGCAAATGCTTCTATATTTTCCCTCAGCAAATCCAACAACTAAAGTTTCTCATCAACACCAAGCGAGGTACCGATAAGAAAGTATTCCTCAGGGTCACCTTCATCCACTAAAACTTTCTCCAGATCTTCTACTATCTTTTCAGCTGGGGTTCCTCTGACATCCTCTAGTATAGGTTGATCTGCTTCATCAACCGTTTAAACCCGATTACAAAGCTATTTGGTCTTCATGGTAGCCATGAAACAGTGCTTCGTTATAACTTGGTCCCCCGAGATCTGCTCTAGTCCATGATTTGTTGGGAAATAGATGAGCTGGTGATAGGTTGAGATGAGTGTTTTCATCTGATGAATCCAAGGATAGCGTTGTAAGGGAATGAAGTGTTCACAACCAAAAATTCAATATGAAGAGTCCTTGTCCCAACTACTACAGGTAATACTATCCTGTCGAGTGGCTATTTGGGTTGGGAATTGAAGCCGACCAGTGGTGTCATCGATGGGGCAAGATTCTATTCAATAAGACCGAGCTTCCTGAACAAATCATAATACATGATATATGTAGCACTACCCTGATCCAGTAGGACTCATTTCACATCAAATCATTTTTCAATCCCAACAGTAATAATCAATGCATCAATGTGTGGATGTTGAATTCCTTTTAAATCTTTCTCAATAAATGAAACAGTACATGAGGGAAATTTAGGTATTATTCTAACCTTTTTCAGTGTAGGACCGACTGACATTACTTGCTGAAGCTGTGCAACTTTTGTAATTTCTTCTTAAAGTACTTCCTACTGCTCAATACTAGCTGTGCCATGGATCATGTTAACGACCAATCGATGAGGTGTTCAGCATCTTGTTGTAGTGGTGGGTTCTCTTGTTTGGTCACGATCTTGTTTGGATTGACGTACTCTTGGAGGTGCCTAGTAACTACCAATCCTCCAACTGCTGTTTCAAAGCTTTGCAGTTCTGAGTCATGTGCCCCCTATCTTGGGGATAGGTACACCTCAGCTTTTGGTTGCATCGAGCTAGGTCTCCTAACATCTTGGGTGGCCAAACAAAGTATAGTTCTCTTGATTTTCTTCATGATACAGTAAATGGGTTCCTTGAACACTGTGATAATTGCTTCGTGGGACTTAGATTTGTCTACCTCATTTACCGCAACTTCCCGGGGTTCTTTTCGATCTGCTCTTCGTCGGTCTCCCTGGTTCAACTGCTCAACTGATGCCACTTCAATGGGAATCTAATCATCTTCAAGACGAGCATACTGCTCAATTCTGGCTCGTAAATCCTTCAAGGTAGTGGCTGGGCGCTTGGTAAGTGATGCCTTAACTTGCTTTCTAGATGCCAACCATGCTTGAAAGACATTATTGCCATTTGTTCGTTGTAGACATTCTTCTCCAATTTGTTATATTCTTCCCAGTACCTTATTGCATAGTTACGCAGTGTTTTCTTCTTTTCTTCCGGAGGCCAAACAAGGTGTTTGGTTCCTTTGGGATTTTGGTGTTGAAAATAAATCTGGCTAAGAATTCTTCAAAGAGTTGTTTCCAATCACAGATCGATCCAGCAAGGAGCCAATCGAACCATCGGAGTCCGGACTCTCCCAGGTTCGATGGAAAGACCTTGCACATCAGTGCCTCATTTCGGCTCCACAGAGACATCATCTGTCAGTAGTGGCTAATGTGTGTTAATGGATTCGATTTCCCATCATATGGCATGAACTTCGGTGGGGTGAATTTCTTAGAGGGTTCCATAGCTTCAATGTCTAGGGAGAAGGGAGAGGAGACAAGCTGATCCAATCGAGTGCTCCTCGATGAGCAGTAGCGATCAAGATCCTGAGCTTCTCACTCCTCCTGTTGCTCATTTTCTTTGTTCTTGATCAATCAGGTACAGAGATCTTGAGGATGAGGAGGATACTCCGTCTGTCGGATGACCCTTTTTTGCCTTTTACCCCTCTTCCGGCATGAACCACGGGTGTGGTTGCCTCTTAGCCCTTCTCTCTGATATCACTACCACGATAGTTGTTTGCCCATTACCGTTTCCTCTCTCACTGACGTCACCCTCGACTGACCACCACTCCTGCGCTGCCTTTCTCTCTCTCTTCTAAATACCTACTGGAACATTTATTGCCATCGCCATCATCAACATCAACATCCATATGCTCGCTCTCCATCACTCTTCTATTGTTCCTCCTCGTGATGTTTTTCAGTGGAATCGTCGTTGGTAGTGGCAGGAATAGCAATCACCGTCTACGTCACCATAGCCTCCATGATATCCACTAAATCTATATTGTTTCCATTTGAGAACTGATTCGATCTCAATGAAGCAGACGTTCAAATCTACAACCGCCTTTACCACATCGCCTCTACCACCATCGCTTTCGCAAAGTCCAGATTTACAACTACCGTAGTTCCAGTGTTTCTTGCAACTCTTTAAGGGGTTACAATCTCAGCTCAATCGTTCACAACATCATAGACAAGTACGTTGAATTGAATCAATCTTGATTTTTTCAATTTGTTTAAGTTTGGTTTTGATCTTATTATGCTTTCAGATTTTTTAGGGAAATTTTTGACATAGCAATGACGAAGATGATTTGAGGGGAGATTAGTGGGTTGAAGTTATCTCTTGGGAGCCAAAAGCTTTAGTCTGTATCTTGGTCACCATAGAGAGAGAGAGAGAAAGAGTCAAAAAATGGATTATGGAGTTTTTTTTTTTTTGTTGAACAGATCTAGTTTCTTTTTCTTTTTCTTTTTTTTGTATGTGTATGTGTTCAGCAACTCCAACCGTGTCCACACTGAAGGTCCTCGTCATCCCCAACCCCGATTTGTGTTAGATCTGTTTTTTTTTTTTTTAATTATTTTTTTAGATTTGAAATCAAATCTATTCAAAAAATTGAACAGGTAGTAGATGCGAATTTGAACCGACAGATGGAGGTTTTTCGGAAAGGAAATATCAACCGGCGTTGTTGAATTTGAACAGATAGATAGTATGAAGAGAGAAAGATTTTTAATAGATAGATTTGTTGTTGTTAGATTTTCAACAGATAGATATTGTTTTGTTATTGTTGTTGTTAGATTTTCAATAGATAGATTTGTTATTGTTGTTGAATATATAATAAAATTAGAGTAGATGGATTTAAATAGATAAATGAAAAAATTTAATATATAATAAAATTTGGACATATATTTGAATAGACAAAGAGAAAAAAATGAACAAATAAAAAAAAAATTGAATAGATAATAAAATTTGGACAGATATTTGAATAGATAAAGAAAAAAATTGAACAACTAGTCAAAAATCTTTAATAGATAAATATAAATTTAAATAGATAGAGAAAACTTTTGAGCAAATAGATATAAATTTGAACAGATAGGAAAATTTTCAATAGACAAAAAAATATGAATAGATAAAAAATTTCAACAGATAGAAAATAATTTAAACAGATAGTCAACGAAAGTCAACAGATAAATTAAGGGGTAAAATTGGAAACAAAATGTCCTTCAAAACTAACAAAAGAACTTTTCACCAAATTATTTTACAAATTGTGGATTTCTCGCCAATAAAAAATATTCACTGGACCTAATACCTTAGATACCTTTAAGTTGGATTTATCACCAATTTTCTCTATTCATTATATTTAATCTTTTAAATAAATTTGGTGTAATTCTATTTCTACATATTTTTATTTTTTAAATAAATATAAAAATAAAAATAGAATTAAATAATTAGAATCACTTTTAGTTTTATAATAATAAGTCTATTTCTAATTTAACTATTATTTTTAATATCATGTTTATTTTACTATCTTATAATTTAATATACATCATATAAAATCATTATATGTTAATTACACTTTTATAGCACAATAGAACTAAAATATCAAAATAAACAAATAACTTAACTAAATTTATTATTTGTAAGTGCTCAAGTAACACTTTTATAAAATGAAAAGGTTAAGATTATTAAAATAAATATTTTAAATTTTATTTTAAATTAAAATTATTCTTTTGTAAAACATATCATCATATAAAATATCATTACATTAATTAAAGTTAACTCCATTATGATTTTATGTCAGATATCATATTTCTAAAAGTGATCTACATACACATATAACGTCTAATTTGATATTGATTAATTAAAATAATAGAACTCAATACTTTTTTTATAAAAAAAAAAAAAAAAAAAAGTTTTTGAAAGATAACTTAACAAATGTCGAATGATAAATAGTGTAGAGTATTTTTTTAAAGAATAATGATTCATTGAAAATGATTATGTTTGGAAAGAAGGTTTTGTGGCTTTTTTGGCTAAAATAGCCACAAAAAATAAAATAGGCTTTTTAGCCCAATAAGATAAAACATCACATCCAACACATAATTATTACATTCTTTCTCTTACAAAAAAACAAAAAAAACCAAAAAAGCCAAAAGCCCTTTCCAAACCAAGCTTTTTAGCCCCAGGCTAAAATAGTCCAAAAGTCAAAAAGTCAACCCACTTTCCAAACGAGGGCACCTATTGATGTTTCTTGAATAATTTTTAAATAAAAATTTTGAATTTGTAGCATTATTGATAATGCACCTTCATGAGCTCTATCAGAAAATATACACAAAAATAATTTGGCTGGAATAAAAAATTTATAATCATTATGATGTGTCACATAATTAATCAAACCCATTTGAGAACTGAAATTATTAAAATTATAGAGATTTTGTACCTAATTTCCTCTTAGGACACTGTTTATAATTTGAATTTGTAATTTTTTATGCATCAATGTAAATAACTCTTATGATCTTCCTGATATAAATATAAATCCTACCTTTGAGTTAACCTACCTTAAACACTTTTTCCTGTAATAAAGTACTTAAATATTGTCATATAAAAGTATTATAATAGATCATAATCAAACACCAAGCATAATTAAAGACTCAATGTACCACTAGACATAACAAAAAATGTAAGAAATTAGTAAAGACTTTTTTTTATTAATAATCAAAATATTACACCATGAATTATAATCAATTCATAATTTGTATAATATCAAAATTTCTGTTATTTTTATTTTTTTAAGAAAAAATTATTTTGATACAAGTGAAATTCATGATTTTTGGTAAATTTAATTAACACAAATGAGGATTTAATTTCAGGTTGAGAATATACCTTCTTTTTTTACTTTAAAAGAAATTGTTTTTATTAGCCTTTTATATAGGATCATACACAGCGAAATTTTTTTTTATAAGCTATTAACAAATCTATTTGTATTTAACTTTCACTTGTTAAAATTTTCTACAAAAAAAATTAGGACTCACAATCAATTTTTTATTTTAAAAAATAAATTCACGGGTATGTCACATACTAGTTTATGTTATATAACCAACTAAAAAATTTATCTATGCTAAAAATTAAATTGATCCAACATCAATTGTCATATTATTAGATCATTTTTATCTATACAATCTACATGTTCTTAAAAATTTATCACCTAGTTGCTATAATATATATGTAATTTGATCATGTAATTATTTGTTTGATCAACCTAATTTTTTGCATGCATGTTCTTCTCACCTTGTCATATGAGATGAACGGTTCAGATAATTGACATGAGTACAAATTAGTCTCATAATATGCCAACTTTATCTGTGAAGTTAAGATATTCAACGTTAGCAAATATGAATTATGAGAATCAACTTCTCCCATTAAAACTTGTACCTTTGTTTGGCAATATTGCCACGGTAGTATGTAAATTAATTGGCAACATGCTCCTATGTTGTATTCATTTTCTGTACTCAAATAAAAAATGAATGATAAATTGGTACATCTTTAGATGTCCCATTTTAAGTTAAAATAATTACCATTCCATTGTCACAGATGGTTGAACGTGTTTTGACATTGAAATAAGTTCTTCCATCATCAGCAACAATGGTGGTGGATGAGGATTCAAATCCTTTATATTTTATAGTGTCGTAAAATGTTTCCCTTCTATTTTTGTGATGGGAAATGTTATACAAACTGACAAACATTTTGTCATGCAACAATCAAACTTTGGAAATGGAAACAAAACTTGCTTCAATGATATGATAGGCGTCACATTAGTAAGTAAAACAAGTCTATAAGATATATCAAATCATAAATGCCTAATACTATCATCCGATCTGGATCCACCAAGTCGATCAAGGTCTAAAGTTGTTCTAGTTCTTATGGTTGTAACAAAAACTCAAATCCTACCTTTTTACCATGGAACAAGTTTGAAAACAGAGACAAATATATCAGTTTAGCCAAGAAAAGAAAAAAAGAACGACTATTACTAAATATCCAACAACCATATAGAAGGCAGAATGAAAAAATTCGCCGAAGGACCCTCGGCTTAACCCTAAAGCTTTAGCGATAACCTTAGATGGGTTTCTGACATTGTGTCTTTGTCAATCTTGCCCTTTCCGGTTCCTATTCAAAGGGTAAAAATTGTTGTAAGTTATAGAAATACACAAATGTATATTGAAAAGATAAAGCAGGGTGACAAAAAGATATACACATTTAACGATTTTTAGGTATTACATGTGCACTTACCACGAGAAGATGTGGTAGGCCACGAGGAATGGTTATCCCATGTAGAGCGACTCCAAATGCCATCAAATCTGCATGCTTTCATAATGTGTCGAGAAAATTACGTGCCCGGATAGTGAGTCTTCAACATCAATGAGACGACTACGGAATTGTGAATCCATGCGAGCAAATCTATATTCATATTGTGGACTGCTTTATGCGGATCTACATTTGCATCGCAACTTGAACCTCGCCCGATCTCCAACAAAGTTATTCTCGGCTTTGAAGTGCATGATATCGATATACAACTTGCTCGCCTCCTCCTAAGCTCTTGGAGTGGTCGGTTCAATCTCCTTATCTTGTTAAATGCCACAGTTATGGCAATACCAAATCCAATAACAAACGATACCCTTGACATGAGTGAGACGCCGATGCCAGCGGTACAAGCAAACTTTCCTTGGAGGAGCACACTCCCACTAATAAATCCCAACATCGGTTGTGCAATCGATTCCAAGCGAGCTAATGGCATCCTCGGCCCTCTTTTCAAGATCAACTTCCTCTAAGTGCATTTGATTTCTCATCATCTCAAACGCTTCAATAGTATGTCTTTGTTACGGTGTAACCCTACGTGCGGGGATCCGACATTATCTGCACATGAAACAAAAATCTGATTACCATTGTGCCTTCCACATGTAATATTCACAATAAGGATTAGGTATTATCTTACCTATCCAATATGAAATATTATTCTCTTTATCCTACCTTACGTCGTGTTTGTTTCAATGTAATAAGGATTAGGTAATATCGGCCCTCTATTGATATAAATATATTATTTGCTTTATCCTACATTATGTCATGTTTGTTATAATGTGAGATAAAGATTAGATATTATTTTGGTTAGGTAGAGATAAAGATTAGATATTATCCAGCCCTATGTATATGTCTAATCACGCCAGCACTCGTTTGGTTTTGGGAGCTTCTGATTACATCTCTTAAATTCTGATTACATCTCTTAAATTTTTCACTACACTCACCTATTACATTTAACAATATTTCATGAAGAATCTCACTATATGCAAAAATTCGAGGCCCCTAGTGGTCAAAATAGGTTTGACAGAGGCCCCATCCCTATTAATGTATAAGAGCAACTCTGGCAGAGGCCCTATCCCTATTTTTTATTAGATATTTGAGAAGTCCCAAAATAGGAGCGGCTACCATTGCTCTCCAATTGTGGTGAGCTACGGTAGAACTCCAAAAAATATATATTATTTTTTGGCCAATGGATCTGTCATCCAGGGTTCTCTCTTCATTAAACCATCTCCAACCGTGAATGCCTACGAACATAGAGAGAATCCTAGATGATAGATCCATTTGCTAGAAAATAATTTTATATTTTTTGAGGTTCTATAGTAACTCCCTCTACTAGTCCTATTTTGAGGGACCGCTTTAAGGAAGCTGTTGAAGTCCTGTACTTGGGTTAGGGCTCCACAAAATATCCAGAAAATAGGGATGATGACTCTGCTGGAGTTGCTCCAAGTACTCTCCAACTACATTTTTACACTAGAACAAAGGTAGACCTTTTCTAATAAAATAAGTTTTTTTAACAAACAAACCATTTCGAATAAATAAATTGGAAATTTACATTATTAATCACACAAAATCACCCTCCACGGCCAACAATACACTTAATGACAACAAGAGTTAATTCAATTTTAGGTCCTCAAAGTTTGAGTTATGTGTTTATTCTGGTCAGAAATCTTTTAATTATATTAATTTAGTACCCAAAATACAAAATGTGTAATTATTTGGTCCCAAGCTTGATGCCGTTGAAAAATAGTGAATGAATCAAGGGTATTCTCGACAAAATATTAAAAGTGCAAGCCAAATATTAAAAAAATAACATTTTTTAGTATACTACCAATCAAAATTTGCCACAAATTATTTAAGGTGAGATTTACCCCACCTAACTACCCTCTACAAAACATAGCCACCAACCCACCATTACTAACCTCCAACATCACTATAAACCACCACCTTCCCCACTATTGATTGTCGCCTCACAGAGCCACCACCTTCCTCATCATAAACAAACACTACCATCAAAATTGCCACCATTACAACCAGAGAACACCTCTAGCACCCACTATCACAGCGCTCCACTAAGAGCACCACCAACAACTACCATTAAGACTGATAGAATAGTAAAGGAATATGAAGGTGAGAGGGAAGTTCAACAGTGGTGGGTGGAGGTTTCGAAGATGGTGGACGGAAGAGATTGTAAACACAATGGTGAGATAGAGGGGACAAATGGCAAAGATTTCAAAAATGTATTTAGGTCTTGTAATTAAATGTAAAAAAATACTCCTAATTGCATCACTATTTTTGGATGGTGTCAGGTTTAGGGAACAAATAATAAAATATTTTGTATTTGGGATTAAATTGACATGATTAAAATGTTCAAGATGAGAATGACATAGAATGCATCACTAGGCAGGCTTCTGATATGGTTATAGTGGGGTATTGGAAAGAAATAGATTGTCCAACCAACGTTTGCCTTCCAAAGACCCTATAATTGGTTCATGTTCCCAAATTTTACTCTTCGCTTGTAAATTATTGTGGTCATCGAGAGATTAAAAAAATAAAAAAAAAAGACTAAGAAAGAGCCCAATAGTTGGAGGGCTTCTTAAGGCACCTTCAGCCTTATCAAAGTCATACACAAAAAAAAAATAATAATAACAATAATAATAATTCTCTTTACACTCCTAATTTTGTTACTTTTTTACAATTCTATCCATATTTAAAATTACCAGAAAGTACCAAAACCCTAAAAACCAAAAAAGAAGCCTTAATTTTCCTTACACCCACCCCTTACCACCACCTCCATCTGCAAGCACCACCCCCAGCCCTTCCCCAGATCCCCTTCTCCATCGCCACACTTCTCCTCTTCATCATCCTCTTCCCTCTTCTTCTTCTTCTTCTTCTTCTTCTTTTTCTTTTTCAGAAAAACCTAGGTCTCTCTCTCTCTCTCTCTCTCTCTCTCTCTCTCTGTGTGTGTGGGAAGTTGCATCTCGAAGAAAAAGGAACGGGTGTTGGGTCATGACGGAGACGGCTAGAGGGGCTGGGTTGTGGCAAAGAAGGATAGTTATTCTCGGTGGTGGGAAAATTTGAGGGGGTTGGTTACGATGGCTACAATTGCCAATGAGGTACAAGAGCGTGTTTACAGTTGGGGAGGAGTCATTGGTGCAAAAAAGAGTCACTAGTGAATGAGGAAGTCGCCAGTAAGGGAGAAAGGATGGGCCTTGGCGGTTGGGAGTGGGATAGAAATAGGGTTGAACGAATAAGGGGTGTAATGAGAAGTAAAGTTAGGGATAAGAGTATAGAAGGATTTATGAGGTGTGTGAGGAGATAAATAAAAAATTTGAATTTTAGAAGGTAATAGAAATAGTTGTATCAAGGGAATTTTGTGGTGTAAACAAAAGCTCACATACATTGGGGACCAAAAGTGTAATTAACCCTAACAATAATTACAATAGGTTTTTTTAATTAATTTTAGGATAAATTACACTTTCACAAAGTATTAATCGTCTCACTTTGGTTGTTAAAGAAAAGATTCTCTCACTTTGATCTCTCAATTATGTGACCAAAAAGACCACATAGTACAAAGCAACCTAGAGTCAACCCAAAGTAGATCCATACCTAGGAGTAATCTAGGGAACGTGAACAAAAATTTTAACATAAAAAAAGAAAGCCAAACCAAACCAAACCAAGCCTTGAGTCCCATCAAATGGGATTGGCTACATGAATCCTTCTTCTCTACGCGGCCCTATCAAAGGCCATTTCGTTAGTCAAATTAAGTAAATTCATATCTTTATTTACAACGTTAGCCAACGTTAATCTAGACCTACCCCGTCCCCTAATACTACCCTCTACCGTTACAGTATCGCATCTCTTCACTACTGTCTATGTTGGTCTCCGTTAAATGTGAACAAACCATCTCAATCGATTCTCTCTCAACTTATCTTCTATTGGTGCTACTCCTACCTATTCCCGAATACACTCATTCTTAATTCTGTCTTGTCTAGTCTTGCCACACATCTAACTTAACATCCTCATCTCAGCCGTACTCATCTTATCTACATGTTGTTTCTTGGTTGACTAACACTCCGTCCCATACAACATCGCTAGTTTAATAGCCATTCTATAGAACTTACATTTTAGTCTAGTGGGTATTCGTTTATCGCACAGTACCCCAGACGCACTTCTCCACTTACACCATCCCACCTTAATCCTATGGGCCACATCCGCATCAATCTCCCCCGTTATTGTGATAATCAGCCCTAAATAACGAAAATATTCACTCTTAGGCAGTTCTTGGTTCTCAATCTTCACTACTCCTCTGTTTTCATTATTACTGGTACTAAATTTACACTCCATGTACTCTGTCTTAGTTCTGCTTATCCAGAATCCTTTCGATTCAAGAGCTTTTCTCCAAATCTCCAACTTTATGTTAATTCCTTCTCTAGTCTCATCCACTAGCACGATATCGTCTGCAAAGAGCATACACCATGGCACGTCATCTTGAATATTTCTCATCAACTCATCCATAACTAAAGCAAAAAGATAAGGGCTTAAAGTAGATCCTTGGTGTAACCCAACAGTGACAGGAAATTCATTTGTCTCTCCAACAGGCCATCTAATAGTGGTCACCACCCCTTCATACATGTCCCTAATCACATCAATGTAACCTTTTCACCCCTTTCTTCTCTAACACCCACTATATTATATCTCGAGGCACTCTATCATATGCTTTCTCAACGTCGATAAACACCATATGAATGTCTCTTTTCTTTTCTCTATACTTTTCTATTACTCTCCTCAAAAGATAAATCACTTCCATTGTTAACCTGCCAGGCATAAACCCAAATTGATTCTCTGACACCTCTGTTATATCTCGCAATCGGCGTTCCATCACCCTCTCCCACACTTTCATTATATGACACATTAGCTTGATTCCTCTATAGTTGTTGCAATTCTAGACATCTCCTTTATTCTTATATATTGGCACTAAAATACTCTTTCTCCACTCATCCGGCATGTTCCTAGTCAATAAAATTTTGCTAAACAACCCAGTCAACCAAGCAACCCTTTTTTTACCCAAGCACTTCCAAGCTTCAATAGGGATATCATCGGATCTTAAAGCCTTATTTGATTTCATCTTCTTAAGTGCAATCTCCACTTCAAAGTTCCTAATCCTGCGATAAAACCTATAATCTTGGTTTATCGAATTACTAGCCATTTCTTCCCCTATTATTGTACCTCCATGTTCCTCATTTAATAGTTTCTCAAAATAGTTCTTCCATCTTTCCTTAATCTCTTCATCCTTCACCAATACCTTAGAATCTTCGCTCTTGATGCGCTTAACTTGATTAAAATCTCTTGTTTTCCTCTCTCGTATCTTAGTAAGTTTGTATACCCTCTTCTCTCCCTCTTTACTATCCAGTCTAGTGTATAAGTCATCATAAGCTTTCAACTTCGCCTCACTCACTACTTTTTTGACCTCCTTATTAGCCAATCTATAGCTCTGAAAGTTTTCCTCAGTTCTATCATTCTGTCACTTTTTAAAGCACTCTTTTTTTTTCTTAACTACCGCTTGAACCTCTTCCCTCCACCACCAAGTTTCCCTAGAGCTGGGTCCCGTCCCTTTCGATTCTCCAAACACTTCCCTTACAATTGGCCATCGAGTTCCACATAGTATTAGCATCATCTTCTAAGTCCCAAGTACCTTCTTTATCCATTCTATTCTTAAATATTTCTAGTTTATCCCCTTTTAGGTCCCACCATCTCGTCCTACGACGCCCGCTATCCTTCCTAGCTTGGTATTGCCCTCTAAACCATAAATCTAGTACCAAAATCCTATGTTGAGAGGTCAGGCTCTCTCCAGGAATCACCTTACAATCATTGCATTGTAGGCGGTCCACTTTTCTCACTAAGAAGTAATCTATTTGGCTCTTACCTGACCCACTCTTAAAAGTTATCAAATGCTCCTCCCTCTTCTTATACATAGTATTGGCCACCATCGTCGAAGCCAGCATAAAATCAAAGATACTCTCTCCAACCTCATTTATGTCATATACTTAGTAAACAAAATTTGCAAGCAACTGTATACTTTTCAAAAACCAAATATATGATCCATTAATCACCACCATTCTCTTTCCTTACCTCTACCACCTCTCTCCCTTATGCACCCATCCTCTTCCACCTCTATTCCCTCCACCAACCACCACCCATCTTATACCTACCACCAACCACCACCCCTTAAAACTACACCACCACCTCCCACCACCATGAACTTACTCCTCACTCCTAACTTATACCAATCATATCCTCCCCGGCAACTCCCACCACTATGAACCTTACCTTCACTACCATCATTGGCCCTACACCACCTCCACAAAACATGATCACCCGCAATGTCATCAACACCATAGGGAATACCATCAACAACTGACAATTGCCATGAGCACCAAACACTAGATCGAAAACCACTGAACCCTAGATCAACAACATGTAGTCGTTGAAAAGAAGAGGCCTTTGAAAAAAATAAAAATAAAAACCTACAAAACCAACAATCGTTGTCCTTGATGAAGGTGTGGAGATTTGGAAGGGTGGTAGTAGGTGTAGAAGGGAGAGTTGGTGGCAGGTATAGAAAGTAATGGCTGAGTTGGGGAGTCACTAGAGATGATGAGAGGTAGTGTTTGGTGTGGAAAAAGGTTGATGGAAGCGGTGAGGGTGAGGGTGAGGATGAGGGTGATGATGGTGGCGAGATGGGTAGAGGGATGGTGACAAGGGGTGATGGTGAGAGAGATGGTTGGGGAAAATTGGTGGAGAGAATGCGAAACGGGAGGAGGCAAAACGTAGTACATGTGTTTGGGTTTAGATATGGGTCAAGGATTGGAGTTTGGGTTTGGATTTGGGTTAAGATTTATGTTTGTTAAGATGAGACATTTATTTAAAAAATACTAAAATTACCCCTTAGCCCAAAAGGAAATTGATAATTGAACTAAAGTAGGAAACAAAAAATAGTTGAAGGAGTAAAGTAACAATAATATCTTTTCTTTAAGAACCAAAATTAAAAAATCAAAAAAATTTAAAAAGAAAAAAAAAGTCATACTTCAAAGGAATTACCCTTAATTTTTTTTTTTTTATCAAACAATTAAATAAGAGGAAATGCGTTAGAACTCGAAAATAAAAGACTATATACAAAAAAGGAAATTTACATAAATATTTTTATTAAAAAAAAACAATAAAGGTAACACAGTTCAATTAAAACAATATTGGTAGGGACAGACACCTCTTAAATATATATGTATAGATTAATCTTTATTCAAATGAGGAGTGGAACCCACATTATCACATGGTGTTTGTCTTATTTCCCATATGATTGGAAAATCTTTACATAGAAAAATATAACAAGCTACAGTTAAAAATCTTTAACATGTAATTTAACATGTAATTCAAAGGTATAAAAATCTTTTTTTTTTTCTTAAAACAAGCTACAGTTACCCTTTTAGAGTCAATCAAGAGTAAGGACAAAAAATATAGAAAGAATAAAAAGAAATTGTTGATTTCTCTCATATAAAAGATGAGTGTTGTTAATAGCCCCGACAAAATTTCTTTGGACTCCGCACTTATTTTTCTTTTGAACCTCCACCTTGATCCCAACTATACCCCTACTTTTTTGGACTCTTATCCCCACCTACCCCTTCCTTCCTCCAAGAGGCCCTTTTTACACTCCTCACCCTTTCCCACCACCTCTATTATAGCAACGCCTTTAGTCACCCCTCCTCCCATCCCTTCCCATCTCTCTAGCTATCAATCCACCTCTGGTGCGACCCCAATCCCCCTCCCATTGTGATCTCTAATCTCCCATCTTTTCCCCTTAAACCTCTCCTTCGTCTTCATTTGGCGATCGGAGTTGGTGGTGTTATGATGGCTGAGGTGGCTAGGGTGGGAATAAAATTGACAATTTTGTGATGGGGTAAAATCATAATTGAAAAAATATGAAGAGGTAGATGTCAAATTTAAATTTGACGGGGCCGACAACAACACTCATAAAAGGATGGAAGAGAAAGTTGCACTTAGTGAGAAAACCCTATTATTACTCCCACACAAAGATATTACCAACTTCATTAAGTAACGTTACTGTTTTAATACACAAAAAAAACAATATTTTAAAAAGGTTTTGTTAATGGTGCTCAATTACACTACACAATGTTAAAATAAAATAAGTCCGATTATTAATATATTAATGTGTGTTTAGAAGAAAAAGATTTATTTTAATACACACCCCAAAAAAATATTTAAAAAAGGGTTTTGCTAATGGCGCTCAATAAACACTACACAATGTTAAAATAAAATAAAATAAAGAAGTCCAATTATTGGCACACATTAATTGACATAGTACACAAAATGTTTGTCACTGAGACTTGAACCAATAATCCATAATCTCAAAATTATTAGGTCAAGATTTTACTTCGTCACTCTTACACAATATTAAAATATTTATAATTTTAATATATTTTTCACACATACAAAACACTTTTACACATTTTTTAAACATGAATGGCAGTCCAAAAGTAAACAAAAACAATAAATACAAATTTGAAAAGTGTGTGTCTCTTTAATCATTCGCAGCCGAGATAAATCCAAAATGAAAAGCAAAAACATATCAAGAAAAGATAAACAGACAGAGAGAGAGAGAGAGAGAGTTACCTGACATTGTGGGCTTCGTTTTCGCCGGAGATGTAGCGCTAAACCCTTAAAACCCTCTTTTGTCGGCGAATGCAGAACCAAATAGGTTTTGAAAATAACTTGAAGGAGGTGCTTTTGTTTGTTAAAAACGACGTCGTTTTGTTTGTTAAAAACGACGTCGTTTTTTTTTTTGTGAAGACATTTGCGCCCTCCCTTCAGTCATGTTCGGAGATTCGAACTCGATTTTTATTTTTTTTGTTTTTTCAAGAGTTTCGATTCGGGAATTTCAATTGAAACATTGGGTTCTGTTTGGTTTAGTTTTAGAATTATAATTTAAGTGTAAAATTCTGATTTAAGTGTGAAATTATGAATTGAGTTTTGAAAATAAAAAATTTATTTGATTATAAGTTTTGAAAATAGGTTTTGAATTTTAAAAATAGTTTTGAGTTTGAGTTTTGGAAAAAAATTTGAATTGTATTTTGAGTTTTTGGTTTTTGAATTTTAAGTTGTATTTTGAAATTTTTTAGATTTATTTTTTTAAAATATTAAAAAATGTTTAAGAAAAATTTATTTTTTATTTTAAATACATAATTTTTATTTAAATATTTTTAAATTTTTATTTTGTAAATTTTTTAATTTTCATATTTTAAACTCAAAACATTACTCCACACTCAAATTGTAATCAAACACATAACTCAAAACTCAATTTAAAAACTATTTTCGAAATTCATAACTAAACGTATAACTCGAAACTCCACACTCAAATTGTAGTCAAAACACATAACAAAAAAATTAAAATATTTAAAAATATATTTATAAAATATTTAAAATAAAAATTATATATTTAAAATAAAAAATAATTTTTTTAAAATTTTTAATATTTAAAAAATATATTTAAAATATTTAAAAAAATAAATGAATATTTAAAATATTAAATATTTACCCTAAAAAAATAAAATTAAGAAATCTTTTAAATATTTAAAAAAATAAATTCAAAATTTTTCAAAATACAACTCAAAACTCAAAATATAATTCACAACTCACAATCAAATAAATTTTCTTTTTCATAACTCAACTCAATAGCTCAAAAAACGACTAAATACTCAAATTATGATTCTAAAAATAATTTTAAAAAATAAAATAAAAAATATTTTTAATTTTTTTTTATAAATAGAGTTTTGAAAATAGTTTGGTTTTAGAGTTTTGAAAAGAGTTTTAAATTTTTTTGATTGGAATCACAATTCCAAAAGAGAACCAATAAAAGAGGTTGTGGAATTTTATGTTTTATTTTATTTGTTGAACCCAAAAAAATTAGGGTTTTGTAGTGATTGGGGTTCTGGCAATATAATTGTGATTGCATAAAAAATTAATTTGCAGAAATTACAAACAAAAAATCTTAGGGTGTGTTTGGTAACTTTTACGTTTTCAGTTTATATTTACAAAAATTTTATAAATTGGTTTTTGTTTATTTTTTTGTTTATTTTTAGAACAACATAAACTACAAACGCATTTAGTAATTGTCAAAATGTTTAAAAAAAAATTAAAATATAAAAAAGAGTGAGAAATCGCAAATGGCGGGGAAAGACGGTGGTGGAAAGTGGTGACGGTGGGTGGTGGGTAGCTGGTGGTTGTGGGTGGTGGCGGGTGAGTGGTGGCGGTGGTGGTGGGTCGGTGGGTGGGTGACGGATGGCGGGTGGTGGGTGGTAGCGAGTGAGTGGTGGTGGTGGGGGTGACAAACGGGTGGCGGATGGCGGGTGGTGGTGGGTGGGTGATGGTGGCGGGTAGGTGGCAGGGGATGGATGGGTGGGTGACAGTGGCAGGTGGTAGCGAATAGGTGGTGTTGGTGGTGGTGGCGGGTGGTGGTGGTGGTAAATGGGTAGCGGATGGCGGATGGCGGATGGTGGTGGGTGGTGATGATGGGTGGGTGAGTGACCGTGGCAGGTGGTAGCGATTGGGTAGTGGTGGTGGTGGTGGTGGTGGCGGGTGGTGGGTGGTGGTGGCAGGTGGGTGGCAGATGGCCGGTGGTGGCGAGTAAGTGGTGGTGGTGGTGGTGAGTGGGTGGGTGATAGTGGCGGGTGGTAGGTGGTAGCGAGTGGGTGGTGGTGGTGGTGGTGGCGGTGGTGGTGGTAGGTGGTGGATGATGGTGGCAGGTGGGTGGCGAGTGGGTGATGGTGGTGGTAGTGGTGGTGGGTGGCTGGTGGTGGCAGGTGGATAGTAGTGGCAGGTAGGTGGCAGGTGGATAGTGGTGGCGGGTAGGTGGCAGGTGGCTGGTGGTGGTGGGTGGCTGGTGGTGGCAGGTAGTAGATGGTGGTGGTAGGTGGGTGGTGAGTGGTGGTGGCAAGTAGGTGGCAGGTGGTGGGTGGTGGCGAGTGGATGGCAGGCGGGTAGATGGCAAGTGGGTGGTGGGTAGGTGGTGGTGGCGAGGGATGGGTGGTGGTGGTGAATAGGTGGCAGGTGACTGGTGACTGGTGGCTGGTGGCGGCGGGTGGTGGGTGGTGGTGGCAGGTGGCTGGTGAGTGGTGGTGGCAGGTGGTGGTGGGGGGTGAGTGGTGGGTGGTGGTAGCGGAAGACGGTGGTGGAAAATGGTGACGGGTGATGGCTAGTGTTGGATGGTAAAAAAAACTGAAAACTCAAAACGGAAACACATTTTTTGTGTTTTTATTTTTTGGCCAAATTTATAAACTGAGACCACTGATTTATAAATCAAAAATTTTACCAAACAAATTTTTATTTGTCAAGCCCCATATTTTATTACTCGGATATCTTACCAATATTCATTAATTAAGTCCATTTACAAATAACATTTCATCCTTGGATGAAAATAATGAATAATTAAATATACATATTCTCTCTCGTTATACAACAATAACATTTACATACAAATAAAAGAAATGCCCTGAGGCTTACAATAAAAGAGATGATACTATTCTTTACAAAAAGATAGCACTCAGTCAAACAACAAATAAAGTAGTGCAATCCATAACCACATTACACTTATGAAATGGTAAAACCCATAGCTTGATCTTCAAATCTGAAAAGCATTCCCTGTACACATGTACAGGCAGGGGGTGAGCAAAACTCATCGAGCAATCCCATATTAAAACATTAAACGATATGCGAGTACAAAGATACTTATACATTTTCGTGAAATTATATCATGTCAAAATCATAAGGTTTTATCACATGATCTCTTAAATCCATTTTATTTAATTAACCACAACCAGTTAACTTAAATAAATAAACATGCTTCAATAATAACATGACATTCTTTTTAATCCATTCAATTATCTCATTATCAATTGAATCATTAAACAATTCATCAAATTCATTTTGATTACATGACAAATGTATCTATGTTTTATAACAATTTCCATTTCTTAATTCATAATCTTGGCTCAGAACTTGACCATACCCTTTAAGAGAGATTACATCTCATATCAACAGTACTTTCATTTCAATTGAGATGAAGACTCAAATTAAACATTTTCCCATTTTACAATAGATAAGCATACTAGCTATATCAACACATCAACAGATAAGCATATGAGCTATATCACACTTCCAAAGATAAGCATATGAGCTATATCACACTTCCAAAGATAAGCATATGAGCTGTATCTACGGAATCCATCCCCTATCTCCTCCAAAACAACATCCGGTTTAGAGGTCCATCCCCTATCTTCCCCTAAACCGTGGAGTACATCCCCTATCTTCTCCAACACAACACAATGCATATAAACAATTATTATACACATCATCAATCCATACATAAAGTTAATGCATTCTTTCAACCGTCATACTCAATGACACATTCCATAGATTAGTTTTCATTTCCCTAATCATCATCCATTGTCTACAACAATCAAGACTATCCTCCACCAATAGCCCAAAGCAGTTATTTCTAAACAGAAAATAAATGCACAAAATGGATATTATATCAACATTTCAACTAGGTGAGCGATGAATGATCCAACTACACCCTTTAATCCCATACGTTCCCAATTCCATTCTTCTCATTTCTCAAATTAATTTCACAAATTAATTCAACAATGTAATTAGGGCATTTTCCATAATTAACATTACAACCTTTTAGGTTCCATTTTCATCAATGTTTCAACATTAATTCCATTTCTCTATGCCAAACATGCATATAGATTTATTATAAATAAAACCTCAATTTTTGTAAAATTACACAAAGGCCCAAACTTTCTCAAAATTACCCAACAACCCCCAACATATCAAAATGCTAAAATTTAAAGACAAAGCTCATAGAGAGGAATAGGGTATCCCTACTTATTAAAATTACCACTTTGATCAAAATCCTCATTTAAATGCAACATGGTATATTTTCACCGATAGCCAAAATAGTTATCTCTAATATATTAATTAAAAGATAACAACATGGGTATATAATCCAACATATAACTATAATTTAGAATCTCCCATGATTCCCAACATTTAGAAACCAATCATATTTCACATTTTATCAAATATGAACAACTACACTAGTTTTCATGCCACAATCACATCCAGTAACCTCTCAAGGTCCATTTCTAACCGTGTCAGTTTTATTCCAACAAATACATTAAGTAAAATAATACCGTTAATGTCCAAGAAAATATCATTTTCGTTCCAAACTCATTCTCCAAGCATTATCCAACTATGACATCCTATTTTGATCAAAAGCCCCAAAAGTTAAACGTAATTCCTTTGTTTTCTTTACAAATGCTCTTTTGGCCACAAACCGATAAAAATTTCAAAACTAATCGAATCGAAGTCAGTTTTTATTCAAGTTAAAAGCATAACTCATTCATAACCTTACAAACATATTCCAAGTTTACACTTTTGCAATTTAGGCATCAACTTTTTATTTTTCTCAAAATTTATCTTTTAAGCAAATAAAACACAAAATTTTTCAAATATTCTAATTAAATCATATACAACTCTAAACTCCATATAATCAAGCAAAAGTGCATAAAGAAGTGTAGGAAAAATCTCTACTTAACACTTTACACAATATTCCTCAATATCAATTTATTTTTCTCAAAAATAAATTCCAAAACTTAAGGATGAGATAAATATTTCAACCTTAATTTCTCAAAATAAATTATCTAACCATATTATGATGTAGATATAATCCATACAACTATTAAATTCTATTTTCGGATTTCTTTTGCAAAATTAACAACACAAAATGATTTTTTTTAAAATCAATCTCAAAATACCAACATTCTCAACATTTCAACATAATTTTTCTTCAAAAAATTACCAAACAAAAATCTGAAAATATATCTATATGCAATACCTCTTACAATGATATATTTTCCCAAAATAACCATAATATAGCTTTAATGTAAAAATATGAAGAAAGTCCCTACCTCAAATATACAGAAAAATAAATCTGAAAATGCAAACGTTGCCCGATCATGAATCCGTGAACACCATTGCGAAGATTACGATGAGTTCTCCAACTTCCATTTACAATACTTTTGCAAAATTTCACTCTAAATACTCCCATTTCAAGCTTGAAATTTGAGCAAAAATGGTGAACATAGAGAGAGAGAGAGAGAGAGAGAGAGAGACGTTGAGAGGGAGAGGAAATTCAGCCAAAATGGAAAGTAAAAAGGAGGGGAAAGGCAAAAGCATGGGGGAGACACCCCATGTGGGTTTGGTGGCTTTCCAAAAAGAAAATGATTTCCCAAAAAAATATTATAATTTTTTTGTAATATTATTTTCAAATTTTATAATATAATTTATAAAATGGCATAATTTTTTTTTTCTCACCACAAAATATGATATTTTTATACACCACAAAATATAATATTTTGTTCATTTCACAATACATACATGTTTCATTCTTTATAAAATATATAATTTTTCACCGTATGGTACACACCATAAATTTAACTTTTAAATATTTATTATAACTCTATATAATAAATAATAGCAACTCCCAAGGTGGTTACTACCAATCATATAATTAAAAAAAGACCAAACACTCAAAACTCACTTTCAAATTCTGCTATACACTAGACCGAACACCGATCAGTCCGCGAATTTTCATAAAATAAATACTCATCAATAAATTCTGAAATTTTTACCCGACGTGCTAGATTCGTATGTGAACAACATACAAAAATTTTATAATTTTCTGAGATCGGTAACTATTTTTAAAAAATACAAAACCGAACTGTTTTCGCACAGAATTTACACAGCACTTAAATTCGAAAATTTGCTCAATCAAATTATGTACTGGCTATTTTTAAAAAAAAAAAATTTCTGGATCATTACATTATTTGAGTTTTTAAAATTTTTGTAAATATAAACAGAAAACGTAAGTGTTACCAAGCGACACCTTAGGGTTTGACCCTTTTAAACTCAATGAAAAATGGTATATGAAAAATGGTATTTTATGTATACTTATATTGAGTTTGATAACTAAAATATTATTTTTCTGTCGATTTTACTTAACAAAAATAGACGAATGATTTAGATTGAAAATAAATCAAAAGATTGTAGTTTGAATTGACAAAAATAAAAACCATGACTTATTTTGTCATAAGCCTCAAACCCTATGTTTTTTTTTTTTTTTTTTGGTAATTGTCCCAATGAATTTCTTAAAAGAATTCCTGGTGTATAAAAAAATATTTCTTAAAAAGTTCAATTTTTAATTTACACTGATTCTAATTGTGAATTTCTTAAAAAGTTCAATTTTTAATTTACACTGATTCTAATTGTGAATTTGATTTTCGGTGTAAACTAATTTTAGTATGTTTTATTCAATATAAAAATGATTTGATTTGGGGATTTCAAGAGTATGTTATAGAATAAACTAAGGGTTTTATATTACTTGTAAAAATCTGCTATTAGTGTGGGTTTTTAGAATATATATGTACATCATCCACATAATGTTACAACAGCGCTATATTCATCGAATTTGGGCTCACCAATCAATTGAACGGATGGTGGTCAACAAGAGTAACAGTCGCGGTTGACAAGGGTGACGCCAGTCATCTAGCCAGTCGTCTGGCTTACGTAATTCAACCAATTCGAGCGAGTCCAAATTCGGTGGATCAATCATTTTTCCATAGTTTTATTAGGAATATTTAACAATATCTTTTTAAATTTGAAACTGTGTTCATAGATCCCAAAAACTTGGCATGCTTGTTTATCTAATAACAGGAAACCATTCTTTATAAGTCTAATATCTGTTAAATCGGCGTGAGGAAAATGGTGTAGATGCTCAAGCAAGCAAGTTGTCGAGAGTTTGAATGACATACATGGTGTAGAGGGTCAAAAATTAAGGTCCAAATTAAGTATAGACCTAAGTGTTAAGGTCGAGGTCGCCCCTTTTAGGCGACCAAGAATGACTAAAGGAACATGGGCTAAAGCTTAAGGAAAGTGGACCAACAGTGGCCCAAAACAGGTCCCACCCGCCAAGGGTCCGAACAGACTCCACGAGGGAAAGTGTCCAAGTGAAGTTGCAGAGGCAACACTCACAACGATCAAATTGATAAGGCATTTTGCCTCAGTGCTGCCATTTCCAGTATTATCGGTTCCGTCACCATCTGAAGTTGCTGAGGGAAAGAGAAAACCGGAGCAACTAAGTTGCAGAGGTAGCACTTGTAGCGGTCAAGTTGCAGAAGTACTTTGTCGGCGCCATAATCTCTAATATTGTTAGGATTGCCATTTGAACTTGCCACGGGAAATGACTGTCGTAGTAACTACAACCGTCGCAACTAACTTGCGGAGGGAACATCCCGCCAAGGTGATAGTAGCCTTTGGAAGAAGCTTCCCCTCTACAAGTAGAGGTTAATGCTTGGTGCTGATAGCAAGCCACAAGGCTTACTGGTTGGAGTCGATAGCAAGCCTAGAGATACCAGTATACTGCGGTGATCCCGCGAAGATGGAAGCAAGGTAGCCTGAGTGTAAAGGACTCTCTTTCCATTACCTAGGTCAAGGATCTGTCTTAGTCACATAGGCAAGACTAAGGAAGCCTCCTTGGGTTTGGTACTAAGGCACAACATGGCTAATAACAGGCTTGGCTGTGGCCTTCGCCCTGAGAAGTTGGGAAGTTTGTGGTTAAGTGGCTAAAGGTAGAGGCTTCGCTGAGGTAAACATAAAAGCATAGCTGATAGCAGGCTATGAAGTCCTGAGAATGCATGTATCAACTAAATAGAACTAAGAAAGCAAGTGCAGCAGCAAGGTTTACCGCTACAAGTGCACTTGCTGAAGTTCAAGCTGAGATGACAAGTGCAGCAACAAACACTCCCGCTGCAACTGCACTTGCTAAGGCTTAAAAGGTAGTTATAGCACCAAACACTCCCACTGCAACTGCACTTGCTGAGGCTCAAAAAAGTAGTTGTGGAGGCAAACAGATAGTACACAGTACATGCAGAGAGACACATGACACCTTTAGCCTGGTGGCTCAAAGCAGAATATTCCATGTGATCCTTAGGGACACATGTCTTCTCTCTATTTGGCCACTTGGTGTCCTCCTGGCACCAAGGAAAAGTCTATATATAAGACCTAATTTCCCAAGGTCCAGAGGAGGAATATTGAGGATTTGGGGAAGATGCTGCCCATTTGTGCACTGTCATTCATTTCTTTTTAAGCTACTTGCTTCACACTCACCTAGTTACTCATCCTCTGATCATTCCACCATTGTTAGACCATTAACATAGTTTTGCCTCTCTAATCATTACTCACATTGCACCTTCCCTACACATGGTGTCCTGAATAATTGACAAAAAAGAAAAACCTTCAAAAATGTAAATATGGAAAGTTTGAAAACTATGAACTTTTGACATTATACAAATAAAATGAATGACACAGGCTGAATGAAAGGAAATGGCACACATTTAATAAAATGGACCTTTAATTTTGTTGTTATAGCGTATCAAATTGATTTCACACTTTCCTTTCCATTGAGCTGGCAGAGGCGACATTCCTTGATTGGAAGATTTGATGAAGGAAAATAGAAAGAAAATGGTAACACCTCACATCCCTTTCCATTCAAAAGCTTTGCTTCAAAGTTCAAATAATATGGATCAATAACAAGTACTTTGCGTACAAATTACTAGAGGCAGCCCCTACAACAAGGCCATGTAGAGGATGTACTGGCATGGCAGCCTAAAAAACAGGTAGCTTTTCAGTCTCATATGTGTACAAATGTCTGACAACCAGTTTTGGTAATAAATGTCCAACAAGTAATTTGGTGTGGGTGAAGTACATTTCCCCCTAGAGTTCAATTCTTTGGTTGGCTTGCTTGGAAGGGCAAATTGAAGACTATAGATTTCCTTCTACATATTGGTGTTCTTGCTGTCAATGTTTCAACCCTATGCATTTTCTGCAAATCTGATGAAGAGTCACTTAACCTTGTGTTATTGCATTGCCTAGTTGCATGGAGAGTTTGGACAGAAATTTTAAAGTGGTAGGATGTGCAAGGTGTACTACCAGGCTCAGTGGAGTCACTTCTAAACTGGTGGGATGGGGAAAGACTCAACAAAAATGAGAGGTTGATATAGAAAGCTTTACCTATTACTTTGTTGTCGTCACTGTGAAAACATATAAATGATTGCATTTTTAAGGATGTTGTTCCAAGTGACATAGGAGTCTGTGAACTAATAAAAGTCAAGACTACTCTTTGGTTCAAAGCTATGTTTATGGATCATCAATTCTCTTTGAATGATTTCATTTTCAACTTGAGGCAGATTAGATTTTGTTTGTGTAATGGTAGTGGACAAGTGTATTAAGGTTATCAGTAGGAGCCACTATTTGTTTTGTTTGGTATACCATGTTGGGGTTGCCTATTTTGGGGTCTTGTTGTCATCCTAGATGGTTGGTATCTTACCAACTTGACTTTGAGCTAGCAAATGTTTTTGCTGCACTTTTGACTTTATTGATTGTTGTCTTATGTAATATTCGACTATCATCAATAATGCTTCTTTTTTGCTGATCAAAAAAAAAAAAAAAAAAAGGGATCAACAACACTAAACACAAAAGGGTAACACCTCACATCCTAATAAAGGTTAACCTTGTATGTTTTCACCCATAACCAATTTTCAATATCCTCCAATACCCATATATCAATTAATCATACTTCCAAATAACCAAAAGATAATTTTCCTCCCATCTTTAAGAGACACATCTTTTCATGCATTTGCCGTGAGTGATGTTCCTTTCCTAGATGAGACATAGAACATAATTCTTCAGTGTCTTAGTTAAACCTCGTGATGGAGTTGCTGCAAGGAGGAACATTGTATTCATTTTCATGTGTGTATAACCATCCAGCACAAATCTCCTTTTACAATTATTGGGGTTGCAAAACACTTTGGCCAGTAAGAGACTGACCAAATCAAGTTTTCTCGACAATTTGTCCCTAATGGTAAATATGTTATATTGAAAAGAATTGGCTTTCTGGTGCACATAAAGAATTCGGCTTTCCATTGTCAGTGGATGGTAGAATGCACATAATATATTTTGCTTTGCTACTCTTTTAAAAGCAAAATATGGCATTGAAGTTAATGCCAACCACTTCTTACACACCCTTCGACATTCTAAAACACAATCAGTTGGGAGTCTACTGAGGATGTCAATGATGTGAAATCCATATCAACCATTCAACAACCATAGTATCTGAAGAAGCATAAATACTAATCAAGCTCACCAAATAAAACATACTAATTTCATAGTAGCTAGATTGAAAGAATCAAAGTTAAAAGGCATCACAATAAGATTTATGAAACATTTATAAGACCATTGAACAACCATAGTATCTGAAGAAGTTAAAATACCAATCAAGCTAACCAAATAAAACATACTAATTTCATAGTAACCAAATTGAAAGAATCAAAGTTAAAAGGCATCAAAATAAGATTTATGAAACATTTACAAGTCACTTTAGTAAAATAACATAATGTAAGGTTCCTCAAATAGAACTTGGGCATTATATTATATAATTGCTGAAATGAGCTATCTCCCTTTTATAGACCCATTTATCTTCTCAATGGACGACTAAGATAAATGAGATCCAATGGATATAATTAGGCTTCTAGAATACTCATAGGTAATATTTAAAGCACTTTTGTCTTTTCATGGACTACCATTAAATTTTCAGAATACTCCAGTAACATATTTAAAACATTTTTATCTTTACAATTGTAACAACCCCATACTGTTTACCGAAAATTTACTAATTACTGCTAAACTGGAATGCTTATGACTGATAATTGAACTAACTGGAGTATTGAACGGACTGATTGAAAATTGAAAATGAATTGACTGAGCATGTTTATGGTATCGCATTCTTATCTTTTTGATTGTTTGATTATCTGTTGGTATTTTTATGTTTAAATTGCAAATTGAAGGCCTTATCGACGGCCGAACCCAAAATTGATTGGTGTTCCATGATTAGTGGAATTTATGTGATTTTATGGTATATTTATTTAAAATGTGCTTAGGTATGATTAAACTAGATTAAACAAAGCCAATTTAAGAGTTTGCCTTAATTACAACTTTGCCACCTAGTGGGGCCTTTGTTTATTCACATATGTTGAGCCTTATACATGTAGATTAAACCATTTCCTCAGCCCTTTACTTCACTCTAGCCGACCAAGAAAGGGAGTAAGAGAGAATTGAGTTCATTTTTATGATATTGCTTGGAAATTAAGAGGATTAGAAGAGTTCTTGCTTGTTTGAGCCTCTACACTTGTAATTGAAGACTTAGGCAAGGTAATTGAATCTCCCATTGTTGCATTTAAGGTTTTCTTGCATGAGTCAAGTTAAATTGTAGAGTTAAGACTTGAATTAGTTCATACATGTTGAATTAGAGCATGATTCATGCATGCATGCTTGTATTGTTGATTCTTAAGGTGTTTTCATGGTAAAATTGTGCATGCATGTTCATAATTAGGCTTGAGTCCATGAATTCATCATGTTCTTGAAGAAATGAGTCCATTTGGACAAGCTTTGAAGGTTGAATTTGGTTTGAATCCATGCATGTTGCATACTCTCCATGTTCATGAAAATGGGTTTGAAAAATGGTTTCAATTGACTCACCTTTGGGGCTTGAATTCATAAATTGAGCTTTAAAACTTGTTATACATTGGATTTGGATGTATTTTCCAGAATTTGGGCCCAAGAGGTCGAGTTTTGAGTGAAAGAATGCTTGGTTTGAGCTTCGGAGGCAAATATGGAAATTCCAGATTTGGCTTCCTCGCTCGAGCGAAGGATTCCTCGCTCGAGCGAGCACCTTTGTCCAGGGCTCCGCTCGAGCGAGCATCGAGCGATCGTCGCACGTAAAATTTTAACAACCAGTACTTTTGCCTGTGCACAGACCGCTCGAGCGAAGGATTTCTCGCTCGAGCGAGGCCTTTGATTTTGCCATCTCGCTCGAGCGAAGGAAGGCTCGCTCGAGCGAGGCCCCTATTTTCATCAAACTTTGCAAAATGTTTTCTAAGTGTATTTTTGCATCCTCATCCCATACTAGGCATTCTTAGGCCTAGTTTAAGGCATCTTAATGAGGATACAGATGTAGAACACACCAAGGCAAATTAGGGATTAAGTTATGATATTTCCCAACTGTGTAGCTTAGTGTGTGTTCAACCTGTGAACTGTATAGGGTTGGCGACTGGGGAGACACGCTCTAGCATACTATAGCCCAAACTCTGTAAGTAACAACTGTGTAAAGATACGTTCAAATGATGATTTTCTGAACACTAAACTGAACTGTTTACTGAACGGATATTGATTACTGAACTGAACTGTTTACTGAAATGTAATTATTTACTGAATGAATGTATGTCCTCTATTTCTGAACTGTACTGTGGCATCCTTAGCACCCATCATATCGGTATTCTTATCACATAGAGATCTCGGTTCCTTTGTGGAACCATTATCATTCATCGATCGATGGCCATCATTCTCGTTAGGTCTTTAAGACCTCACTGCTTATCGCTATGCTAATGGATGTACCACATATGGTGAATAAGCATTACCGAAAAGATCAAATACTGTTTAATGAACTATTTTCATTACTGTAAGGACATTTCATTCTCAACCTCTTTACGCATTATGTTATTCACTGGGCTTTAGCTCACTGTTTATATATATATATATGTAGGTGCTCAGCCACCAGATCGGAGCTAGGAGCATGGGTTAGACTCCAGTTTTGTCAAGCCAGCCTAAGTGCCTCACTGCGAGGTTCCAAGCCTATCATGCTAAGGCTTAGGGGCGTTTTAGTATTTCCCCTTTTTTTTGCACTTTCGTACTGCTTTGTAATAACCGAATAGGTTTTATAGACTGAATGATTGTAAATATGGTGCATAACTGTTCTGTACTGAATGTTTATATGCATGAAAAATCTTTTGGCATACAGACTGTCACAGCTCATTGGACATTATTTAATTATCAGATTGGCTTCCGCCAGCCCTACTACTGCTTTTATCAGACATCATAAGGGGCCTTGGTAATCTCGGACATCTTGGCGATTCTGATGCTAAACCCATAGGGCCGGGTTTGGGTCGTGACAGAGTGGTATCAGAGCGATACTTAACCACGAGTTATACCGCACACACGTGTCCAAATGAGCTATAGGGTGTCCTAGAAAAGTAATAGGGCATTACATGAGCATGAAAAGTGTGTGGCTATGATATGATTGAGTACATGTTAATGTGATAACTGTTTAAGTGTGTAACTGTTTATGTTACAATTGTTATAACTGTTTATAGTGAAATGGATAACACAACTGCAAATGAACCTGAACCCTCATCAACTGAGGCTAGAATGGCCAGAATGGAAAGAATGATGGAATTGATAACTGCTAGACTTGAACAACAACAGAATCCATAGCCCCCACCTCCTCCTCCTCCGGTACAGCCGGAACCAAATGTGAATGTGAATGATGAGGACATAATTGCTCTCACCCACAAGTTCAGCAAGATGAAACCGTCATCCTTTCAGGGAGGCCTTGAACCGCTAAAGGCTGAAGCTTGGGTGCTTGAAACAGAAAAACTATTTGAAGTGTTCCCGTGCTCAGAAGCAAATAAGGTTTTGTTGGCTACCTTCACTCTACAAGAGGAAGCTAGAAGGTGGTGGATGTTGATCCGTGATACAAATAATGTTATGACTTGGGCTCAGTTCAAGGAGTCCTTCTTTGAAAAGTACTTCCCACAGTGCGTCAGGGACAGGAAAGTGACTGAATTTGAACAACTAAGACAGGGTACAATGTCTATGGCTGAATATGAAGCAAGGTTGACTAAGCTTGCCAGATATGCACCACATATGGTGGACACTGACTACAAGAAGGCCAGAAAATTTGAGGGTGGCCTTAATGTTGCAATCCTTGACCGAATAAGTGTTTTGAAGCTACCAACTTTTGTGGGTGTTCTCGACCTGGCATTGATGGCCGAGTCGAACGTTGCAGCAGTGAAACAATCTGAAACACCAACAACTGAATGGCATGGTAAAAGGCAGGGTTTTAAATTCAAAAAGGGCAAGCACAACCCATCGAAAGCAAGAAATGAATCACGGGTCAACAACTAGCCCTACCAAGGGAGTGGGTTCATTCCACCGCCTCCGTATGTGGCAACAAGCACAAAGGGGTTTGTCACAAAATATCTGGAGCTCAACAGATGTGGCAAAAGTGGGCCACATGGTTAGAGATCGCCCTCTGTTAGTAGCAAAGCTACACCAAGCGCAGCAGCATCAACTGTAGCACCAAAGCCTAACCCCAAAGCTACCGGGAAAGAGCCTATGAGGCAGGGCCGAGTGTTCGCCCTAGTACCGGGAGACGTGCAAAACACTGAAACTGTTGTGTTAGGTATCCTCTCTATTTGTGCTCAAAATGCATATGTATTGATTGATTCGGGGTCTACACATTCTTATGTGTCGCATGCTTTTTCGCGTAAATTGAATAGACCCTTAGAACTCATGAACTATCTGCTAGCTGTATCATCACCTATTGGGGGATCCATAACATGTGCATATATGTATCCTACTTGTGAGATTATTGTTGGGGATATGCATCTGTTTATTGATTTACTGCCATTGAACATTGATCATTTCGATGTGATATTGGGGATGGATTGGTTACAAAAGTATCACGCTACCATTGACTGTGTGACAAAACAAGTTGTTTTCCGTCCACCGGGTTTGCCCGAATTTGTGTTTAATGGGAGTGGAGTAGTACCTCCTCCGTACTTAATTTCTTCTGTGAAAGCCATGAAACTGATTAGAAAGGGGTGTAGAGGGTATTTCTGTTCTATATTGACTGTGTCTACTGATAGTGTTAAAACTGATGTGAATTGCATTCCTATAGTCAGAGAATTCCCAGATGTATTCCCAGATGATCTGCCAGGGAATTTGATTGACAGGGAGATTGAATTTACCGTTGATGTGATTCCGGGTACACAGCCGATATCTAAAGCTCCCTACAGAATGGCCCCAACCGAACTGAAGGAATTGAAAGTGCAATTGCAAGAACTGTTAGACAAGAAGTTTATTAGGCCCAGTACTTCACCGTGGGGTGCACCTGTTTTGTTTGTAAAGAAGAAAGATGGCTCACTGAGACTGTGTATTGATTACCGCGAACTGAACAAGGTAACTGTAAAGAATAAATATCCCTTACCGCGTATTGATGATTTATTTGATCAGTTACAGGGTGCACAAGTGTTTTCCAAGATTGATCTCAGATCGGGGTATCATCAACTGAAAGTAAAACCGGAAGACATTGATAAAACTGCTTTTAGAACGAGGTATGGCCATTATGAATTTTTAGTTATGCCATTCGGAGTCACGAATGCCCCTGCTGCATTTATGGACTTTATGAACAGAATTTTTAAACCATACCTTGATGATTTTATTGTGGTATTTATTGATGACATACTGATTTATTCAAAAAGTAGCGAAGAACATGAACATCATCTGAGACTTACCCTGCAGACCCTAAGGGAACAGAAACTGTATGCTAAACTGTCTAAATGTGAGTTTTTGGCTTGATCATGTTATGTTTTTGGGGCATGTTGTTAGCAAAGATGGAATTTCTGTTGATCCGCAGAAAATTGAAGTCAGAGTGAATCGCCTAGACCAACAAATGTGACTGAAGTCCGAAGCTTTTTGGGATTGGCTGGATATTACAGAAGATTTGTTAAAGACCTCTCCAAAATTGCCTTACCATTGACTTAGTTGACTCAGAAGGGGACATCATTTGACTGGACTAACCAAAGGGAATCAGCATTTCAAGAATTGAAAACCCGACTTGTGACTGCACCGGTTCTGACTTTACCTTCACGTACGGATGGTTATACTGTATTTAGTGATGCTTCTCATAAGGGTTTGGGGTGTGTTTTAATGCAGAATGGGAGAGTTATTGCTTATGCTTCCTACGCTTGAGACCACACGAAAAGAACTACCCAACCCATGATCCGAACTTGTCATAGAGTGTTTGCACTGAACATTTGGCGTCACTATCTGTATGGGGCGGCATGTGAAGTATACACCGACCACAAGAGTTTGAAATATTTCTTCACACAGAAGGAACTGAATATGAGACAGCGGAGATGGCTGGAATTGATCAAAGATTATGACTTACAGATTCTGTATCACCCGGGAAAAGCCAACACCATTGCCGATGCACTGAGCCGGAAATCCATTGGGAACTTAGCTTGTTTGCTCACCGGGCAGAAAGAATTGCTTCATGATCTTGAAAAATCTGAAATTGAAATTGTTTTGAGAGAACAAGGTGGAACAATAGCTGCTATTTCTGCCCAACCAGCCTTGATTGAAGAAGTTAAAGAGAAACAGCAACTGGATGACTTTCTGAAAAAGATCATCGAAGAAAGAGAGTCTAAGCCGAGACCGGGGTTCAAATTTGAGAACAATGTACTGAAATTTCAAGAAAGACTGTGTGTGCCGAATGACACTGAACTGAAAAGAAGAATTCTGCAAGATGGCCACAATTCAAAATTGTCTATCCACCCGGGGAATACGAAAATGTACCAAGATCTGAAACAGAATTTCTGGTGGCCGGGAATGAAGAAGGAAATCGCCGATTTTGTATCAAAGTGTCTTCATTGCCAACAAGTCAAAGCGGAACATCAACGACCCGCGGGCTTACTGCAACCCTTACCCATACCAGAGTGGAATGGGAGCATATCACGATGGATTTTATCGTTGGATTACCTCGCTCCAGGAAAGGTATGGACTCTATTTGGGTTATTGTTGATAGACTGACTAAATCTGCACACTTCTTATCTGTCAAGACAATCTATAATGCGGACAAATTGGCTGTTATCTATATTGATGAAATTGTGAGACTGCATGGAGTGCCTGTGTCTATTGTTTCTGACAGGGATTCAAAGTTTACATCGAGGTTTTGGCAAAGCCTACAGACTGCATTGGGTACTAAATTGAGGCTGAGTAGTGCCTATCATCCTCAGACAGATGGACAGTCAGAAAGGACCATCCAGACTCTAGAGGATCTATTGAGAATGTGCGTCCTTGATTTTCAGGGAAACTGGGAAAGTCATTTGCCATTGGCTGAATTCGCCTACAACAACAGCTACCATTCGAGTATTGGTATGGCGCCTTTCGAGGCATTGTATGGCAGGAAATGTCGATCTCCGATTTGCTGGGCAGAAGTTGGAGATGGGCCTTTGCTTGGGCCCGAGATTGTATATGAAACGACTGAGAAAGTGAAACTGATACAACAGAGACTGAAAACTGCACAGAGCAGACAAAAAAGTTATGCGGATGTCAGAAGACGGGACAGAGAATATGAAGTGGGTGATCACGTTTTTGTGAAAGTGACACCAATGAAAGGCCAGACTCGTTTTGGAGTCAAAGGCAAGTTAGCGCCACGGTATGTTGGACCGTATGAAATTATTGAGAAAATTAATCCGGTGGCGTATCAAGTTGCGCTCCCTCCTGAAATGGAGCATATGCATAATGTTTTCCACATCTCGATGTTGAGAGATTATCTCCGGGATCCCTTCCATGTGATTGAGCCTACTCGTATCGTGTTGAGTGATGACTACACTTACGAGGAACGGCCTATACAGATTGTAAACAGACGGATCAAGAAACTGAGGAATAAAGAGATCCCGTTAGTGAAAGTTGACTGGCAGAACCATGGTAGCGTATATGCCACTTGGGAAAGGGAAGATGACATGGCTAGGAGGTATCCTGATTTGTTTCCCCTGGATCCTGTTTTCTTCCAGAATGAAGGTAACTCGAGTTTAGAGGACTAAACTCCTTATAAGGAGAGATCAGAATAACCCCATACTTGTTTGGGAATTTAATCGACATCGCTAAACCGAATGCTTATGACCGATAATTGAACTAATCGAGTCTCGAATCTGACCGATTGAAAATTGAAAATGAATTGACTGAGCATGTTTATGGTATCGCATTCTTATCTTTTCGATTGTTTGATTATCTGTTGGTATTTTTATGTTTAAATTGCAAATTGAAGGCCTTATCGGCGGCCAAACCCAAAATTGATTGGTGTTCCATGATTAGTGGAATTTATGTGATTTTATGGTATATTTATTTAAAATGTGCTTAGGTATGATTAAACTAGATTAAACAAAGCCAATTTAAGAGTTTGCCTTAATTACAACTTTGCCACCTAGTGGGGCCTTTGTTTATTCACATATGTTGAGCCTTATACATGTAGATTAAACCATTTCCTCAGCCCTTTACTTCACTCTAGCCGACCAAGAGAGGGAGTAAGAGAGAATTGAGTTCATTTTTATGATATTGCTTGGAAATTAAGAGGATTAGAAGAGTTCTTGCTTGTTTGAGCCTCTACACTTGTAATTGAAGACTTAGGCAAGGTAATTGAATCTCCCATTGTTGCATTTAAGGTTTTCTTGCATGAGTCAAGTTAAATTGTAGAGTTAAGACTTGAATTAGTTCATACATGTTGAATTAGAGCATGATTCATGCATGCATGCTTGTATTGTTGATTCTTAAGGTGTTTTCATGGTAAAATTGTGCATGCATGTTCATAATTAGGCTTGATTCCATGAATTCATCATGTTCTTGAAGAAATGAGTCCATTTGGACAAGCTTTGAAGGTTGAATTTGGTTTGAATCCATGCATGTTGCATACTCTCCATGTTCATGAAAAATGGGTTTGAAAAATGGTTTCAATTGACTCACCTTTGGGGCTTGAATTCATAAATTGAGCTTTAAAACTTGTTATACATTGGATTTGGATGTATTTTCCAGAATTTGGGCCTAAGAGGTCGAGTTTTGAGTGAAAGAATGCTTGGTTTGAGCTTGGGAGGCAAATCTGGAAATTCCAGATTTGGCTTCCTCGCTCGAGCGAGCACCTTTGTCCAGGGCTCCGCTCGAGCGAGCATCGAGCGACCGTCGCGCGTAAAATTTCAACAACCAGTACTTTTGCCTGTACACAGACCGCTCGAGCGAAGGATTTCTCGCTCGAGCGAGGCCTTTGATTTTGCCATCTCGCTCGAGCGAAGGAAGGCTCGCTCGAGCGAGGCCCCTATTTTCAGCAAACTTTGTAAAATGTTTTCTAAGTGTATTTTTGCATCCTCATCCCATACTAGGCATTCTTAGGCCTAGTTTAAGGCATCTTAATAAGGATACAGATGTAGAACACACCAAGGCAAATTAGGGATTAAGTTATGATGGTTTCGTTTGGTTTGAATTTCCCAAAAAATTTTGGGAAAATTTCTCTACAAATGAGTTTTCAGAAAAACTCAAACCAAACAAATTTTTTCAAAAAAATTTCCCAAAACTTGTAAACCAAAAAGGTTTTCCAAACAAATCTCTCTCTCATACACATCAAATCAATCACTTTTTCCAAAACTCTCTCTCAAAATAATTTTCCAAAACATCTTTCCAAAAAAACAAACCAAACAATTTTTCGTACTTTTTATCTCCCAAACTCAAACCAAACATACCCGATATTTCCCAACTGTGTAGCTTAGTGTGTGTTCAACCTGTGAACTGTGTAGGGTTGGCGACTGGGGAGACACGCTCTAGCATACTATAGCCCAAACTCTGTAAGTAACAACTGTGTAAAGATACGTTCAAATGATGATTTTCTGAACACTAAACCGAATCTGCATCGAATGAGCGGATATTGATTCTCGAATCAATCTGCTTGAAATGTAATTATTTACTGAATGAATGTATGTCCTCTATTTTTGAACTGTACTGTGGCATCCTTAGCACCTACTGTTACTGACTGTTACTGTTACAGAGATCTCTGTCGGTTCCCTCGTGGAACCATTATCGCATCGATCGATGGCCATCATTCCGCTCGGGTCTTTAAGACCCATCACATCGCTATGCTAATGGATGTACCACATATGACCGAATAACTGCTTCGACCGAAAAGATCAAATATCGTTTAATGAACTGTTTTCATTCAGAAGGACATTTCATTCTCAACCTCTTTACGCATTATGTTATTCACTGGGCTTTAGCTCACTGTTTATATATATATATATATATATGTAGGTGCTCAGCCACCAGATCGGAGCTAGGAGCGTGGGTTAGACTCCAGTTTTGTCAAGCCAGCCTAAGTGCCTCACTGCGAGGTTCTGAGCCTATCATGCTAAGGCTTAGGGGCATTTTAGTATTTCCCCTTTTTTTTGCACTGTCGTACTGCTTTGTAATAACCGAATAGGTTTTATAGACTGAATGATTGTAAATATGGTGCATAACTGTTCTGTACTGAATGTTTATATGCATAAAAAATCTTTTGGCATACAGACTGTCACAGTTCATTGGACATTATTTAATTACTGTATTGGCTTCCGCCAGCCCTCATACTGCTTTCTTATCAGTATCATTAAAACAGGCCTTGATAATCTCAATTATTGGCGATTCTGATTGCTAAACCCATAGGGCCGGGTTTGGGTCGTGACAACAATGGCTATCATTAAGCTTCTACAATATGTATCTAATATCTTTCTATAGTACTATATTCTAAACATCTCTACTCTACTCTACTCAGGAAAGTTTTCCATAATTCCCTAGGGACACCGGCTCTTTTCTATACTGACAAAATTTTATACATAACTTGATATAAAAATTATGTGGCAGGAGTCATTTTAGAATAGCAAACAACTATTGGATGAATCCTACTAATTATCTTGTCACATATACATAAAGAGAAAAATTTGCAAACAACTATTGGAAGGTAATACCATGTCATTAGTATCACTATTATATTGATTTTTTTTTTCTCGCCGATCGTTCATCATCAGTCATTCGCCGTTCACTGTATTCGACCGTCACTTCGTTTTTTGCTAGGTTGTGGGTAGGGTAAGAAAGAAGCGAATAACATAGAAAAAGGGAAAATGTAGGACAAAAAAAGTCCAAAACAACATCGTTTTGGAAGCACTACAAGGACCATTGCAAGAAAACACTATAGACGACCTGGACTTGGGTGTTTGGGTGCGTTTGGTAGGGAAGGGGGATTAAAAAAATAATTTATAGCGTGTTGGGCCGGGTATATGAGAGATTTCAGTGATAATAAAAAATAAAAAACAAAATAAATTACACTATTAGTTTTTATAATTTCAATGAAATGTTACTTTACTTCGTGAATTTTTAATTTGAATGATATGGTTTTTACATTTTCAAGTTTGTTGTAATGTAATCATCTTGTCACTTACCATTAGGATTTGGAATGAATAAAATCATGTGTAGAATTAGAGAGACCAAAGTAAAATTCAAAATAATTGTAGTCCTTCTATCACTTATCTTTAGAATTCAAAACAGTTACAGTTCTTCTATTTGGTTCCTCTAGCTTTACACATGATTTTTTGGTTCAAAATGTTAACAACACATGATGGTGGAATCACATTGCAACAAAATTGAAAGTGTAAAGATCAAATTATTCAAATTAAAACTACAAGAATCAAAGTGAAATTTCTCTCCAATTAGTGAAACCAATGTAATAATTTACCTAGAAAAAATTTAACGAGGAGGCTAAAGGGGATTAGTGGTGGCGATGAGGGGTAAGGTATCAACGTTGGTGTGGATGAGTAAATGTTGAATGTAATGAGGGTCCTAGATGGGATCATTGGTAGCAACTCGTGGATTGGATGGTAAAATTGGATGGAGAATCATAAGTTTATGCTTTTAATACAAAGTAAAATGAAAAATTATCGATAATACTAATGTATTTTATATAATTTTAAAATCATTAAGGAAAAATAACAAATTTGATATAATACATCTTCTATGTTAACATAAATTAAAAAAGTTTCTTCAAGAAAAATTTATAATCAATTTTTTTATAGAGATATAAACATATACATAAATATATAAGATTTTTTTATATTTTATTTTGGTAGAATCGAAATAATAGTAGAATCAAAATTGTAGTCAATTTAAGATCATAGTCATATTAAGATCCTATGCAATTTAAGATCTTAGTGCAAGCCAGATCGTTTGACCCAACTGGAGTTGTAGCATCCTAAGATGTTACAGTCCAAATCAAAATTTTGATAAACATGTGTAGCTCGACTTTTTCGCGCCCTCTTTCAGAAGTTTGAAATAAGCCCTACAGTTCAGACTCCCGCGGTTCTAAATTTAACCTCACAAGTGCAATGTGAAATTGATAAACACCAAAAAGTCCAAATTCGGTAAATCGTTTGGAAAATTGATTTTGAATCAAAAATGCCAAAATTGGACTGCTTTGCCAGATATAGAGTCGCCACTTAAATATTTTATTTTTGGGAACTTTAGGAAACCCATGACTCGTGCCAAAGGCCATGTGTCCGTCATCACCAAGATTGTCTCGGCTCTGAAACTTAGGTATGAGAGGGGAAGGTCATGAATACATTCGAGCACCCCTGCTCGCCCGATCAAAGATTGGCCTCTACTAATCATGATATGATTTTTATCAACATCATATATTCTTATTCTGGTTTATTAAGCTAGCATTTACTATGTGATGCGCACACACAAGTATAGACTAAATCGCAAGAATTGGAACATTTGGCTCATGTTGTTTTCGAAAAGAGTCTGCAAATTTGCCACTCGAAAAAGTGGGCCTAAATGTACATGGCTCAAATTATTCCAATTCAAGTAATAAGCTTTCATCCACAGGCATTCAAGCAGTTTATCAATGATAAGAACATGGCGAGCACTCAGTGACACAACAGGAGGAGGTGCACGCAAGACGGAATCCTGAAACACAGGGTTAGAACCAAAAAATGGCATATCTTCGCAAAATGTGACATCCATAGAATGATAAAAATGACGAGACAACGGATCATAGTACCTATAACCTTTAGAGAGAGCGGAATAGCCCAAGAAGATGCATTTAAGAGACTTGTTATCTAACTTGGTCCGAGTTAGACTACGATCCTGAACAAAACAAGTAACAACCAAACACACAAGGCACAAGAGGAAATAACACGGTATCTGGTCGAAGTAATTGAAAAGGGGCCAGCCCGTGAAGAATCTGACTAGGTGTCCGATTAATGAGGTAAACAGCAGTAAGCACAGCCATATGCCAGTAGGACCTAGGGACATTCATCCCACAAAAAAGACACTGGAAGCACATGAGACTTCTTTTTAAGCAAATTGAATAAAAGGTGGAAGCACATCAGACTTCTTTTTAAGCAAATAAGCCCAAGTACACCTAGAATGGTCATCTATGAAAGTTACATAATAGCGATGCCCGAAAAAAGCCAAAAGAGGAGAAGGACCCCGGATATCAGAGTGAATAAGGTCAAACATACAGGAGGCACGATACATGCGAGGAATATAAGAAGTACGAATATGTTTAGACAGTTCACAAACAACACAATGAAATTGATGATCCTTGCAAACTATATTAAGTGACGGAAAAAGTAAACATAAATAATTAAAGTTTGCATGTCCTAAACGAGCATGCCACAAGGCTAAAGTTTGAAAAGAAAATAGATAGGAAGACGACTCGGGTAACACAACTGCTTGCAGGCCAGAAGTGGTAGGATGAGAATGTGGTGCGTCCCCGAAGTAGTATAACCCGTCGCGCTCAAACCCCCTGCCAAAAATCTTCTTCGAAGTCAGGTCCTGTAATAAGCAATGAGTAGGTAAGAAAATAACAGCATAACGAAGGCTTTTAGCAAGGCACGACACATGTAAGATAGAAGTAAGTGTAATATCAGACGACAAGGACACATCACCCTATGTTGGACATGTGAAATAGACTCATCAGCAAGACATATAGTCTGAGCAGTAGTAAAGGCAGGAGAGGATAAACAAGAAAACTCACCGGTCATATGATCATTGGACTCAGAATCTAATACCCAAGTAGGTACAGTGCGAACATGAAAGGCTGTAGGAGTATCTATAGCGAGTATGGTAGTGGAAGGAACACTTGGAGACATGGTAGTGAATGAACCGAGTTGCTCTTGAAGGCGACCAATCTGAGATTGAAGCTGATGAAGATCAATAGGATGAGTCGACTAAGGAGTACTAGAGGTGTCTGCAATAATAGCAGTATGAGGAGAGCCTGAAGGGCATGCCCTTGCAAAGCATTGCTTCAATTCAGGATGAAGCTTGAAGCGCCGTGTTTGGACATGACCAGCTGCTGTGTTACATGGACTCAGCACTTTGGGGCGAAGTACCCATGTCGACACGACACGGGTGCGGGTGCGGGTGTGGGTGTGGGATTTGTGTCGAATTCGCCTGTTCTCTCTCGGACACGGCTCTTTACAGATAGCAAAAGAAATGAAAGAGGAGAGAGCAAGAGAACCTGGTCGCCTGTCAAAATGGCGAAGACATCAGTCGCCGACTTTAATCCCTCTGGTCGCTGCTTCGACAACTTCGACATGCTCGATGCTTGATCTCCATCTCCTACTCTGTCTTCTCTCTCGTCTCTTGATCTATCGATCTCTCTTTCTCTCCTCTCATCTCTCGATCTCGATCTCCCTCTACTCTCTCTCTCTCTCTCTCTCCCCTTCTGTCTGTCTCACTTCTCTCTTCTTCTTTCTTCTCTTCTCTCTTCTCTCGATCTCCCTCTATTTTCTTCTCTTTGTTCTCTCTGTTCTATTTTCTTCTCTTCTTCTTTATATTATATTAGTATATAATATAAATTACATTAATACAATAATATATAATATTATTCATCCAAAAAAAATTATATAATATAATATATCATAAATAATATAATTTATTTTATATCTAAAATCATTTTTATAATTTTTATTTGTTATTTATATAATATAACTCATCTTTGTATAATAAATATATTTTAAAAAAAAACTATTTAACGTATCCCCGTACCTGTATCCAAATTTGGATACATATCCATGTATCCTTAATTTTTAATTTTGAAGTGTCCGACCCCTGGATACGCACCCGCACCCGATACACATACCCGAGTCTGTGTAACATAGACCAACTGCACCACAATGGTGACAAATAACGTTTGCTACTAGAAGCACGAGAACTAAACTTGGCAGTAAGAGCCATCTGATCTGAAACGGAAGATGAGGCAAGAACAGAGGAAGGAAGCGGAGTCACTGGTTGAATCAATCGACGACGACGCTCCTCACTGTCAATAGTAGCAAAAGCCTCATATAAGGATGGCATAGGTGATGTGTTCAAAATCTGAATATGAAGAGATTCAAATTCAGGTTTTAAACCCATCAGAAATTGATAAGTGTGCTGGCGAGCAAGATGAGCAAAAACAATAGAAGCGGCAATAGTTGGAAAATCACTCAATGGCTCATACTGTGCTAACTCCTTCCAGTGAGACTGAAGATACCCAAAAAATTCAGCAACGGTAAAACCCAAAGCTTCCTGAGAGGCATGAGAAATATCTTGATAGAGCTCGAAAATCCTAGCATCATTGTGCGCATGTACGTACATCTAGGTAAGAGCACTCCACAACCGAGGAACTGTATCACAGTACATAAACATGTTGTAGATGCGTTCTTCCATAGAGTTGAACATCCAACCAAGTAAGGTGCAATTGTCAATATCCCATTGAACCCGCTTAGGATCATCAACGGGAGGTTGTATCTCGGTTTCCAAAAGCCATCCAGATTTGCCTCTACCCCCAAGGTAGAGACGTATAGACTGACTCCAAGCCGCAAAGTTGCGACCTGTGAGCAACACACTAGTAATCCGATGAACTGGAACATGGGAGGCCAAGGAAACATCTGAACGAGGCATAATGCTCTGAGTTTGTGTAACAAAGTCAGACATGCTGAAACACTATGAAGCCGAAGTAGCGGTGTCACACAAAAGAGGTGTTACCGAACACACCGACAGCCCAACACAATAGAAAATCAAACCAGAGAGTGCTTACCACATTAGCACATGAACCCTAGAAGGGTAAGGAGAGAAGAACAACATCCAGGAGGGGAAGCTGCACTAGACCCAGGGTAGGGAGGGTCTAGTCGGCACTTAAGAAAGCTGCGGCAGTGAGGATAAGGGACTGCCGAGGGGCTGAGAAGGAAGAGGCAAACTTTCGGCTGGGTGGAGGGAAGAAGAAGGGCTGTTGGGTGGCTAGGTAGGTGATTTAGGGCTGCCAGCAACAGAAGACAAGGGTGGTGGGTGGCTAGGGTTTGGGTGGGTGGCTAGGGTTTGGCATTGGTACCAAGAAGACAGTTGTAAAATATTGGCTTATCCTAATTTGGGTGAGATCATGTCTATATATAATCAATATAAGATACATGGGAAAAAGGAATTAAATAATTACACAATCAAATCCTAAAATTAAATTGCTAAATTAAATCTACAATATTCCATATTCCAACAATCACTACTACAAAATCTCTTAAAGGTTGTGTATTTTTAGATTTTTCTTTATTCTCTTATAATTATTGGAACCATTGCTTCAAATGATTCTTTTCCTTTATTTATCGTCTTATAAGTTTATTCCTGTTTCACTTAATATGGGTGGGTAATCTCATTTTACAGGTCGAGTGGTTTCACCTTTTGAACCCCTCACTCTGATGTTTCAAAATGTGCAATACTATGTTGACACCGCTGTGGTAATCATATAAACAAATCTCTTATAAATCTTATGTACCTGTTAAATATTTAGAACTAATCGGATCAAATTACATTGGTTAATTCTGTCATTTTTCTTTGATTTCGTGCAAAGGAGAGAAAGGGGTTCACTCAGAAAAAAAACTTTGTGGTATTACAGGTGCATTTAGGCTGGTGTTCCTCTGGATTGATGGGTGTCAAGGAGCCGAAAACAACTCTTATGGATGTTCTTCTTTGGAAGAAAAACTAGTGGCACTATTGAAGGAGATATTAGAATTGGAGGGTTTCTAAGGTTAGAGACGTTTAGGATTTAGGATTTCTTGTGAGCAAACCGACATACATTCTCCACAAATTACAGTTGAAGAATCAGTGGTTTATTCTGCTTGGCTGCATCTGTGTCCTGAAATTAATTCAGAAACTAAATTTGTATGACCTATATATAAGGAAGTTTAATTTACTCTTTAATTCTACAACAATAGTTTAAACATTATTTTACTTCTGTTGGTGCTGCACATCTTTGCAGGAATTTGTGAAAGAAGTCCTTGAGATCATTGAGTTTGATGAAATCAAAGATTGCTTGGTTGGCATGCCTGGTGTTAGTGGTTTATCAACTGAGCAGAGAAAGCGTCTTACAATAGACTTGGAGCTTGTTGCTAACCCCTCTATTATTTTCATGGATGAGCCTACAACTGGATTGGATGCAAGAGCAGCTGCAATTGTTATGCGAGCTGTGAAGAACGTGGCTGAAACAGGAAGAACAATTGTTTGCACCATTCACCAACCAAGCATTGACATTTTTGAAGCATTTGGTGAGGTAGGAAAACAATTAATGAATTATTTTAAGAGAGAGCTTGGAACATAATGTCAATTTGGATACTGAAATGGAATTAATTATGCAAGTTTTAAAGCTGTTTGATTGCAACTAAAGCATTTTTTAACTCAATAGTGTAAGCTTGACTCAGAAAATGATACATTAATGTGACAAGCTTCAAGACCTATCATACCTCCTGATTTGAAGCGTTTGAAGTAGAGCCATTCTGTCTATTGCATTACATTACTGTTACATTTTGTTTCTTTTTGAATAAGCAGGACATTTTTACATTAGTTTCTAGAGAACATCCACTTTTCAAAAATGGTCTTCTAATCTAATTCCATATTTTTTATTCAATGTAGATAAATTAAGTCTAATGCCTCCTTTACATTGTAGTTAATTCTGTTGAAAGCCGGCGGACAGGTTATTTACTCTGGACCATTGGGTCAGCATTCAAGCAGTGTCATAGAATATTTTGAGGTCAGTTTGCTACAAGAATACATAAAAGAGCAGAAATTGAAGTATTGATCATATTAATTACAACCATTTCTCTCTAATAGGCTATCTCAGGGGTGCAAAAGATCAGAAATAATTACAATCCAGCAACATGGATGTTAGAGATCACTTCTAGATCAGCAGAAGCTCAACTCTGCGTTGATTTCACCCAAGTTTATAAGAACTGTGTCTTGTATCAGTGAGTTCAACCGCTCACCACTTCTTTCTCTTTTGAGTTAGGATGGTCATTACAAACTTGCTTGCTGTGATTCAATAATGATTGTTTTATGATAACAATTTTCATTTTTGTGATTCATTTTTGTTCATTGTGATTGTAGGAACAATAAAGAGCATGTAAATAGGTGGAGTACTCCACCTCCTGGTTCAAAAGAATTGTATTTTGCATCTCGCTTTTCACAAAATGGTTGGGGACAGTTCAAATCCTGCCTCTGGAAACAGCACCTGTCTTATTGGAGAAGTCCTTCATACAACTTGCTGCGTTTCACGTACATGCTTATTGCATCTTTGTTTTTTGGGATACCGTTTTGGGATCAAGGGCGGAAAATGTAAGTAAATCAAATTGAATGACGGTGTCAATGCGTTTCACGGACATTTTTTTTCTTCTTCTTTTCAAGTATGCATTGTGTTACTTTTCAAGTATGCATTATGTATTTCATAGACAAAAAAAATAAAAACCACCCATCAAATGCAGTTCTAGGATTCATTTGATTTCTAATTACTGCATTATTAGATCTGTGATTCCATTATTGTTTAACTGGATAGACTTCTGTACATGTCTAACATAAATAATCCTTTTATTTGATAGAAATAGCCAACAGGGTGTCTTCAATGCACTCGGTTCAATATTCTCGGCTACTATCTTCTTGGGCATAAATAATTCCTCATCAGTTTTACCATATGTTGCAACGGAGCGATCTAGATGTATGGTTCATGGGCTTATGCACTTGCTCAGGTATAAATTTCTTAAATACTTGATTTTCTCAAAATGGGATCAAAGTTTTAACCTCTTAGTACCTAAAGCTTGGAAGCGTCAGTTGAGCTATTTCAATGTTTTTGGCATTTTTTGTAGAGCTTCTGAGAATCAATAATGCTTTATGCAGCGGGCTTCTTTGTCAGAGTCTTGTCCTCCAGAATGCTAGCTTATTGCACTATGATTTTTTCAATCGAATACTAGAGCTAACCAAATCTACGTTGTCCAAATTTAAATGCACGTGCTAATTTTGCAGGTCATGGTTGAGGTTCCGTATCTCCTAGTCCAAGCAATTGCATTTGTGATCATTACATATTCAATGATTGGGTATTATTGGTCAGCTTGTAAGGTTTTCTGGTACTTTTATGCCATGTTTTGTACATTTCTGTACTTCACTCATCTTGGAATGCTGTTTGTTGCATTGACACTGACCTTTCCAGTGGCTGCAATTTTACAGTCAGCCTTCTACACAATGTTAAGCCTGTTCTCTGGATATCTGATTCCTCAACTGGTAAGCTACTAATCTTTACTTACTGGGGTATCTGCATTGATTTTAGTTAACATTCCGTTGCACTTTATAGATTATTAATTGGGAATAAACTCTATGCTGTGGTGATAATAGAATTTGCTAGGACAGTCAACTTGTACAAACCTAAATTATAACTTTATTCGCATGATATCTCTCAATCTCTCCTCTAAAACTTAAATTCGATTCACACTCGATGGTCTCTGCCTTTACTATTGCAGTCATCAATGGATGAAAATCACTGAGTCAGGTTGGAGGAAACTTGTATGCTCCAAGAAAAGCTCAGAAAATCTCCTTCTCAGAATGGTAGTCCTATTTTATTTGTACCCAATCCAAACCAATTTTCTTCCCATTAGTCCTATTATATTTGTACCCAATCCAAACCCTCCCAAATGGGTACTAAATTGGGCATTGTTTCAGTCCTATTTTACAACTCTTTGCTCACAGTCCAGAAATTTGCTTGAAATTTGGGAGTTTTCCGTCCAAACTCCCTAGCAGTAGGTACTCTGTTGCTTTTTGGAGTTTATTAAAATTCGAGTTTCCCAAGGTTTTGTGCCAATCACCTGTTTTGTTGGGTTTTCGTTTTTTGTATTTTTGGGAACAAAACAATGAAAGGTTCGAAAACACCCGTTATTTTAATTTTTGTGAGAAAAACAATTGCTGAAAATTTGAAAAAGAACTTTTTGATGTCTTCTAAAAAATGGGTTATTTTCATGAACTCTTGAGATGTTGACCTAAGTTGCATTTTATATTGCTTCTCGCAGCAAGTTCCCAAGTGGTGGATATGGATGTATTATCTAACTCCGAGCCCTGGGCATTGAACGGTTTGGATCATCGACGGAGGTTATGTGCTGGGCCCGTCCAATCCAATTTTAGGCCGTAGAGAAGCCTGATACTTCAAAATATTTGTGTAATAGATTTAGCAAATCAAACCTTGTAAGTTGTATCCTTGATTTGTAAAAGCAAGATCAAAGCTTGTGTCATTAATATATATCATGTCATGCCTATACATTAGAGACCTCAAGGCATTCCGATTCCCAGTTCATTGCTTCGTTCTCCAATTCTTTCTCCTTCTCACCCTACCCGCAATTAAATTTCAATATGAATAATTAAATCTTGTTTATTATAAAACATTTTTAAAAAGTTTATTCTTCCATAATGGTATATCTTATTTCGATTTGAAGCAACTGTTGTACAATAAATGTGCTTATTTCGGGGTCTATTTTGATGATCCAAACCGTTCATATTTTAGAGTACACCGAATATACCTGTAAATATGTTCTATTCGATATAATTTAAAATATGAATGATTCGGATTATCAAAATAAGTCATGAAATGAACCCATGGGGTAGCACAATAGTGGCTGTTGTGCCCCCAACACAGCAGCCACCCCAAATCCATCTTATCCGAATTTTATCATTTTCTTTTAATATGAATAATAATTTTATAAATAGTTTTAGCTTAATTAAAATTAAAAATTTTAATTGTAAAAATTATTATTATTATATTAAAAAATCATAAACAACAGTTTTTTGATCGAAACAATTATGGTGTAAAATGCAACATTTTTTTGTTATTTTAAATTATGATTTTTTTTTATTGTAAACAATTTAAAACGGTCAAATTTTATCAAAATTTAAAAATGTTGTGAAAATAATACTTTGACAAATTTATATATTTATCAATGGATGAATTAGTAGATGAATCTTATATTATACTTTTGTTTATGAAAATTTATTTAATTTCAACAACTAAAAATAGTTTTATTATAAAATAAATTATTTATGAAAATTTTGGTTCATGTTTTAATGAAAAAAATAAAAATAAAATAAAATATACTATTATGAATAATTAAAAAAATTTATAAAAATTTATAAAATAAAATAAAAATAGAACTTGTTTATTAATATTGAAATTTGATATAACTCAATAGTAATTTTTAAAACAAAATAGAACTTATTGGTAATTTTATTATTGTGATTTATGATTTTTTTAAATATAATATAATAATTTTTACATTTAAAAAAATATAATTTTACTTATATTAAAAATATTTATGAATTTTTTCCTATTAAATGAGGAGTAAAATTAGGATAAAATATATCAGTATAGAGGAATGAACCTTTTGAGAATATTTTATGACAAATAGGACTTAATTGTTTATAGTGTTAATTATCTAAAAGTCTTATTTATAAATGATATGATAACTCAGGTCTTATTTAAGATTTTTTTGAACCAATAAGTCCTATTTAGTAAAACTGAGAATATTATCAGTTTTTCTCAATATTTAAAACTAAGAACATTATCAATTTTGCATAGTAATGTTCCATATAATTGTTTCACTAACTGATAAAAAAAGAGAGCATGAAATTAAATAATTTTGCCCTTCTACTTATTGGTTTGATTCAACTATTTAATAAAATCGAGAATATTATCATTTTTTTAAAAATTTTAAAACTGAGAACATTATCAGTTTTTTCATTTTTAAAGTGTTTTTTTTTTTTTTTTTGTAAGTTTTGCATATCAATGTTCTATCATCATACTCCTTTATAGACACAAAATTTTCCGTTTCGTATAAAAAAAATAATTCAGTTTTTTCAATTTTTTTCAAAAAAAACATTTGTTTTTTTTCCCCCAAATAATTTGTTTTTTACTTTTTTCAATTTGAAAGTTGATGTTTTAAAGTTTTGAAAATCAAAATAAATGTCAAATCATCATGTTCCTTTATAGATAATCATAAATGATGAACAATCCTTATTTGAAGGGTAATTTTGATTATTAAAAATTTAATACAACCTAAAAGTTTAAAAGATCTTAGTTAAGACTTAATGGAATATAAGTTTATAAATTAGGACTTGTGTGTAAATGTCCCTTGTTTATATTGAAATTTGATAAGACTCAATAGAAATCTTAAGAGTAAAATAAGACTTATTGGTAAATTTTCCTTATTTTTAATTAATTTTTTTAAAAAAAAATAATAATCTTTAAAAATATTTTTTTGGATTCTACTCAACGAGACAAAATGAAAAATTAATACCTTGTATTGCTTAACTCATTTTTAAAAAAATTTAATTTCTTATTTTTAGAATTTTTTTTATTTTATGCAATATTTTTTTAATATATACCTAATCTAGATATACTTAAAAATTATAGTATTTGTGAATTTTTTTTAAAAATAATTCTATAACCAAAAAAATAAATAAAAATATGATAATTCAATACACTTTTGTTTTTTTTTTATTTATAATAATTGCTAATTTTTTAGTACAATATTTTTTGAAATAATTTATTTTTAACATTCTACCTATTTATATTTTTTTTGAAAACATTTATAAAAAAATGAACAATAAGAAATATATATATACATGTGTGTGTATTTTTAGATCTTACACTCAAACATTTATTAAAAAGCCAAAAATCATTTTTAATTGAATTTTGCTAATGGTCCAAATTGAAATTATTATTAAAAATGACATTCATTTAAAAGCACTCCATGACACACCCTAAATAATAATAATAATAATAATAATAATAGTCTATGTATAATAGATTAATTGAGCGGGTTTGAAATTTAAATATTTTTTCGAATTGGGTTTAAGATAGCTATATGAATCCTAATATTGTGTTGGGGTTTAGTTGACATATAATTTTTCTATATAGTTCAGCTTAATATGACTCTAGCCAGATTGATCCCCCTATTTCGAATATATTTAGTAGACAAGTCACTTAATCAATATAGAGAATATAATAGTTCTTAACAAAATTTGACATTCCTTTAACAATTAAATTTTAATAGTTAATTTAAAATTATTGAACTATTTTTGTTTTAATAGAAATTGTTTTATAGAGTTCAGATAAATATGATAAATTAATTTTATTTTATAATATTTTTTATTCAAAAAAAAATCATTTTGTGGTCTTGAAAGTGAGTCTAACTTTTAGGTCTGAATAGCAATGATCAAACTTAAAAAATTGGAAAAGCCATAATAAGATGGAAGAGAATAGTGGCGAGTGATTAAACATGCTTAAGCTATAAGAGATATGTGTGTGTTTGGTTTGTGTTTTGAAATATGTTTTTGGAAGAAAAAATTTTCAAAAACAAGTATAACCCCTTTTTTTGTTTATTTATTTAAATTGAACAAGTATAACACCCTTTTTTTTTTTTTTTAACACAAAAAATAAACATGAAAGCATGTTTTTAAACACAGAAAATAAACATTTCTACCTTCAATTGACATCTGGAATAAATATAGCACAAAAGAACATACGGAATGCCCATTAAAGGTATAATCTTCACGCGAAAACCACGGGTACTACTTTTCTCCCTAACTGTGTTTGTAACTTTCCCTATTCTCCAATAAGGTGACAGACTAGGTTGATTCGGTATCCAGAATCGAGGCGCATAAAGCTACCTCAACCTATGGGGCTGCCATACAGAGTTCAAGCTGAGGTAGTTTTGAAGCAATCTCCACACCCCTGGGTATTTAAACTAGACTCTAGTCTTGGAAATCCCAAACCTTTGTATTCTAGGCTTTGCCATTCGAACTATAGTTTCCACCGTCTCAGTTGGTCTCCTAGGAACTCACTACAAACACGGTTAGGTGGCTATACCAGACCTTCAGATGCCGTTCGGGCACAGCTAATACCAAAGGAATTACACCTTTAGAGGATTTAAAGTCTCTTAGATGCAAGTAAAGCATGACGAGATCAAAGAAAAACAAAATAGCATAGAAGGGAAAGAAAAGAGAATAAGAAATTAATCCATCAATCGTAGTAAAATGGGTCCATCAATGCAATGGACTCAATCATATCCCTATTCCCAATCCCCTCTATATATGGTTTCAATCTTTGGCCATTCACTTTGAAAGTGTGGCCAGTCTTTGGATCTCGCACCTCAACAGCGCCATGAATGAATGCCTCAACAACTACAAAGGGGCCATCCCATCTTGATCTTAGCTTACCCAGAAAGAGTCTCAATTTTGAATTAAAAAGCCACACTTTTTGGTCGCGTTCAAAGGATTTCCTGTTAATGTGCTTGTCATGGAATTCTTTAGTCCGAGCTTTAAAAACTCTCGAACTCTTATATGCATCATTTCGGATTTCCTCCAACTCATTGAGTTGTAATTTCCGGTTGAGCCCAGCTGCGGCCATATCGAAATTAAACTTCTTTATGGCCCACAATGCTCGGTGCTCAAGTTCAACCGGGAGATGGCAAGCTTTGCCGAACACCGCTCTATATGGTGACATCCCAATGGGTGTCTTATAAGCAGTGTGGTAAGCCCATAATGCATCAATTAACCGTTGTGACCAATCTTTTCTATCTGGTCTCACTGTGTTCTCAATTATGTGCTTTACCTCCCTATTTGAGACTTCCACTTGGCCACTAGTTTGAGGGTGATATGGAGTGCCAACTTTATGAGTGATAGAGTATTTCTTAACTATCGACTCAAAGAACCGGTTACAAAAATGTGTACCCTGATCACTTATTATGGCTCTAGGAAACCCAAAATGACTAAAGATGTTTTCATGCAAAAATTGATTACCACTCTATGATCGTTTGTTCGGGTAGCTATTACCTCCACCCACTGAGACACGTAATCTACTGCCAGAAGAATGTACTCAAACCCGAATGACGACGGGAAAGGGCCCATAAAATCAATCCCCCACACATCAAATATTTCTACCACAAGAATATGGGACATTGGCATCATGTCACGCCGAGACATCGAACCCATTTGCTGATAGCGCAAACAAGTTCTACAAAATTGATGGGCATCTTTAAAAATTGTGGGCCAATAAAACCCACTCTGTAAAATCTTGGTGGCCGTTTTATGCCCACTAAAATGACCGCCACATGCAGAAGAATGACAAAATGTAAGAATGCTATGCACCTCACTCTCCGGCACACACCGTCGGATCACTTGGTCGGAGCAATATTTAAACAACTCCGGATCCTCCCAAAAGTAATACCTGACCTGCGAAAAGAATTGGTCTTTGTCTTGCTGAGACCAATTTTGTGGAATTTGCCTAATGGCCAAGTAATTCACAATATGTGCAAACCACAGGGGGCTCGCTTGTGACAGCTCAAAGAGTTGTTCGTCCGGAAACGAATCATGCAAAATAAGAGGGTCACTATTATACTCAACAAGGATTCGAGAGAGATGATCCGCCACCACATTCTCAGATCCTTTCTTATCACGGATCTCTAAGTCAAATTCCTGAAGCAACAAAATCCATCTAATCAACCTAGGTTTGGTCTCTTTCTTAGATAATAAATACCGCAAAGCGGCATGATCAGTGAAGACTATGACCTTGGAACCTAGGAGATAAGATCGGAATTTGTCTAAGGCAAAGACCACAGCTAGCAACTCTTTCTCGGTGGTAGTGTAATTCAATTGTGCATCCGAGAGAGTGCGACTAGCATAGTATATAACAAATGGTGCCTTATTGACCCTTTGGCCTAACACAGCCCCGACAGCATAATCGGAGGCATCACACATGATTTCGAAGGGAAGCGACCAATCTGGTGGTTTCATGATTAGGGCGGTGGTCAAGGCCATTCTTAGTGTTTCGAATGCCTTTAAGCATGCCTCATCAAAGACAAAAGGCGCGCCCTTAACTAGTAAACTACACAAAGGACGTGATATCTTACTAAAGTTTTTGATGAACCTACGATAAAAACCTGCATACCCTAAGAAAGATCTAATTTGACGCATGGAATTGGGTGGAGGAAGGCCTGCAATGAGGTCAACCTTAGCTTTGTCAACCTCTATACCTCGAGGGGACACAATGTGTCCCAACACTATACCCTTACGAACCATAAAATGGCTCTTTTCCCAACTCAAGATTAGGTTTGCCTCAGTACATCGTTCTAACACTCTAGTCAAGTTCCTAAGGCATTCCTCAAAAGACGGTCCAAACACCGAAAAGTCATCCATAAAAACCTCTAAGAATTTCTCCACCATGTCGGAGAAAATGGCCATCATACACCGTTGAAAGGTCGCCGGTGCATTACATAGCCCGAAGGGCATGCGCCTATAAGTAAAAGTGCCAAAAGGGCATGTGAATATGGTCTTTTCCTGGTCAGCGGGGTACACCGGGACTTGATTATACCCCGAATAGCCATCAAGAAAATAATAGAAACCCTGCCCCGCTAACCGCTCTAGGATTTGGTCAATGAAAGGTAATGGAAAATGGTCCTTCCTAGTTGAGGAATTTAGTCTCCTATAATCAATGCACACTCGCCACCCAGTAGTGGTTCGTGTGGGGACTAACTCTCCTCCCTCATTCTCAACAACAGTGATGCCCGATTTCTTGGGCACCACTTGCGTGGGACTCACCCACTTGCTATCCGAGATGGGGTATATAATACCCGCATCCAACAATTTCAATACCTCCTTTTTCACCACCTCTTTCATGTTAGGATTCAGTCTCCGTTGCATTTCGCGAGAAGGTTTGGTGTCCTCCTCAGATGTATATAATTCATGCACACAGAGGGATCTAATTCTTTCAAATCAGCCACTGACCACCCTATAGCACTCTGATGTGCCACAAGAACACTCATTAACTGACTCTCCTGCTCAGCAGTCAAGTCAGATGCAATGATAACTGGTAAAGTCTCCTAGGGCCCTAAAAATGCATACTTGAGTGTGGCCGGAAGTGGCTTCAACTCAAGTGTAGGTGGTGTGACCAAAGATGGTGTGGCAGGCTCTCTCGACAGAAGAGGAAGTGACTCAAACCGGGCTTTCCATGGAGGAAAATCCGGTGTAGAAGAAAAATTAAGCAAGACATTCACCTCCTCAATTGACCCATCTATATCAAAATTTTCAAACCCAAAATGAGCTAGATAAGCCTCTAAAGGGTCCTCTACAAGAATGGAGGGCAAAGCCTCCTCAGCAATCTCATCCACAACATCCATTAATAAGCACTCCTCTCTCTCATGAGGTTGTTGTGATGCTTGGAAAACATTAAGTTTCACTTGCATGTTACCAAATGAAACTTCCATAACCCCGGTCCGACAATTAATGCATGCATTGGCCGTAGCCAAGAAAGGTCGACCCAAAATCACCGGGATTTGTTTCCTCGAACTAGCTACCGGTTCCATATCTAAAACCAAAAAGTCAACAGGGAAGTAGAACCTATCAACCTTAACTAGCACATCCTCAATCATGCCTCGTGGCACTTTGAAGAACCGGTCAGCCAACTGAAGAGTAACAGTAGTGGGCTTCAACTCGCCAAGCCCAAATTCCTCGTACACAGAGTATGGCAACAAATTAACACTAGCCCCTAAATCCAATAAGGCCCTATCAATGAAGTGGTCCCCTATAATGCATGCAATGGTTGGGGCACCTGGGTCCTTAAGTTTAGGAGGTGTGTCATTCAACAAGATGGAGCTTACTTGCTCCGTGAATAGAACCTTTTGGGACACATGTGTCCTAGATTTACGCTTTTGCGTACAAAGGTCCTTCAGAAATTTGGCATATGATGGTACTTGCTTAATTGCCTCAAACAGGGGGAGGTTGATTTTTACCTGTTTAAAGACCTCCATCATTGCCTCCATAGATGCCGCCTTCTTATTAAAAGGGGACGGTGTATCAAGGCACTGGGGAAAGGGTGCCTTAGGTACATATGGTGCCTTAGGCTCAAGTGAAGTACTAGGGACTAAGTCATCCCTCTTAAGTCTTTCCCCCTCACCCTTGCTCTCACTAGGTGAACCACCGTGGTCACCCTTTTTAACTCTAGTTGCATTTGGTGCAACTGACTGAGGCTCTAACTCCCTACCACTCTTCAAAGCAACCACCGCTTGCACTTGCTCATGTTGCTTACCATTCCCACCCGAACTCTCTGCCCGGTATTGTCCCTTAGGGTTGGCCACAGTTAGACTTGGTAATTTTCCCTCCTCTCTCCGATTCATGTTGTTAGCCATTTGACCCAATTGGGTCTCTATCTTGGCAATAGAGTGAGTGTGGGAGTGAACTATCGGTGCTAACCCCTTAAGTTCTGAGAGAACTTCCAACACCTGAGTCTCAAAAGCAGAGTTGCCCTGAGGAACAGGTGGGGGTTGTGGTTGTGGTTGTGGTTGCCGGTATGGTTGTGGGGGTCTATAAGGTTGCGGTAGTCGGTAAGATGATTGGTTGGCAAAATTATTGAAATTCTGCCTTGGTGGTGGAGGATTGTAAGAAGTGCCTTGTGAAGGGGTTCTCCATGAGAAATTAGAGTGATTTCTCCATCCCGGATTGTATGTGTTGGAGTATGGATCATTACCCGGGTTGGAGAATCCTTGAGCCGCATTCACATGCTCTTGGACTAACTCCGGAAATTGTGATGCCGAAGGGCACTCACTCAAGTCATGAGTAGGGCCCGCACAAATAACACATGCCTCATGAAATTGAGGCTGATCTCGCTGGGTAGGGGCATGTCCCGTAGCTAATAATTGGTCCATCTTGCGAGACAGTGCCTTTACTTGTTGGGCTAACTCTAGGTTTTGCCCGACCTTATAAATGCCCCATTTTTTCGGGGTTCCAACTACGGGTTGCCGGACTTGCTGGGCTGCGGAGGCATGGTGAAGGGAATTATCACTTAAGTTCTCAAACAATTGCCATGCCTCGGCATCATTTTTAGACATAAATGTCCCACCACAGGACGAATCTACCATTTGGCAGTGTGGCTCAGTTAAGCCATAATAGAATGTTTGAACAAGTTGCCAATCAGGCACTTGGTGATGGGGACACTGTTGGAGAAGGTCTCGAAGTCTTTCCCATGTCTCATGGAATTGCTCGCCATCCATTTGAGCAAAGTTTCTGATGGCTCGCATAAGTTGGTTGGTTTTACCTATGGGAAAGTACTTCTCCAAGAACCGTTGCTGTAATTGGTCCCAAGTTGTGATTGAATTAGCAGGTAAAGAATTTAGCCAGTGTTTGGCTTTATCCTTTAACGAGAATGGAAACAATCGCAACATTAAAGCTTCATTTGTGAAATTCTGGATCCTCACTGTCGAGCAAATTTCCAGAAATTCATTCAAATGCTTATAAGGATCATCATGAGTTAGTCCATAGAATGATGGAAGCATTTGTATGGTGCTGGACTTAATCTCATAATGAGCAGCAGTGGTGTTGGGTAATTGGATGCATGATGGTGATGTATATGCAGTGGGTGTAAAATAATCCTTAAGTGTCCGGCTGGGCACATTCGGGACATTAGGATCTGCCATCTCTAATGGCTCAATGTATGAATATTCAAGCCTAGGAATACGGGCAGAGGTCCTAAGTCTCCTAAGGGTCCTTTCTAGTTCAAGGTCCAAACTCCACAATTCAGGGCGACAAGAACGACGCCCGTGCATACACTACCCAAACACACACAACAAGTTTCGACTCTGTGTACTAAGTACGAAAGCAAAATACCAAAGGAAGAGATACTCACAGGGGTTTAACGAAAACGCTTTACTCGTCTTGCGGATGCTTGACGTGTAGACGTTGTTTCCAACCTCTGTCTGAGCTTTGACTTTCGTTTTAGCACTTTGGTACTTTGCTTGTGAGTGTTTGCTTCTGTTTACTCACTTTAGTGTTGCGCTTTTTATTTAAGCTCGGCTGCGCTCTGCTTGCACTTCAATGATAGCTCCAATTTCAAACGCTCTGCACACTTAGCAACACCAAAAGCATAAAATCCTAAACTAAAAATTAAAATAAGAATGTAACTTTAAATTAACTAATTTCGCCAGAAGTCCCCGGCCACGGCGCCAAAATTTGATGGGTCGTTGAACACACCAAAATTAAATACTAAACTATACCAAATTCAATTAGAATAATGGCAAGTCCAGGTATCGATCCACAGGGACTATTGTGAAATTAAACTAATTTAATTGTCAAATTTCTAAATTAATTTTGATAAAAAGATTGATTGTTCATTACCTAATTTAATAACGAATAAATTAAACTAAGGAATTAAATTATCAATAATAATTGAAATTGGGTTTACTGAATTGGAGAAAAATCCTAGGGTGGAGAATTCACCACTAACCACATAATTAGGGTTTCTAATTGAAATCAATTATGCTATGGTTTGAACGGATTAATGTTTCGCAACTACAAGTTCGAAGCATTTGACAAGAAGATCATCACATTCAATGTACGAGCACGAACCATCTCAAGTAATACGAATTGTTCACTCTAAAAATCAAAAACCTAACAAGTTTGCAAAATACACGAACAAGTAACATTTTCACATTCAATTTAAAAAATCAAAAACCTAACAAGTTTGCAAAACGGAACGTGACAGATTACGTTACATTTATCTAGGTGTCACGTTACGTTTATGTAATGTCCCATTTGATATGGTCACGTTACATTACGTTTACGTAGGTGTCACGTTACGTTTCGTAAACTTAATTTATGGTAACATTCAATTTTCTATATATAGTTTTACCATTATTTATGATATTAATAACTAATATTGAGGGTAAATATGTCAACAAACTTCACACAGGACTTATGGGAATACAAATTTTTTCGTAGGACCGTATGTAGTATAAGTCTCCCTAATAGAACTTATAAATAATTTTCCTCAATAAAACAGATTTTTAATTTTGTTGTTACAGCATGCCAAATTGAATTCACCCTTCCCTCTACATTGAGCCGGTGGATGCAACATTTTTTTGTTGGAGGATTTGATGAAGGAAATAGTAAGAGAGAGAAATGAAAAAAAAAAAGAAAAAGAGAGAGAGAGAGAGAGAGGAAAAAAAAAAGAACCTAAATAAACTCAAAAGACAAAAAATGAGATTTTATTTTTCTTTCACTTTTTTTTTCCCTATATTTTCCATTTTAACCAAACAAAAAATGAGATTGCATTTTATTTTCCTTTTTTCATTTCTCTCATCCAATCCTTCAACCAAATGCAACCTAAATGAAGATGTAGAATTATTTTAGAGGAATTTATTCTCGTTTTACATTTCTTTCATTTTTGACTGAAAATTGCTTCAATTTTTTGGTGTCAACAACATCCAATGATATGGGCGAGTGGAACTAAAAATAGCAGTTGACGATAGAGATTGAAACTGACAATCTTAGAGCCTGTTTGGGAAGTGAAACTCAGGTTAAATTAACCACTAAATAACAAAAGGGGCTTATTTAGCCACTAAAGGACAAAAGCTTCACAGCTGCTTGGCAAGTTCCAACGCTAAGCTAAATTTACGAAACTACCCCTCATGAAAGAGGGGCATGCGGCAGCACACACAAAAAATAAAAAAAAAATAAAAAATTTTCCCAAAAAACACATTTTCCCAAAAAAAACAAAGAAAGTTGAAAAAAAAAAATTAAAAACATTTTTTTGTTTTTTGTTAAAATATTTTATAAAAATAAATTCAAACTCTATTTTATAAAAATAGTTTTAAATATTTTAATTTTTTTTATTATGTATTTGGTTATGATTTGAGTGTAGAGTTGTGAAAGTAGTATGGAGTTTCAAATTATGTGTTTGGTTATGAGCTTTAAAAATAATTTATTACTTGAGTTTATTTTATGTGTTTGGTTACGATTTGAGTGTAGAGTTGTTTTTAAATTTAAAATATTAACATTTTAAATTATTTAAAATTTTTGAATATTTAAATTATTTAAATTTTTTTGTTAAAATAATTTTTTGAATATTTAAATTATTTAAATTTTTTCGATTTAAATTTTTTGAATATTTATTTTAATTTTTTACTTATTAAATTTTGTAGATTATTTACATTATTTAAATATTTAAAATAAAATTAAAAGTAAAATTAAAATTAAAATTAAAATTAAAATTAAAATTAAAATTAAAATTAAATATTTAAAATTAAATTAAAATTAAATTATTTAAAATACACAGGACAATAAAATAAATAAAAAACGCATGAAAACCCTCGCCAAATAATTAAAAAAAAACTGAAAATAAATAAAAAAACTTAAACTTAAAAAAAACTTAAAATTAACAGTTGCCACATAATTTACAAATAAATAAAACACATGAAAACCTATTTGTCAAATATAAAAACAAATTAATGTATACAAATAAAAAAAATTACAAAAACGTAAATTAAGAAAAAAGAACGACAAAAATAGGCCTCCTCCAAAAAAAAAGGAAAAAAAAATCAAAAAAACAAAAATTAGCATTTGCCACGTAATTTACAAATATATAAAAAAAATTAATGTGTACAAATAAAAAAATGACAAAAACATAAATTAAAAAAAAAATAAGGACAAAAATGCACCTCATTCAAAAACATTTAAAAAAAAACATAAAAACTTAAATTTACCTTTCGCCACGTAATTTACAAATAAATATAACACATGAAAACTCATTTTTGAAAATAAAATTTAAAAAATTAAAATACACAGGACAATAAAATAAAACTAAAAATTAAAATTATTAGCATATTATTATTTTAAAATTATAATTTAAAATTAAAATTAGTATTATTATTATTATTATTTTTAAAAAAATTTAAAATTAAAATAAAAAACACATGAAAAAACCATTTGAAAAAAATAAAATAAAATATACAGGATAATAAAATAAAACCTCACTTTTATCATTTTACAGAAAATGAAAAAAAAATTAAAATTAAAATCAAAATCAAAATAAAAAACCCCTTGAAAAAACCATTTACAAAAAAAAATAAAAAAATAAAAAAATGGGGCCATTCATGGCTAATAGGACAAAATAGGCAATGAGTTGACCTGGTGAAATAGTAGAAGGGCAGTTTTGTAATTTAACATGAAGCCACCTCACCAAAAAGTCAAAAAATTCAAAAAGTCCTTTCCAAACCATATTTTTTAATCTCAGACTAAAATAATCAAAAAAATCAAAAAGGTCAAAAATCAACTCACTTCCCAAACGGAAGTTAAGTCTATTTCATTTCTTACAAAAAGTACTAAGATTTAGTAAGATCGGGTGCTTGCTGTGCAACCTAACTACTATGAGATTATGCGGCACCGATGGTATTGTGCATTAAGCACAACATTTAATATATATATATATATAATTTTTTAATAAGTTATATTGACACCCCTTAAGATTTGAGTTTAATATACAGATTCTCCCTCTATCTTTTGAAAATTACAATCCCCCTCTATGCGGTTTGAAGTCACATTACAAATAGCCCCTCCCCTTAGTTGACCGTTAAATAAACTACCGATTTTTGCTATTGTCAGCCGCTAACATTTTTTAAATGCCAATTTTACCCCATATGTTCCCCTATGTTATTGTATTTTCTTCTCCTCTTCTTGCAAGCACATGACAAATATCAACCATTTTATGAACCACCTAAGACAAGTATCATTTTCTCAAAATATATATATATGAAAAAACTATATCAACGCAACCAGCAGAACAACTACAAATGAAGGGTTATTGCACAATACTATAGGATAGTTATGATATTTGTACTGTTAGTTACTATAAATGTTATAATTAAATATTTTTAATTATAATTAAAAATAAAATAATGTGTCATAATTAAATATCACATATAATTTTTTCGGTCATAACTAAAATAATAATTACAATGAATCATACCTCATACACAATGAAGATTATAATCAAAGTGTGATGACCGAGAATAAAAAAATAAAAATAAAAAGTGTGGTGGTGAAAAATAGAATATATGATGATGAATTATGGGTGGTATATATTATAGCAGGATCATGTTTTTAGTGGAATGGTAATTGGGATATTATTTTATTGGGAAAAATTACGGATCATGAAATTTTTTTCATGAAAATGATCATGAAAAATTTATGATCTTTGGATTACCTTGATTAGTGTGTGATGTTTTATTCTAAATATAATCTAATGGTTACAAAACTTTCATGATTATTTTCATAAAAGGTTTTTCATGATACCTAATATTATTGTATTTTATTTAGAGTTAACATAGAGAGAGAAGTAGTGTGCATGAGGGGAGGGAACCAAAGCGTACACGAGCTGTCTATTTTAGCATCATTCTACTCTCTCTCTCTGGTCTTCTATTCAAAAGCAAAGTAGAGAATCATTATGGTGGAGGAAGTGGAGAGCAAAAAGAAAAAAGAAAAAAAAAAAAAAAGAAAGAAAGAAAAGGGCGTGCGGTGGGGTGTTCAAGAGGTGTATATCATTTTAAGAGAGAGAGAATTTGTTAGGGACAACAAAGCTCTTGGCAGCTTCCGTCTGGATGGTTCTCCAAGGTGAGAGAGAATTTCATGGAGGAAGTTTAGCACCCAGTCAGAGTCCTAAAAAGCTGGACATAGCTTCTTCAGTTCCTCCAGTAAATGGACCTATCATGAACCGGCAGCCAATCTCCGTTGGCAACATCACCCCTGCAACTGTCAAAGTTGAGCCCAGCACTGTTGGTTCTGTGGTATCTAGTCCTTCTTTTCCGCACATGCCGTCTGTTCCTCAAGCGACTTCTCAAGTAGTCCCAAGCTTGTAGGCATCTCCTATGTCCCAACAGACAGTTTTGATCTGTTTCGTGGGTTATTCATCAATAATAAGTTTGCCCAGCAAGAGGGTACATATATTATGATTGAAGGTAGTATTGACCGAGGGTCAGAGGTTCAAAGGAGAGTGGATGCAAACATTATATATGCCAATGAAAAATGGGATGTTCAGGTGAGATGCAGAGCAGCCCAACAAGAGAGACAGAGAAGCAGCATGATACAATCAAGGCACATAATATAGAGCTCAGAAACCTCTCTAAGAATTATGCTGGAAAATGTCATGTGTTAGAACATATCATTCATGAGGATTTTCCTCAGCCCTCGAGTCACTATACAAAAATTCAGTGGTGCAGTCTCTTCCTCAATAAGCTTGGCCCAAGGCAGTGATGCCTATGGGGCATCACACTGAGTGATACCTCAATCTCTAACCGCCATCTCGACCTCCATTCCTCACAAGCACCCCAGCCTTGAAACGCAGAGCTTAACAAAGACGAGGCTTCTGATATCGACAATATATCTCAAATCTCCATCAAGGATCTTCGAGGGAGGAGGGTTTTCTCTCCTGTTTCGATTGTAAATAACGAGTGTTGTTCAAATGGGAGTTTCGGAGATTTGAAGGATTCGAATATTAATGACTCTGATTCGGGTGAGATAAAGTTGTCTCAGATGAAAGCGCAGGTTGAGAAATCCGTGGACTCAAAGTAAAACAAAATGGCGAGCATGGAAAGGGTGTCTATGCTGATGTGGACTTCGAAGAAGGGGACTTTGTTTTGAAGGACCAAATACTTGTTGGTTCTCAACATTCTTCAAATAACATTGACTGTTTAGTATGTAGTTTCTGTTTCTGCTTTGTTGGCTCCATTGAACTTCAAATTGGGAGGAAACTCTATTTGCAAGATTTGGGTGTTTCTACAAATAATGAATGTGAGAGGAAACCATTTTCACATATCCCAAAAGAGGCATGTCAAATTGATTCATCTGACGATGAGGACAATTCTTATGTAGTAGATCACAGAAGCTGGAAAGAATGTGGTTCTAGCAATTCTAAATATAGTACTCCTCTTCCTAAAGAGATTGTGGAATCATTGATGAATGGTGAATTGGTTTTGCCTTATTCAAAATAGTTCCCATTGCCTTCAGTTATTTTCTTGTCCAGGTGGATGTAGAGAATCTTACTACTGCAGCAAATTATGTGCGGAGGCTGATTGGGGCTTGTTTCATTGCACGGGGGCAAGATCAAAATCCAACAAAAGCGAAAATTTGGAGTTTTGCGTGTTTCCTCGTCAAACTTGAGGTAAGAATTTTCTACACTCTAATATGGTTTTTAGCTTAGTTATTTACTATTGTGTATAGATGATGACATTTGGTTGTGGTTTGGACAAATCTAAGATTTGGGTGAGAAATGAAAAGAAGGGTTTTTGATGAATATGAAGTAAATGAGTATGGGGTTTGAATATAAGATCTTGATGTATCAAAATAGTTGATTTTGGGTGTTTGGGTCAATATTGGAAAAAGGGGGATTTTTGCCATAACTTGATAAAATGATTATTTTGTATAAATAATTAGAATTAACATTTAATATGTTAAATTGGATGATTATTGATGTAGGTGGTGAAATTGGATATGTATTATCTCACACCTTTGGAAGTTTTAAATAAATTATTTATCTTAAGATTTAATATATGTCTAAAGATAAATGTATTGGGCTATCGGTGGAGGATAGTCATGATTGTTGTAGAAATTGTATGAGGATTAGGCGATTTAATGCTAATCTATTGTTGGTTGTCATTGAATATGATCGTGTTATAAATACATTGTATAGGTATGTTTATTGGGAGGAGATATGAGATATACTCCATATGTGATTATGTTTATAAATACATTGCGTATGTATATTTGTTTGGGAGAAGAAATGGGATGGACTCTATTTAAAGCAAGTTGGTCGGAGTGTCCTGGGTGAAAGACCCAAAATTTTATATATAAATGGGTGTCGATTTCCTTCGGACGAAATATCTATAAAATGGCAAAGTTTGAAGTGTTTATATGTGTTTTGCATAAATGGAAAACCATTGAGTTGTAATCTCATTTTGGTTGTTGAAAGATGATGAATTTAACTCATGAATTGAGTAATATATATGAACTGGAAATGAATTGAAGGAAAACAAAATAAGATTGGTCTTAGTGGCACATAAATATGCAGACTTTGTGGATACTTCCATATCGGTATTGTTTATGTACGTGGTATTTATACCTTTGTTAAATCTCATAAATTGTGTTAGATTATTTCTACTGGGCTGTTGGCTCACCCTATACGGGAATATCATTTTCAGGTGGATGTGAGATGTTTTCTCCAAGGCAATAGCATGTGTGGACTTTTGGGAAGCAAGGGCTTCTTATTTATGCCTTATGTGTGTATATTTGTTATTTGTAAAGCCGAGGGCTTAAGATGTAATGAGTGAGACTCAATTTGTGTAACCAAGCAATGACTTGAAAAGATGTAAGCCTACATGGCATTTAACTGTTTGTTAAACAGTAAACTCTGATGTATGAAAGTATGTTGTTTCTCATATTTAATTCACATATGAGTTATCTTTATATATATATATTGGGGGCGTTACAACTTGGTATCAGAGCGTACCGGGTTTGAATACTTTGGGTACATGAGAAGTGGTTAGTACCACAATGGGTTTGTCTCGCTTGATTGAGACGTTAGCATGTATTGTATGCTTATGTGATAACATGCTTATGTGCTTATATGAGTATGGGATTTGGTTCTTAAGATGTTGATTGAGTCTACGGTTTTCCAGAAGTCCTATTGGAAGAGCATTTGATCACTGCTATTTCTAATTGGAACTCTAGCAACGCTGTGGAACGGTCATTATCTGGGAATAAAATTCGTATGTGTTTATGTGACTATGTGCATACATGGAATGATTTATTGTTGTCCAATGTATTAGGACATGAGTGAGTTAGTTTCGGCACAATTGTGACTATGTCAATCTCGAGTGTTACCTTTATTAGGATGTTAGGACTTAGAAGGGGAAGTGGTAGGCATGATAGGCATAGGAGGCACGAGATGCCAATACCGGATGAGATTCCGGTGCAGGAGGAGGGGACAGGGCAGGCAAATGTGGTTGAGCCAGTTGGGCAACAAGCCATGGGTGCTTTGGTACGAGAGTTAGCAGGGGTATTGAACATACTGAGGGCTAAGAACCTAGCACAGGCCCCAACTGCCCCAGTTCTTCCGGACCTATTCGGATATTTTTGGTGGGAGATCCTAAGAAGCGATTAAAGGCTGAATGAGTGGCATCATAGCTTGTGGTTATATCTTTTAGAATTTGGGTAGAAGCAAGCTGACCAGAGAGTTCAAAGGAGATTTCAAAGTCACTACAACTATGAGTATTTGTTGGGAGTACCTTAGAATTGCTAGAATGTATATCTAGTCTAGATGAATTCTATGTGGACTCGAAGTGCATTGTGTGAGCGTTTGGGTAAATTCATGTTTAAGTGAAATTGTGTGGGTGGATGTAGACAAGTTCGCATAAACTATTAGTCAGTTCGTCAAGTGAAAGAAATAGAGTAGATAGATAAAAATAATACAGAAATTGTTTGGTTGGGCAACTAAAGTTGTGGCTGAGAATTTTTGAGTAGTGTGTTTGGCACAATTCACAACTTGCTAGCTATATGAACCAGAGGCAATTTGAACATAGAAACTTAATCTTAAACGGTTTTACCACCCAAAGCTTGACCAAGCAACTGATGGCCTATACAAATTCTTCCATGTTTCTAGTGTTCAAGAAAAATTACATGTTTGAAGCAATTAATCAAGTATATAAATTCTATATGTGAATTGATGTGACCACGATTACACCCCTCTATGAAATTGTCTCTGGAAGCCGGAGGAGATCCACACCCATTCCCTAAGGCTCTCCTGCTCCCTCTTTAATCAAATCAATTGTTGACACTGTAAGCCACTGTCACGACCCAAACCTGCTCCTAAAAGTTTGGTCCATGACTGGCCTGTACATCGGCCTCAAAACAAAATTTCATGAATATCTATTCAAATATGGGGCCTTAAGCGGAAGCAAATACCAACATAAAGATAATGCCCATTGAGCTTGTGCGTGCATGAAGACTTGGATTAATTTAAGCATTTAAATGCACTTTCAATATATATATAATCAAAGAACTTGTATAGATCTTACATACAAATACATAAGACTCAATAACATATGTAATTCTCCAATACAAAGTTAAAGCCTCGACACAGAGGCGTAACCCGGGTGGCTTGACAAAGAGACGGACCTCGATACAACTTTAATTTTGGTCCCTGATGGCTCACCTACGTATATATAAAAAAAAGGGGTGAGCTAACGCCCAGTGAGTAATATTAAAGTAAAGAGGTTAATAAATGATGTCCTTAACATTAGGAAAACATATTTCACAATTTAGAAACGTATCATAAATCTTTTCAATACAAACAGTTATTGTATCATAATCCATACCCTTTTGAATGGAATATATAATTGAACTTACGTGGTACATGATACGCTCACTTATACAAAAGATTAGAAGCACATTTTAAAATAGGACATCCATTCATGCAGATAAAATAACATATCATAACATGAGTCATATAGCAATGTCAAAACCTTTGTATTTATATCATATGTTCTGAACGACCTCGGGTCCATGTATAACAAAACGGCCTCGGGCCCAATCATATATCAAAATGACTTTCAGTCCAAACGTATCATATCGTATCATTGTATTTGATCATGGAGTAGATGGAATATCGACATGTCTCCACCTCTCCTTGGGCCCAATTCATGTATGTATGGACTCAAGAGGTGTCTCGTACGGACTCTAGAGGTGACTCACACTGTGGCACTTAGTTCCGTATAACAATTTGTTCCATACCAAAATGATTAGGTCTTAAAGACCGAACAATTCATACCATGCCATAGCATAAGTGGAATAGATAAACAGAACGGCCTTGGGCCCACCATATCATATTATAAATAATTCACGTTTCTTGTTCATAATTCATTTCGCATTTCTTGGAAACTTGTGCATTTAGACAAAATCTAACATTTAGAGAATCATGCCATACATAAATTAAGAGAGATAATGGAAAACATATCTTTACTATACTATTACTCACAGTGATGGGCTTCTGGTAGTAGCTGGACGATGTTCTCATCTTGACCTACAATCACAATTACATAACACAACATATGAACATAATCGATCCCTTTCTTTGCTCTTTAATCAATTAGTTATGTTGATTTTAAACTTATTAGACCTCAATAGGTCATAATCCGTGTCTAGGAAAATAGGAGGAAACGAAAGGAAACTAGGCTAGAAGAAGAAATAGCATGAAATCGGTGGACAGAAAGTGAACAACCTTCACTAATTTGAGCATATCTATTTGTATACTTAGAACTTGGATGTGAGACCATCACCATTGGAAACTAGACTTCCAGTGCTTGAATTTAGGCTCAAGAATCACTTAAAATGGAGTCCGGATGAGAAATATATGCTTATTTGAAATTGAGCTGAAACGGGAGAGTACCGCACGTGCGGGACCAAATCCGTATGTGCGAGAAATCCAGGGCACGTGCGGGGGCACGTGCTTTTATTTCAGAATAAAAAATGTTGCTAGAAGAGGGCTTCCCGCACGTGTGGGAAGCCCCGCCGCACGTGCAGCTCTGGGCAAAAACTGCTGTTCGAAAATGCCAGTTGGTTCTAACACTTGTTCTTTCATTTTCTAAGCTAGGTTTCAACTTAAATCATTCAAAAACATGTAAAACTAATAGAAAACATGAGATTATGGTTGTTTTCTAAATCAAAATAGCAAAAATACCATGAATCTTTAAGTAAGAAAGATCAAAATCTTTATTTAGTTCTTTATCAAACTTTTCCCAGAACTTCTTCTTCTAAACTCATGTAGATCTTTATCTCATATATGATTAACCATACAAACCCTCAAGATTAAGGTTCAACATCTCATAATCAACTTCAAGATAAGCAAAAAGGAAATTGAATCTTAAATCAAGCAAATCTAAAGAATCAAAGTTCAATTCCACGAAGACAGCCCATTTAAACTTATATTTCTCAACCCTAACTCAATTAGGTGTTTATTCTACATCTTAGATCATGAATTTAAACAAATAATAGGTTAATCTCAAGAGGTTTAGTTGATTACACATACCTTGAGCCAATCTCTTAAATTCTACTTTAATTCCATCAATGTCCCCATCTTTCTTCTTCATTCTCAAGCTTTCTCTTCTTTTCTTGCTTTTCTCTTGCTCTCTCCAGATTTTTCTTTCCCTTCTCTCTTTTGTTGAGTCCCTCTCTCAACCAAGACATATATATATATATATATAAAGATATAATATAAATGAAATCAATTTAATTCGTCCCAAATTAGATTTTTACAAAACATCATACTAGGCTCTAAAAAATCATGCTGATCATAAATATGTAGTTGGTTTTGGTTTATCGCACCTCTAAGGCTTTCAATTTTCAGTCCAAAGGTTACAATTTCAACAGATTTTCTTATAACCGACAGATACAACTTCAAATCCTTATGATTCACAACCTTAAACATGCAATTCCACATCAATAACATAAAATCATGACTAATCACAAGTCCCACATAATTCAATTAACCTGATTTGACTTCCATTAGAGCCCAATTAATTATATTTAAATTTATCAGTCCGAATCTTATTTTTAATCAAACTCCCAAAAGGTTCCAACTATCTAATTAAGCTTATTTCCATCTTCAATTGTGAAATCTCACATCAGTAAGGCCCTCAATTTCAGGTAAACTCAAGGTCTCCGGTAATAAATTATATACTAAGATTAAATACTTCATAAATAAATTTAATCCACAATAACCTTAGTTCCCAATCCTCATAACGTAATTAACTCCAATTCGGACCAAATTAATTGAATCTCAATTTTATAATTCTGAATCAAATATTTAATCAAACCTCCATATGGTCCTATATTCGAATTTAAAATATCAATTATTCTTTCTTGAGCCACTAAAGCTTTCAAGTTCTAATTCCAAAATAAATCTTCTATAAAATCATATACAAATCAGTCTCCATGATTTTCATAATTCCCAAATTAAATCAAAATAGTAGGCCATAAAATTCAAATATCCGTCATTAATTAAATATAAGGTATTACGTGATGGGATTGCTACAGCCACCCTGGCCTGTGAATCATTATCAATGGCTCTCTCACCACCATCTTACCGTTAATAGTGGCCATCAATGGTGGAATTGAAATTGTTGTGGATATGAAAATTGATGATCATGGGCATTGATGAGTTTGGTGGTGGTTGTGGAAAAGAGCATGGCTGTGGGGTGGAGAGTGGGTACTGATTTGGTGGCAGTGAGGCAAAAGTGGTAGAGTTTTGATGGGTTATGGTGGACTGTTTGAATGACGAGAGAAATAGTCGATGGTAAGTTGTAGCTTTGGGAAGAAGAATTAAGTATTAGGGGGTGTAGTTACTAGGATAATTAGGTAAGGGAAATAAATTCATTTTATATTTTCTGTTGACTTAGTTAAAAGGCAAACACTGACAAGAGGTGCAGTGTAATTTATCTTTGTTTTTTTAATTTTTAATTTTTAATTTTATTGTGTTGAGTTTTTATTAGACACTTGTGAAATTAAAATCAGTTAGTTTTGTGTAACTTAAAAAATGCTCTTCAAAAGCCAAAATGACATAATTCTATAGTGATTAACAAAAATTCTCTAACTACTATAGTTCATTATAATAAATTAAAATTTTAGAGATAAAAATTTTAAAAAATATATTTTTAAGGAACAAAATATTTTAATAGTCAAAAGTTTCATTGTATTTTTAGTGACTAAGTTAGACATTAGTAGTCATTACATTTTATTCCTGGTGTCATTTTGATCTTCTTTTCTATTAGCTTAACTTGGACCATTGATTTTACTTTTCGTATTTTAGTACTTTTTTGTTTTTCATATTTTAATATTTTCAATGATTTTTTTTAATATTTTAAGCAATCTTTTTTTAATTTTTTTTTAAACACGCCTAACATAAATATACTTAAAAAGTATAATATTTGTGAAAAAAATATTTAAAAAATACACTAAATACCAAAAAATACGAAAAATCAATACATTTTTTATATTTTTGTGTATTTATTAATTTTTAAAAATATTTTTTCACAAATATTTTACTATTTAGATACATCTAAGTAAGGTGCATCTAAAAAAGTAAAAAAATTACTTAAAATTTAAAAAATATTAACTAAAAACTAAAAAATATGAAAAAAAAAACTCAGTTATCAGAAAACTAAAACCAAACATACTGATTAAGATTTTTTTCCCCAAAAATGATTGCTGAATTGATTGAAATTATTTCATTGAATTGATCAAATTTATAATTTTGTCCTAAAAAATATGACATATGCCTTTCATATACATATTTTTATAGAATAATGTTAACAATTGTATCCAATTAGACCAAATTTAGATAGTCAAAATCGAGTTAATTGAATGACATAAACTAAGGGTTGGTTTGGGATGTTCTAAAAAAGTGTACTTTTTGACTTATTGACTTATATGGGTTGAGTTTGGGTTGGGTTTGATGTGATGTGTTAGAGATGTGATGTGATTTAAATAAGATGATGTGACTTAAATAGGATAGTGACTTTTTAACTTTTTGTATTATTTAGTAGATGCCAAACTTAGCCTAAAATGACACAAAAACTAAAGTACATAAACTACTGGTATAATTTGCTCTTGAATTTTTTATAAATGTCAACAAATACAATAATCATGAAATATCTATGGCCATGAATTACAAAAAATAAAACAAAAAATGTGTCAAAGTATTTCCCTTACATTATATTTCAATTTTGGTGTTTGTGAAATATTGAAAAATATAAAAACTGTATATATTTTTATAGAATATTGCTAATAATTGTATCCAATTAGACCAAATTTAGATAGTCAAAATCAAGTTAATTGTATGACATTAACTAAAATGACACAAAAATTAAAATACATAAATTATTGGTATAATTTGCTATTGATTATTTTTTATTTATTTATTTATTTATTTTATAAATGTCAACAAATACAATAATCATGAGATACACATTAAATCTACGGCTTTGAATTATAAAAAAATAAAACAAAAAATGTGTCATAAAGTATTTCCTTACATTATATTTCAATTTTGGTGTTTGAGAAATATTGAAAAATATAAAAACTGACCCAACTCCATTCAAGTGTATTACACTGAACAAATTGTTATCACTTAAAAAGAAAAAATTACTAAAACACAGTAAAATGAAATTTATTTATAACTTTTTTAAAAATAAAGGTAATTGATTATAAATAAATTAGTGGGTACACATAATTAATATCATATATAAATGATTTTAATCAAATAATAAAAAAAAAAGAAAAAAAAATGGAGGTTATGCCTTGCACTTGCACACAGTTGTCTGACACACAGCAGCATCAACACGGCGCCGCTTAATCTCACAGCAAGTCTGTTGTGCAGGCACAAACATCCGATTTAGTGATGAATAAGTTTATTAGTTGTAAAATATTTATAATACTAAGATTGATTGTAAAATATATTTAAAATGAAAGGAAGAAAAAAAAACATTCACTAATTTACTTGTGTATATATAAAAAATGACGAACAAACTAGCACTGAACTGTTTATCAAAAAAAAAACCTAGCACTGAACTTGAAATATCACAATACATGACTCTCTCTTACTTTCTAACTCTTTTTACTCCACGAGAATATTTAATAATATTCAATCGCATTGCAGCCACCCAGGCCTCTTCATCCTTGCTCCACGAGAATATTTGATAATATTCAATTGCATTGCAGCCACCCAGGCCTCTTCATCCTTGCTTTATCAATTTTTCTGATGGTACCCAGATCTAAATGATATGCAAACAGTCCTCTTGAATACCAATCCATCAACAACTCTCTATTTTGGATTTTCAAAAGCTTCACTTCAAAGTTAAAATAATATGGATCAATAACACTAAACACAAAAGGGTAACAATTCACATCCCAGTCCAGGTTAACCTTGTATGTTTTCACCCATAACCAATTTTTAACATCCTCCAATTGCCATATATCAATTAATCTTGCATCCAAATAACCAAAACATAATTTCACTCCCATCTTTAAGAGCCGCATCTTTTCATGCATTGGTCGTGAGTGACATTCCTTTCCGGGATGAGGCATAGAGCAAAATTGTTCAGTGCCCATGTTAAACCTCATGATGGAGTTGTTGCAAGGAGGAATGTTGTATTCATTTTCATATGTGTGTTTAACCATCCAATACAAATCTCTTTTTACAATTGTTGGGGTTTCAAAACACTTTGGCCGGTAAGAGAACGAATCAAGTCTTCTCCACAACTTATTCTTCCCAATGGTAAGTATGTTATATTGAAAACAATTAGCTTTTTGGAGCACATGAAGAACTCGAGATTCCATTGCCAGTGGATGGTAGAACACACATATATCATCTTGTTTTGCACCTCTTTTAGAAGCAAAATATGGTATTGAAGTTAGTGCCAACCACTTCTTACACACCCTTCGACATTCTAAAACACTATCAGTTGGGAGCCTACTGAGGATATCAATGATGATTTCATCGGGAAGAAGTCCAATAAACCCCTCCTTATGAAGAGTATCTGAACAGACTAGTTGAACCCAAAGATGTGGAATCCATGTCAACCATTGAGCGACCATCGTATCTAAAGAAGTAGAAATACCAATCAAGCTCACCAAATAAAACATACTAATTTCATTATAGCAAGATGGAAAGAATTGAAGATAAAAGCATCACAATAAGATTTATGAAACATTTACAAGTCACTTCAGTAAAGTAACATAATGTAAGCTTCTTCAAATAGAACTTGGACGTAGAGCTCTATACATGATGCTCACATTAAAGCTTCTTAGTTTCATTATGTTGTGGCAATGTACTAAAATTTTCTACAAAATTCTCACTTAACAAGAAAAAAAAGCCTTGTGACATAGATGAATGCATAGATATACACAAACACTACAAAATAATGTGTCTAATGTGAAAATGCAAATGACAAAATTATACTAGCTACCTGTATGTGAGTTTGAATCACTAATCCTCTTCTTTTTTTTGTTTTTTTGGTTATAAATTTCACTGGATTTAGATAATCATGTAATTAAGCACACATTTTCATAGTAGACAACATGAACAAGAAACCAGAAGATGAAATAGATCTAATAAAAGAATCTCATATTTGATTAAGCATAGCTATCCATACTTTGACAACATAACAATCCATCAAAAGATGAAATAGTTCATATAAGAGAAGTGTAAGGTTGTTAAGATTGGGATCCTACATAGAATTGTTTTGGGGGTCTGCCGGATCGGATTGAGGATGATAATAATAATAATAATAATAATAATAATAATTTTTATATGTAATACTATCAAAATGTATATAGAATGACCCAAAAAAACATGGGAATGTAGCTCAAATGGTAGAGCTCTCATACTTGCTTCATTATTACTTGAGCTTAGTATGAGTAGATCAAAGTTCAAATCCTTGCATTCTCACTTATAAGGAATTTAAATTATTATTCTAGATCTTTTCTTAATAAAGAAATATATCAATTCAACTCATCATTCAAACATTAAAAACATAATAGAAGAAAATACCAACACTTGCACAAGGTTCTCATTGTTTCTTAATGAAAAGAAGACGAACTAAACAAGGTAAGAACAAGTAAAAGACTAAAATAAATCATCATTGTCGCTGAAAATATCATCATTGCCGCAATCAACATTAATGTCATCACCACAATCATCATCATCACCCACGGTGTCATCCAACTCAAAAATAAAAAAATAAAAAAATTGGGTTAAAACTGTTTTTGTATCAAGTTGTGCTGAATTCTTTTTTGGTTAAAAGAATTATTTTTTCAGCACAAGTTTAGGGAAAAACAACTAAAGTAGTAGAGAAGGAAAAAAAAAAAATAAATAAATAAATAAATACAGTACACAGTCAATCACATAAGAGGGACGCAGAAAAAATGAAGAAGAGGAGGAAGAAGCAGAAAAAAAATGAAGAAAAAGTAAAAAAAGCACAAACAAAAACAAAGCAAAACAAAAAAGAACATAGAACACAGTCGAACAGAGATAAGAGGACGAGGAGGAAAAAAGAAGTCGGAAGAAGAAAAAAATGCAGAATCGAATTCGAATAGAGAGAAGAAGAAGAAGAGTACCTCGTTCCAGTTCCAGCAAATCTGAATTTTAAGGTCCAATCTCTATTTCCCCAATTTGTTTTGCCCTAATGGACTGCGCTCTTAAGCTTGATTTGTTTTGCCCTAATGGAAAACGCTCTTAAGCGTGGAGAGAGTGGTGTGTTTGGTCTGTGTCATGTGACAAATTCTTAAATAAAGTTTTGGGTAGAGGGTTGAGATATATGTATATGGGTCCGGCTTCTGTCCAGTCCGGGATCGGACTGGACCGTGTTATTGGGCCTATGGGAGCTTACTACGGGTCCTGTTTTGAAAATCTGAACTGTTCAGTGTGTAGAATTCGTCGAGTACTACATGCCTGTAAAAAATCACGTTGATTGGATATCGATAGCTATGTGATCAAATCAGTTTTGTATAAAAAAAAATGGACGGTGAAAAATTTAACGGTTGATAAAAAACTGTTTTGTTCACATAGCTATCGATATCCGATCAACGTGATGTTTTACATGCATATAGTACTCGACGAGTTTTACACATTGAACGGTTCAGATTATCAAAACGAGACCCGTGGTGGGCCCCAACGGATCCAACAGCACGGTCCAGTCCGATCCCGGACTGGACAGAAGCCATGGCCTATATATATATATATTTTTATAGTTTGTTTGGTTTTATATTTTGGAGATAGTTTTAGAATTTGGAAGTTTAGGATTATTTGATTTATTTGTATCTGAAAATATAATTTTTGAGAAAAGTTTTTAAAATTTTATTTGGTTCAAATTTTTTGAAAAAAAAAAATACAAAATTACTTTATCTCTCCTACCATTCAATTAATCACTTTTTCTTTCTTTTCTCTCCTTATCAATTAATTTTTTTCACACACATCTACTCAATTATAACAAAATATGAAATCATTCCAAACTCTAAAATTATTTTCAAAATATACAATCAAACAAACTAAAAAAATTTCTAAACTCTCTCTCCAAGTTCTTTTTATTTTTAAAATTATCTTAAAACACAAACCAAACACACCCAAAGTGATTGAGAATGAGAGAAGACAGAGGAGAGATAAAAAGTGATTGATTGATGTGTAGGGGAGAGTAAGTGATTTTGAAATTTTTTTTTCAAAAAATTTGAACCAACAAAATTTTAAAAATTTTTCTCAAAAATTGTACCTTGAAATACAAACCAAACAAACTCCAATTTTTTTTTTTTCTCAACTTCCTTGTTTGGAAAGATATATTTTAGTAATTTTTTAATTTTTTTTTCTTAAAATATGGGGTAAAAAATATTAGTATGTTCAGAATATTTTTTCACTTTTTATCAAAAGATGTGCATAAAGTAAAGATAAATTTTTTTTTTTGATTTTTGATATAAGATGCTTTTATATATATATATATATATATATATTTTAGTGATTTTTTTAAAAGATTGAATTGCCAAACCGACGACTCAGAAGACGTATTTTGACTTTAAACCTAGCAAAATAGTAAATACCATCTTAAGCAGAATTGGCTAGAGTCGTGATCTCGTAAAAATCCTGTATGATCCCGTAACGATTAGGGGTGAGCAGCGGATATATCGATCCGCCAAAACCGACCGAACCGAACCGATCCGTCGCATTTTGGACGGATGCGTGATGACGAACGGACGGTTGCGGATTGATTTTCTCCAATCCGCCAATTTGGCGGACGGATAGCGGATTTGAGATTTCTTTGGCCGCAACCGAACCGTCAAACTGCCAAATCGCGAGCACCCCTAGTAATTTATAAGACTTTGTGTTTTCAATTTGTTTAAATATTATGTTTGTGTTTTCAATTGAAAAAGAGTTTAAATATTCTGTTGAAAAAAAGTTTTCAACTTGAATATATTTTTTGAATTGAAAAAAAAACATATTAGTTATCTATATTTTTTGGTTTTTAAATCTAGGTCTAAAAATAATAAATAGAAAATATGATATATGCTGGTTGGTTTTTATTTTCAAAAACATATGTAGATGTAACAATATAGAGACATATAATCTCTACTACTGCTCTGTTCATAGTTTTGGTGGTTTGAATTATTATTATATTTTAATAATCACAGATTGTAATACTTTATGTGGATGAATCATGCTGTAATTGTAATATGTGGATGAGGCATGCAGTGATCATGATATTCTAAAGTTTCAAACTTTCTTTCTTTAGATAAGGCATACAGTGATTGTAATACTTTTTTAAGTCATTGACTGTAATACTTTCTTCTTCTTTTTTTTTTTTTTGAGGAAGTGCACAAGTTGAATTATGTTGAAAATTTATAAAATTTTAAACCGCCAAACCGATTCGCATCCATCCGCCAAACCGCCAATCCGCTCAATCTACATCCGCTGGATTGGCGGACGGATGCGGATTGATTTTCTTCAATCCGCCAATCTGACAGACGGATGGCGGACTGGAAGTTCCGTGGCCGCAACCGACCCGCGCCCACCCCTAGTAACGATCATGTGCCAATCTTATAAGTGCAATCGAAAAGGTGAGTTGGATCGATTTACGTATATTAGATCATACGATCAAATCGTGATCTTAACAATCTTGAAGTATACTAGTTGATTCAATGGTGAAATATTCATGGCTTAGTTGAGTGAATGATAGCTTAAATAATAGTAGTGGTACTACATATACTAATTAGTGTATTAATTAATGTACCAACACTAGTTATGACATTATTATTGATCTCACTCATTATACAAATTATAAATACTAAAATTTTTTAAATTATGCGACATCATTAATTGGTACACTAATTATTGCATATAGTATTATTCAATTAATAATACATGTTTGTTTAGGGGACATAAATAATCAAACAATTTTGCATTTGGCTAAGAAAAATTGGGGTTCATACAAGGGACTACTGAATAAAAGTAGTTCATTTGTTCAATTTCATTCTCTTAAGTTCTCAACTAGTGCAAATCCATGTTGAAAGCATTCAATATAATGTAAATAATTTTATGGTGTTATTCACATAATAACTTTCATAATCTAAAATTGTGAGTTATTATGATTTTCATAATTAATAGCATAATGTGAAAAATAAATAATATACCCGAATCAGTTATGTAAAACCTTCGAGTGATTCATAATTGATTGAACATAAACTTAATATCTTAATATTAGTGAAAAAAATGTTTCTTTCTTTTGACCGTCTTTAGAATACATTATATTTAGAATAATTTGATGGTAGTTTGAACTTCCTTTTATAAGTAGAAAGATGACCAGTTTCTTCATTCAATAATGATTTCACTTTACCAATTTATTATAATAAAAAATATTGAATCATAATTCCAAATCTGTAATTTATATTACCATATTATGTGGATCAACATAATAACTAAATAATTAGTCTTACACATAAGCCAAACACAAAAGATGTTTAACAATTAATTGAGAACTGCTATCGCTCCAACAATCGAGCACAGGAGATTTATTTACCATTTTTCTTGTTCCCATCAGTTATACAAAGTGTTCCCACTTTACTTTTGGTTAAGGTATGGAGCCAAGCCACTGTCGCAATAGTCTAGCATGCAAAGTGTCTGGTTTTGGCCCGGTTGCATGTTAGTGCTTCTACGCTCAGTCTTCTTGTGGAGTCCGACTATGGTACGTAAAAGTGGTATTTATTCGCATACCGTACACAAAAACGATTTTGAGCCTTCAGATAAAAATTTGGATTAAACTATTAGGAATTCTAAAAATTTTATTAAATATCTCACTCATGTGAGATAAAAAATTTTAATCGAAACTTTAGTATCTCTAACATTACTCGAACCTAGGATCTTGACCATCCAAAAATAAAATGGCAACTGGTTATAACCGGTAAAGAAAAACTCACTCTTTCATTTTCTCGTTCCACAGTTCGTCTCTACCCCATATTGTCTGCATTGTCATGGCTTAATCTCCATCCATTTGATTCATTGTTTCCGGCAATCTGCCCTTGCGACGGTCAACGACCCTCCCTGGTTCTTCTCACTTCCCCAGTTCCCTAGCCCTGTTTTTTTCTCACTCTCTACTCGTTCTTCTCCTCTGCAGTGCCAAAACGCGTCGAAGAAGATGTGCAATGGCCAATCGCTTTGGATTTGCCTAGAGAGCTTCTCTAATTTATCACTGAAAGCAGCAAACTCTTCAGGTACTTGCGTTTGTTTGTTTGATTTGTTAATCTAATTCGGGTTTTTTTGTCCTAGTTAAGTCTGGATTTAAATTTGTTTGGGAATCAGTCTGTTTGATTGTTGAGTAAGTAGAGGACAACAAAGGAAATTCATATCCATTGATTGTAGAATGTTTGCTCTGTCAGAAAAAAAACAAACTATAATTCGTTTTAAGATTTGTTCAAATTATATAGTTCACACAAAGGTTGGGTTATCTGTATGAAAGTTTAGAAGTAGAGAATTCTAGCTTGATTCCTTGGTAATTGCTAGGCACTGTTGGAGGCCAACGCTGCATTGAATTTTTTATTTTTATTTAAAGATTTTAGTTAAACATTCATAAAATTAGGAGCTCCATATGTTATATACCTCCCACAACAAAATTCTTTGTTTCCATATTCATACGTCTCCAATATATTCTCATTTTATTTTATTTTTGTCAAGTCTAGAGTGTTAGATAATGTCTCAATGGGACCACATAATTAAATGTGGTGTTATCATTTATAAGAAGCCTACAATTTAAGTAATTCAATTTAGTTAATAGGCTTAAGGGTATATGTGTTATGGACCTAATGTGTAGATACTAGTTGAATAATTTCTATTTCTATGAGGGGCAGAAATAGAAATTAAAACATATTGGTTAAAGTTGGTTTTCATTTCTTTTGAACTTCCACAACCTTTCAGTTTTGAAAACCAATAAATAGAAATTAAAACCAATAATGGTTAAAGTTGGTTTTCATTCCTTTTGAACTTCCACAACCTTTCAGTTTTGAAAACCAATTACAACCTTTAAAAGGTTATGGTCCCTATTCCTTCCTAAGTGGAAAAAAAGAATACTGCCATTTTTCTAAATCCTCTCAAGGAGAAACATAAGGCACCAAAGGGGAAAGGATTAGAAGGCAATAACATAATCAATAACAAAGAGTTTATTGATAATCACGCTTCCGTTTAACCGTTCATCAATGGATTCAGGTATGCCATTTTGTCTTGATTTCTTGATAATACACATGGTAAATGATCCGAAGTGTAAGGTTTATGTTCTGAAATTTATGTTGACAATTGGTATCAGAGCCAGCATATCATGTGTCTTATCAGAATTGATATGCTTTATTCATTCTATTTAGTTTCCTGGAATCAGATTCTGAATTTTCTTATGGATGTAAATTCTGTTTTTTCCTGTTTTGTTCTGTGAAAATGGCAATCTGTTTTACGGAATTGTAAATGATTCGATTGGGCGCTTTTTTTTTTCTCTCAAATGGATGAACATCATGTATTTATATATATATAGATATATCTTGCGATTTGATTCGTTTAATTTTGAACATCATAAAAAAAAAAAAAAAAAAACTATTTGTTTTTGGACCCATCAATTCTATTTATATATGTATGTATATAATTGGGATTGCTGCAGATTATATAACATATACGGGGTCACAAATTTAGAAATCTTTAAATTTAATGTAATTTCATACAACGTCTAAAGAAATTTAATTTTCTAACATTCTCAATATAAGTCAATTCAAACAAGATGTCACAAAAGTGATCTCTCTTGTCTAGATTGTTTTATATGGAATGTTTTGATGTTCATGTCTGTGTATCTCATGCGGGTATTTATCGGTCTAAAGACATGATTAAGACTTGGCAGAATTACACACACATTTTGTGGTGATAAACATGTGCCAATTGTCAAGAAAACCTAATGTGAATAATAAATCCATCAAAAGATAGATTTGTTATTTGACATAACTTATTGTCAATGTTTGATCATTACAACAAGAATACCACTTACAGTTAATATCACTACCCAAAGGCTTAGTATTAATGTTATGCTAGGTATCTTGAGATGTTGTCATACCATGGCCGCAGAATTTGTAGCATGTTATGAGGCATCAAACCAAGGGATATGGCTGCGGAATTTTGTCACTGGGTTGTGTATTTTGGAAGGCACTGAAAGACAACTTAAGTTATATTGTGACAATAAGTCTGCAGTTTTATATTCCAATAACAACAGGAGCTCGACAAAATCAAAGCATATTGATATCAAGTTCCTAGTTGTAAAAGAAAGAGTGCAGAGTGGACAGATTTCCATAGAGCACATTGGGACAAACTCCATGATAGCGGATCTACTTACGAAGGGACTACCACCCAAGGTCTTTCATGAGCACATTGCTCAGATGGGTGTTGTTCTATTTGAGAACATTCTGATTTAGTGGGAGTTTGTATTTATATTACTGCTTTATGTCAGCCTTGAGTTTTATCTATGTAATTAGATTAATTTCTGCAGAAATGAAATATTCAGTTTATTACGCTCTGTTACGTATTGTGAAGTATTGATCTCAATAAAGTTAAGTAGGACCAGTTGGAAATAGGCATGTATGGATCACATCACATGTAATTTCCATGCTACGCATCCATGATTGATCTATGTCATTTAGCTGTATTAGTATACGTGACCATTGGTGGGTCGAGTTACGATTGATGTAACGAAGACCGCTTTAATCCTATATTAATATAGTTAATGGACAAGATTGTTTGGATACCCTCAAGTTATGATAACAAATTTCTGAGCTCACTAAAGTTAAGCACATTTTTCGGGATACATATGTGGTCCAGTGGGAGATTGTTAGATAATGTCTCAATGGGACCACATAATTAAATGTGGTGTTATCATTTATAAGAAGCCTACAATTTAAGTGATTCAATTTAGTTAATAGGCTTAAGGGTATATGTGTTATGGACCTAATGTGTAGGTACTAGTTGAATAATTTCTATTTCTATGAGGGGCAGAAATAGAAATTAAAACATATTGGTTAAAGTTGGTTTTCATTCATTTTGAACTTCCACAACCTTTCAGTTTTGAAAACCAATAAATAGAAATTAAAACCAATAATGGTTAAAGTTGGTTTTCATTCCTTTTGAACTTCCACAACCTTTCAGTTTTGAAAACCAATTACAACCTTTAAAAGGTTATGGTCCCTATTCCTTCCCAAGTGGAAAAAAAGAACACTGCCATTTTTCTAAATCCTCTCAAGGAGAAACATAAGGCACCAAAGGGGAAAGGATTAGAAGGTAATAACATAATCAATAACAAAGAGTTTATTGATAATCACGCTTCCGTTTAACCGTTCATCAATGGATTCAGGTATGTCATTTTGTCTTGATTTCTTGATAATACACATGGTAAATGATCCGAAGTGTAAGGTTTATGTTCTGAAATTTATGTTGACACAGAGCACTCATGATCCTCAATGGAGGAGAGAGCTGATCAAGACTAATCTAACATGATAATTAGCTTCAAACTAACATACTTTTGATGTACATACACCACCCATGATTTTGAATCGGTAGTTCTTTTATTTATTTATTTTTTATTTTTTATGAAGTGATGTAGTAGTGCATGTCTGTAAAGAACCTAAAAGTTTTATAACATGAGCATGAACAGTTTTTTCTTTTTGTATGAAGAGGTGATTGAGAAGTTGTGTGTATCTTTACGTATCAATTTTAAGAGTAAATTACACTTTGCACTCCTGCACTTTATATCAAATTTTACTTTGGCCCCTATACATTAAATTGTAACACTTAACCCTATGCACTTGGTCAAGTGTCACTTTGGCCCTTTTTGCTAGCATCATTGTTAACAGAAGTTAGTCACATGAAAAACATGTGAGGATAACTTACACTTTGTACCCTTGCACTTTACACAAAATCCCACTTTAATCCTTACATATCAAAATTGTGATACTTAACTCCCTAAATGATAACTTATGTTAGTCTTACTACTAACAGAAGGGCCCATGTGACACTTGATCAAAAGTGCAAGGAGTTAAGTGTTACTATTTGATGTGTAGGGATTAAAGTGAGATTTTGTATAAAGTGAATGGAGTGCAAAGTGTAATTTACCCCAATTTTAACTACTCACAAGTGCACGAATTTATTGGAGTATAGACAAGGCAAAAATAAGGTTGAACCAACATAGATTTGATGGTTAAAAATAATCAATTAATCTTAAAATAAATGACTATCTAATTCAACAAATTCTTGAATTTTAGTAGAACGAACAATAATAAAATTACAAATATTGAAAAGGATTTAATCAAATAATTGAATGGAAAATGCTATGGACCTGTTGGCTACATATTTTGTAAAAGCCAATTACAATTCAACACGTGGCAGAGTGAGGGCTATACGGGAAAAATGTTTAAGTCTTCGATGATGATCGTACACGTGGCAGTTAATATTGGTTATTGCGTGGTCTGAGTAGCATTGGATCAGCAAAGAGATGCAAGGTGACGTGGCTTCAACGGTTACTCACATTCAAATTCAAATATAGGAGGGAAGCCTAACTGCAAGTAATGGCGTAGTGGAGCTAATCCTGGGGCAGCATGATCAGCAATCATGGAGGAGCAGTTCGACGGTTGGAAATACAGTTCGATGGTCATCCTTGAGTAGTATAAATAGCAGAGAAGGCCCCAGAAAAAAGGACCCAGACTCAGATGCAAAAACCAGTCTTACTTTACTTATTTTCTTTTCCAGTTTTACATTTCCAGTCTTACATTTCTTATTCTTTACATTTCCTGTACTTTAAATTCCTGCACCGCACTTCATTCATAGGAGTAGTTTCAAGTAGATTGTTGCTGTAAACCTCTACGAGGTTGAGTTTGGATCATTGTAAGTTTTTCATCTTAATGAAATACTTCAGTTGTTCGTTATTTGATTGTTATTTTGCTTAAATTCTCCTAAATCAAGTCACTAGTAAAAGTCCTCTTCATTGAGGCTGAAAGAACTACAACACAATCGTCTGATAATTGGTTGGTAATTAAAATTCTGTAAGGACTGATTGATCCTTGTTGGCACGCTCGCAATTACAAATATAACCTTCGAAAGCCAAAAAGCCAACATATATTTTTTGGCACGCCCAGTGGGACACATATAAATGGCTAGACGTAGGAGACAAGGAGAAAATGAACGCTTGGAAGAAGGTGTGGAAGGAGAGGTAGAGATATCTAATCTAGGGGATAATGTGATAACACATCTTGTGGAAACTCCTATTTTATCAGAACCTATGGTCGAACAGACCAGTACTTCAGAACAAGAACCACATGTTCATAGTATTGGACGAAACCAAGGATTTGGACTATCCACTGTTCCATCTACTCAGCCAATAAATCCATGGGATGGCCTAGTAGATGCCATGGGACAGCAATTAATGAACACAATGGAAAGGTGGGCAACATCCTTTTTGGATCGAATGAATAACCACCAACCAACAAATGCAAGACACATGGAGGAAGTAAATGTCCCTCAGCAAAGATTGGCTAGAGATAAACAGCCTATGCAAGTTAATGGACATTCTAATGGTCAAACTAGCAATCAAAATTATGAAAGACCATCACCTCAGTCTTGGTACGAACCCATTTTGAGTCCTATAACAGGCCAAAATGCCTCAATGTTTAACAGTGAAGCCATGCAAGTTGGTGGATCTGGCCCAATACAAGAAAATGGCATAAGAATGGTTCCAAATCCCATGTTCGAAGCCATACCTGGCACTAGGGGGTACTCTAATCCCTTATTCGAATTTATACCCGGGGGTTGGAAGGTTTTCCTGTAAATGGAAGGGACACAACACCTGTTCCAGCACCTTTTGCAGGTCCCTTCGCAGGACAGGCTCAAAGGGGTTACCCACACCCCTAACAGCAACCTGCACCACAGGGACAACCAGTCCCAAATGTATCACCTTATGGACCAAGAGGACCACAAGTACAAGTTTGTCCACCAAATCCTGTGTTCGTCCCTCCGGTAGTGGTTCAGCAGGCACAAAATATGGTCCCTAGGGACCAAATTGCTGATATTGTTAAGGAGATGTGTGGACCAATGGCTCGGGGGGTCCATACTCCTGTGTATAGGAAACCATACCTAGAATGGGTGGACAGGGTATATGAATACCCAAGAGGTTTCAGGATACCAGATTTTTTCCTTTTTTATGGGAATGAGAATCAATCAACAGTAGAGCATATTGCTAGGTTTGCTGCTCAATGCGTTGAATTTACTAATAATGACTATATGAAATTGAGATTATTCCCAAATTCTCTAACTGGGGGAGCATTCGTATGGTACATCAATCTTACACCTGGCTCCATCCAAACTTGACAACAAATGGAAGAGGCATTTCATGCCCAATTCTTCCAATCGGAGCCAGAGGTTTTCATGGCAGACTTGGCAAGATTGAGTCAAAGGCCTGAAGAGAAGGCTACTCAATTTATTGCCAGATTTAAAAGGACTCGAAATAAATGTAGAGTCATCTTGCCAGAGCTAGAATTCGTAAGATTGGTTCAAAATGGCTTAGAATTCAGAGACCTGGTGGAACTAACCTATAAGGTGTCTAGGTATGAAGCATTACTAGAGGAGGAACAAGATCGAAATAATGCATCATACAAGACATACTATAGAGATCCTAATTATGAGATTGATGCAGCAAAGATTGTGGGGAAAGAACCTGTGATCTGTGAGGCATTAGTTCATAAGGACACAACAATTGACCAGCAGTTTAAAAAGAAAGACTTTCATAAGAAATATTCTTTTGATTTAACCAAGGCAGATGACATTTTTGATCATTTGCTTGCGGCCAACTTCCTTAAGTTACCAAAATAAGTAAAACTTCCATCTCCAGATGAACTTAAAGGAAAAGTATATTGTAAATGGCATAACTCTTGGTCTCACTCGACTAAAAACTGCATTGTTTTTCGAGATAGGATCCAAGAACAAATTCGGAAAGGAAGTTTGAAATTCCCAGTCAAAGCAGAAAAGGCCATGGGGATCGACAGTAATCCATTTCCAGAAGTTGGAGAAAGTGCCGCCAATGTTGTTGTACCAAACTTCCAGAATTTATCTCTGCAGGAATTGGAAGAGGTCAATGTGCAGATGCATATTGTCAACTAGACAACTACCAAGAAGGACACTGGAAATCTACCAGCTATTGGGTAAGGTTTCTTACGCTAGAGGGAAGATTCTGATGAAGAAGCACTGGATAATGATTCCTTAGAGGCAGCTGTAATGCAGAGGATGTGTCCCAGGTGCAGACTGAGTTATAAGTGGTTAAAAGGCCTTCCAGTTGATGGGAAGCAATATTACAGGGATGTGCAGAGGCATCCCAAACCAACCAATATTTATAATAAAAGGCCGTATCTGACTAGTTTTAGGTAGCAGCCATTAGTGGTTGAGCCTGCAGCCGACAGATTGCATTATAAAGGCAAGAGGCCTTTATATGAGCCCAGGCCACCTAATTACTACAGAGTGAAGAGCAGTCATGCTGAAAGGAGATTGGAGAAAGGTTTAGTTCATGGGATCAAAGCTAGAGATTGGCCCCCCTAGACCAGCCTCACGCAGGACAGAGAGTGGCCATCTTCATCGAAGGCCTGAATCAGGTCTAAGGCATGAAATTAGAACCAAGCAATTGCCTTCACAGCCAGCTTCGAAGATGGCTTCGAAGGAGGAAAGAAACAGTTTAACCTCTGGGTCAGTTAGTTTGTGGGTACCTGGAGTTCCAGATTGGTTTGTGATGCAGAACAAACCTAGGGAAGTACCCACCTAAAAAGATGTTAGAAACCAAGGCAGGATGATCAAGCCTCCTTTGGTAGCCCCAAACAATTGGGTATTACTTAAACACCCAAAGACGAAGGAACCAGACATGGTCCTAGTCATTTCGAGATCACAAAGGAGAAAGATTCAGTGCAGGTACACTCAGTACCAGAAAGATATGAAAGAAAGTGGAGAGAGTTCCTCATTGGTCCAGATTGAAGGAAAGAAGAATCCAAAGTCAGACCATACCCCGAAACTAACTCTCCAAAGCAAGATGGATTGCAGCAGAGAACAATTGGCCAAGGTTCATTCTGAACTAAAAGCCAGAGAAAAGTCTAGCTTAGCAGGATTGGAGAAAGCTCTGATGGGGAGCGATAGCGAGATATAGGAAGAAATTGGCGTAGGCCAAAAGAAAGAAATGGTGGAGGAAGAAATGTTCAAAGCCTTTATGGCTGAGCAAACATTTTTGGTTGAAGAGCCAGTCGAGGGAAACCATTCGAAGGAGTCTGTTAGTAATGCAATACCAGAATGCAGCATGGAGGATATTTTTGAGGTAACTGATCAAGGTAACCAAGAGGGGAAACAGGTACAGCCAGCCATCCAATTTGGTTCGTTTCCTCCAGTATCAGTAAATATGGTACATATACTACCTCATGAGTTCTAAGCTGAAGATGAAGACCAAGATGGTCAAGGAATTGATCTAATTCCAATCTCTAGTGAAGACTCACAAGTAAGTATGGTATAAGATAATTCTGGGATGGCCGCCCCAATGGAAACTGAATTTGAGAGTGAGGAAGAGGTGAGCATTAACCTCTCATATCTTTTTGAGTATCCCTTGAACTCTATGACACAACATGTTAAGCCTTTGTATATCAAGGCTTTCTTCAATAGGATACAATTGAACCGAGTCCTGATAGATAATGGGGCAGCAATTAACCTACTACCGAAATCTTCCTTGAAGAAACTAGGGAAAATGAACCCCGGGTTGATCCCAACTAGCACAACCATGGCTGGCTTCGCTGGAGACAAACAGATGGCTCAGGGAATTCTGCCCATCAACCTGAGTGTGGGAACTAGGGACTGCATGACAACATTCTTCGTGATCGACAGGAATGTTAAGTAAAATGCTTTATTTGGTAAAGATTGAATCCATACTAACAAATGTGTGCCTTCCTCTTTGCATCAGAAACTAATGATGACCTTTGGAAATGGAGAGATAGAGGAAATTGATGCAGATCCTCAACCCTTCGTAGCCTGTGCAGACTTTGCAGAGGCCAAATTGTATATTGATGGAGTAACACCACTCAGTATACTAAGGAAACCTGATGGCTCAGCAGAAGTGACGGCTGATGAGGAAGTGACACACCTGAAACACTTAGTCTAGGAGAGTGCTGATGAAGAAGTTGTTATTAAGGATGACAATGATGTCTGGTTGTAGGCAAAGAAATGAAGTACAAGGAGCCAAGTCTTTGGCTCTAATTAAATTCTCAACTTTAGATGTAAAGTCAATAGTCCAGAAAGTACAAGAGCAAGAGAAAGAAGCCATGATAATTGGCTGTAACCAGCAACAGGTCAGAGTTTTGGGCTTTGACAAATACTGTGCATTGGATATTGAAACAAAAGTCCAGGAGATACAGGAAGAAAAAGCCTTATGGACAGACTTTGTCTATGAGGAGGAGGGCAAAGATGTTAAAGCTAAGAACCTGAGAACAGAACAAAGCAAGAAGATTGCTTCGAAGCTAGAAGGAATCAAAGAAGAAGCTCCAGTAAGTTCTCAGACTCAAGACCCCTTAGAAGAAATAAATTTAGGGGAAGGTTCTATACAACAGCCCACCTATATAAGTGCTTGTTTGAATGCTCTGGACAGGGACCAGTTGTTGGTTGTTCTGAAGAAATATAAAGATTATTTCACATGGTCTTATAATGAACTACCAGGATTGGATAGGTCATTGGTAGAACATAGGCTCCCTATGAAGCTTGATTTCAAGCCATACAAGCAAAAACCAAGAAGAATGAGTCCAGAGGTGATTCAGAAAGTTAAGGAAGAGATTCTTAGACTACTCAAGGCAAACTTTATTAGGACAGCCAGGTATGTTGAATGGCTATCTAATATTGTGCCTGTAGTCAAGAAAAATGGTAAAATGAGGGTATGCATCAATTTCAGAAACTTAAATCTAGCAACTCCAAAATATGAGTACCCCATGCCTGTAGTAGATTTGCTGGTAGACAGTTCAGTAGGGCATCAAATTTTATCAATGATGGATGGGCACTCTGGTTACAACCAAATCTGCATTGCAGAGGAGGATGTTCACAAGACAGCATTCAGATGTCCTGGGAATATTGGCACCTTCGAATAGGTTAAAATGCCATTTGGTCTAAAGAATGTGGGGGCTCCATATCAGAGGGCTATGAACACTATCTTTCATGACCTCATTGGAGGGTATTTAGAATGTTATATTGATGACATTATAGTTAAATCCCAATCCATGGAGGAGCATCTGTTTCACTTAGAAGTAGCCTTTGAAAGAATGAGAAAGTTTAAGTTGAAACTCAATCCTCTTAAGTGTGCTTTTAGTGTATCATCTAGAAACTTCTTGGGCTATGTAGTACACAAGAGGGGAATACAGATTGACCAAAATAAAGCCAAAGCCATCATTGAAGCCAGAACCCCATCAAGTAAGAAAGAATTACAAAAGTTCCTTGGACAGGTTAATTTTCTTGGAAGATTCATTTCTAACACTGTAGGGAAAACTAAAGTATTTTTTTCCTTATTAAGGCAAAAAGATGAAGAGGAATTTGTGTGGATAGCAGAGCATCAAATTGCTTTCAAAGGTATCAAAGCCTACTTGGCCAACCCTCCAGTGCTGATGCCACTAAAGGGTGATAAGCCCTTAAAGTTATACATAGTTGCAGTAGAAGATTCATTGGGAGCTTTCTTAGCCCAAGACAATGAAGAAGGCAAGGAGCAAGCTGTTTATTACCTTAGTAGGTTTTTAAATTCTTGTGAATGTAAATACTCAGCTGTAGAAAAGCTATGTCTTGCTTTGTATTTTGCTACAATGAAATTAAGATACTATCTTTTACCTACAACTATCTTGGTAATTGCAACCAGAGATTTGGTTAAGTACATGTTATCCAGACCTATGTTGAGGGGAAAATTTGGTAAATGGATCTTAGCCTTATCAGAATTTCATTTAGAATATGTTCCCCAAAAGGCAGTAAAAGGCCAAGTTTTAGCCAATTTTTTGGCAGACCATCCATCTCAAACAGAAAACTAAGAGATAATAGAACTTGGTACAGCTAGTGTTGAGCCATGACAAATGTGGTTCGATGGATCAAAAGCCAATGGCTTAATTGGAATTGGTATTGTGATTAGGTCGCCACAAAGGGTAGAAACCACACATGGTTTCAGAGTGGATGAAGCTACTTGTTCCAATAACCAAGCTGAATATGAAGCCTTAATAATAGGGCTAGAAATTCTTATTGGATTACAAGTACATGCAGTTGACATATTTGGAGATTCTCAGTTGGTGATTAACCAAGTGAAAGGGATTTTCAAATGTCAAAGTATAAGCATTTTGCCATACTATGTTGTTGCATTACATCTACTTTCTCAATTTCAAATAGCTAATGTAACTCATGTTCCAAGATTCTTGAATAATAGAGCTAATGATGTAGCCCAGAAAGCTTCGAATTTCAAGAGAATGGATAATGCCTAAAGGGACATAAGCCAAACAACATATCAGAAATTAATACCACCTTTGAATAAAAGGAGTGTGGTCTTGGAAGTCAATCATAATGTCTTACAGGATCAAGATTGGAGGCATCCAATAATACAATACTTGGTTGGCCCATCTTCGAAGGCCAGCAGGAAAGTTAAATTGCAATCTATGCAATATATAATGTATGGTAATGCTCTCTACAAAAGAGGGGGAGATGGTTTATTGCTGGAATGTTTAGGCCCAAAAGAAGCATTAACAGCTATGGCTAAGGTTCATGAAGGCATCTGTGGTGCTCATCAGCCTGGTGTGAAAATGAGATAGTTGCTTCGAAGGCATTCCTATTATTGGCGAACTATCCTTAAAGATTGTATAGAATATGCAAAGGGTTGCCAGGCATGTCAAAAGCATGGCACAGTAAGGCATGTGCCCGTAACTGACCTGCATGCAGTAGTGAAACCTTGGCCATTCAGAGGATGGGCCATGGATATGTTAGGAAAAATACACCCACTCTCTTCGAAGTATCATTTTTTCATTTTAGTGGCCACTGATTACTTCACTAAATGGGTCGAAGCTAAGCCATACAAAGCTGTAGATCAGACTGAGGTCATTGGATTCATCAAAGATTTAATCCATAGATTTGGCATCCCACAAACTATAACTGTTGATAATGGGACTGTGTTCGATGGAAAACTTGTAAAGTCTTTTGTGGCAGAGTTTGGGATTAGCCTTGTTAATTCCACCCCATACTATGCACAAGCCAATGGTCAAGCTAAATCATCCAATAAGTCCTTGAAAAAAGGAATACAAAAGGTTGTGGAAGACAATCCTAGGGATTGGCATAACCTATTGTTAGATGTGTTATGGGCTTATAGAACTTCCCCAAGGTTAAGCACAGGAGTCACTCCTTATGCCTTAGTATATGGGCATGATGCAGTGTTACCTGTGGAGATTAATGTTAAATCTTTGAGAGTAAGATGCCAAGATCAGTTAGGTCCTGAACAGTACCATCAAAGTATGTGCCTGGAGTTAGAAAGCATAGATGAAGCTAGAATTTTGGCATTAAATAGCATTCTTTTTCAAAAGAAGAAAGCAGCCAAAAACTATAATAAGAAGGTCAAACACATTGGCTTTGATGAATGTGATTTGGTATGGAAGACAATACTCCCAATAGGGATTAAGAGCCATAAGTTTGGCAAATGGTCACTAACTGGGAAGGAGCATATCAAGTCCACAGAGTCTTGCCTTTTGGAACATACCATTTGAGAAATTTGATTGGTTATGTACATCCCAAAAAGATTAATGGCAGATATTTGAAGCCTTATTTTCCAACCATTTGGGAAACACAAGGAATAAAATAAACACTAAGAAAAGAACACAAGACTGCTTAAATGATAAACAAAAATTTGTTTTTTCATAAAGAGTTAAGTACATTTTGCCACAAATTGGCCCAAAAATCATTACAATGTCTTAATTGTTCTTTTACAACAGATTTTCTATTACTAAATGATGAAAATAGTTGAATAGTTGCAGTCATTTCTTCCTTTCGATCGGCCAATCCTTGGTTGGTAATTTGCAGTTTTGTATCAGTTCGGATTAAGGCCTGGTTCACTGCAGATAGCTCCTCCTCAAGTTGAGCTTTCTTCTCCAGTAGCTGAATTCGAAACTGGGAGATAGAGGAATGTTGTTCCTTTAGCCCTGAGACTTCAGTGTGCACTTTGGAAACAAAACTCTGGTCTTCAGCTAATTTCTTCTCCGCAGCCTTGGCAGCATGGCATATGCTGATGTAGAAATCGATAATAGCTGCTGCCTGGGACAGATGACTTGAGACATTCATGCCGGATTGTTCAGCAACTCTGTAGCACTGAAGGAACCCATTTCTTATTATTGACCTTTGTAGAGCCTCAAAAGGGATCCTTGAAAAAGAGATTAATAGTTCCAAGCAAGTGTCAAAGTCTATTATAGGTGCAAAAGGCTTACTATTGGAGGAAGAGGAGCTTTCAAGAAACGTGTAATTGCTGTGTGAAAAATCTAGAAATCCCCTAGATGTTGATTTGTGATTATGTATCAATTTTAACCACTAAATAAGAATCCCAATCAAACAATCAAGACAAACCGACACAATGATTTTACGTGAAAAAACCACAATTGGAGTGCCTCCAATTATGATAAAAAAAAAAACCACCGGCAAAAGCAACAAAACAATCCAGTAAGAAGACATAAAGGAATTACACAAGTGTACTCTCAATTACCTAGCAAATCCACGCCCGAATCAAACTGACCCCTATGTGCCTCTTTCAGCCCTGTCTTCACCTCAGAATTGTCTTGCCCAACATTGAATCCACAATGCTGATGTCGAATCACGACTATGAGCCACTCCAGAATCTACCAAAGCTTCTAGCCCAAATTCTCCAGAATGCACTGAAGAACAACACTATCTTTTGTGTTGAATGAAACAAACAATCCTTTGATGTATACTTTTCAAACCAGATTTAAACTCAAACAAACATCAAAGAAACTAGCAAAGAAGCTCCAAATATAAACTCTAATATCTAAGAAGAAGATCTGGAAGTCGTAACCCTAAAAATGGACTAAAACATATATTTATAAAAAACAGATCCGCGATCTCCGCTCGAGATCAGGAAGTTCCATTCGAGCGCAAAAACACAACTTCTAGCACTTTTGCAGACAATTTAAATTTCTGGAACTAAAGATTCTCCGCTCAAGCACACAAATGGCTGCTTGAGCGGACAAGCAACTTTAACTGCATTTTTGCTTCTGGCTTCGGGGGGCGCTACCCTGGACTCTCCAAGGATTGTTGCCCCCTAGACCCCCGCGAGTTGACCGGGCAGCTCGATCATCAGCATAGTCAGCGAAGTGGCAAACATGAAAGAATGAGCTTCTGAAACATCTCTACAAGGCCCAATTCGAGTTGGATTCGCATCTAAAAACTCATAGCCTCACTGAAATAAAAGATAGAATAAAATTACAACTGAAAGGTGTTTTGTCAAATGGGATTGCCAAGAATAAAACCTAACACTGTGGTTCCAGACGCTACCACATTTCTTTGATTCCAGTCTCCAGGACCTTCGTTCTTATGCATTCTTTTGTCAAATCAATGTAAGGTCTTCTAAAACCCTTCTTTTCTCTTCCTTTTCTGCCTCTGTTGCCATTGCTGGCCTTATGCTACTGTTTTCCGGCGACTAGCATTTTTTTTCCCGTCATTCCCTTAGTTTAGTTCTGTCTTTGCCTTTCTAGGTCTAGATTATGGGTAAGTTTCATGCTTTGGTTGATACCCCAAGTGTATGGGTACGAGGAATACTGCTACATTCCCCGTCGCCACCATTGTTGAAGGGGGTTTGATTCCCTTTTGACCCACTGGTCCTTTGTTTTCTGCACAAAGTTCAGTTTTTTCCAATGCAAGTTTCTGTGAATTTGTTCCACGTTGTTTGTGGCATTTTTGCTCTAAATAGGTGATTAAGCCTGAACCTGGATGTCTGGGACATTTTGGGCTATTACACATTTTCTCATAATAAAGATCACAATACTTACTACCTTTATGTTTGTTCTATTGACTCTCATCTTGTCACTGGTTTACCCAATTCTGACAAGCATAATGATGACTTCCTGCAAGTCGGTGGGAACTGGGAATTCCCTGCCAGGATAAAGATCTAGTCTGAAATGATGCCCCAGAAAGATGGCTATCTAGGTCTAAATCCTCTGTCCTTGTATTTATGTCATTCTGTTTTTGACTTATGTTCCGTTTGAATGTTGTGCTAATGTTATTCCCCGTTTCTACAGAATCTTCATGTTACCAGAGTAGACCAACTCATGAAAATACTAAAGCAATCAGGGCTATGCTACGGTACAAAAATAGATTTGTCCCGAGCTATTGGACTACCAAGCTACCAACCGAACCACCATTCCAAAGAAGGCGAGGCTTGCTATATCTTTGCTCAATTCTGACATTGAAACAAACACACTCCTTGCCCTTTTGATTGTCAACTGTCGTCGTCATCGTAGTCTGTTTGCTAAGAGGACCCTTTCTCATGTCCCCAATTTCATAAGAGGCGGATCAATGTCAAAGAAAAGGGTACTTGTAGACTTGGAGGCGGAGGTCTTTAGCTCCTCTTCGGCCCTGGAAACTCCCATAGTCAAAATTGAACCAAAGAGTCTTATGGAGGTGAAATTGGAGATGGGGGCTGCCAGCCCTTTTGTTGCTGCTTTTGAACCTAACGCTCTAGCTATTGAAAGGGCAAGGATGAGAAGGAGAAAGACTAGTAAGGCTAAGGTTAGTGAAGCTTCTGAGGAGCCCGTTATAGATGAATCCTTTGAACAGCGAAAACCGCCCATGCTACATCAGGGCAAGCCCATTTTTACTTCTGACTCTGTTGTTATGTCTGGATAACTTGTTTTTGATTTAACTAAGATTTTTCTACTACCAGTGGACATGGCAGACCAAAATGGACCTCATGGCATTTCCATTTTGAATAGAACTTTACAAATGATGACTGTTGTGAGTACCTTTGTATTTCTTTTTTCGTTCTTTCTTGTCTATATCTTTTCCTTTCTTTAATACCTTTTATTATTACAGTGCATTCAGAGGATGCACCTAACAATTACATGTACTGAGGCATTGAAAAAAGTTGTACTAGAGGCTGCGATGAGTTCTGAAAGGTTAATGACAAGTCTTGAGGCCAAGAGAGAGAGAGAGAGAGAGAGGTCTTTTGATTGAACAAGGTTGTTGCCTCTACTGAGAATTCCAAAGAGGCCGCTATTGATTCCTAGGGAAATCTTGAGGAAAAGGTTGCCGAATCAGAAGCAATTATCATCTTGATGGCTGTTGAGCACTCAACTTTGGAAGCTAAGTACTGGCAATAAGGTTAGGATGAGGCTGGAGCTACTTATAAGGAATATGCGTTGGTTCTGCACGACAAGCTTTTTCTTAAAGGCTGGACAAGTGCCCTAATTGCTGCCCAGGTTCCTTAGTGGTCCCCTTTGTTTAAGGACATCCATGTTCCTTCCAAATCTTCGAGCCTGAAAAGTGCTACCACCCGTTACTCCTCAATCAAAGATCTCCCTCGGTATTGATTCTGCGAACAAGATTTTAGAGAGTGGTGTAGCCGAATAAGCCAGTGAATGTTGAAGAAAGCAAGAACCTAGAGGTTGAAGTTACAGAGGGGGTGATCAAAGAGGTTCCTGTTTCGCAAGATGTTAGAGTTGCCTCTACTTCTCATCTCAAAGATGATTCGGACAAGATTGTGAACCCTGCTGTTGAGATTCTCCCTTGTGATGACAGTTGAAATGATCCTTAAGATAATTTTTTGTTTTGTTTTGTTTTGTTTTGTTTTTTTTTTCTTTTTGCTATACTGGAGCTTGGCCTACCTGATGAGTTGACTCGTTATGATCGCCAAGACAATTTTTTTTTGTTTTTTGTTGCTGTTTGTGAGGCCAGCTATGCCTTTGTTGGATGATGATATTTTTCCTTTGATTTTGCAATCTAATGCTTTTTGCTTCTATGTCTGAGTGTTATCTGTACTGTTTGCCCTCGGCCAAGCACTGTTGAGACCTCTGGGATGAATAGCTACTTGGTCTAGTTATTCGATATGTTACATGGTTGTGTTTGTCTTGTAATCGGATGAGAGTGTCTTACTTAGATCTAGGTTGATTTTGGAAAAAGAAAAATAATTGTTTGCTCCCACCTGGAGCTAAGTAATATTGGGACTGAAGATCTTGCTCTCTGGAAGAACGGCTTAAGTCTGTTCCAACTTTGATAGTATGAGTGTATGTGAATGGGACAAAGGTAAAAAGAAGTGTGTTACACAGGTCCAGGTTGGTTTCAAAAAAACAATTGTTTGCCCCCACCTGGAGCTGAGTAAAACTAGTGCAGGAAGTTTTCTCCTAAAAAAATTATCCAAGTCCGTTCCAACTTTGTTAGCATGTAACAGTATTGAATGTTGAATTTTGTTGTACTTGTACTGAAGAAAGAGTTAATTATGACTTTAAAAATTCTGTGCTTTTCAGAGAAGAAATAATCTTGTTGAAAAATTCATTAGTGAGGTTTCCACCAAGCAATTCCACTTGGCTAATTTCCATTTGGTTGCCAAACATAATTCCATCAAGCAAATCCATTTGGCCTGTTTGAGTGCAAACCAAACTAAAATTCTATTTAGTCATCCCAAAGTTAATTTCGTTCGGTTAAAACCAAAGCAAGTTTTTTTCGATCGTTCCAAAGCTAATTTCATTTGGTTAAAATCGAAGCTAATTCTGAAAGTCACTCATTGACTTTGCTAAAGTCCGTTCATTCCCAATGAAGCTTATTCTGAGAGTTATTGCTAACTCTACCTTAGTTCAAATCATCTTTAGTTTGAACTATGCCCCCAGAAATTAGATCTTAAGGACTATGTTAATTATTAATTTGCTTTGGTCTTAAGGCTATACAGGTGCTGGAAACAAAAGTTCAAGAATGCAGAGAGACTTTTTTTATTAATCAAAAGATTAATGTCATTACATGTGATAGATATTTAAGGGGATAGTCTACTGATAGTACTTCTTGAGGTTTGCTACATTCCAGGGCAGAGGTATGACTTTGCCCTTGAGATCCTCTAGGTAGTATGCTCCATTTCCAACAATAACTATAACCTTGTAATGCCCCTCCTAGTTAAGAACTAACTTTCCTTCACCAGGCACCCTTTTGTGATCCATAACTTTCCTCAAAACCAATTCAGCAGATGTAAATTGTCTTGGGAGAATCTTCATGTTGAAACTCTTGATAAACTGCTGCTAATAGGCTGCAAGTCTAGCTAGTGTTACTTCTCTTCGACCTTCTGCCATGTCTGATTTTTTAGCAATGGCTTCTTCATTACTTGCATCTTCGAACAATTCTGACCGGATAGTTGGAAGACCGACTTCTAACAGAATAACAGCCTCCATTCCGTAGGTGAAGGAATAAGGAATTTTCCTAGTTGAGCGCCGTGCCATCGTCTGATAGGCTTGTAATACATGGGGTAACTCTTCGACCCATTTCCCTTTTGCACTTTCAAGACACTTCTTTATGCCATTAATGATGGATTTGTTTGAATACTCTGTCTATCAATTGCTCTATGGGTAGCCTGGAGAGGAGTTCCGATATTCGATCTTAAGATCGGTACAAAACTTCTTGAAAATTTTCCCGTCAAATTACGTTCTATTATCTGCAATTAGTACCCTTGGGATGCCAAAACGGACCACGACATTCTCCATGATGAACCGTTTCGTGACTGCTTCCTTGATACTTGCCAATGCTTCTACTTTCACCCACTTGGTAAAATAGTCAGTTGCAGCGATAAATAATTTTCTATTCCCAGTCCCTCATGCCAGAGGTCTAATAATGTCTAAGTCCCACTAAGAAAAAAACCACTGGCTAGTAAACGGAGTGAGAGTTTTGGTGGCTGATAAATTAGAGAAGCGAACCTCTGGCATTTGTCATACTTCTGAACATACTACTGAGCGTCTTTCTACATCGATGGCAACCAATACCCATGAGTTAGGGTACGGTGTGCCAGTGACCTTCCATCAATGTGCCTTTCACAAATCCTGTCGCGATTTTGTAGAGAACATTCGTGACTAGATTTGGATGCATACACAATACATAGAGGTCAAGGTAGGAGCGTCGGTATAGTTTCCCAGATGGTGAGATCCAGAACCGGGCTGATTGATATTGAACTTTATTTACCTCTTTCTTGTCTTCGGGAAGAGTGCCAAATCTCAGAAAAACAAGTATTGGGTCTATCCAACTCGGTCCTAAGTTTGTACAGAGGACCGAATCTAGAGACGCGATTCTCAATTCTAGTACAAACTCAACCCAAATCTTTTTAGCATCTTTGATATCCATTGATGAACCAAGGTAGGCTAGAGCATCAGCATGGCCATTCTTTCATCTCTTGCTTCGTAGATCCCAGTGAGTTGGTTGTCCAACTAAGAATCGTTGAAAGTCAGGAGCTCATCTACGCTAAAGTGCTCAGCACTACGCAAACCAACCAGTAGTGTTTTATATTCTGCCTTGTTGTTAAAGGTTATCCATCCAAGCTTCAGAGCTTGTTCCCAAATGAATCCTTTCGGAGAGATGAGCACTACACAAACCAACTAGTAGTGTTTCATAAAGAGTTGCCAAATGTCTCCAATAAAGAGTTGTCATACTTCTGAAGCACATTATTTTCCCAGTTCAGTGGTGCGTAGCACTAATACTGAGTTGTTGTTCGGGTGTTCGATGCTCAGGACGAGGGCGAATTTGGCGACAAAATCTGCCAAGACCTAGGCCTTGATTGTTGTTCTAGACTGATACCAAATGTCAAACTCACCAAGCTTGATCACCCATTTCGCCATTTGGCTCGAGAGAAGATAGATTTGAGGGGGAACTCGGTGAGGATATTGATGGTATGACCTTGGAAGTAGTATTGCAGCTTCCTTAAGGCAATGAGCAGGGTGTAAACTAATTTTTCCAGTGGTAGATACCGTGTTTCAACATCCAAGAGAGTCTTCTGATGTCGTACACTGGACTCCATTGCTTTTTCACTTTGCAAATCAATACTGCGCTTACCGCATGGTCTGAAACTGCCAGATATAGGTATAATTCTTCCCTTAGTTCTAGAGTGAAAAGGAGAGGTGGTGTACTGAGATAATTCGTGAGGTCTTGTAGCACCTCGGTGCATTCTGGACCCTATTCAAATGTAGACTTTTTCCTCAGAAGTTAGAAGAAAGGCTTCATTCGGTCTGAGGACCCGCTAATGAACCGATTTAGTGCTGCTGCCATTCCAGCCAATTTTTGAAGTTCCTTGGCCTTCTTCAGTATTTCCATTTCTTGTATTGCTTTAATCTAATTTGGGTTTGCTTCGATTCCTCTGCTAGTGACCATGTAACCCAAGAACTTCTATGTTCCTACTCGAAAGTGCATTTCAAGGCATTGAAGTGAAGTTGATGGGTTTTCAAGATGCTGAAAACTTTCTTTAGATCAACGAGATGATTTGTTGCAAGCCTACTTTTGACCACCATGTCATCTATATATGCTTTCATAGTCTGTCCGAGCTGCTCTTTGAACATCTAAGTCACCATCCATTGGTAAGTCGCTCCGGCGTTTTAAAGATTAAATGGCATTACCTTGTAACAGTAGGTGTCTCTAGGAGTGATAAATGTTGTTTTCTTTTGGTTTCGGTTGAACAGAGGTATCTGATGATAGTCGCCGTAGGCATCTAAGAAACTCATCCGCTCATGCCTGATCGTTGAATTAATGAGTTGATCTATGCATGGCAAGAGAAAGCTATCTTTCAAACAAGCTTTGTTGAGACAAGTGAAATCGACACAATCTCTCAATTTGTCGTTCTTTTTATTCACACAATTGTATTAGACAACCACTGTGGGTATTGGACCTCTCGAATTGCCCTTGCTGCTAGGAGCTTATCCACTTCTACAATCACTCCTTTGGTATGCTCAACTAAGGATCTTCTGCTCTTCTATATGACAGGCCAAGCTGAAGGATTGAAATTGAGTTTAGGGCAGGCAAATTTAGGATCCAGGCCAGGAGTGTCGTAGGTTAACCATGCGAATACTTCTATATTTTTCCTCAGCAAATCCAATATTTGAAGTTTCTCATCAGCGCCAAGCGAGGTACCGATAAGAAAGTATTTCTCAGGGTCGTCTTCTTTTATCAAAACTTTCTCCAAATCTTCCACTATCTTTTCAACTGGGGTTCCTCTGACATCCTCTAGTGTAGGGTAATTTCCTAGCTCAACCGTCTAAACCCGATTACAGAGCTATTTAGTCTTCATGGCAGCCATGAAACAATGTTTCGTTGTAACTTAGTCCCCCGAGATCTGCTCTACACCATGTTATGTCAGGAAATAGATGAGGCGGTGATAGGTTAAGGGGATTTCTTTCATCTGATGAATCCATGGTTAGCCGAGGATGGCGTTGTAAAGGAATGGAGTGTTCATGACCAAAGATTCAATCTGAAAAGTCTGCCCTAGCTACTACAGGAAATACTATCCTGTCAAGTGACCATTCGGGTTAGAAATTAAAGCTGACCAGTAGTGTCATCACTGGGGTGAGATTTTGCTCAATAAGACTGAGCTTCCTAAACAAATCATAATACATGATATTTGTAACACTACATTGATCCACTAGGATTCGGTTCATATCAAATTGTTTTCCAATCCCAACAATAATAATCAATGCATCAGTGTGTGAATGTTGAATTCCTTCTAATCTTTCTCAGTAAATGAAACAATATGTAAGGGAAATTTAGGTACTGTTATAACCTTTTTCGATGCAGGACCGATTGACATTACTTGCTAAAGCTATACAACTTTTGCAATTTCTTCTCGAAGAACTTTCTCTTGCTCGAGGCTGGTTGTGCCATGGATCATGTTGATGACCAGTCAATGGGGGTGCTTGGCATCTTGTTGTGGTGGTGGGTTCCCCTATTTGGTCACGATCTTGTCTAGATTGACGTACTCTTAGAAGTGCCTAGCAACTACCAAATCCTTTAAATGTTGTTTCAATGCTTTGCAATTCTGAGTTATATGCCCCATATCCTAGTGATAGATACACCTTAGCTTTTGGTTGCATTGAGCTGGGTCTCCTAACATCTTCGATGGCCAAATAAAGTATGGTTCCCTTGATTTTCTCCATAATACGATAGATGAGTTCCTTAAACACTGTGATAATTGCTTTATGGGACTTAGATTTGTCTACCTCATTCACCATAACTTCTCAGGGTTCTCTTTGTCGATCTCCCTAGTTTGATTGCTCAGCTGATGCCACTTCGATAGGAATCTGATCATCTTCAAGACGAGCGTACTGCTCAATTCTGGCTCGTAAATCATTCAAGGCAATGGCTGGGTGCTTGGTAAGTGATGCCTCAGCTTGCTTTCTGGACGCCAACCGTGCTTGAAAGACATTACTGCCATCTGTTCACTGCAGATATTTTCCTCCAATTCGTTGTATTCTTCCAAGTACCTCATTGTATAGTTACGTAGTGTTTCCTTTGGGATTTTGGTGTTGAAAACAAATCTAGCCAAGAATTCTTCACAGGGTTGTTTCCAATCATAGATTGATCCAACAAGGAGACAATCGAACCATCAGAGTCCGAACTCTCCTAGATTAGATACAAAGACCTTGCACATCAGTGCCTCATTTTAGCTCCACAAAGACATCATTTGCCAGTAGTGGCTGATGTGTGTAAGTGGATTTGATTTCCCATCATATGGTGTGAACTTCGATGAGGTGAACTTTTTAGGGGGTTCCATAGCTTCAATGTCTAGGGAGAAGGGAGAGGAGACAAGTCAACCCAATACTCGGTGCTCCCTCTGATGAACAATACGATCAAGATGCTGAGCTTCTCACTTTTGCCATTGCTCATTTTCTTTGTTCCTGATGAATCAGATACAGAGATCTTGAAGATGAAGAGGATACTTCGTCTGTCGGCTGACCGTTTTTTGCCTCTTAGCCCTCTTTCGGTGTGAACCATGGGTGTGGTTGCCTCTTAACCTTCCTCTCTGACAGCACTACCACAATAGTTGTTCGCCCACTAGCGTCTCCTACTCTCACCGACGTCACTGCCGACTGACCACCACTCCCCTACTTGCACTCTCTCTCATATTTCTAAACACCCATTGCAACATCTATTGTCATCACCATCGTCAACGTCAACATCCATATGCTCGCTCTTTGTCATCGTGATGTTTTTCGGTGGAATTGTCGTAGTGGCGAGAATACCAATCACCGTAGACTCTATGTCACCGTAGGCTTCATGATATCCATCAAATCTATATTGTTTCCATTTAAGAAATAATTTGATCTCAACGAAGTAGACGTTCAAATCTACGACCACCTTTACCACATCTTCTCTACCACCATCACTTTTGCAAAGTCCAAATTTACAACAGTTGCAGTTCCAATGTTTCTTGCGACTCTTTAAGAGGTTACAATCTTAGCTCAATCGTTCACAACACCATAGACAAGTAAGTTCATTAAATCGATCTTGATTTTTTTCAATTTGTTTAAGTTTGGTTTTGATCTTATTATGCTTTTGGATTTTTTCAGGGGAATTTTTGGCACAACAATGATGGAGATGATTTGAGGGAAGAATAGTGGGTTGAAGTTATCTGTTAGGAGCTAGGAGTTTTAGTCTCTCTCTTGGTCACCATAGAGATAGAGAAAGTCAAAAACTGGATTACGGGGTTTTTTTTCATTGAACTGATCTAGTTTTTTTTTTTTTTGTATGTATGTATGTGTGTTCAACAGCGTCAACCATGTCCATACTGAAGATTCTCATCATCTCCAACCCTGAATTGTGTTAGATATGTTTGTTTATTTTTTTAATTATTTTTTAGATTTGAAATTAGATTTGTTTAAAAAATTAAACAGGTAGTAGGTGTGAATTTGAACCGACAGAGAGAGGTTTTTTGGCGATGAAAGATTGACCGGAGTTGTTGAATTTGAATAGATATATAGTAGGAAGAGAGAGGTTTTTAACAGATAGATTTGTTGTTGTTTGATTTTCAACAAATAGATATTGTTTTGTTGTTGTTGTTAGATTTTCAACAGATAGATTTGCTATTGCTGTTTAATAGATAATAAAATTGGAATAGATAGAATTAAATAGATAAATGAAAAAAATTTAATAGATATTAAAATTTGGACATATATTTGAATATATAAAAGGAAAAAATTGAACAGATAATAAAACTTAGACAGATAAAGGAAAAAAAAAAAATTTGAACAACAAGTCAAAAGTCTTTAATAAATAAATATAAATTTGAACAGATAGGAAAAATTTCAATAGATAAAAAATTTGAAAAGATAAAAAATTTCAATAGATAAAAATAATTCAGCAAATAGAAAATAATTTAAACATATAGTCAACGAAAGTCAATAGATAAATTAAAGGGTAAAATTGAAAACAAAATGTCCATCAAGACTAACAAAAGGACTTTTCACCAAATTATTTTACAAATGGTGGATTTCTCACCAATAAAAAATAGGGTAAACTACCAATAGGTCCTACTTTTGAGACTTATTACCCATTAAGTCCTATTGATAAATTTATTAAGTGGTAAAGATAAATTTATCAGTCTTTTATTTTTATGAATAAATTTATAGTAATAAATTTATCAGTCTTTTTATTTTTATGAATAAATTTATAGTGATAAATTTATCAATCTTTTATTTTTATAGTATTAAATTTATTAGTTAGGACTTATAAGTAAATAAGTTTAGTTAATAGGACTTATACGTAAGTATCCCTAAAAAATATCCACTAGACCTAATCCTTAGATACCTCTAAACTGGATTTATCACCAATTTTCTTTATTCATTATATTTAATCTTTTAAATAATTTTTGTGTGATTCTATTTCTACAGATTTTTATTAATTAAATAATAAAAATAAAAATAGAATTAAATAATTATAAGGAAAGTTTATCTACAAATCCCATTTTAAGGAATGGTGATCTATTTAGTCCCAATGATTTTCTTATAGACAACTAGTCTCATTGATTTTAAAAAGGTAGATTTAATATATTATTTGAAAATTAAATTTACACTTATACCCTTACTTCTATTATATTTCCTTCTTTTTTTTATTTTTTTATTTTTTTATTTTTTTTTTTGTGCTAGAAATATAATATCCATGAAGATCAAATTTGGGAAAAAATTTTATATGAAAATCTTTTCTATTTGGAAAACATTTCAAAAGGAGTATAAAAATTACTTGCAATATGGGATTCTTCAAACATTCTAAAAGGATGTGGGATTATTCAAACATTTCAAAAAGATTATAAAAAGTCTTTAGTAAGTTTTGAATAAACGTATAATTTCAAACTGTAACACTGCAATGTAACACTCAAACGTAACACTCCAATATAATACTCTAAAAAAAACTATCTAGTGTACTTTTTTCCAAACGTAACATTCCAAAAAAAAGTCATTAATACAACACTCTAATATAATACACACAAAAAAACTCATTAATGTATTTTTTCAAATGTAACACTATCGTAACACTCCAAAAAAATGATGTGGAATTCTTCAAACCATTCCAAAAGGAGTACAAAAAATACTTAGTAAGTTTTGGACAAATGTATAATTTCAAACTGTAAGTGTGTTACGTTTGGAAAAAGTACACTAAGAAATTTTTTAGTATTTTTGTGTGTTATATTGGAGTATGTTACATTGGGGTGTTACGTTTGAGATTACATTGATTGGAGTGTTATGTTTGGGAAAAACACACTAAGAAGTTTTTTTGTATGTAACGTTAAAATGTTACGTTTGGAAAAAATATAATAAGGAATTTTTTTTTTTTTTTAGTATTACGTTTGGGAAAAGTATACTAAAGAGTTTTTTAGTGTGTTATATTAGAGTGTTACATTATTAGAGTGTTACGTATTTGTTCATAATGTGAGATTTGCTCTAGAATGAGGAAAAATCCAAAACTTCTACAGTATAGATTGCCCTAATGTGTAATTTCACATTTGGAGAAACTTACTTTTATCACTTAAAAATAAAACCCAAACATATAAGTTACTACCATTTTATGTAATTTCTCCTTTAATAGGACATTTGGGTTCATAAGAAAAAATAAATGACTAAACAGTTCACAATATCACATTTTGAAATTTATTAGTGTTTCACCTAAAATCACTTTTGGTTTTATATTAATAATTCTCTTTCTAATTTAACTATTATTTTTAATATCATGTTTATTTTACTATCTTATAATTTAATATATATCATATAAAATTATTATATGATAATTACACTTTTATAGCACAATAGAACTAAAATATCAAAATAAACAAATAATTCAACTAAATTTATTATATATAAGTGTTCAAGTAACACTTTTATAAAATGATAAGGTTAAGATTATTAAAATAAATATTTTAAATTTAAATTTAAATTTAAATTATTCTTTTGTAAACACATATCATAATATAAAATATCATTACATTAATTAAAATTAACTCTATTGTAATTTTATCTCAGACATCATATTTCTGAAAGTGATTTACATACACATGTAACATCTAATTTGATATCGATTGATTAAAATGATAAAACTCAATACTTTTTTTTAAAGCTTTTGAAATATAACCTGACAAATGTCAAATGATACATAGTGTAGAGTGTTATTTTAAAGAATAATAATTCATTAAAAATAATTGTGTATATTGAAGGCACCTATTGATGTTTCTTGAATAATTTTAAAGTAAAAATTTTGAATTTGTAGTACTATTGATAATGCACCTTCATGAGCTCTGTCAGAAAAGATATGCAAAAATAATTTTGCTAGAACAATTATTATGATGTGTCACATAATTAATCAAAACCCATTTGAGAACTGAAATTATTAAAGTTACAGAGATTTTGTGCCTAATTCCCTCTGAGGATACTGTTTATGATTTGAATTTGTAATTTTTTATGCATCAATGTGAATAATTTTTACGATCTTACTGATATAAATATAAATCCTTCCTTTGAGTTAACCCACCTTAAGCACTTTCGTATAATAAAGTACTATTAAATAGTCATATAAAAGTATTATAATAGATCATAATCAAACACCACTTGAAACATAATTAAAGACTCGAAATACCACTTTAGACATAACAAAAAATATAAGAAATTAGTAAAGACATTTTCAATTAATAATCAAAATAATACACTGTGAGTTCTAACAAAGTCATAATTTGTATGTCATAAAATTTTCTGTTATTTTTATTTTTTTTAAGAAAAAAATATTTTGATACTAGTGAAATTCATGATTTTTGGTAAATTGATTAACACAAATGAGAATTTGATTTTAGATTGAGAATACACCATTTTGTTTTGCTTTAAAAGAAATTATTTTTATGAGCCTTTTACATAGGATCATACACATAGCGAGAAAATTTTCATAAGCTATTAGCAAATTTATTTGTATTTGACTTTCACTTGTTAAAATTTTCTACAAAAAATATTAAGACTCACAATCAATTTTTTATTTTAAAAATAAATTCACGTGTATCCCATGGGTCACATACTAGTTTATGTTATACAACTAGCTAAAAAATTTATCTATGCAAAAAATTAAATTGATCCAACATCAATTGTCATATTATTAGATCATTTTTATTTATACAACCTACATGTTCTTAAAAATATATCACCTAGTTGCTATAATATATATGTGATTTGATCATGTAATTATTTGTTTGATCAATCTAATTTTTTGCATACATGTTCTTCTCATCTTGTCATATGAGATGAATTGTTCAGATCATTAACATGAGTACAAATTAGAATCATAATAAGCCAACTTTATCTGTGAAGTTAAGATATTCAACGTTAGCAAATCTAAATTATGAGAATCAACCTCTCCTCCTAAAACTTGTACACCGTGTTTGGCCACCAGGTAGCACGTAAATTAATTGGAAACATGTTCCTATGTTGTATTCATTTTCTGTACTCAAATAAAAAATGAATGACAAAATGGCATATCTTTATGTCCCTTTTTAAGTTAAAATAATCACAATTCCATTGTCACAGATGGATGAACATGTGTTCATTGACATTGAAATAAATTCTTCCATCATCAGCAACAGTGGTGGTGGATGAGGAGTCAAATCCTCTATATTTTGTAGTGATGTTAAATGTTTCCCTTCTATTTTCGTGACGGGAAATGTTATACAAACTACCAAACATTTTGTCATGCAACAATCAAACTTTGGAAATGGAAACAAAACTTGCTTCAATGCTATGATAGGCGTCACATTAGTAAGTAAAACAAGTCTGTAAGATTTATCAAATCATAAAAGCCTAATACTATCATCCGATCTAGATCCAACAAGTCGATCAAGGTCTAAAGTTGTTCTGGTTCTTATGGTTGTGTAACAAAAACTCAAATCCTACTTTTTTTACCATGGAAGAAGTTTGAAAACAGAGACAGAGATTTCAGTTTAGCCAAGAAAAACAAAAAAGAACAACTATTACTAAATATCCAACAACCATATAGAAGACTGAAAAAATTCACTTCTGAAGGACCCTCGGCTTCACCCTAAAGCTTTAGAGATAACCTTCGATGGGTTTCGGCATTGTGTCTTTGTCAGTGCTGCCCTTTCTGGTTCCTATTCGAAGTGTAAACAATTGTTTTAAGTCATAGAAATACACAAATGTATATTGAAAAGATAAAGCAGGGTGACAAAAAAGATATACACATTTAATGATTTTTAGGTATTACATGTGCACTTACCACAGAAGATGTGGTAGGCCACCAGGGTAATGGTTATCCCATGTACAGCAGCTCCAAATGCCATCAAATACACCATGCGTTCATAATGTGTCAGAAAGTTCTGTGCCCCGAATAGTGAGTCTTCAACAGCAATGAGACGACTACTGAATTGTGAATCCATGTATTCATATTGTGGACTGCTGTTTGGATCTACATTTGCGACTGCAACTTGAATCCTCTCCTGATCTCCAGCAAAGTAATTCTCAGCTCTGAATTGCATGATATCGGTATACAACTTGCTCTGTCTTCTCCTGAGCTCTTGGAGTGGTCGGTTCAATCTCCTTATCTTGTTAAATGCCACAGTTATGGCAATACCAAATCCAATAATAAACGATACCGCTGACATGAGTGAGACGCTGACGCCAATGGTACAAGCAAACTTTCCTTGGATGAGCACACTCCCGCTAATAAATCCCAACATCAGTTGTGCACCGATTCCAAGTGAGCTAATGGCATCCTCTGCCCGCTTTTCAAGATCAACTTCCTCTAAGTGCATTTGATTTCTCATCATCTCAAACGCTTCAATAGTATGTCTTTGTTCTGGTCTTACCCTTTGTGCAGGGGGTCCGGCATTATCTGCACATGAACCAAAAATACAGTTACCATTGTGCCTTCCACATGTAATATTCACAATAAGGATTACGTATTATCTTACCCTATCCAATATGAAATATTATTCTCTTTGTCTACCTTATGTGGTGTTTGTTTCAATGTAATAAGGATTAGGTAATATCTGGCCCTCTATTGATATAAATATATTATTCGCTTTATCTTACATTATGTCATGTTTGTTTCAATGTCAGATAAAGATTAGATATTATCCAGCCCTATGTATATGTCCAATCACTCCAACACTCGTTTGGTTTTGGGAGCTTCTAATTACATCTCTTAAATTTTTCACTACACTCAGCTATTACATTTAACAATATTTCATGAAGAATCTCACTATATGCAAACATTTGAGGCCCCTAGTGGTCAAAATAGGTTTGACATTACAAAAATATAGAATTGCCTCTTAAATTTTTATTACTTTCAAGATATTAATGTATAAGAGCAACTCTGGCAGAGGCCCCATCCCTATTTTTTTTTTAGATATTTGAGGAGTCCCACCACACATAAATCACATCTTGCTTAAAGTAGTTTCCCAAAATAGGAGCGGCTACAATTGCTCCCCAATTGTGGCGAGCTACGGTAGAACTCCAAAAAATATATAACTATTTTCTGGCTAATGGATCTATCGTCTAGGGTTCTTTCTTCATTAAACCATCTCCAACAGTGAATGCCTACGATATAGAGAGAATCCTAAATGATAGATCCATTTGCCAAAAAATAATTTTATATTTTTTGAGGTTCTACAATAACTCGCCACAATTGGGAGCAACTCTACTAGTCCTATTTTGAGGGACCGCTTTAAGGAAGCTGTTGAATTCGTCCAAATATCTAGAAAATAGGGATGATGGCTCTGCTGGAGTTGCTTCAAGTACTCTCCGACTACATTTTTACACTAACAACAAAGGTAGACATTTTCTAATAAAATAAGTTTTTTTAACAAACAAACCATTTCAAATAAATAAATTGGAAATTTATATTATTAATTACACAAAATCACCCTCCACGGCCAACAATACACTTAATGACAACAAGAGTTAATTCAATTTTAGGTCCTCAAAGTTTGAGTTATGTGTTTATTCTGGTCCCAAATCTTTTAATTATGTCAATTTAGTACCCAAAATACAAAATGTGTAATTATTTGGTCCCAACCTTGATGCCGTTGAAAAATAGTGAAAGAATCAAGGGTATTCTCAGCAAAATATTAAAAGTGCAAGCCAAATATTAAAAAAAAATAAACATTTTTTTAGCATTACTACCAATCAAAATTTGCCACAATTTATTTAAGGTGAGATTTACCCCACCTAACCACCATCTACAAACCATAGCCACCAACCCACCATTAGTAACCTCCACCATCACTATAAACCACCACCTTCCCCCACTATTGATTGTTGCCTCCTCACAAAGCCACCACCTTCCTCATCATAAACAAACACTACCATCAAAATTGCCGCCATTACAACCGGAGAACTCCTCTAGCAACCACTATCACAGCGCTCCACTAAGAGCACCACCAACAACTACCATTAAGACTGATAGAATGGTAAAGGAATATGAAGGTGAGAGGGAAGTTCAGTGGTGGGTGGAGGTTTTGAAGATGGTGGACGGAAGAGACTATAAACACAATGGTGAGATAGAGGGGACAAGCAAAGATTTCAAAAATGTATTTAGGTCTTGTAATGAAATGTAAAAAAATACTCCTAATTGCATCATTATTTTTGGATGGTGTCAGGTTTAGGGACCAAATAATAAAATATTTTGTATTTAGAATTAAATTGACACGATTAAAATATGCAAGATGAGAATGACATAGAATGCATCATTGGGCAGGCTTTTGATATGGTTATAGTGGGGTATTGGAAAGAAATAGATTGTCCAACCAACATTTGCCTTCCAAAGACCCTATAATTGGTTCATTTTCCCAAATTTTACTCTTTGCTAGTAAACTATTGTAGTCATCGAGAGATTAAAAAAAAAATAAGACTAAGAAAGAGCCCAATAGTTGGAGGCTTTCTTATGGCACCTTCAGCCTTGTCAAAGTCATACACAAACAACAACAACAAAAAAAAATCTCTTTACACTCCTAATTTTGTTACTTTTTTACAATTCTGTCCTTATTTAAAATTACCAAAAAGTACCAAAATCTTAAAAACCAAAAAGAAACCTTAGGTAGCGTTTGGTACAGCTTTCTAAATATGATTTGAGAGTAGGAGTTGTACTTGGAGTTTGTGGGTTTTGGAATTATAATTTGAGTGTGAAAAATTTGTTTGGTGAATGAATTTTGAAAAGAGTTTTGAATTGAGTGGGAAATTTTTGATGTGGCATATGATATTTGATACAAAAATTCGGAAAGTATTTTTTGTTGAATATATAAAAATTAACATGTGTTAATTGCAAAAAAAAATTGCACTGTTCCAGTCAACCAGCCGGACGTCCGGTTAGTCCAAATTTTCCCGCCTTCGACCGAGTTTTCAAAAGTGAGCGTGGAATAAATTTTTGAAAGCTGCAAATAAATACCACGTGAGAACCAATGACTGGAACTAAAGTTCCAAAGCTCTACCAAACAGAGCCTTAATTTTCCCTACACCCACCCCTTACCACCACCTCCATTTGTAAGCACCACCCTTAGCCCTTCCCTAGATCTCCTTCTCGTCGCCACACTTCTCTTCATCATCCTCTTCCCTTTTCTTCTTCTTTTTCTTTTTCTTTTTCTTTTTCTTTTTCAGAAAAACCTAGGTCTCTCTCTCTCTCTCTCTCTCTCTCTCTCTCTCTGTGGGATGTTGCATCTCGGAGAAAAGGGAAGGGGCATTGGGTCATGACGGAGAGGGTGAGAGGGGTTGGGTTGTGGCAGAGAAGGTTAGTTGTTCTCGGTGGTGGGAAAATTAGAGGGGGCTGGTTGCAATGGCAACAATTGCCAATGAGGTGCAAGAGGGTGTTTACAATTAGAGAAGGAGTCATTGGTGTGAAAAAGAGTCACCAGTGAAGGAGGAAGTCGCAGCAAGGGAGGAATGATGGGCATTGATGGTTGGGAGTGGGAGAGAAATAGGGTTGGAAAGATAAGGGGTGTAATGAGAAGGAAAGTTAGGGATAAGGGTATAGAAGGATTTATGAGATGTGTAAGGAGATAAATAAAAATTTTGAATTTTAGAAGGTAATAGAAAATAGGTGTACCGAGGGAATTTTGTGGTGTAAACAGAAGCTCACATACATTGGAGACCAAAAGTGTAATTAACCCTAACAATAATTATAATAGGTTTTTTAAATTAATTTAGGAGAAATTACACTTTCACAAAGTATTAATCTTCCAACATGGTTGTTAAAGAAAAGATTCTTTCACTTTGATCTCTCAATTATGTGACCAAAAAGACCATATAGTACAGGGCAACCTAGAGTCAACCCAAAGTAGATCCATACCTAGAAGTAATCTAGGGAATGTGAACAAAAATTCTAACATAAAAAAAGAAAGAAAAAAAAATGCATCCCAATAAATTATGTCATATACTTAGCAAACAAAATTTGCAAGCAACTATATACTTTTCAAAAACCAAATATATGATCCATTAATCACCACCATTCTCTTTCCTTACCTTTACCACCTCTCTCCCTTATACCACCCATCCTCTTCCACCTCTATTCCCTCCACCAACCACCACCCATCTTACACCTACCACCAGCCACCACCCCTTAAAACTCCCCCACACCGCCACCCCCCACTCCCGTGAATGTACTCCTCATTCCTAACTTATACCATCATATCATCCCCGGCAACTCCCACCACTATTAACCTTACCTTCACTACCATCATTGGCCCTGCACCACTGCCACAGAACATGATCACCTACAATGCCATCAACACCATAGGGAATACCATCAACAACTAACAATTGCCATGAGCACCAAACCCTAGATCGAAAACCACTGAACCCTAGATCAACATGTAGCCGTTGAAAAGAAGAGGCCTTTAAAAAAATTAAAATAAAATAAAATAAAAAAACAATCGTTGTCCTTGATGAAGGTGCGGAGATTTGGAAGGGTGGTAGCAGGTGTAGAAGGGAGAGTTGGTGGGCAGGTATAGAGAGTAATGGCTGAGGCGGGGAGTCACTAGAGATGATGACAGGTAGGGTGTGGAAAAAGGTTGATGGAAGGGGTCAGGGTGAGGGTAAGGATGGTGGCGAGATAGGTAGAGGGATGGTCACAAGGGGTGATGGTGAGAGAGAGGGTTGGGGAAAATGGGTGGAGAGAATACGAAATGGGAGGAGGCAACACGTAGTACATGTGTTTGTGTTTAGATATGGGTCAAGGGTTTGAGTTTGGGTTTGGATTTGGGTTAAGATTTATGTTTGTTAAGATGAGACATTTTTTTAAAAAATACTAAAAAAATAATGACTTGGACCCCCTTTTTTTTCTCACCTCCTTGACCCCCTCTTCACTTGATTGGCTACTTTTTCTTTCTTTCTTTTTTTTTATTCCTTCTCCTCCAATCACCACCTGCCACGTGTCTATGGGGGGTGGTGGGGGTGGTGATTGGAGGGGGTCTCAATCATCACCCATACTAAAATTACCCCTTAGCACTAAAGGAAATTGATAATTGAACTAAAGTAGAAAACAACAAATAGTTGAAGGACTAAAGTAACAATAATATCTTTTCTTTAAGAGCCAAAATAAAATAAATAAATAAAAATCATACTTTAGAGGAATTACCCTTAATTTTTTATCAAACAATTAAATAAGAGGAAATGGGTTAGAACTCGGCAATAAAAGACTATATACAAAAAAGGAAATTTACATGAATATTTTTATTTAAAAAAACCAATAAACGTAACACAGTTCAATTAAAACAACATTGGTAGGGACAAACACCAATATGTATGTATAGATTACTCCTTATTTAGATGTGGAGTGGAACCCACATTATCACATGGTGTTTGTCTTATTTCCCATATGATTGGAAAGTAATTTTACTTGTAATTCAGAGGTATTAACATTTTTTTTCCCCTTAAAACAAACTACAGGTACCCTTTTAGAGTCAATCAAGAGTAAGAACAAAAAATATAGAAAGAATGAAAGGAAATTGTTGATTTCTCTCATATAAAAGATGAGTGTTGTTAATAGCCCCGACCAAATTTCTTTAGACTCTGCACTTCTTTTTCTTTTGAACCTCCACCTTAGTCCCCACTATACCCTTACTTTTTTGGACTCTTATCCCCAACTACCACCTCCTTCCTCTATGAGGCCCCTTTTACACTCCTCACCCTTTCCCACCACCTCTATTATAGCAACACCTTTAGTCACCCCTCTTTCCATCCCTTCCCATCTCACTAGCTCTCAATCCACCTCTAGTGCCACCCCCAATCCATCTCCCATTACGATCTATAATCTCCGCATCTTTTCCCCTTAAACCTCCTCTCCTTCGTCTTTGTCTTTATCTAGTGATCGGAGTTGGTGGTGTTGTGATGGCTGAGGTGGCTAGGGTGGGAATAAAATTGACAATTTTGTGATGTGGTAAAATCCTAATTGAAAAAATATGCAGACGTAGATGTCAAATTTAAGAAATTTGATGGGGCCGACAACAACACTCATAAAAGGATGGAAGAGAAAGTTGCACTTAGGGGTTGTTTGGGGTGTCCAAAATAAGTGCACTTTTTGTCTTTTTGAACTAAAAAATTGAGGGAAAAAATATAAATGTTTGAGTTAACTTTTTGACTTTTTATGAAAAAATGTGTATTAAAAAATTATATAAATTAGTGTGTAGGAGAAAATTAGAATTGGGAGTTGTGCAGCCGTAATTTTTGACTTTTGGTGAATAGTGAGAACTTTTTAGCTTTTTGAGTAACTTTTTAACTTTTTGATTTTTTAGCAACTTGCCAAACTTGACCTTAGTAAGAAAACCCTATTATTACTCTTACACAAAGATATTACCAACTTCATTAAGTAAGGTGACTATTTTAATACACTACACAATGTTAAAATAAAATAAGTCTAATTATTAGTATATATTAATGTGTGTTTAGAAGGAAAAAGATTTATTTTAATCACACCAAAAAAAAAACAATATTTAAAAGAGGGGTTTTGCTAATGGCGCTCAATAACCACTACACAATGTTAAAATAAAATAATAATAAAAAAGTCCAATTATTGGTACATATTAATTGACATAGTGCACAAAATGTTTATCACTGAGACTTGAACCAATAATCTATGAAGTTATTAGGTCACGATTTTACCTCATCACCCTCACACAATATTAAAATATTTATAATTTTAATATATGTTTCACACATTCAAAACACTTTTACACATTTTCATACATTTTTCAAACATTAATGGCAGTCCAAAAGTAAACAAAAACAATAAATACAAATTTGAAAAGTGTGTGTCTCTTTAATCATTCGCAGCTGAGATAAAACCAAAATGAAAAGCTAAAATATATCTAGAAAAGATAAACTGAGAGAGAGAGAGAGACACCTGACATTGTGGGCTTTGTTTTCGCCGGAGATGTAGCGCTAAACCCTTAAAACCCTTTTTTATCGGTGAATGCACAACCAAATAGGTTTTGAAAATAGCTTAAAAGAACGTCGTTTTGTTTGTTGACAACGACGTCGTTTTGATTGGCGAAGACGCCCATCAGTTGTGTTCGGATATTCAAACTCGGTTTTGATTTTTTTTTTTATATTTTTTTATTGTAAATATTTTAGTAACTTTTTTAGTTTTAATATTTTAAACTCAAAACACAGCTCCACACTCAAATCGTAACTAAACACATAACTCAAAACTCAATTTAAAAATTATTTTTAAAATTCATAAACAAATACATAACTAGAAACTGCATGTTACTTTCAAAACTCCACATTCAAATCATAACTAAATACATAACAAAAAAAATTAAAATATTTAAAAATATAATTATGAAATAAAATAAAATATTTAAAATAAAAATTATATATTTAAAAAATATATTTAAAATATTTAAAAAAATACAGCACACAAATGTATGAAATATAGTGCATATTAAAATAAATAAATAAATATTTAAAATGTAAAATATTTACCCTAAAAAAATAAAATTAAGAAGTCTTTTAAATATTTAAAAAAATAAATTCAAAATTTTTCAAAATACAATTCAAACTCAAAATACAACTCAAAACCCTTTTTCAAAACTCAGAAACAAAAAAAAAAAAAAAAATTTCAAAACTTAACTAAAAACTCATAACTCAAAATACGACTTTACATTCAAATCATAAGTTTAAAAGTAATTTTAAAAAATAAAGTGAAATAATTTTTTTTTTAACTATAGCTTTGAAAATAGTTTAATTTTGAATTTCGAATTGAGTTTTGAGATGTGTGTTTGGTTATAAGTTTTGAAAATAATTTTTGAATTGAGTTTTCAGTAGTTTTGAGTTGTGAGTTTGGTTACGAATTTTGAAAAGAGTTTTGAAATTTTTTTATTTGAATCATTATTCCAAAAGAGAACCAAAAACAGAGGTTGTGGAATTTTATTTTTTATTTTTTATTTTATTTGTTGAATCTTAAAAAAAATATAGGGTTATGTAGCGATTGGGTTCTGGTTACTTAGGGATTGTTTGGGATAATCTAAATAAGTGCAATTTTTGACTTTTTATGAAATATGGGTTGGGTTTGGGTTGGATTTGAAGTGATGTATTAGAGGTGTGATATGACTTAAATAAGATAGTGATTTTTTGACTTTTTTAAGGGATGCCAAACTTAGCTTTAGTTGTGATTGCATAAAAAATTAATTTGAGGGGAAAAAAAAAATTCCTAGAGTTCGACCCTTTTAAACTCAATAAAAAATAATATTTTACATATTTTATGTATACTTATGTTGAGTTTAACAACTAAAATATTATTTTTCTATCGATTTTACTTAACAAAAATAGACAAATGATTTAGATTGAAAGCAAATCAAAAAATTAGAGTTTGTGAGTTGACATAATTAAAAATCATGACTTATCTTGTTACAAGCCTCAAACCCTATGTTTGTTTGTTTGTTTTATTTTTATTTTTATTTTTTTCCCCCTTAAAAGAACTCCTGATGTATAAAAACATTATTTCTTAAAAAGTTCAATTTTAAATTTACACTGATTCTAATTATGAATTTGATTTTTAGTGTAAACTAATGTTAGTATGTTTTATTCAATATAAATGATTTGATTTGGGGATTTCAAGAGTGTGTTATAGCATAAACTAAGGGTTTTATATTACCCGTAGAAATTTGCTATTAGTGTGGACTTTTAAGACATATATGTATATCATCCACATGCTGTTATAGTAACGTTACATTTATTGAATTTGAGATCACCAGTCATTTGAACTGTTAATATATATATTAGGTTAATATATAATATAAGTATATTTCCTGAAAATTTAGTATATTCCCTGTAAATCTAGGAGTCCTCATAAACCTAGGAGTCCTTACTTTATTGTAATACTCTTCTATATATAGGAGTCATTATACCTTGATTCAGATATACAATTAACATATATTTCACTCAACAAGTTTAACTTGGTATTAGAGCTCTAGATCCTAAAATTATAGCCTTTTTTTTTTTCTTTTCTGCTTAGTCCCGTACACAGTGGTACTACAGCATTTATTCAATTACCCAAACACTTTCAGCATTTATTTAATCACCCAAACACTGCTCGGACTGTTTCGTCATATTTTTTTTTTAGCCAAAATTTTTCCCTCTAGCATCAAACTGATCGGAATCTTCTTACGAGGCACCCTCACGTGTCGTCTTTGTGTTCAGCGCATCCACTGCTTCCACCGTCAGATCGCACATGTGCTCCCACGCACGCATAGCCAACTTGTTGCTCAGCCACGTAGCCACTGGCATTATCCCATTACGTCAGCCCCACATGCTTGGCTTTGCCTTCGTGTGCTAACCTCACAAGCACGTGTCTTCAGGCATCCATGCCACGCTGACGTCAGCCTTAAACAATGCAGCCTTTGATTTTGCTTATTCTGTCCAATTTCAACCAATTTTTTGGGCGGTTCACCTTGGTTCCCACCTAATTTGGACCTTCTAAATCGACTGGTGCACTCATTTTTTGCTGATTCTGCTCCTGTAGCCTTGTTTTTCTCTATTTACTTTGTCAAACCACCGTTATGGATCGTCATGATACTTTTCCATCCAATCTTTGTTATCCTTGACAATTCCAACTACGTGTTATGGGCATAGGCCATGTGCAGTTTTTTGAAAGGGAAGAAACTCTGGCGCATTGTCACTGGGGATGTGGTTCAACCAATGAAAGAGGTTCTTAAAACAACTGCCATATATGCAAACTGTTTAGAGGACTGGGACAATAAGAACTACCAGATCATCACTTGGCTTTGGAATACTTCTGTTACCTCTATCAGTTTATAATTTGGTCATTTTCAACTTGACTCTGTGACTACTCCTGCCAAAGATATTTGGGATTTTTTGACAGAACGTTATCTGACTACTAGTCTTGCTTATTAGTATCAACTTCAAAGTCAACTTCATCGCATGCGTTAAGAGCCTGGTAAGTCTATTAATGATTTCCTCTCTCAGATATATTCTGTCTGGGACAAGCTTGCTCTCTCTGAGCCTGTCTGGCCTCATATTGAAGATGCTTCTTTATTTACTCAGTATTGTAATCACCAACGGTTGGATCAATTTTTCATGGCTTTCACTACCCAGTTTGAGTCAGTGCCTGCATCTCTGCTTCATCGTTGTAATGCCCCGTAAAAAATAATACAATAAATACAACCCATAAATGGAAGAATAATAGAAATAATATGCCTTCATTCATCAAAGTTCGTATACAAAAGATAATACATGTGATTTACATTCACAAATATTCATCCTGAATCTACAACATGTGTTACAATGATAAGAGGACTGGAAACTAAACAAGTAATCATATGCCCTATAGGCTTACATCTTTCCAAATCATTGCTTAGTTACAACAAAAGTGAGTCTAGCTCAATACAATTAAAGCACTTGGCTACACAAAAGAATACAACAAATTAAAGAAGCTCTTGCTCTAAAATGTCCCTCCAAACTATTGCCTTAGCGGAGGCATATCACCAATACCTGAAAATGGTTTTTCTCAAATAGGGTGAGCCAAAGCCCAGTAGGAATAATCTAACATAATATATGAGATTTAACAAAGATATAAATGCAATATGCATATACAATGCCTGTGACAAAGCATTCACATTTTATATAATCATAAAATACCAAGTTCATACCTTAATCCATTTTCCTTTGATTTGTTTCAATTCATGAGCTAATTTCATTATCTTTCAACAACCCAACTAAGATTACAACTCAGTGGTTTTCCAATTAACACAATTACAACACAAACACTTCGGTAGCGTTTGGTAGAGCTTTGTAAATGTGATTTGAGAATATGAGTTGTGTTTTGAGTTTGTGTGTTGTGGAATTATGATTTGAGTGTAGAAAATTTGTTTGGTTATGGTTTTTGAATAGAGTGTTGAAATGTGTTTTGAAGATATATTTTGAATGATGTTTTGAAAGTTTGATGTGACATGTGAAATAAGAAAATTTGTTTGGTAATGTGTTTTCAAAATAGTTTTCAAAATTTAATTCAATCAATAATTTATTTTGAGTATACACAACTCTTATATCGATATCCGTATTTTTTATCAACAGTAATAACCAAACTATATTTAAAATACTAAAATTAAAAATTGTTTTTTTTTTAATTAATTTTTTTCAGTAATTTTTGTTGAATACATTTTTTTTTCAAATTATTTTTCCATTTTCAAATAAATCTATGTCAATTATTTTGTGTCAATTAAATTTTTATATCAATTCATTTTTTACGTCTGTACAAACATCTTGTACAATACATTTTTTGTTTTTGTTTTTAAATTTTGTTGACGTCAATAATTTTTAAAAATACATATTAAAAAAAAATTAACAGAAATACACTAAGGCCTGATTTGGCGTGTTCTATATAAAACAAAAAGCCAAAAAATTACCCTAAAATTCAAAAAGATATCACTATTCACCCAAAAATAAAAAATAAAAAATAAAAAAATTGTCAACAAAAGTACACGGACTTGACCATTGTGCCGCAGGCAGTGGACAGAATCACATTGATTGGGTGTGATTTGTACACACCGTTGTTCGGCCTGTGGGGCCTATCACGGATTCCTTTTTGATAATCTGAACCGTTCAATGTGTAGAACTCGTCGAGTACTATATGTCTGCAAAAAATCACATTGATTGGATATCGATAACTATATGATCAAATCAGTTATGTACAACAAATGAATGGTATTATAATTAATGATTGAAAAATAAATAAGTCTGATCAGATAGCTATCGATATCAGATTAATATGATTTTTTGTAGGTACATAGTGTTCGACGAGTTACACACATTGAACGATTTAGATTATTAAAATGGGACCCGTGATGACCCCCACAAGCCAAACAAAACCGTCCAATGCTTTGTTCACTATTCACCCAATAATTTCCAACTCCAATACACGGGTTCCGTTTCATATAATTGTAGGCCATTAGAAAATGAGTAAGAATCAGTCCATTATTGAAGGACCATCAGCATGCTCATATACGACCATCAGCAGGCTCATATAATTGTATGCCCCTATAAATTTACTATTTTATTCCTCTGTATTTACATGGGAAGTGAATAAAATATAAAGGGTAATTTAGTAATTTCATTAACCTACTACCTATATGAGGAGCCAAAAGAAAAGGGACATCATAGCTGTGTATATCACTTCACATCGACTTTTCTGAAAAACATTATTAATATTATAAAAAAATAATACATAAAAAATAAAAATATAAAAAAAAAAATTAAAAACCAAGCTTCAGCCTTGTTATAAATTCTGATAAACCATTCTTTTAACCACACCATCTTTATCGTCTTTGATCCTGCTGAAGGAAGATTTCAAAAAATTAAAAACCAAGCTTCAACTTCACCGTCGAGTGGTCTCAGCTCCATCAAGAACATTAATTTCAATTACAGGTTAGTTTCATACTACCTTCGCATCTCGTATTTTATTCACACTACCTTTGCTATTAAAACACCAGTAGCTTTCTTGTTTTGCATATCTGTACCATCACATGTGTTCCATTTTTTTACACTAACATTATATTATTTTTGATATCTTTTCTATAAATTTTTTTACATCATATTTTTTTCGATATAGTTTACATACATTTTTCTGAATTCATATTTTAATATATATTTTTTACATATTTTTAGTTCCTTTGTTTATGACTATCATGCCAAGAACAAAACGAGCCAGACCCGAACGTGGTGAATCCTCAAACCCTGTACAACATCAACCACAGCAACAACATCATGACAATTTAAATAATGATTTTTTATCGTATCATTCTGAACAAGCCTATTTACATCATTTTATGCATCGACCAATTATTACGGGGAGAAATGTAAGACTACCTTCTCAATATGACCCGCTTTTAGTTGGTAAATTAGATACAATGGGATGGTTACCTTTAACTAATTTACCAAATAAGGTATATCCCCGTCTTGTACGATTATTTTATGTTCACTTGGCAGTTGGTGACCAACAAAATGAACCGTTCAGTCTGACCTCCTATGTGAAAGGGAAAACAATCACACTCACTCTCCGTGCTTTCGCACAAATTGTTGGAGTTGAAACAGGAGATTTACAATGCTATTTTCAAAATGAGTCTGCCTTAGAACGAATGTTTGGTGATGTCACTCAGATCTATACCACAATTTGTGACAACAAATTCAGCGGCACTAATTTACGAGCCAGACATTTAAAACCCCACCTTCGTATTCTTCATCGTTGGATAGTTGAGAATGTCACTCCAAAAAAAGGCCATTATGATATTGTTTCATGTTTTAATGTTTATTTGTTATACTGTTTTGAAACTGGACAGAAATTAGATTTATGCTTCATTTTACTCAAAGAAATGAGGATTGCAACACTCGATGCTCTGTCTGGTCGGTCACTACCTTATGGAGCTCTGTTAACAACAATATTCAAAGCGCATGATGTCAACCTTGAAGGGGAAGAATATGTCAGAATCACTTCACCAATTTCTGAGTACATACTGACTCGAGGTGGTGGTGCTGACATATTGATGAGCTCTATTAATATTGGAAATGAACCAATACCCGATGAGGAAGAACCCAATGACAATGCCATGCCACAAAATGAACAACCCCATTATTGGACTGATTATTTGGCTGTGGAACAAGAACGGTACAATCAGCGCGTACAATGGGAACAACAAATGGCTAACCAGCTCAATACAATGGGTACTCGGTTCGATGAATTTGCCGCTGCTCAAAACTCACTAATTCAACAATTTAGCGAGTTTCGTATAGAATCAAGAACAGATGATGAAGTGACAAGGAACCGCATTGATCAGATTGACCATCGAGTCACTCAGCTGTACCATCACTATTACCCTCCATCGCCAACACCACCTGATAATGATGCTTAACTTGTTCAAAAATCACTTTAAATGGTGAAACAGATGTAGTGGCTACATGTTTTATCTTTTTCAAGTTTTTTTTTTTGGTTATTTTTTTCTTATTTTGTTGTACTTCTTTTATTTTGTTACTTTGTTGTAAACTTTTGTATTCATGTCATGAATAACAAGTGTTTTTTTTTTTAATCATTTTAAAACAAGTTACAATGTTATGACAATATTTACGAAAATATTTCGCAAAGGGAAAAAATATGGGCGTAACAAAATGAATATATAACAAATCCTTCATTTCAATGAAATGAATAAAAATTAAACAAATAAAAAATAAATTGTCTGTATAAATTAATACAAAAAATGAAATTAATGTTGTCAAATGAAATAAAACAAATTAGAAGTAAATAATAAACCTTCTTTTTTTTAATTAAAAAGACAAAAAAAAAGTTAATATGAACAAAATTTTTTTAAAATAAGGTGTAAGAAGAAAACAAAATTTAAATTGATAAACCGAATTAGTAACAAAACTTTCAAATTGTTTACTATTTAATAACAAGTCAAAACCACGAATATGTCATGTACTTCAATTTTTTCACAAAATTGAAAATAATAAATTGTAATTAGTTTATTAATTTCAGTCATTATGAAACCTTTATTACATTACTTCACCCACCACTCACCATCTACTACCCACCACCACTCACCATCCATCTCCCACCACCACTAACCATCTACCACCCACCACCACTCACCATCCACCTCCCACCACCACTCACCACCTATCACCCACCACCACTGACCATCTACCTCCCACCACCACCCACCACCACTCACCATCTACTACCCACCACCACCCACCACCACTCACCATCCATCTCCCATCACCACTAACCATCTACCACCCACCACCACTCACCATCCACCTCCCACCACCACTCACCATCTACCACCCACCACCACTCACCATCCACCGCCACCACCACCCACCATCTACCACCTGACCATCCACCTCCCACCACCACCACCACCCACCACCACCCACCACCACTCACCATCCATCTCCCACCACCACTCACCATCCACCTCCCACCATTACCCACCACCACTCACCATCCACCTGGCACCACCACTCACCACCAACCACCCACCACCACTCACCATCCACCTGCCACCACCACCCACCACCTATCACCCACCACCACTCACCATCTACCACCCACCAACCACCCACCACCACCCACCATCCACCACCCACCACCACCCACCACCACCTACCTCCTACCACCCACCACCACTCACCACCACCCACCACCCACCACCTGCCACCCACCACTACCTACCACCCACCACTACTCACCACCACCCACCTCCTACCACCTACCACCACCGACGACCCACCACATTACATAATGACTGAAAGTAATAAAATAATTACACATTTAAAACCAGTACGCAGTACGATATTGAGTTGCCTTGTTGATATCCCTTTTCTATCCGTGGCCAACATGATTTTGCCACATAGCGGTAGCAATTGCATCCCGAACGTTCGATTGATACGTTAACCCATGTTGTGACATGTCAACGTAGTCAGCTTGGTTTCCAACAAGCTCGTCTGCTTCTGCTTCTGCGGCCATTTCATTATCAGCTTCCATAAATAATGGGTCCATAGCTGCATGCAAAAGGATCCAATTGTGCACTACACAACATGCAATCACGAGAGGCCCTTGTCTTGTAGACTTGTAATTTGGCATGGATCGCAATATTGGGAAGCGCTTCTTCAGAACACCAAATGTTCTTTCTATGACATTGCGTAATGACGAATGTCGATGGTTAAATAATTCCTTTGGTCCTGAATAATGACGGCCACGAAACTCTTGCAAGTGATATCGTTGAGACCGAAATGGGGCAAGAAATCCAGGCATGTTTGTGAAACCAACATCAACTAAATAGTACTTACCTACATGTAAATAATGAATATACAGTTCTGTCAATTGATATGTGAAAAAAAATAAAATAAAATTGCACCGTATGTTATTTGCGGACAGTTACCATTGGGTGGGTGTGGGAACTGTAGATCAGCTCGTGTAATAGAGTCAATCAAAATAGCGTTGTCATGAGCGCTACCTTCCCATCCGGAATTAATAAATGTGAACAACATATCAAAGTCGCAAGCTGCGAGTACGTTTTGCGATATCGTTGATTTCCGACCGCGGAATGTATTCTGTCTTGAAGCAGGGACCCATGCATGGAGCAAGGTGCCATCAATAGCAGCGACACAATCGAAATTGACAGATATTTATTTGACATTAAAAGAAAAACAAACTTCGATATTACTTTTATAATTGAAAAGGAAATAATATTTATTTGACATACGTTATTGATATGTACAACTTACAGATCATATTGTTCATACCTTGAACCAGGAAAAACCTCTGTCATTTAAAATTTTTGCGGTGTGTCGTCTTGGTTACGTGGCCTGATAACGGTTGATGCAAGCTTGCACAATGCGCGCATAATAATTTTTATATGCCGACAAATTGTTTCCGTGGAGTGCTGAAATCTATCTGCCAATAGTCGATGACGATCATTTTGTGCAAAAGTGTATAAAAAAATTCCAAGCGATTCCTCGACACTTATATGCATATGCTCAATATCGATAAAGCCATTGTGGAGTAAAGTGTCTTTCAATAAAATGAATGTTTGTGCATCCATTCGCATAATGTTCATCATTGTTTCTGGATGGCCAGTTAATAGGCCGAAGATGTAATCATCACCTTTGAATGGACACGTTCGCTGCGGTCGGCGAGTAGTTGAGGCATTGATTTGGTCATGCATGCAAGCAATCATCAAAAAATCCATAAAATCATCAATAACCTCATCCTCGTCTGATGAGCTCTCCATTGAATTATTTTCTCTGTCGGATGACATATGGTTTTGTCTACATCACAGTAAAACCATAATTATAAAATATGTCATTAATGCTGTAACACATACCATTAATGGTGAAATAGAATTAAAAAGGAAGTATATGAATAGTCGGCCATAGTTATTTTTCAGTGTACACTAAAATTCATAGAAGGACAAAATTTATTTAATACGTGCTCATATTGTCATAACACAACATAATAGATAAGAAAACATACGAAGATAGGAAAGGGAAGAGGATATCATGGAAGGAAAAAAAAAAAAAAACCAAGTAAGGAAGAATGAAATCATTTTTTAAAACAGACAGGGAGATTTGATAACGCAAGCAATGAAGAGCTTCTGACTTCATTGTAAAGCGAGGATCATGGGTAGGCGCAAATGGGTAGGAGTGCGCATAAAAAACCTTCGCCATTCCTTATCCTTGAACAAAGGTCAAGGTTCTAATGTCTTGACCGTGGTATGTCCCCAAGCTATAGTAATGCATCTTGACATGCATCAAGAGAGTAATCATCACCACCTGCACTTACAGCCTCTGTCTCATTTTCTCGTGCACGTGAATGTCCTGTTTTTGCTTGTACATAGGATGTGAAAGCTGCGCACACATCATCAAACCCACTTGACCGTGACTTTTTAGAACGACCACTGTCAGTCTGGCTGGTTGTAGGGCCCCTCTTGTGACTTTTGCCCTTTGCTGGATCCATGTACTCATCCCCAAATAAGTCAACAGGAATTGCCTCAGCAGCGTTACTCCCACCAGCATTACTCCCACCAACATCAGGGTTCCAAAATTTATTTAACATGTCATCTTCTTCTTCTGAGTCAAGGGCTCCTTGTGTGGATGCACGAGATAAGGCCCCTGTGGCACAACAATTTTCAACAATTTCTGTCATTTCTTGAAAATATTCAAATCCTTTTGTCCTAAACTTCTTCACATTTCTGTTGGCCTACAACAAATACAAATAAAGAATTAAGCACTGTATGTATCATGAAATCTTTAAATTAAAATGATGTAATAGTATAGATTAATGAACAACCTTATCCCAAAATTCATCAGGTGCAACAACAGTGCCTACAATTGGATCCCATCCCAGACCAGTCTGTGCCTGGAGTCGCTTAAAGGTCTGATAATCAGCTTTCAATCGTTGATATTTTTGGCGCACCTGTGTTGCTGTATACCGAAATCCATACAGATTGTGCAACTGATTTGCATAATGATTCCAATGCCTAATTGTCCACGAAGTACTACGGCCAGTTGTTTGATTTTTTCTAACCTCATCTCTCAACATATTTATTAATTTCGTTTCAATTCTGGGCGTCCACATTTTTGTTTCTTGGTTGTCATCAGAATTATTTTCATCCATCTATAAACATACAAATGAAATTTAAACTAGTCTGGGGTAGATATACAACACAAACAGATCATAACAGAGCAAAATGATTTCAAAGAGAACACAAATAAAAAAAAGCAGATGACATTATTTAAAGGAAAAAATAGCATAACACATTACAAATGAAATTTAAACTAGTCTGGGGTAGATATACAAGACAAACAAATCATAACAGAGCAAAATGATTCCAAAGTTGCAAAATGGACTTTTTTATTGCACCAAGTGAGATATCAGCATTTCATGCTTTATTTCTAAATGTATTCCATTTTCTTCTCTGTAACCTTTCATCAAGAATCGCTTTTTCACATATTCTTTTTTTCGGGTAACCAAGCATTCAAAGATAAACAAAGGGCGAAGGCAATCGGCTTTTATACGTGAAGCTATGAAACTCTCGGCAATAATGCAACATATTATAGCAATAGGTCATGACTTATCTGGAATTGGGAAGGTACTGTTACTTTCTTGATTGTTTACCGCCTTGGCTAATGTATTATATGTGTGTGATATGGTTAGTTTTTGTTCATCTAGCTTCCTCCAAGCTGAAGCAGATTGTTCTGCAGCTATCAATCTTGATAAAAAGGTGAGTGCTATTTTCAGTGATCAACTTCCTATATAATATGTTGCTATTTTTTGTGCTTATGTTAGGCCCCATGAGTGCTATTTTCAGTGATGAACTTCCTATTATTTGTTTGTGCTTATGTTATATCTTACTGATTTTCTTGGTATAAGCATTATACTACTGTTCTTGTGGTGTGACACTATTTTTGCTGGGTTAGAGATAACTTTGATTGCTTTCGTTCCAATACGTAGAGTGTTGAAATATAAGCAATTTATGAATTATTTCACCATAGCAGTGATGTCTTCAGGCCTGAGTTCTTTATGCAAGTTTATCTCAATGACCTGTTTTGTTACATGCGTGTATGGTGAAATTTGATACTCACTAATTACCAAAATTGCATGTATTGTAAAACCTGGGGTTAATTAAACAGCATTGCGCAGTTAATTAATCATGGGACGGGTCGAAAATGAAGTAGTAAATAAACCAGGGGTTAATTAAACAACATTGAGCAGTTAATTAATCATGGGACGGGTAGAAAATGAAGTAGTAAATAAACCAGTAAATAAGCAGAAAAGGTCAACCGGCCGGATGACCCCGTGGATGACCCCGTGGACGACCAAGTTCAGTTCTTTTCTTGCAGAAGGTTTAAACAGCTCACAATCGAAAACAACAACCGATCTAAAATGAGAAATAGGCGTCCAGAAATTATGAGAAACCATTTGGGAACTGATTTTAACTTCTCAAAAATTATTTATATATAACATATTCAGATCGATTTAGCAACTTACGGCTATTCTTGTTCCCAAAAGGTGAAACAGTTCAGGAAAATATTTGAGAACTGATTTCGACTCGTATAAGATCATTTGCAGTTGGAGGATATATTTACCAGATTAGTGGGAATTGAATAATTATCGCCGGTGATGGAATGTGTATACTGACTTAATGTAGCCTTTGTTTCTTTCGGATTCGACAATAAATTTCATAAATTTGACCTGAAAGAAAAATAAAATAAAATTAGGGATGAATTTTTGAAATCATTTTTGTATAACAGAAGATGTAAATAAATTTGTGAGTTCTTTTACCTCGCAGTTGTCGTTGTTTCGTTGCCCGTAATAAGAATCTTCCACAACGCACAAATTGTAAGGCACTCGATTTGTGAAAGATGATAGCAGTATAGAGCGGGTTGGGTGGATTCATTATTTATAAAATCAGTCTTCTCTGTTCAGTCCACCCGTGATGAATTTGAAGCACCCGTGATAAATCTGAAGTATCTGAAGTATCTGATGTTTGATAGATAAACCTACCCGTGATCAATATAAACTACTCATGTTTGATACAGAGATTCATATTTCAGAGATGTTGGAATATTTCAGAGACGATGGAGACGACATATTTCAGAGATGTTGGAATGCACAAGCGTTGAAAAGAGATACAACCTGCCAAACAGGTTTTCATATTAGAGTTTAAATTCACACGCGGAAATGGATTTCGAGTCTTCTATCCAAACATGGAGCGCGAGTTCACATGTTGAAAACTAATTTGAAAATACAACCAAACAGACCCTTCAATTTTCCATTTTACGAATATTTTGTCTGCGAGATAAACACCTATGTATACGCGTAGTTTCAGGACTTTCACCTAGGACACTCCAACCAACTTAATTTCAATGGAGTCCATCCCCCTATCTCTACCCAAATATGGAGTACATCCCATTTCTCTTCCCAAACATCATACATATAGAATGTATTTAAAACATAGTCATATTCAATGACAACCAACAATAGATTAGTTTTAATTCACCTAATCCTTATGCGATTTCTACAACAATCATAGCTATTCTCCGTTGATAACCCAATATAGTTATTTCTAAACAGATAGTCACTTTCAAGACAGATAATTTATTCAAAATTTCCAAAGGGTGTGAGGTGATACATATCCAACCTCACCATTTATTTCAATATTTGTCTAATTTCATATTTACAACACCAATTTCAGTTATTTATACAAAATAAATATTTGAATCATTTGAGGGCAAACTCTATTTTTCCCAAATATCGACCCAAAGGTCAAAATCAACTATTTTGTAACCAGACAACATTATATTTAACCTCATAACCATTTCCACAACATACACTTAGAAACCCTTCTTTTGATTTCACAACCCAAACCCTAGGTTTGTCCATAATACACCCAAAGTTCACCATTGTTACACAATCACCAAATTACTAAGTTAAAAACCATACGAAAGTGTAAAAAATCCCTATCTCAAAGAGAAGATGAGCAAGGCAAGGATGAAACTCCAAAGATGCTCTACTTTGTTCAAATCAAAATGAAGATTTTGAGACGGTCTACTTTTTTCTCAAAGGCACTAGGGTGAAGATCCTAATGGATCTAGGTGAAATAGTAGAGAGAAGATGAGTTTTAGAGAGAGAAACTTAAGATCTAGGTTTTTGGAAAGTTTTAGAGAGAGAAGGAATGAAAATGTGATGAAAAAAGTTATTTCTGCGATCTTGTTCTGCTCGAGCGCAAGAAGTGACGCTTGAGCGTAGAATACATACTTTCAGAAGTTTTGCAGATGGAGGACACCACTCGAGCTCAAGATTGGCCGCTCGAGTGTCCACTCACTCGAGCGTAGGAAACGTCGCTTGAGCTTGGAATACACTTTTCCAATAGTTTGCAAGTCTGCAAAAAAAAAAAAAAAAAAAAAGAAAAGAAACACTGAAAGTTGCAAAGCCCGTTCAAGCACAAGAATGGCTGTTCGAGCGGAGAAGCAAAAATTGCAAAGCCCGCTTGAGCGCAAGAATGGCGGCTCGAGGAGATAAGCAAAAATCTGGGCAACAAAGGTTTGGAAAATCAAGCAACCAACCTATTCCAAACACACAACTACAATCCAATAACCAAATTTAAGAAAGAACAAGAGAGAAAATGCATGAACAACCATACAAGGCTACGAAATCCGAGTCCAAAACACAAAATGGGGCAAGTCTAAATCAGAAACGCTATAATCGCACTCCATTGCCCACTCTTGAGCATTCTATTTCTGAGTTATTATCCGAGGAGACTAGTCTTGGCACTCTAAAGACTCATCATGTGGATATAGTTCTTGCCACTCCTCAATCATTGAGTTCCTTTGCACCAACCACTCAGCAACCCACTACTTGCAATTATTGTCAGAATCAGGGCCTATATTCTACTCATCTTCTGCTTCATTGCCCAGTCAGATCCTGTCGGTACTGCAACAAGATTAGTCATGGTCATTTGCAGCAAAATTGCTTTTGCAATCTAGACCGCTCATCTACTACTCACTCCTCTTGTGGTGCTTCCTTATGAGGTCATTCATAATGTCCTGGGAATCAGTCTAGATCTCTGTTTGCTCATCGTACTGCTGCTACTACCTCTGAGGACTGTTCTAAGCCTTTAGACCCAACCGTTCCGGTCTTTTCCCAAACTAATGTTGAAAACATGTTCAAATAGTTTCTCACCACCTCTGGTACACCTTCTTCTACTGCTCTGTCTGTGACTTCAGGTACATCTCCCTAGTATTTTGACTTAACATGTTGTAATCATATGACTTCTAGATCTACTATATTTTCTTCTATCTCTTCCTCTCCTTATATTTCCTCCATTCATCCTATAACGATCCTAGTTTTGACCTGACTCTCATGGTATTTCGGACTCGAGTTTCATGATTCAATGTTGTTATTTATCTCTTTTCCCCTTGTTGTTCCTTGGATTGGTCATTTGGATTGTAGTTATGTGTTTGGAACAGGTTGTTAGCTTGTTGTTCCAAACCTTTGTTGCCCAGATTTTTGCTCCTCTGCTCTAGCGACACTTCTTGCGCTCAAGCGGTGAGCGTCTTGTTCATTGTATCTTGGCACTCGAGCATCATTTCTTGCACTCAAACGGAACAACTTATTATGTCTGACGCTCGGGCATCAATTTTTCCACTCGAGCGGACTATATATATATCAAATCGCGAAAATGACTTTTACATCAAATTTTCAGATCTTTTCTCCCTAGAACCTAAAGTTGAGACTCTCTCTCTCTAATACTCTTTCTTTCTCTCTCTCTCTCTCTCTATATATATATATATATTACTTAGTTTTAGTGATTTCTTCACCCTAATCCCTTTGATAAAAAGATAGACCATCTCAAGGTCTTCATTTTGATTCGAATAGAGTTGGATTTGGGCATCCTTGAAGTTCCACTCTTGCTTAGCTCGTCTTATTTCTTTGAGGTAAGGATTTTTTACATTTTCATATGGTCTTTAGCTTAGTTATTTGTTGTTGTGTAACAATGGTAGGATTTGGAAGTAATTTGAAACAAACCTAGGGTTTGGGTGTGAAATAAAAAGAGGGGTTTTTGATGAATGGAAAATGAATGATTATGGAGTTTGTAAATGAGGTAGTACTGTGTCAAAATTGTTGATTTTAAAACTTGGGTTGATATTTGGAAAAAAAGAAAATTTGCCCTAAAATGACTATAATATTTATTTTGTATAAACAAATGAAATTGGTGTTGTAAACATGAAATTGGGCGGATATTAAAATAGATGGTGGAGTTGAGTATGTAATACCTCTCACATTTGGAAGTTTTGAATAAATTATCTATCTTCAGATTGTATATCTGTTTAGAAATATCTGTATTGGGCTATCGGTGGAGGATAGATATGATTGTTATAGAAAGTGCATGAGGATTAGGTAAATTGAAACTAATCTATTGTTGGTTATCATTGAATATGACTATATTTTAAATATATTGTATATGTATGATGTTTGGGAGGAGAAAGAGGATGTACTCCATTATTTGGGAGGAGATAGGAGATGGACTCCATTGAAATTAAGTTGGTCGGAGTGTCCAAGGTGAAAGTCTCAAAATCTTGTGCATACATGGGTGCCGATCTCGTGGACGAAATTTCCGTAAAATGGCAGATTGAAGTGTTTCTGTGATAATTGTGTTGATTAGATAACCACTAAGTTGTAGTCTCAGTTGGGTTGTTGAAAGATGAAGAAATTGGCTAATGAATTGAAATGAAGTGAAGGAAAGTGGAATAAGATATGAACTCGGTACTTCTTAATGATATAAAAATGTAAATGTTTTGTCAGAGGCATTGTATTTACGCATTGTACTGATATCTTTGTTAAATCTCATATATTGTGTTAGATTATTCTGGTTGGGCTTTGGCTCACCCTATTTGGGGAAAACCATTTTCAGGTGTTGGTGATATGCTGCCACCAAAGCAATGGCTTGGAGGGACATTTGGGGAGCAAGAGCTCTTTATTTTGTTATATTCTTTTGTATAGCCAAGGGCTTTAATTGTATTGGGCTAGGCTTATTTTGTTGTAACCAAGCAATAGCTTAGAAAGATGTAAGCCTATATGATATATCATTACCTGTTTAGTTTTCAATTCTCCTATCATTGTAATACATGCTATATATTCAGGATGGACATTTGTAAATGTATATTGCATGTGTTAACTTTTGTAAACGAACTCTGATGAATAAAAGTATTTTACTTCTATTATTCTTCTGCTTATGAGTTAGATTTACTGTATCTTTTTTGGGGGCGTTATAACTCTCCTAATGGTTCTCTTATGTCTGTAAGTCATATTGGTTTTGTTTCCACCTCTCATCTATCCTTATCAAATGTTTATCTTATTCCTGCTCTCACTTTAAATCTTATCTCTATTAGTCAATTATGTGAGCTTGGACTAACTGTCACATTTCTACAAATGGTTGTTTGGTACAAGACCCTCAGATGGAACAGACTCTTGGGATCGGCCGTAAGCATGGACGTCTCTATGAGCTCAATCATCTTCATGTTCTAGACTCTACCCTAATAGCTGCTTCTACATCTGCTTCCAGCATGTCTCTTTTTAATATTTGGTATTGTCGTTTAGGACACATTTCTGTTAATCGATTGAAATCTTTAGTTTCTACTAGTCAGTTAGGTCATGTAATTCCCAATACTATGGATTGTTTATCTTGCCAACTTGCAAAACAACCTACTTTATCATTTAATGCAAGTACTTTTGTTTCTTATGTACCATTTGATCTTATACATTTTGATATTTGGGGACTATTATCTATTGCCACTATGGGGGGATCACGTTACTTTGTTGATGATTTTTCACGTTTTACATGGTTGTTTCTCATGAAAAGTCGATCAGAACTCAAACAACTTTATTACAATTTTGCAAGTATGGTCCAAACCCAATTTTCTAAAACCATTAAAAAATTTTGATCTGATAATGTTATACAATGTAGGGATCTTGATTTTCTCTCATTCCTTCAGTGTCACAGTACTTAACCTCATCGTTCCTGTGTTGACACGTCCCAACAAAATGGTTGTGCTGAACGGAAACATAGGCATATTCTTGACACTACTCGAGCCCTTCTTATCTCTTCCTCGTGTCTTGAATATTTTTGAGAGGAAGTTGCTCTTACTGCTATCTAGACTATCAATTGTGTTCCCACTCTTACTATCCATAACCACACTCCTTATGCACGTTTACATGGCACTAGTCTTCCATATACAAATCTTCGGGTTTTTGGGTCTGCATGTTTTGTTCTCCTCCAACCTCATGAACACACCAGACTTGAACCCCGTTCTCGTCTTTGTTGCTTTCTTGGGTATGAGATTGAACATAAAGGCTATCGTTGTTGGGATCCTATCTCTAAACATCTTTGTGTCTCTCGTCATGTGATTTTCTGGGAACATAAAATGTTTTCATCCTTATCCTCGTTCCACTTGCCATCATCTTCTCCTTCCATTCTATTTACTAATCTTTCTATCAATCTCTTCTCTAATGACTTTGATGCAGGTTCTTCCTCTCTAGAGACACCTTTGCCTACACCTGATCTTGTCCAAACTACTCCCTCTGATGGTTCTATTGTGTTCGTTCCGGGGCCTCCAACTTCCATTGAGTGTCCTGTTAAGTCTCTTATCACCCTCCCAGATCCTCTTCACACATGTCGTCTAAGTAGGGTAACTTGCCCACCTACTTATCTTCGTGATTGTATTGTTGGATTCACTGCCTTTTCTTCTCATGAACCTACCTCCTATCGTAAGGCTTGTATTAATCCTCTTTGACAACAAGTTAAGACTAATGAACTTCAGGCTCTAGATAAAACTCGTACTTTGGACATTATTGATCTTCCTCCTGGAAAGACTGCGATTAGCTGCAAATAGATCTACAAAATCAAGACTCACTCTAATGGTTCTATTGAACGGTACAAAGCTCGCCTTGTTGCAAAAGGCTTTGCCCATGAATATGGTATTGATTATGAGGAGACTTTTGCTCCTGTCGCTAGGCTTACCTCTGTTCGCAGCCTGATAGCTGTTGCTGCTTCTCGCCGCTAGGACCTTTTCCAAATTGATGTGAAAAATGCTTTTCTTAATAATGATCTTTTTAAGGAAGTCTATAAGCAACCTCCACCTGGGTCTACTTTTTTGGCTAATAAAGTTTGCAAACTTCAACGTGCTCTTTATGGCCTCAAACAAGCCCCTTGTGCTTGGTTTGTTAAGTTCAGTTCCACCATTCATGATCTTGACTTCACCTCTAGCTTGTATGACTTTGCTATCTTTATCCGGCAGACTACTTATGGCACCACTCTTCTTCTCCTCTATGTGGATGATTTAATTATCACCAATGATGATGTGGTTGGTATAACAATCTCTCAGCCGACATTTTGAGATGAAAAACCTTGGTACTCTCAATTTATTTATTGGACCTTGAAATCTCCAATGATTCTACTAGTTATTATTTATTACAGGCCAAATATACATCCTATCTTTTGGCTCATGCTGCTCTTACGGATTGCAAGACTTCTCCTACTCCGATTGATACTCAGACTTGTCTCACTCCGCTTGATGGGGATCTTCTCTCAGATGCTACTCTTTATCGTCAGCTAGTAAGTAGTCTTGTCTATCTCACTGTGACACGTCCTGACATTGCTTATGCTGTACAACTTGTTAGTCAGTACATATCGACTCCTCATACCCCTCATTACATTGCCCTGCTTTGCATACTTCGCTACCTCAAAGGCATCATGTTCCATGGACTCCGTTATTCTGCTTACTCCTCTCTTGAGCTTTCTGCCTTTTTTGATGTTGATTGGGCTAGGGATCCTATTGATCGATGTTACACTATGGGTTTCTGTTTCTTTTTAAGGGATTCACTTATTGCTTGGTGCAGTAAGAAACAGTCTCTCACTACTCGTTGTAGTACTGAAGCTGAAGATTGTGCTCTTGCTGACGCTACTTAGGAACTCTTGTGGCTTCGCTGGCTTCTTGTTGACATGGGTGTTTTCCTTCTCTGGTGATACCTCTCTTTATTGTGATAATCAGAGTGTCGTTCAGATTGCTCATAATGATGTCTTCCATGATCATACTAAACATATTGAGATTGACTGCCATTTTATTTGGCAGCATGTTACTCGTAGCATTGTCCATCTTACTATTGTTTCTGCTGATCAGCCTACTGATATCTTCACCAAGGCTCATCCTTCTGGCCGTTTTAATGACTTGGTTTCTAAACTCAAGTTGGTTGATATTTGTCCTCCTTGAGTTTGAAGGAGGGGGTGTTAATATATATATATATATTAGGTTAATATATACTATAAGTATATTCCCTGTAAATCTAGGAGTCCTTACTTTATTGTAATACTCTCCTATATATAAGAGTCATTGTACCTTGATTTAGATATAACATTGATATATATTTCACTCAACAAGTATAACATGAACAGATGTCTGTTAAGAAGGGTAACAGTTGAGGTTGACAAGGGTGATGCTAGTCATCTAACCAATAGTCTGGCTTACGTAATTCAGGCAATTCGAGCGAGTCCAAATTCGGTGGAGCAGTCATTTTTCCATAGTGTTATTAGGAATGTTTAACAATATCATTTCAAATTTGAAATTGTATTCATAGATCCCAAAAACTTGGCATGCTTGTTTGTCTAATAACAGGAAACCATTTATTGTGTTAGATTGGCTCACCCGTGTTCTAATAACAAGAAACCATTCTCATCCAATCCTTTAACCAAATACAACCTAAATGAAAATGTAGAATTATTTTAGAGGAATTATTCTTGTTTTACATTTCTTTAATTTTTGACTGAAACTGCTTTAATTTTTTTGTGTCAACAACATCCGATGACATGGGCGAGGAGTGGAACTAAAAACAACAGTTGAAGATAGAGATTGAAACTGACACTATGTAGAGGTTGGTCAATGATAAAAAATAATGGGAAAGAAATTCTAAGTTGAGTGAAAAATAGTGAGAGAAAAAAATTCTCTTATTAAGTCTATTTCATTTCTTACAAAAAGCAGTAAGATTTAGTGAGATCTGGTGCTTGCTGTGCGGCCTAAGCACATCAGGATGTTATGAGATTATGTGGCACCATATTAATGGAATTGTGCATTAAGCACAACATTGAATATATATATATATATATAATTTTTGGATAAATTACATTGACACCGCTTAAGATTTAGATTTAATACAGATTCCCCTTCCATCTTTTGAAAATTACAATCTCCCTTTCTATGGTTTGAAGTCACATTACAAATAGCCCCTCCCCTTAGTTGACCGTTAAACAAACTACCAGTTTTTGCTGTTGTCAGCCACTAGCATTTTTTAAATACCAATTTTATCCTCATTTGTTCCCTTCTGTTATTGTACTTTCAAGCACATGCCAGATATCAACCATTTTATGAACCACCTAATACAAATATAATTTTCTCAAAAAAAAAAAAAAAAAAAAAAAAATGAAAAAAAAAACTATATCAACGCAACCAACAGAACAGCAAAAAATGAAGGGTTATTGCACAATACTATAGGATAGTTATGATATTTGTAGTGTTAATTACTATAAATGTTATAATTAAATATTTTTGATCATAATTAAAAACAAAATAATGAGTCATAATTAAATATCATATATAATTTTTTTAGTCATAACTAAAATAATAATTACAATAAATCATGGCTAACACAATGTAGATTGTAACCAAAGACTCATAATAATTTTCTTTTATTTATATTTCATTTTAAAAAAAAATCTATAATATACATGCAATTTTCAACAAAAATAAAAGGAAGAGAAGTAAGACAATTCTTTCCTTCACAGCTACCGACTTTAAATTAGTTTTATCGTTCCAAGAAAATATGTGTTTGAGAGAAAACAGAGAGATAATTCACAAATTGCTAACTGTATGAACCAGAGGTGATTTGAACACTTAAACAGTTTTACCACCCAAAGCTTGACCAAGCAACTGATGGCCTATACAAATTCTAAAAGCAGAACCTTTTCCCATTATTTCCTTGTTTCTAATGTTCAAGAAAAATTAAATGTTTGAAGCAATTAATCAAGTATATAAATTCTATATGTGAATTGATGTGATCACGATTACACCCCTCTGTGAAATTGTCTCTGGAAGTCGGAGGAGCTCCACACCCATTCCCTAAGGCTGTATTTGGTTGGAGGATTTGATGAGAGAAATGAAAAGGGGAAAAGGAAATACAGTCTTACTTTTTGTTTGGTTATAGTGGAAAACACATAAGAAAAGAAAGTGAGAGGGAAATATAATTACATTTTTTGTCTTTTGATTCGCTTATGCTCTTTCATCTTTTCATTTCCCAACTCAACCAACATAATTAGAAATTTGAATCTTGTCAATTCTTTCTCATTTTCTTTCTATTTCTCTTTCCTTTTCTATTTCCCAGATCAAATCCTTCAATCAAACACAATCTAAATCTCTCATGCTCCCTTCTTAATCAAATCAATAGTTGGCAATGTGAGCCACCATAGCTTGTGAATCATCATCAACAGCTCTCTCTCACCACCGTCTTGCCATTAATACTGGCCATCGTCTCAATGGTGGAATTGAAATTGTTGTGGTTATGAAAACTGATGATCATGGGCGGTGATGAGTTTGGTGGTGATTGTGGAAAAGAGCATGGTTGTGGGGTGGAGATTGGGTACTGATTTGGTGGCAGTGAGGCAAAAGTGGTAGAGTTTTGATGGGTTATGGTGGACTGTTTGAGTGATGAGAAAAATAGTCGATGGTGAGTTGTGGCTTTGGAAAGAAGGATTAAGTATTAGGGGGTGTAGTTACTAAGGATAATTAGGTAAGGGTAATAAATTAATTTACATTTTCTATTAACTTAGTTAAAAGGCAAACACTGATAAGAGGTACAGTGTAATTTTTAAATGATGGAAGAGAATTTGTATTAAACCCAAATCTCAAGGATGCCAGTGAAATTTATCCTATTTTTTTTGTGTTTAGATTTTATTAGGCACTTGTGAAATTAAAATCAATTAGTCTTGCATGACTTAAAAAAATGCTCTTCTAAAGCCAAAATGACATAATTCTATAGTGATTAACAAAAATTCTCTAACTACTATAGCTCATTATAATAAATTAAAATTTTAGAGATAAAAAATTTTAAAAAATATATTTTTAAGGAACAAAATCTTTTAATAGTCAAAAGTTTCATCGTATTTTTAGTGACTAAGTTAGACATTAGTAGTGCTTACATTTTATTCCTTATGCCATTTTAATCCTATTTTTAATTAGCTTAACTTTGACCATTGATTTTATATTTTGTATCAGAGTTAACCAATCAAGGTTAACCGTGTATGTTTTCACCCATAACCAATTTTTAACATCCTCCAATTGCCGTATATCAATTAATCTTGCATCCAAATAACCAAAACATAATTTCACTCCCATCTTTAAGAGATGCATCTTTTCGTGCATTTGCGGTGAGTGACTTTCCTTTCCTGGATGTGGCATTGAACAAAATTGTTCAGTGCCCTTGTTAAACCTCATGATGGAGTTGTTGCAAGGAGGAACATTGTTTTCATTTTCATATGTGTGTTTAACCATCCAATACAAATCTCTTTTTACAATTGTTAGGGTTGCAAAACACTTTGGCCGGTAACAGACCAAATCAAGTTTTCTCCACAACTTATCCCCAGTGGTAAGTATGTTATATTGAAAAGAATGAGCTTTCTAGTGCACATGAAGAACTCGGGTTTCCATTGTTAGTGGATGGTAGAACACACATAAATCATCTCGTTTTGCAGTTCTTTTAGAAGCAAAATATGGTATTGAAGTTAATGCCAACCACTTCTTACACACCCTTCGACATTCTAAAACACAATCAGTTGGGAGTCTACCAAGGATATCAATGATGATTTCATCGGGAAGAAGTCCAATAAACCCCTCATTATGAAGAGTATCTGAACAGACTAGTTGAACCCAAAGATGTGGAATCCATGTCAACCATTGAACGACCATCATATCTGAAGAAGTAGAAACACCAATCAAGCTCACCAAATAAAACATACTAATTTCATGATAGCAAAATGGAAAGAATCGAAGTTAAAAGCATCACAATAAGATTTATGAAACATTTACAAGTCACTTCAATAAAGTAAAATAATGTAAGCTTCTTCAAATAGAACTTGAACGTAGAGCTCCATATACATGATGCTCACATTAAAGCTTCTTAGTTTCATTATGTTGCGGCGACGTACTAAAAAATTTGGCCATCTATGACAATTGGCGTATCCCACGTAGCATCTTTAACTTGGGAGCCTTAGATTTATTCATCTTGATATATGTATATATATATATATATTTTTGCTATAGAGTTCTTATATATGTAGTAGGGGTATGCCCCTCATAATTTCTGTGTTCTTTTTATTTTCTACAAAATTCTCACTTAACAAGAAAAAAAAGCCTTGTGACATAGATGAATGCATAGATATACACAAACACTACAAAATAATGTGTCTAATGTGAAAATGCAAATGACAAAATTATACTAACTACTTGTATGTGAATTTGAATAACTGGATTTAGATAATCCTTCTTTCTTTTTGGTGATAAATATCACTCGATTTAGATAATCATGTGATTAAGCATGACAGGGATAGGCCCATAGAGCCCACAGCCCACCATTCAAACCCCATTGTACAACCCGGTTAGCCAAACCCAACACAGCTGGAGTCCAACTGGACAAGAAAGACCAATGATGCTCGGACAAGTGGCAGGCGCAGAGCAGACCACGTCAGCAGACAAAGATCTGCAAAGTTATTGCCACAGCACATCACCATTAATGCAGCCCATCACAGCATTTATTACGACAACACCTCTCAGCCGGAATGACACCCCCTCGCCCTGAACAAGGCAAACCACGCCTCAAGCTTTCGGCGGGGACAATCAGAACGACAAAGACAGCGAAATGATTACAGTTGGATATAAGCTAAACTCGAAGTGAAGAAGAAGGTTAAGCTTTCTATCTCCTATCTCTCTCTCTACATTTCTTCTGCATTATCACCTTCTCTAATTCCTACACCGGAGGGTTCACGGGGACTACCCGTTCCCGATTGAACTTGTTTGCGTGTTATCCAAGGCTTGAGGAGCTTGGATCGTCCAGCCCATCCACGAGACTCATCAGATATCAGTTGGCGCCGTCTGTGGGAAACTGGTTTTATCCGTGCGTCAGTTGTGTTCATTGCCGCCGGAGACCCTTTTCCACCAACCTTTTTCACCTCATCCGTCACGTGCATGGTAACGACCAGATCCATGGCTTCCCACCACAATGCCGCCGATCACCAGACCGACCCTCCCAATCCGAACAACCCACCTCAGTACTTCATCGAGCTCACCAACAGCATCAACCGTATGGCCGAACAAAACCAGGCTTTAATCAACGCTCTGCTCCAACGGAACCTCCCTATTCCTCCACCACCTCCAGATATTCCATCCCATCCAGAACAAGTCCCAGGCGATACTATCCCACCACCCAATCCTCCCAACTCGGGGGGCTTGCAACCCTCACCCACATATACATCCTCCTCCCCACCCCCACGCCCCTTATAGCCCCAGCCTCGAGGGAGAAGCCCAGCGTCAACATCTATCCCTCTGGAGCCGACAACATCTCTCTTTGGGACGCAGAACTCCGAGCCATGAAACTCCAGCTCCAAGGGGTCATGCAAAACATCCAATACAAGCCCTCCACCACAGCAAACTCCCCCTTCGTCGCCTCCATCCGAGACAAACCCCTACCCCCCAAGTTCAAAATGCCTACCATCGACCCCTTCGACGGAACCACCGACCCCGTCGACCACCTGGAAACCTACCGTACACTCATGATCCTCCATGCTTTCCCCGACGAAATCATGTGCCGAGCCTTTCCCGTGACCCTAAAGGGATCGGCTCGGCTATGGTTCAGCCAATTGCCACCAGATTCGGTCTCTACATTTCAACACCTCAGTGACTCTTTCCTGACCCACTTCATTGGAGCCCAACGCCAGCGACGTCCGGCGACCCAACTCCTCAACATCCGTCAGACCGAGGGGGAGTCACTACGCAGCTTCGTCACTCGCTTCAACACCGAGGCCTTACAAGTTGCTGAAAATGACGAAAAGGTCATCCTCACAGCCTTCATGGCTGGTCTGCGGTCACCCGATTTCCTCTTCTCTCTCCAAGAACCCCCGACATCCATGGCGCCTTTGCTCTCCAAAGCCCGAAGTATATGAACGCCGAGGACTCTAGCCGCTTCGGCAGACTCCACAACTAAATATCGACCCCAGAAAAAAAGAAAAGACCAAGAACCCAAAGAACGCCGGTGCCTCATAACCAAACAACCCGCTTATCTTTGAGCCGACCCCTCGGCCGTGCCCTCGACCAGACCCCCCGGTCGGTTCGAGCAATATACCCCTCTCAATACACCCATGGAACAAGTTCTTCACCAAATCCAACGGGACTACCCACTCAGGTGGCCTCCCCCTCCACGGAACCCTTCCAACCGCAAAGACCAGTCCAAATATTGCCGCTTCCACCAGGATCATGGCCATAACACCGACGACTGCATCAGCCTCAAAGATCAAGTCGAGACCCTTATTCGCCAGGGGCGCTTGAGCCGATTCACAGATACCCGCCCTCAGCAGAGACAAAGAGCCGAGCCCCACAGGGACAATCGCAGGCATACCCCTCCACGGCGACCAGTTCAACCCGACCAGGGGAATGACCGACCCCACCAACAACCTCGGCCTCAAGGTAATCCGCCTCCACCCGTCGGTGAAATCAGAGTTATCTCAGGTGGTCTTGCTTGTGGTGGACCATCACGCTCAGCTCAGAGGGCAGAGCTTAGAAAGATACGACAGGGCTCGGACAAGATCAAGGACACGGCCTAATCGACCCCCCAAGCAACCCAAGCAGTGGACAGAGCCCATTACCTTCACGGAAGCCGACTGTGCAGGCATCCGCTACCCTCACGATGATCCCCTTGTCATCTCCACTGTCCTCTCCAATTATAAAGTCAGACGAGTCCTCATTGACAATGGCAGCTCGTCGGACATCATTTTCCTAAACTGTTTCCGCCAGCTGAAGATCGGGGAAGAAGGCTTGTCCCCACTCCAAACTCCTCTGGTTGGTTTTACCGGTGACCGGGTGACCTCGATCGGCTCCATCGATCTCCCCATCACCATTGGAGAGTACCCACGGCAGACCACGAAGTTGCTTACTTTCCTTGTTGTCGATCGCCTCCGCCACAATGTCATCCTCGGCAAGACCGCCTCAATGCCTTCAAGCCATCACATCCACCTATCACCTTGCCCTCAAGTTCCCTCGATTTTGGGGTCGGCATGGTGAGAGGAGAATGCATCCGCCAGAGAGAATGTTATGTTGCCTCACTCAAAGAGGTCAAACTAAAGGAGGCAATGATCATAGAAGGACTTGACGTCCGAGATGAGGACGAACTGATCAGAGGCGAACCTGTGGAGGAACTCGTCGAAGTTAACATCGACCCCACCAACCCACTCAAAACCGTTAAAATCGGCAGCCACCTGCCTTCCCAAGCCAAGGCCGACCACCGCTCTCTCGATCAACACAGACGTCTTCGCCGACCCATGCGGACATGCTGCATCGACTCTTTCATAACCCACCGCCAAGATGAGCCACACTTCCGACCTTACCGACAGAGGCAGCGAATTTTCCATCCAGAGCGCAACAATCTCATAGCTGCAGAGGTTGACAAACTTCTCGAGGCCCAGTTTATCCGAAACGTGGACTATCCTAAGTGGCTGTCCAACGTGGTCCTGGTCCGCAAAAACAATGGCAAGTGGCGTCTCTGCGTCGACTACTCCGATCTGAACCGAGCCTGTCCCAAAGATAGCTACCCTCTTCCCCGCATTGATCTACTGGTCGACGCCACGGCCGGTCATCAAATGCTCAGCTTCATGGATGCTTTTTCAGGGTACAACCAGATCGTGATGCACTCATCCGACCAGGAACACACATCTTTTATCACCGATCGGGGCACTTACCATTACCGTGTCATGCCGTTCGGACTAAAGAACGCGGGGGCCACCTACCAACGTTTGGTCAACACAGTCTTCCACCATCAGATCGGACGGAACATGGAAGTGTATGTGGATGACATGCTGGTTAAGAGCAAACTTTCCGCCGACCACCTCACCGACCTGCGAGAGACTTTTGCCACACTCCGCAAATACCAGATGAAACTCAACCCAGAGAAGTGCGCCTTTGGCGTAGGATCTGGCAAGTTCCTCGGTTTCATGGTCAGCCAGCGCGGCATCGAGGCCAACCCTGAGAAGATCAAGGCCTTGATTGAGATGCGGTCACCCAAAACCGTCAAAGAGGTCCAAAGGCTCACCGGCAGAGTGGCAGCCCTTAACCGTTTCATCTCCCGTGCAACGGATAAATGCCTACCATTCTTCAAAGTCCTGCGGCAGACTTTTGAGTGGACAACCGAATCAGAAGAGGCCTTTCAACAGTTGAAACAGTGCATGGCCAACCCTCCCCTTCTCTCACAAGCGATCACCGGCGAGCCCCTCTTCCTGTACCTAGCAGTGTCAAACACCGCAATCAGTGCAGCACTCATCAGAGAGGACGGCTCAGTCCAACGGCCGGTCTACTACATCAGCCGGGCTCTCCGGGGAGCAGAGCAGAACTACCCCCTATTAGAAAAGCTGTCCCTGGCCTTGGTCACTGCCTCCAGACGTCTCCGCCCCTACTTCCAAGCTCATTCAATAGTGGTCCTCACCGACCAGCCCCTGAAGAAGGTCATGCAACAGCCCGAGCTCTCAGGAAGACTAATGCAGTGGTCAGTAGAACTAAGCCAGTTCGACATCTCTTATCGCCCCCGGACAGCAATCAAGGGACAGGCCGTCGCCGACTTCATCATGGAATTTACCAATCCAACCCCAACCACTACCCCTACACCCACACCAACTCCATCAGAACCGGAAGATCCACATTGTTGGACACTCAATGTCGACGGTTCGTCTCGCAGGGAGGGAAGTGGGGCTGGCCTCATCCTCACATCCCCTGAGGGTTATTTCAAATGTGCCTCCGCCTCGCTCACGGCCAAGAACAACGAGGCGAATACGGCTAATCGATAGCAGGACTTCGTCTAGCAAAAGACATTGGTGTTAGCCACATCCGCGTGTTCAGTGACTCCCAACTTATCGTCGGCCAGATCACGGGTGAATTCGACGCCAAGGATACCACAATGCGGAGTTACAGGGACATGGCTCTCACCCTTGTTCGTCTCTTCAACACCTTCCAGATCAAACACATACCCAGGATGGAAAACTCCAAAGCAGATGAGATGGCTCAGCTCGCCTCCGCCGACCAATCCGACCTCAGCCATGGAGTTCGCCTCGAATACGACCCGGCCACCATCTCGGCCGACGCAGAAGTGCAATTCCTTGAGCGGAACCCATCCCTTGGGCATCGACATCTTCCTCTTCTTGGCTGCGGGAAGCGCGGATGACCAACAAGTTTGCCAAGGTCGAGCTCGGTCGACTAACTACATTACGGTTGGCGGTGTCCTTTACAAACGGCTTCTCCGCGGCCGTACTGCGATGTCTCAACCCGCCCAAGCAACCTATGTGATGCAAGAGATCCATGAAGGAATATCGGCAACCATTCGGTGGCGGATCTCTCGCACACAAAGTACTCCGTCTGGGATATACGGCCGACCCTCAACAAGGATGCCTCGACTTCGTCTTTGAAATCGACAAATGCGGTAACCGCCAACATTCCCCATGCTCCTCCCACCGGTGATCTCCTCTGCAGCCCTTACCCGTTAAGCCAAATGGGGTATCGACTGGTTGGTCCACTTCCTTGGCGAGGCGAGACCAAGTTCGCGATTGTTGCCATTGATTATTTCACCAAGTGGGTCGGAGAACCTCTCGCCACAATCAGCGAGCGGAACACCACCAAGTTTATCGGCAATCGATTGTCTGCGGGTTTGGCATCCCTCGGGCCATCGTCTCAAACAACGGCAAGCAGTTCGACAATGCTAGATAGGAAATTTTGTGCGAGATCTCCAAATTCAACCATGTTTCTCTTCCCCGGTCACCCCAAGCAAATGGCCAAGTTGAGGTCACCAATCGCTCTCTCTGAAGATCATCAAAACTAAGCTCGAAGTCGCTAAAGGCCTCTGGTGAGGAAGCGCCACATGTACTCTGGGCCTACCGAACCACCTTGCCGGACTCCTCTGGGAAACCCTTTTAGCCTAACATCTGTTGAGGCGGTCATTCTGTAGAAGTCGGTCCGCCCACCCCAGGTCCTACATCCAGATCTCGCCTCAACAAGCACTCCGTCGGCGGACACTGGATCTCATTGAGGAGCTCGGAGAGACTATCATTAGATTGGCCTCGTGCAGGAAAATGAGAGCACACTACAACCCAGAGTCCGGCAGGAGTTTTCCATTGGCGACCTTGTCTTGAGAGAAGCCACTCTTGCCACAAAGAATCCAACCGAGGGCAAATTGGCGGCCAAATGGGAGGGCCTTCGTGGTGAAGGCCCGACCACGGCACATACCGACTTCAAGACATGGATGGCGAGACCTTCCCCATCCACGGAATCTTGAGCATCTGAGCGTTACTATCAATGAATCCTCACTTTTGTATCATCGAAATTGTTGTATTTTCCTTTTTCAATACATAATACAAATGTCGACTGGAGTTCCCACTTTCTATAATTCAACTGTCTGAGTGTAGCTTCCATGCAACTTTTCTTTGCAGCGCCGCTTTTCAAAGCCTCAGCTAGACCTGAGCATCCACAAAAGCCTCGGCCAAACCGAGCACTCAAAGCCTCAGTCCGACCTGAGCACCTTCAAAAGCCTCGGCCAGACCAAGCACTCAAAGCCTCAGTCCGACCTGAGCACCTTCAAAAGCCTCGGCGGACCGAGCACCCAAAGCCTCGGTCCGACTGAGCACCTTCAAAAGCCTCGGCAGACCGAGGCACTCAAAGCCTCGGTCAGACTGAGCACCTTCAAAAGCCTCGGCCGGACCGAGCACTTAAAGCCTCGGCGGACCGAGCACCCAAAGCCTCGGTCCGACTGAGCACCTTCAAAAGCCTCGGCGGACCGAGCACCCAAAGCCTCGGTCCGACTGAGCACCTTCAAAAGCCTCGGCGGACCGAGCTCTCAAAGCCTCGGTCACACTGAGCACCTTCAAAAGCCTCGGCCAGACCGAGCACTTAAAGCCTCAGTCCGGCCGGAGCACCTTCAAAAGCCTCGGTAAGACCTATGAGTGAAGGCTCATCAAACAAAACACTCAGCCATGGCCTGACACCAAATCACATGTTCAACATTGCATTTCAACCTACTTTTTCAAGGCAATTTGACACTTAGTCATATTTTAAAGATGTTTGCCCATATTTCACTTGCAAATCACATGTTCAACATTGCATTTCAACCTACTTTTTCAAGGCAATTTGACACTTAGTCATATTTTAAAGAGAATTTCAACCTACTTTTTCAAGGCAATTTGACACTTAGTCATATTTTAAGAGTGCGCCCACATTTCATTGGCAAATTACATCTTCAACTTCACATGCCAGTCTACCCTTTTTACAGTAATTCGACACTAAGTCATGAACACCTCAGTGCACAAAGTAATTACAAGAAAGATATACAGACCAAATCAACACAAGAAGAAAGATATACTGGCATCATCAATTAGAACCATAAGAGTCTTTTTATTTATTCAAAAATGTGTGTACAAGCTACATACATCCCTTGCACAAAAAAAAAAAATAATAAATAAAAAATAAAACAAAACAATATATGTATACAAAATTATCCCCCAGATCATGCCTCCTCCTCACTTGAGACCAGGTCTGCTTCCTCTACCCCCTCGTCTAGAAGTGCAGGCCACATCATCTTCCTCCACCACTACCTGCTGAAGTCAAGCTCACGGAGCAGCTCTTGACCTTGCGTTTGAACATTCTCCGATTGTCCCGAACTCTACCATTTCATGCTTATAGAAATCTGATCGTTGGAAGCTCTCTATAACTTCAGACTCAGGTCTTCCTTCAGCCCTCGTCCGCGATGGGCCAGCCCCCCCAGACTCTTCCCTGGCCAAGCTGCTGGCAACCGCTGCATCAATGGCCATCTGGAACTCTGAAGACCCTTTGAATTCAGTAACCGCTGCAACACAAAGATCAGGGTAATTGCCCTTTCGAGGCCGCTCTCGCCTTCTTTTCGTGCAACTCTTTTGTAGGGCCTCATTCTCAGTGCGACCTTGGCTTTCTCGGCCTCAACTCCCTCTTCAGACCTCCCCTCCGCCAACTTTCCCTCTCTTCTTCAAATTGTTTCAGCAGGCTCTCCCTCTGCTCCAGCGCCCTAGCACGCTCATCCTCCACTTCCTTTTTAGAGCCTCGGCCCATCTGCCTCATCCTTCACTGACGAGCTTTTCATTATCACTCATGGCCTCCTCATGCCGCTCATTGCCTGTGGCGCGCTCTTTGGGCCTCCTCCACCTTCTTTCGCTCTCCAACAAGTTGGAATTCGGCTGACACCACCGTGGCGTGTGTCTTCTAGGTCCACTTTATTTGTTTCGGCATGGGAAGTTTTCCACTCTGCATTCTCCTTCTTCAACTTAGCGGCTCTGCCTTGGTACGATCGGTCTTCACCTTAGCGACACCGGCCTTCCTCAGTGAGCCCTGCTAGGTAGTTACCTCCATTTGGGCGCATAACCCCTGAGCAGTCGGCCTCGTTGAACCCAGAGGCTTGACAGATCCGTTTAAATCCACAATCTTGACTAAGCGGTCTGCCACCGCCTTAGCTGGGCCTCCATCCCCCTCCAGTCTCCCAGCCACAGCCCGCGCGTGGTATATTGTGGCACCCAGACTAACCCCCCCTTCCTGGGGCGCCGGGCCCCCCTGGGGTCGCTCCTCCCTCCTTTGTTCTGGGCCCCCCTGGGGTCGCCCCTCCACCCTTGTTGAGACCCCCAGGGGTCGCTCCTCCTCCCTTTGCTCAGGATCCCTGCTCCCCACCCCTATGCTGATCGCAGCCCTCATTGGCACAACGTCTCTAACTTGTGAAGACACATCCACCACCTCTGAGACGATCACCCCTTCGGCAGTCTCCTCTGCAACCAGGGCCTCCTTCATCTTCTTAGGCCTAGACTCCTCTGCAGCCCCCTCTGGGGCACCCCTTTTCTTCTTCCTCTTCAGACCCTCTCCCCCCTTCCTGGCTTTCTCCTTCACAGGATCCACAGGGAGCTTCCGCGGCTCGAATGTGCTAAGATCCTTCCCTCCCAGGGGCTTGGGACGAGGTCGAATCCTCTCCCTCGCAAGCGATTGAGGCGGTCGGTCAGCTCGGGCCTCTGTCAACCTCTGAGCCCTCAGTAGCATAGCCTGATCCTCCTCCTCCTGTGCCTTTCTCTTGGCCTCCAACTCCGCTCGGTCGAGATCCCCCCCGACCGGTTGTGGTCCCAACCCCGCCTCAAACAGGGCAGATGGCTGCACCAGCTCGTCCCACCTAACTTTTTCCCTCTCCCTCCACTCCTTCACCTTTCTTACCCTCTCCTCCATCACCGCACTCCCCTTTGACTCCACAAACTTGGTCGGCACCTTCCACGTCTTGCGTGCCCCAGCCCCTCCAGAGTTGGACACATAGAACCACCTATGCCTCCAACCTTTAATCGAGGTTGGCAACCACCACCAAGCCCTTCCTACGCCACGGTAGGATTACCCAAGTCTCCTGCTGCCCCGACGCTTTGTAGCAGCAAAAGAATCCGTCCGCTGCCATGGCCTCCCCCTCCATTGCCTTCGCCCAGACGCTTGCACACGACAACAAAATCTGCCATGAATTGGGCATCAAGCGTCACGGTGCCATGTCTAAGCGGTTAAGCACATCCACCACAATCATGGCGGCAATGCAGCCACCCTTGGCGCCTCCTCGTAGAGAGAACTCCCCGGCCTCACGTCCGATGGCGGTGCAGACTTTGGCACCACCAACCTCACTTCCGCCGGAATCTGATACCTTTCGCGGATAGCCTCCAACTCCGCCGTCGTTACAATGGACCTATCAGCCCTCGAGTGCCAGTGATCTGGTTCCACCTGGCTGACTGGCTCCGGCACCGATGGCACCTCCACCCTCACTGATCTATACTGCTGCGCCAGCTCCACAGCATCGTCCTCTCCTAGCGGATCCATCCTCACATTCCCAGTCCCTTCCTGCGCCATTGCTAAACTGTATTTGCGAATAGCTTCGGATGCAGGTTCCAGAAAATCGCAGAAGTGTTTTAATGGGGTATCGTGAGCAACAAAGGAATTGATACTTTGGATATTTTGAGTTTTTGTAAGCAAGTAGGTGAATCGTATGATACCAAAAGCCCACGGTTTACCCGTATTCCAAGGATCCCAATTAATTTTCGCCAGTTTGAAAACTTTTCAAATCATCCGCCAAAACTGTCTCATCAATGCCCATAATAATGCCCCTGACGTTTCACTCCTGAACCAACGCTTGACGTTCCACATCCCCGCGTATGCGGTCGGATGCACTGAATTCTGCCCTCACCCTGTCTTTTCCACTTCAAGTCATCACGTGACACGCCGCCCCTTGAGCCCCGCGCCCTTCCCCTCACGGTCGGCCTCACTCGCTCGGCTCCCCTCACGGTCGGCCTCTCCAGCTCGGCCACCCTCCAGCTCGGCCACCCTCACGGTCGGCCCCCTCCCGCTCGGCCACCCTCACGGTCGGCCTCACTCGCTCGGCTCCCCTCACGGTCGGCCTCTCCAGCTCGGTCACCCTCACGGTCGGCCCCCTCCCGCTCGGCCACTCTCACGGTCGGCCTCACTCGCTCGGCCACGGTCGGCCTCACTCGCTCGGCCACTCTCACGGTCGGCCTCACTCGCTCGGTCACCCTCACGGTCGGCCCCCTCCCGCTCGGCTACCCTCCTTACTGTTATTATTCCCTTCGTTGGGCTAAAGCTGCACTCGGGAATGGGGGACTACTGACAGGGATAGGCCCATAGAGCCCACAGCCCACCATTCAAACCCCATTATACAACCCGGTTAGCCAAACCCAACAGTGAGTCCAAGCCCGGGGAAAGACCAATGATGCTCGGACAAGTGGCGGTAGCGAGCAGACCACGTCAGCAGACAAAGATCTGCAAAGTTATTGCCACAGCACATCACCATTAATGCAGCCCATCACAGCATTTATTACGACAACACCTCTCAGCCGGAATGACACTCCCTCGCCCTGAACAAGGCAAACCACGCCTCAAGCTTTCGGCGGGGACAATCAGAACGACAAAGACAGCGAAATGATTACAGTTGGATATAAGCTAAACTCGAAGTGAAGAAGAAGGTTAAGCTTTCTATCTCCTATCTCTCTCTCTACATTTCTTCTGCATTATCACCTTCTCTAATTCCTACACCGGAGGGTTCGCCGGGGGACTACCCCGTTCCCCGATTGAACTTGTTTGCAGGTTATCCAGTGGGCTTGAGGAGCTTGGATCGGTCCAGCCCATCCACGAGGACTCACTGTATTATCAAAGCACACATTTTCTTAGTTGACAACATGAATAAAACACCAAAAGATGAAATAAATCTAATAAAAGAATCTAATATTCGATTAAGCACAGCTATCCATACTTTGACAATAGAACAATCTATCAAAAGATGAAATAGTTCTAATAAGAGAAGTGTAAGGTTGTTAAGATCGGAGATCCTACATAGAATTGTTTTGGGGGTCTGCCGAATCTGATTGAGGATACTAAAATGATAAATAATAATAATAATAATAATTTTTATATGTAATACTATCAAAATGTATATAGAATGACCCAAAAAAACATGGGAATGTAGCTCAATGGTAGAGCTCTCATACTTGCTTCATAATTACTGAATTATAAAATTTAGTATGAGTAGATCGAGGTTCAAATCCTTGCATTCTCACTTATCATGAATTTAAATTACCATTCTAGATATTTTCTTAACAAAGAAAACATAATAAAGAAATATATCAATTCAAGGTATCATTCAAACATTTTTTTTTTTCCAAAAAAAGGAATAAAAAACATAATAAAAGAAAATACCAACACTTGCACAACATTCCCATTGTTTCTTAATGAAAAGAAGACAAACTAAACAAGGGAAGAACAAGTAAAAGACTAAAATAAATCATCATCATCATTGCCGCGATCAACATTAATGTCATCACCACAATCATCATCATCACCCGCGGTGTCATCCAACTCAAAAAAATTTTTTTTGGGGGGGCGGTTAAAATAACTGTTTTTCTACAGAGTTGTGCTGAATTTTATTTATTTATTTTTTATTTATTTATTTTTTTTTTATAGTTAAAAGAACTATTTTTCAGCATAGGTTTGGGGAAAAAGAACCAAAGTAGTAGAGAAGGGGGAAAAAAGCAGTACAGAGTCAATCACATAAGAGGGAAGCAGAAAAAATGAAGAAGAGGAGGAAGAAGCAGAAAAAAAATGAAAAAGAAAGAGTAAAGAACATAAAATTTTTAAAAAACAAACAAAAAACAAACAAACAAAAAAGAACACAAAACACAGTCGAACAGAGATAAGAGGAGGAGGAAAAAAGAAGTTGGAAGAAGTAAAAATGCAGATTCGAATTTGAATAGAGAAGAGAAGAAGAAGAAGAAGAAGAAGAAGAAGAGGAGCACCTGGTTCCAGTTCCAGCAAATCTGAATTTTGATGAGGTCCTATCTCCATTTCCCCAATTTGTCTTGCCCTATTGGAATGTGCTCTTAACCTTGGAGAGAGTAAGGACGCATTTGGTTTGGTTTGTGTTTTGCGATAAATTTTTTAAAAGAAAAATTAGGGAAAGTGTTCAGAAATTTTTTTTGATTTATTTGGTTGTATATTTTAAAAATAGTTTTAGAGTTTAGGAGTTTAGAATGATTTGATATTTTATTATAATTGAGTAGATATGTAAAAGAAAAAATGATTGAAAATGAGAGAAGAGAAAGAAAAAGTAATTGATTGATGGATATAAGTCCGAGATGTTTACTCATAAGTCAGACCCATAGGAGCGATATGTCGCGTAAAATCTTCGGTTCCAATTGGCTTTGTCAGTGGATCTGGAACATCTTTTGTACAAACACAATCAATAATAACATATTTGTTTTTTAATCACATCATTTATATAGTGATACTGTAGCTCAATGTGCTTACCTTTTGGCTCGATTTTCCCATTTGTAATGGCTTTTAACGTAGCCTCATTATGACAAAAAATGTGAATGGTCTATCATTTATGTAGGCAATCTTTAAATCATTTAAAAACCATTTTATCCACACGAACTTAGAACAATTGTGCTGCAAGCAACATATTCGGCTTCCATATTACTTTTAGCCATGCAGCCTTGCTTTTTACTAGACCATGAAATAGCACCACCACCAAAAATGAAAACATAACTAGTGGCAGTGGTGTAGTCAAAAAAATTCATGGAGAGGGAGCACAAATTAATGATAACATCAGTGTGTTTGGTTTGAGTTTTTTGGATTAAGTTTTTTGAAAATTGAGTTTTTTTATTTTCGTGTTTTTTTTTTGTTTTTAGTGAATATTTTTAAAATTTTAAATATATATATTTTTTTACTTTTTTAGATGCACTTTACTTAGATATATTTAAAAAGTAAAAAATTTGTAAAAAAATATTTTTAAAATTAATAAATACATAAAAATACAAATAATGTATAGAATTCTCGTATTTTTTTTTTTAATATTTTTTGGTATTTAGTGAATTTTTAAAAGATTTTTTTCACAAATTTTTTGTTTTTTAGATACATTTATGTTAGGTATGTCTAAAAATAAAAAACATTACTTAAAATATTAAAAAAATTCAGTAAAAATAAAAAAAAAACGAAAAACAAGAAAGTAGAATTTTCTGAAAAGTGTTTTTAGAAAACTCTAACCAAGCAATTGTTTTTTATTTTTTTAATAAACAATAATGAGAAACTTAAATATTAAGAGTCCATTTGGATAAATGTGAATTTTAAATTAAAGTATTTGAGATTAAATTTTATATAAAGATTAGGGAGTAACTATTTACAGGTAGATTAGAAAATTAAAAAAGAAGATAAGTTGAGATAGAAATAATATATTTTAGTAGAGAAATTCTATAAAACACACCATAAAAAAAAGTATCAATCATATGTCACAATTATGATTTTTGTGGTCTTTAGCTATGACACATTATAGTGTTAGATATAATTTAGTTATAATTTCTTGTGGTTGTTATTTTGGTTATGACTATATATCAAGTAATAATTAGTTATGACTCATTTTGATATTAGTTATAACTTGTTGTAATTTTTTATTTTTATTTTTATAATTGAAGATGTGTTACTTGATTATAATTTATATAATAGTCATTTTAGTTATGAATGGAAAGAAACATATGGAGGACAAACTCTACATATCAAATGTACCTAACAATCCAATAAATTTCATATATCTTCATTGATGTTAATTATACTTGCATGTCAATAATGATAGACATCACTATTATATTGAAATTTTCATAAATAATAATATAACTTATCATAGTCTCTTTACTTTCAATTAAAATAATCATTATTGTTCTCATAATTTTAAAAATGTCATTGACATTTCACTTTAAATAATATTTTTATAAATTTTTTTATTTAAAATATTTTCCTTATGTTTGAAACCCAAAAAAAAAAAAAGAAAAAAAAAAAAAGAAAAAAATCCAAAAACCCAAAGGAGGGGGGGCACGTGACCCCCTGGCCACTGTGTGCCTCCGCCCCTGACTAGTGGTTGATTTTCTATCATCAATGTTGCCAGCAAAATCTGCATCATAATAGCCATTAACATCTATAATATTAGCTTGATACGTTAAAGAAAGATCTAATGTGCCTCGAACCTATCTAAGTGCACGTTTCACAGCCAATCAATGTGGTAAACCCGGATTACTTTGAAATCTACAAATTAAACCAACAACATAGCTAAGATTCTGTCTAGTGCACAACATGGCATACATAAGACTACCATACCAACAACTTCAGCATATGGTTTAGATTTCATTTCGTCAAATTCTTTATCAGTTTTTGGAGCCATTTTATAAGATAATTTTGCTCCCTTATAAATGGGTGACTCCATGGGTTTACAAGAATCCATTTTAAACTTTTTAAAAATATTTTCCAAATAAGGTTTTTGAGACAAACTCAATTTTCTTTGCCCTCTATCTCTAGAAATCTTAATTCCAAGTACATAAGAGCTTCTCCCATATCTTTCATTTCAAGTTTTGCATTTAACCATTCTTTTAGTTCCAAAATTTTACATAAATCATTTTTAGCAAGTAAAATATCATCTACATACAACAAGAGAATAATATAATAACTCCCACTAATCCAAGTGTATACACAATGGTCCAAGTTATTTGGAAGAAAACCATGTGTTATATTATGGAAAGTATGGTACAATTGTCTTAAGGACTGTTTTAATCCATATAAAATTTATTTAATTTATACGATGTCTTCTTTATTTTCAATTTCATATCCATGAGGTTGGCGCATATAAATTTCTTTCTTTGAGTTCACTGTTAAGAAACGTGGTCTTTACATCCATATGGTGAAGTTCTAAATCTAAATATTCTACCAAGGACATTAATATTCTCATTGATGTAAATTTAGCAACCAGAGAGTATGTTCCATCATAATCTATTCCCTCTTTTTTTGTGTATCCTTTAGCCACTGGCCTATCTTTTTATTTATCAATGGTTCCATCCGATTTAAATTTCATTTTTAAGAATCCATTTACATCTAATGGCTTTTTGCGGTAAATCTACTAGTTCCCAAACTTTATTTTTCTCTATAGATTCTATTTCTTTCTTTAATTGCTTCTTTCCATTTTGAAGAATCTATTGAGTTCATAGCATCATTAAAATCTACAGGATCATTAGGTTCTTCTTCACCATTGAAAACATAATAATCTTTTAAATAGCTTGGTGGATTTCTTTCTCTTTGTATTCTAGTTGAAGTATCTTTGGGAGGAGGTTCTTTTATTACTTGTTCAATTGGTTGTATTCTTCCACTTTCTTTGTTAATTTCAAACAATTCCACCATTTTCTCAATTTTATCCAAATCGTCTTCAAGGAAAAAGCATCCCTACTTTCAATTACACCCACTGAACGCTATTATGGTGAACAAGAAATCTATAACCTATGGAATTTTCACAATATCCAATGAAAGTGCATTTTATTGATTTGCATCTAACTTTCCTCTGTTAGGTCCAACAATTTTTACATGGGCAGAGCTACCCTAAACTTTTAAGTGAGAAGGACTAGGTTTTTTACCATTCCAAAGTTCATAAGGTGTCAATCCTACTGTTCTTGAAGGTACTCTATCAAGTCTGTAAATAGCAGTGTCAAGTGCCTCACCCCAGAAAGTAGAACTTAAGTTTGCATTGCTAAGCATAGACCTCACCATGTCAAGTAGTGTTCTATTTCTCCTTTCAGCTACACCGTTTTGTTGAGATGTGTAGGAAATAGTCAATTGATGTATTATTCCATTTTCTTTGCAAAAAGTTTCAAAAATATCAGACATGTATTCACCACCCGGGCGGTTCTTACTAATTTTATTTTTCTTCCTAATTGGTTTTCTACCTCTGCCTTGAATTCTATAAATTTTTGTAGTGCATCTGACCTATTTTTTTATTAAATAAATGTAACCATATCTAGAATAATCATCCGTAAAAGTTATAAAATATATTCCATGCCACAATGATTTTTAACATTTAGAGGATCACATATATCCGAATATATTAATTCTAACAAATCCTTTGTTCTCTCTAATTTTTCAAGTTGTTTTCTTGTCATTTTACCACTAAAACAAGATTCACATGGTTTCAAGTAAAAATCTAAATTTGGAATTAAACCATTGTTTGCCATTTTCTTCATTTTATTATAATTTATGTGTCCTAGTCTCATGTGCCATAAAATAGAATTAACATTCACATCACAAGAAAAATCATTAATAAGAGACATCAATATAAGCAGAAGAAGAACCATTCATTTTATTAGCAACATGCAAACGATAAAGTCCATCAATTTTTGTTCCCCATACAAGACTACGACCATGTTTCCCAGTGGAAACCTTAGATGATCGAAAACGAACTTCAAAACCCTTTTCATCTAGATGTGGCACAGACAAGAGATTACGCCTCATATTAGGTGCATAAAGCACATCAGTTGAGAAGGTTGTTCTGTCCAGGCAGTGGTATCCTCACTGTGCCAACTCCTAGCACATCACAATAAGTATTATTTCCCATGTACAATTTGTGATCGCCGGCTTTCACCTCCTTCATCTCCCCAAAATTATCTCTAGTCTTAGCCACATGTGGAGAAGATGCTGAATCAACCAACCAAGCAAGAGAGTCACTGTCCAAAAGAAGTGAACTGTGATCAAAGAATTCAAGAATGGAGTATTGACTCATGAGTGCAATTTGGAGAAGAGTTTATTTACCATGTGTTTTATTTATTTATTTTCCCTTTTTTGTCTCATTTATTGATGACTCTATTTTTATTTTTGCATTCTTTTATTTTTTCTCATTTGAATTATTTTTTCCCTGACACTCGCGTGATCCCACGCTCAACACGCGCCACACGTGCGTGCACCAGGGCTTGACGTCATCCACTGACGTCATCTAGCCGCTAACCAGCTTTGACCAAGCCGAGCCAAGCCACTGACCTAGCAACCGCTGACTTGAGCCGAACCTCCATCGCGCCACTAACCAAGCCGCGTTGACTGAGCCATTGACTGAACCGCTGACATCAGCACACGGAGGATTAATCTAGTGTGCCGCGGCTAAGTTGCAGCCGCAGATCTGAACCGTTCAACTTGTTTTGGCGTGATCTGAGCCATTCGAAGTTTGTTTCAGGTGATCCAATAGTGGTTTCCAACTATTTGGAATATTCCGGACATATCTATATGGTTAGAATTTGCAAACTCCATCCAAAAAATTTACAGTTTTTTAAAGACAACCAATGGCCAACACAAACAACTTCTTTAAGTCCCAGTTTCCAAAACTCAGCAAGGAGAACTATGAAAATTGGAGTATTCAAATGCAAGTCTTACTAGCCTCACAAGATTTGTGAGAGTTAGTGGATCGAGGATATGACGAGCCAGTTACTCTCGCAGTGAAGGAAATTTAAATGATGCTCAGAAAACGGCGTTAAAAGATTCAAGGAGGAGAGATAAAAAGGCCTTGTATCTACTCTATCAAGGCATTGATGAGTCAAGTTTTGAGAAAATTTCAGTAGCAACAACCTCTAAACAAGCATGGAGTATTCTTTGCAATTCACACTGTGGAATTGAGAAGACGATCAGAGTTCGACTCTAGGTGTTACGTGGCAAATTTGAGATGTTGCACATGAATGAGAATGAGTCAATTTTTGAGTACTTTAACAGAACATTGACCATTGTTAATCAGATGAGAAGATATGGAGAAAAGATGGAATCTCTTCAAGTGATAGAAAAGATTCTCCGATCACTCAGTCCCAAGTTCGAGCATGTGATTGTAGCAATAGAAGAGTCCAAGGATCTCAGTGCCATGACCACCGATGAGCTGATGGGCACACTTGAGATCCATGAACAAAGGATCAATAAGAAGACTCTCTCTAGTTCTTTAGAGCAAGCTCTTCAATCAAAGCTGTCTTTTAGAGATGACAGAAACGAGCAAGGGAGGACATCACAAAGAAGATGAGGAAGAGGTCGTGGTTACAATAACCGAAATTCTGGTTTTAGAGGAAGAGGCGGAAGAAGTCCAGCCAGAGGAGGAAGAAGTCAACCACACTTTGCTCCAAGAGGAAGAGCAAGAAGTAGAGGAGGTGGTTACAACAACCAACTAGGATTTGACAAAAGCAATATTCAGTGCTACCAGTGCCACAAGTTTGGGCATTACAACAATGAATGCCGAAGTAGAGCAACAACAGAAGCCGGAGAGCAAGAAAATTTTGCCGAGCAGGAAACAAACAAAGTTGGACCTACAGTCCTGTTTGTCCACCATGGAGACACTGAAAACCAAAACAATGTTTGGTATCTAGATTCGGGAGCTAGTAATCACATGTGCAGTAAAACAGAGTTCAAAGACTCCAGTGAAAGGAAGAGGTAATATTTTGATCAAGCTCAAGAATGGAGATCATGATTACATCTCCAATATTTATTATGTTCCTGCCATGAAGAACAACATTTTGAATATGTGACAACTCTTAGAGAAAGGATACGACATCAATATGAAAGATTGTCATCTTACCATCACAGAAAATCATGGTAATTTGATCGCTCGGGTAAGAATGTCCAAGAATCAGATGTTTGCATTGAACATCCAACATGATGCTGCGAAGTGTTTAAGTGCCATCATCAAAGACAAAGACTGGCTATGGCATTTGAGGTTTGGACAACTCAATTTTGGAAGCTTGAAGCTGTTGTCAAGCAAGAATATGGTGAAAAGGGCTCCCTCATATTGCTCATACTAATGAAGTCTGTGAAAGCTGCATTCTTGGCAAGCATCACAAAACTAGTTTTTTCAAAGAAGTGAAGTGGAGAGCAACAAAGCTGTTGGAGCTAATGCACACTGATGTGTGTGGTCCATTGAAGCCAATGTCAAATGGAAAGAATAGATATTTTCTCACCTTCATTGATGATTATAGCCGAAAGACATGGGTGTATTTTCTTAAAAGAAAATCGCAGGTGTTCAGTATCTTCAAAGAATTCAAAGCTTTTGTAGAGAAGCAAAGCGGCTACTACATCAAGACATTGTGATTAGATCAAGGTGGAGAATATACATCAGATGCTTTTGAGATTATTGCAAAGAGCATGGAATCAAGCATCAAACAACACCATCCTATACGCCACAGCTGAATGGTGTTGTTGAAAGGAAGAGTCGCACAATCTTAGATATGGCAAAAAGCATGTTGAAAGGAAAGGGACTGCTTAAGCAATTTTGGGCTGAAGCCGTATCATGTGCTGTGTATCTACTAAATAGATGCCCAACCAGGAGCCTTCATTCTATGACTCCAGAAGAAGCTTGGAGTTTACATAAGCCAAGCGTCAATCATCTCAGAATATTTGGGTGTGTTGCATACACCAAGATTCCAGAAGCAAGAAGAACCAAGCTCGATGATAAGGGAGAAAAATGTATCCTTGTCGGATATAGAGATAGAACAATGGGATACAAGTTGTATAATCCCATTACCAGAAAGGTGATCATGAGTAGAGATGTGATGTTTGAAGAAGAAGAAGCTTGGAACTGGGATCAAGATGAAGTTGTTAAAGATGCAGAACTCATTCTTGAAGATGAAACATCAAAAGCACCAGTTGAAATTATAAGAGAAGTTCAAGATGAGCCACAAACTCCTCCACATAGAATACCTGCACCTAGATCGCCAGTTTCTCATAGAAGTGCTGCATCATCATCATCATCAGCATCATCAGATGATAGTTTTTTCAAACAACCAAGATCAATGAGAAATTTGCAGGAGATATATGAAGCTACAGAAGAAGCAGAACTGAATTTGTTCTGCCTACTTGCAGATAGTGATCCACTTACCTTCTCAGAAGCCATCCAAGAAGATAAATGGAAGAAAGCAAAGGATGAAGAAATTCATGCCATTGAGAAAAATGACACATGGAAGCTTACCAGTCTGCCGGAGGGGCACAAATCCATTGGGGTGAAATGGGTATACAAGACAAAGAGGAATGCACAAGGCGAAGTGCAACGCTACAAGGCAAGGTTAGTAGCAAAAGGTTACAAGCAGAGAGCTGGAATTGACTATGGAGAGGTGTTTTCTCTAGTTGCCCGATTGGAGACTATCAGGCTAATGATTTCTTTGGCTGCCCAGCACTAGTGGCAGATTTATCAACTTGATGTGAATTCTGCATTTCTTAATGGTTTCCTTGAAGAAGAAATCTATATTGAACAACCTTCGGGGTATGTTCAGAATGGGCATGAAGATAAAGTGTACAAATTAAAGAAAGCACTTTATGGATTGAAGCAAGCTCCGCGTGCATGGAATACTAGAATTGATCAGTATTTTCATGACAATGGTTTTGAAAAATGTCCATATGAGCACACATTATATTTGAAGAAGGAAGCTGATGGAAGCATGTTGCTTGCTTGTCTTTATGTTGATGATCTAATCTTCACCGGAAACAATCCAGCCATGTTCAAAGACTTTAAAATAAGCATGGTCCAAGAATTTGAAATGACAGATATTGGATTGATGGCTCATTTTCTAGGCATTGAAGTGGAACAAAGAAAAGATGGAACTTTTATTTCCCAAAGTGGCTATGCCAAGGAAATTCTCAAGAGATATGGAATGGAGAATTGCAATCCAGTGAACACTCTTGTAGACAGTGGAGTGGAGCTCAGAAAAGGTACGAAGGCAGGTGATGTGGATCCAACTTATTTCAAGAGCCTAGTTGGAAGTCCTCGCTATCTTACTTGCACCAGGCCAGACATACTTTATGGAGTAGGATTGATTAGTAGATATATGGAAACACCGGATCAGTCACACCTTTATGCAGCAAAGAGGATTCTTCGCTACATCAAAGGTACAATCGATGATGGTTTATTCTATAAACCAATTGATAATTTCAGTCTTGTTGGCTACTCAGATTGCGATTGGGAATGTGACTTGGATGAACGGAAAAGTACTATGGGATTTACTTGCTTTATGGGAGATACGGCCTTCACATGGTCATCCAAGAAGCAAGCCATTGTGACATTATCAACTTGTGAAGTTGAGTATGTTGCAGCCAACTCAGCTGTGTGCCATGTAATATGGTTACGGAATATGCTGAAGCATTTGGGATTTCCACAAGAAAAATCCACTGAGATTTTTGTTGATAATCACTCAGCAATTGCATTGGGAAAGAATCCAGTTTATCATGAAAGAAGTAAGCATATTGACACCCGCTATCATTTCATCCGAGAGCATGTGAAAAATAAAGAGGTGGAATTATTTCCTTGCAAATCTCAAGATTAGCTTGGAGATATTTTCACGAAGCCATTGAAACATGATTTGTTCAACAGAATGAAGATAATGCTTGGGATGAAGCAGCACGGAGAATCAAGCTTAAGGGGGGATGTTGAAAGTAAGCTTGATGGTAGGCAGCCAAATGGTAGGCAACCACCATGTTTGAAGTTGGATGGCAGCCACCATGTTGAACACATGTTTCCTCAATGGTCAAAAATGGCTGCATGAATTGTAGGCTTTCACATTGTATTATTGTATGCTTTTACATTGTCTAGGTTATCTATAAATAGCTAATGTATCAAGAGAGTTAAGTGTGTGGGAGAAAAGAAGAAAAAGAGTGCTGTGTGATTTTTCAGAATTTATTGAGTGAATTGAATTTCAGTTTGGTTCAATTTTAAGCCTCTCTTTGTGAATCACCAACAATGGTTTGCACCCCACTCCCACCAACATTTCTTTTATTTAGTAAAAAATGGAGTAATAGTGATGAGTGACCAAACCTTTATTTTGTTAATTTTTTTTTTCTTATCAAAATGTCTTTGAATTAGATTTTCAAAACAAAACAAGATAAAAGGGAAAGTAGAAGTTATATATATGTCATTATTATGTGTATAGTGAATGGAGTGAATAAAAGTTCCTAGAAGTCTATAATGAATTGCTTATTTTTGAAGAAAATGAATGAAGATTATAGTTCCAACAATAAAAAATAAGCAATTCATTGCATTGTCGAGTCTTCCACATAGTGATCTCAAGTTCCAATCATGCTTGCAATTTGTAAGTCGATCCAATTAGAAAAACTCAGAACATTTTCATTGAAAAAAACCTTATTTGCATCAAACAGAAGAGGGAAAAACAAGGGGAGAAGGAAAGAGGAGAGGTGGCCGGAGGCCCTCTCCCCTTCACCAGACGGCGCACCCGACGAAACCTTAGAAAAGTAGAGATAGAGGCTCTCAGTAGAGAGAGAGGCTCTCAACTTGTTATTTAGTGCATATAACTTTATTCAATCAATTATGCATAGAAGCCACAATCCAAATTTACAAGCTAATCAATTTTGTGCATGCCATTCATAAAACCAAGTCCAACTAAGTGTCTTTTATAATTGAATAAAATGAAATCTTTTTAATTACATTTCTTAAAAACAACCATTGTATTATTTTGTGGAAAATAACAATTAATATCCCCACCAGAATTTTATTTTCATCCAATTATATGAAAAACTCAATTAACAAGTATAAAAATTCAATTCATTCAACATAAACTCCAATAAAGATTAAATCATTACATCCACATCCAAAGTAGATAAATTTCTCCATATCCAAAAACTAGGAGAGGTTATATACAAATTTATTTAATGTTTTTTTAAAAAAGGAAATAAACAATAATTTCCATAACAGTATTTACATAAAGAACAAAAACAATAATGCAGCTTTCAAATAACCACAATGTCAACTCATGGATCTAGCATCAGCGCTTGTGCGGCTTCTTCAAAATGCTTTTGCATTCTAACTCCCAATTTGACTTGCATATGTCTTGATGCTTGCACCAAATCTTTCTTTAACTTTCTATAGCTGTGTGTCATTTTCGTTGAAGCTAAAAAACGAGACAACTTGACATTCCCCTTTGAAACCAAAAAAAAGAAAAAGAAAAAAAAGAAGCAATCTTCATGAGCAAAATCTCAAACCATAAGCAACCAAACACACCTTTCATTCAACCCCAAACATGGCCATGTATCCTATTGTAATATTGGTAGTCACCAGCACTGTAAAGACCCAAGATCACTTTTCTACAAATTAGCAAAATTAGTTAACCAATCGGTTGTCCAATTGATCAGATAGCTTCTTTTTTTTTTTTTGATCAGCAAAGAAAATTTTCATTAATCAACATGAAATTAAAGGTACAGGAAGATGAAATGCACTGAGAGAGATTCGGAAGTATAAAATACCCCTACTACTACTACTCGCAACCATACAACCAACCCCTTGGCCTCATGATTTTTTTTTTTTTTTTTATAAAACAAAAAAACGTTAAGAAGGACTTCACAGAAAATAAAATACAAGATTCCCACAAAATTAACCCACCAAAACACCCAAACTGCTAAAAACCTATTCTAACACCCAAGGTGGTAACCCAATAATTTTAAACACCCTCGCACTCCCAATCTTTCTTTGCACTCTCGCCTTTCTTTGCCCATGCCTATGCTGCACACAGCCACGCCTATGGTATTGCATTCCCAAAGCCAACCACCCACCTGCTATTTTTGAAACTAAACTTATCTCCTATGCTGCTCCAACTTCCAACGCCCACCTGCTACAACGCCTACCTGCTACACACTTCTCTACTCCTGCACGCTTCTGTGCATGCTCCTCTGCTCCTGCCGAGGACACCTCCATGGCTGGAAAGACTCCCTTGACTGGAAAAACTCCATAGCCTCCATACCCACACAAAGCCCCAACCTTAGCAAAAGTAGACTGTCAATCTCCCTTGACTGAAACTATGGCCGGAAACACCTCCAACCATTAGATTTCCAAACCCATCTTTTCCACTTTATCTGTAAGCTCACCCACTCCTGACAACACTCTACTGAGACAGTTCCTTGGCTGAAAAAATTCCATAGCCAACAGCTCCATAGCTGGATAAAACTCCACACCCAGCTCCACTCCAAAGCAACGAACAACCGTCGAGTCACCACCATACATCTGGATGAAGTTCACCCCTCAAACTCCCACTCAAAAAGGAGTGCTTGAATGAAATCTGAGACAGATCTGGATCAACTTCAACACCCTAGATCCCCCCAAACAAAGCACCGAAGCAAAATCCAAGATCCGAACCCGAGCTCATCCCTCAAACTCCTACTTGCAAAAGAGCGCCCGAATAAAGATCCAACCAGATCTGACTAACCTCTATTCTGGTCCAAAACCGACCTCCTTCTACTCTATTTTGACCCTTAAACCAAGCACCCTGTTGATACAAAACAACCCCTATTGATACAATATAAACACCTCTATTGATACAAAACAAACAAACCGAGGCACCCCCTGATGAAACAGAAGAAAGGACACCAAAGTGGAAAGAAAATTGTGGGAATCAAGTTTATTAGAAACAAAAGCCAGTACACAAACACACAAGAGAGCTGGGCTAGCCGACCGCCATAGCCAAAGGCGGCGGTCGGCTAGCCAAAAGTGAGGCTCGGGGGTGGAGGTTTTTAGAGAGAGAGAGAGAGAGGACCACACATCAATTCAACAATCAGATAGCTTGGTCACCACTAATCAATTCAACAATCAATTAGAAGGATTGTCCAACACCAATCAATTGTGCAATTGGTTTGGATGCAATGTTTACCTAGTTAAAAGGCAAATTCATATTTTTCTTTCTAGCAACAATCAATTATGCTATAGACATAGTTTCCAGTAACACGTTCTTGTCCACTCAATTACAAAACTAGGAGATCAAATTAATCATCAAAACAAAACATGGATGCCGTGAAATCTCAATTTAAATTATGAAATTCCAACAAAAATTATGAAATCTCAATCACAAATCCCAATTGAAAATATGAGACTTATACTTTTCCACCAAGTTATATATCCAAATCCAACGAACAAAAACATATGTAATTCCAAGTACCCAATTAAAATAATAGTTTTATTGGTAGAGAAATATCAATGTTAATCAAAATCTCAGTCTTGTTCCACAAATAAAATCCATCAAAATACACCCAAACTCAGCTAACAAAGAACTAAATAAACTCAGAGCTGCAAACGAACCGAGCCGAGTCGAGCCGAGCTTTGCTGAGCTCGAGCTCAGCCCATTTACTTATCGAGCTCGTTTATTGAGCTCAAGCTTGGCTCGATAAGAAACTGGGCTCGAGCTCGGCTCGGTTCGTTAACATTAATGAAACTCGAGCTCGGCTTGATAATTTTTTTTAAATATTATTTATATTATTTAAATACAAATATTTAAATAAAAAATGTTATTTATATATATTTATATATTATTTAATATATAAATAATATGTTTATTATATAATTTAAATATAGATAAACGAGCTGAGCTCGAGCTTGAGCTCGGCTCGTTTACTAAACGAGCCTAATATTCGAGTTCGAGCTTGGTTCGTTTACTAAATGAGTCGAGCCGAGCCGAGCCCTTAACGAGACGAGCCGAGCCGAGCTTATTCATGAACAGCTCGGTTCATTTGCAGCCCCTCACCAACAATAGCCCAAACTAACTGAAGCTACAGGCCGCCCACCCAAAAGCCAAAGGAAAAGAAAAATAAAAAGGAAAAGAAATAAACAACTAACCCAACACAAAACAACAACGCACAATCCAATATAGTAGCAACAAAAGCAGAGAGGTAGAAAGCAAACATGAACTGGGAAAAGAAGAGAGGCAGAGAAGTAGAAACATCCAAACAACCACTCACAATCCTCTCGTTCCTTCATAGCCGTGATAAGCAACAAAAAGACTAAAGTGATCATAGTGCATCTGAATTTCTTGGACACTAGTAGCCATGAACTACTCAAAACACCACTCAAGAGAAACCCAAAGAACATAGACACAAAAAGTATAAGAACAAAACTAGAATAGAAAGAAAAGAATGATCGTGGTAGCTCCAGAACCTTCTCAAAAAACATTAAAAAAAAAAAAAAAAAGCAGAGATGAACATGAAAAATCAAAAGAATGCAGCTAGAAGAAAAACAACAAGAAGACAAGGCAACACTAAAACCTACAAACAAAGTATAGACACCCCATTTTTGACCGTCCTCAAGACTTGGACGTTATCGTTTGAACACCTGATGATCATCCATGTTCGTGTTCGTTTTGAGTTCCCGAAGGTCTTAGTCGCACGCCTTGCCTCAAGATCTCTTAACTGGACTGTTCTGTGCTTGGTTTTGCACCAAAAACTTGTTGTTTTGCTTTTGAGGGTAGAGGAAGGCTTGTTAGCCATCCCCACACCTCACCGGCCATGGCTTGAGGCCACCGGCCCTGTTTTGTTGCTACCGGCCATTGGTGATGGCCGGTCAGCACTCTTTATGGTCGGTCGACCATTTCTTTGGTCAATTTGTCATTTTTGGCTGGTCGACCACTGTTCATCTACTTTTGGTAGATATTTTATGCCAGTTGTGATAGCTGGCATCCACAATGCACCCCCTCCATACACGTGTATGAAGGGATTTCACTCTTGCTTAGCTTGTTTTGTAAGCTTTGCAAGAGTGGAATTCCTATAAAGGGAGGGCTTCTCCTCCCTCCTAAAGGGTTCCAAAAAGTTCTAGAGGTCTGGTTTTAGGGTTAGGAGTCTTATATCTATCCAATCTCTATATCTCCCTCTCCTTTTGATTTGTGTGTGTATAAGGTGTGTTTGTTCTTAGTTTTGCACTAAGGCACCTAGTGTTACACCATACCTTGGTTGCTGAGGTGCCAAAAGGTTGTTCTTGGAGTTCTTGGGCTGGTTTTGATCTAAGAAAGGTGCTGGAGCTCTCTTCTTGAAGAAGGTCCTCAAGGGTAAGAACCTTACCCCTTTATTCCCCATTTTTGCACAAGGTTTTGACCTATCTTGCATCTGTTTTTAGGCTTAGTGTATAACTAGTAAAAGTTCTGATTTTACTTTCTTTTGAACTTTACTTAAGGTTGTTTTGAGGTTTGGGGTTGTTTCCCCCCTCTTAGGCCTTGTTTGGCCTCCTTTTTGTGCTATTTTTGGTGAGCTCCGGGTCCACCTTGTATTAGCCTCCTCACCACTGAAGTCCAGAGGGATTTCAATGGTGGGGATGGTGTTTTGAGGTTCTAAGAAGGAGAGGGCCATCCCCTCCGCTTGTTGTCTTCAAAACTTGTCATTTTAGCCTCATGTGTGAGCACCTTGATTAAGTCCATGTTGGCCATGTCTTAGTTGGTATTTGTGGTTATTTTGCCATATTATAGCACTGTTTTAAGTTGGTTTAGTCTTGTAATGCCATGAAATTTCCTTAACATGCATCATGATGTACCATGACTTTCTAGTATGATTTAGGCTTAGCTTTGTGAAGCTTTTATGCATGTTTTGGTGTGCTTAAGGTCTAATTTTGGTTATTTGGGTCACCCATGACTTGCTTTGTATAGCTACCATGCAATCTCCCTTGTAAGCTTTGAGTATTGGATTCTCTAGCATGCTCTATTTGCATCATTTCAGTGGTTTGGCACCATTAGTTATGTCAATTCAGTCCATATGGCATGCTTGTATGCTTGCATTTGATGCTCCTTTAGTGCTTTAAAAGGTTGATGTCTTATGCTCCATGTTAAGACCCTTGTGTATGTCGTCATGTGTAGGACATTTAGATGCCATCTAGGTGTGTCTTTGGCCTTGTTTTGGTTTGCCTTGGGACTGTTTTGAGCCCCTTTGGCCCTTTGATGTTTGGTTGGCATGGTCATGGTTTGAGCCCCTTGGCTAGCCTTGAGTTTTGGGCTTGGTTGCATGCTTTGCTTGATTTGTTTAATTGGTTTGACACCTTTTCTAACATGATTTCAGAGCTTACAATGCATGTCATTTGTCCATGTTTGTTCCTTTTAAGTGTGCTTAAAAGTCCCTCTTTTGTGCTTAAAGTTTTGGACCATGTTTGCATGCATGCTTGTATGTACATTTGCCTCACGTGCTTAGCATATTGGCCACTGTTTTGGGCCTATTTGAGAGCTGCCCAAATTGGTGTAAGTCCATCCCCGCATGTTGTTGCATGCTTGCCTTGTATGTTGTCACATACTTGTTGCATATTTGGTGAATTACATGTTGCAGCATGCTAGTTCAATTGTGCCTCGTTGTGTACTCAATCCATGACATGTTGTTGCATGATTAGGTTGTAATGCATTTGGCATGCATTCTCCCTTTTGGTCACTCAACATGTTGTTACATGTTTGAATATTGTTGCATGCTCACATGCTTGAATGTTTGTTTGCATGCTCATATTGCATGCTTAGCTCGCATGCTTAGGTTGCATTTTGCATGCATGCCTTGCCTCTTGAATCACCATGATAGAGGTTGGGTCCCTTGTTTGTTTGGTGTGCATTTCATTTAATATTAAAATTGCACACTTGGGCTCTTGGGCCATCACGCATTGAAATGCGCGATTGGCGGCCCGAGGGTCGAGTGCCATACTCCCCAGAGTCTTAAACATGATAGGGAGGGTGGTTGTGCAAACATTTTCTTGAAAATCCATTGCCATGCTTTGTCTGCCCTCTGCTGCTGTCAAAACAGGATTCTGCAGGAAGAGATGGTCGACCGACCATTCTTAGTGCCGATTGACCAACAATTGATGGCCGAGAGCATCATAGATGGTCGATGACCACTTTTCCATGGCCGGTGACCCTTTCTCTTGGCCGATGGTCTCCCACAACCCTCAAGGAGTATTTCAGAAGCAACTTTGGGACTTGTGCAATCTTCAGAGGCATAAAACAGTGCAAACAGAGGCAGCTTGTGCATGGTGGTGGATTTCCAAGCGGAACCGGGCACGCATGCATTGGACCCTTTTCTCGAGGCTATTTTACCGCTTTATTAGCTTAGTTAATTTGCTTAACTAGTTGAGTGGTCTGTAACTATTTAATTGGCTTGATTAGTTAGTTAAATTTGTATTATTCTTTTGGTCCCTCCGAGAGAGAGCGAATTGTGTAATAAGCGTGCGTATGTGTGATGCATGTCTTCCAACCCCCACTTCTTTCTTCCTTTTACTTACCTGCTTTTGATGGTTGGTATTAGGACATGTTTTGATTAGCATACTCATGATAACATGTTTGCATCCATTCATTTGTATTGCATGCATCGGGCTCGGCGCATCATACTAATTGCATAGTATTTCAAATCTAACTTGAATACATGTTATCTGCTGCATTTCACATGCCATCCATAGATTAGCCGAGCCTATTCTAGCTGCATTTTGCCTGCGATGCATTAGCCACCTTAACATGGACTTGGATCATACATTTGATAACTAACATGTTCTTTGTTTTGGCTTGGAGTACTAGGTGAGTGTTTATGCTTTAGCATCTCGTATGAGTGTGAATGTTAACATGAAAGCATGCTTACCATGAGGCTAACTACTTAGTTGATTTACTGCCTGAATGCCTGTGGGTGGAGGTTGGATTGTTTGAGTTGGAACAACTCGTTGAAATCCGTGTTTTAGCCTACTCGCGAGTAGCAAATTTCAAACTGTCCTTCAAACGAGCGGATAAACGATGCTTTGTTCCAAATTAGGCGATCTAGTCTATACTTTTGTGTTGTGCGCATCACATAATAAGATTAGCTAATTAACCGGAATAAGAATGCATAATGTTTTCAAAACTAGATATCATGGTTAGTAGAGGCCGATCTTTGATCGGGCGAGCGGGGGTGCTCATAGCTGACCTTCCCTAATCGTACCCAAGTTCCCGAGCCGAGGCAACTTTGGTGATGACAGACACGTGGCCTTAGGCAATGAGTCAGGGTTTCCTAAATTCCCCCATAAAAAAATATTTAGGTGGCGACTCTGTATCTAGCAAAGTAGTCAATGTTTGGCACTTTTTTCAAAAAATCTGTTTTTAAAAATGATTTGCCGGATTTGGACTCTTTGATGATTCATCGGTCTTGCATTGCATTCTGCGAGATTAGATACAGGACTGTGACATTGAGTCCTGAACTGTAGTGAGCCCAAATGAACAAAACAGGGGATTCCTTCCCGGGACGTTCGAGGACGTCCACAGTTTCTGGCAACTCTGCTGGGGAGTTAGCGAACTTGACTCGAACTCATGATATCTTGTTTTGACTACACTTATGTGTCTCTTTGCATTGCATTGCATGTGCATTGGCGCTCCTAGGACACCGTGTTTGCCATCTGCTATTCTTGAATGGTTTGCCAGAGGCTCGCTTCGAGAAGCGTGCCATAAGGCTGACCGATTACAGGCTCTGCCACAATGGGAACACAAACCTCGGTTGTCACCGAGGCACCCTTTTGACCATTCAACCTAGTGCATATTAGGAATCCATAGTGACCATGCCAAGCTAGGATAGGTTGCTTACCCGATTATAGGTTGTTTGAAACCGCTACGTGCGTAGTGAAACCCTAGCTCCTGACAAAATAGGACGGGGAAACCTTACCCCAACATAGGGGTGTTTTGGCTCTTGCTTGCTTATGTGCTTTTTGAGTTGACCTCTACAGGGAATGCATATATCGGTTGCAATTGAAAGTATCGAACTGAGGGTATCGAAGATCGTTGTTTTGAGGAATCAGTTATATCTGCGGGTATCAGATTCAGTTTTTGGGGCAGTGATTTTGGGGAACAGTGATCAGTAGTAGAGTACAGTTATTCAGCTATGCTTGTGTCTGTTTTGACTGGGTTGAAATACTGCGTGTTTTCTCTTTTAGTTCAGAGATTTAGTACAGAATAGCCAGGGTTCTCCTTTGCTGAGGCAAGACATACATCTGATCCGTCGGTCACTGTTCAGTTCAGCGGATTAATGATGACGCAAAGTTCAGAGGAAGTTGTGGTTATGGCAGCCGCATTAGACCAAGGAATCATCTTGCAGGATGAGACCAATGTTGATGTACCGCATCCACCCAGGTCGCCTGTCGCACACCCGATCTGGACACCCCAGTTGTTTCAAGCTCGTGAGCCCACCACGTTTGAGCTGATGGGAATGATTGGTGACCTTTAGAGGTCTGTGGCTGATCTTGCCTACGGAATGTCGGCTTCACCACCAACTACATCGCATACCGGGAATTTTGTACCATAGGAGCCCCCGCTACTGGGGCGAATTGTGATCGCGCTCAGCCAACCTGAGGTTGTCACAAGCTATAGTAATGACGTGTCAACAACAACCGGGTTTCGCTCTGATATAGCAACCCAAACCCTCAATCAAGCTGGGGCTAGAGGTAAGAACAAAGTAGGAACAGATGCTGATCCCGTTGAACAACTGCTGTGGACAGTCGAGGCTTTGAAAGCCGGGGGGTTTCAGTAAGCAGCAAGTACTCGCAGTCGTGGCTAAGACTGTGAATGATGCTTTCCCCACTCCAACTGAGGGGAGTTCCTGCCAGGCAAAAAATCGGGATAGGCCTCGTCATGCCAGAATAGTTCCCTCCGATCCCAACCTGCACCAGGAAAAGATCAGAAAGCCAAGGCAGGACCTGTCGATCCTTTTGCTAGTGCGTCCGGCAAAAGTCAGCAAACCTCGAAGTATCTACCTCGAGGTCGCAGGGTATTCCACGCCCTTTATATGCCTTTGTCTAAGGCGCTTCAGATCCTTGCCGAAAAGGGCCATCTTAGACCCCTTGAGCCTCGGCCTCTCCCGAAGAATCTCCCTCTCTCACATGATGCTACCTTGTACTACACGTACCACCAGCAAACTAGTCATGGCACCCGACAACTGCTTCCGTCTTCGCCATGAAGTACAGGACTTGATCGACAATGAGGTCATCCTCCCATCTACTTCAGCACAGTCTGTCACCACTGAGCTGTTGGACTTCGAGGATACTATAAGTATGTGATCAGGGGTGGGACCACCTACGGGCGGCGCTCGGTGTATTTCAGATGTGGCGTCTGGCACGCACTGTTTTGAGCATTTACGAATGCTGATTTTTGTAATTTCTGGCTTGGGTGTTGAGTCAGTTCTCCGGTTCTATTTTTGAGTCTGTCTTTTTGTTTTGAGTTAGTCTTTTTGCTTAAGGGTCTGTCTTGTTGTATCGAGTTAGTCCCATCGTATAGAAATCAGGTGATTCCAGGGTCATTACCTCGGATATCACTATTTTATTTTGTGTTTGTCCTTTTGCTTTCTTTTGAGTTTGTCCCTGCTGTGGAGCCAGTTGTAACCAGGAAATCTGAATGAAACAGCTGCGGTTATCATGTTTCTATGCTTATTGCTACTTTGAGCCAGTTGTGCTAGAAGATTTGAATGAAACGGCAGAGCATCTCACTTACTCTTTTGCACCTCGAACTCATTGCATTAACCTAAGTTTTTCAAAACCTTTTGAACACTGTGGTGAAAACGAAGATGAAGGAATTCCTCGGGATTTGTGAAAATTTGATCATTTGAGAGAAAGAGAGGCATGCTAAGCCCTTAATGAATGAGATCATGTTTGTTAACATGAGTACTGAGAAGGATCCTGGCTTGATCCAGATTGGCTCCACATTGTCTTCCGCGCAAGCGATTTGTCACTTTCTTAAAAGTTCTTAAAAAATGTTTTGCGCAGTCCTGCGAAGACCTGTGTGGAATCGTTCTTGAGATTGTGCAGCCTAGGATCGCTCTCAGCCTCAAGATTCAACCCCTTGCTCTCAAAACCTTGAACGTGAATTCAGAATGTTCAACGGCCAACCGCAATGTGAGGCTTGTATGGTTAGATCAGAAGCACCCCTCGAACAAGGGGCAAAAGACGTCAGCAAATGTACTCGAGGAGTTCACGACAAAGATTGGCAAGAATGCCAAATCCCAGAAGGGAAGAAAGAAGAAGGTGTCGCTGAAGGATAAATGAGTTCCGATCCACAACACTAGGGGCAAATTCAGCCCCCCCATTGGATGGACTCCTACATCGTCAGCGAACAGCAGCCGTTCTCTCGGATTCAGATGACTTTAGGATCTCAAAAACCATTTGGCATGGACCAAGCTACACTTTTACCCTTGAGAGGCTCGCTGGGCCGAAAACCCGGAAGGGCGACCCAGGCAGAAGTTAGAGCAAGAAAAAAAAAGAAAAAGAACAAAAAAAAAAGAAAAATGTAAAGAATGGAAAAAAAAAGAAGAAGAAAAGAAATGAAAAGAATTGAAAAGAAAAGAAGAACAAAGCTCGCAAGGTCGAAAACTAGAAAGGGCGGCCTTGGCAAAAGTTAGAGCGTAGAAGGTGAGGTTTAATACACGAGTGTACCTTAACTTGAACTACGTAAGGCTTGATTCCCATGTTTGGGATACGTAGGCAACTTCATCTTGAAGTCCAGCCACAAACACTTCCAAATTGATTGTGCCCATGTAATGGTTTTGATCATCCTTGCTTTCTCTATATCCAAGAGTTTGGTTGTGATCATTACTCTGAGGATTGATTACAATGCGCTGCGGTGCCATTCAGACAAGGGGCAACTTTCCGTTGCCAATGTACTGCGGTGCTATTCAAACAAGGGACAACTTTCCGTTGCCATGCAGCTCTCCTCAAACAAGGGGGAATTTTCCATTGTTTTGGATATGAGGTTGTGCATCTCAAGGATAGGTTCCGTGCTCGTCGAGCGGTGGCCATTTGCAAAAATAGTTTTTTTTGAGAATTTTTAATGAGGTTGACTAATTTTCTCGAAAATTTGTTCAATTTTTCCAAAACCGGACCTTTTCTTGGACCTAAAAAGGGAAAATTTTTAGTGCTCATAGCCTAACTTGCATGATTTCAAATCAAAAAATTGAACAAACATGCTAATCAAACTCTTACATTGATCAAAATTGTTTTTAGTAGAAAGCAAAAACAAAAAACGGTCAAAATGATGAACTAGGGGCACAGTTGAGTCAGGCTTCCTGTCTTTCCCCCGTTGTCAACATACTTGCCAGAAAGGGCACCATACTTGCCAGAAGGGGCACTCTACTCGCCACAAAGGGCACAACTAAAGCTAACAAGCAAAGGGCTGAAAGCTCTCAACATCCTCTAAGCAACGAGGTATCAAGCCAAGTGCGAAGCACGAATTCGAGTGGATCGGGATACTCCACTCCCATATCCGGGGCATCGACTAAATGTCACCGGAGGAGTAGCCGCGAGCTGATAATGTTGGGCATGAACCCACTACTTCTCATTTATTCGTCAACCACCCAGGGGAGGGATGAAAAATGAGAGATTGAAGAATAGAGAGATGTGTGATGAGAGAAAAAGTGAGAAAAGGGATTTTTTCAGAAAAACAGAGCCTAAGGGCTGAGTGATGTGAGAATCACAAATAAGAAAGGGTGGGAATTAATACCCAGGGAAACTGGCTCCTCGTGACTAGGAGGTCTCTTCCCTTTGTAACACGTTTGTGTGTCGCATCTTTTGTTGTTTTGTTCATCTTTTGTTTTGAGTCTTTTTCGAGTATTACTCGATGTGTTTAGGTCGTGTACCTTTTGTTGAGTTGTAGTATGCTGTGTTCAGTTGTAGACTCAATACCCGATTGAGAACCCTTTTCTCATTTTCAAAAAATCGTTTTGTGCTCAGAGTGTTGTGCCATTCTCCACATTTGTGCAAAGCAAGACTAATTCTTTCAACGACCGCAGGGTTTAACCCTGGTCATGTCAGAATAATAAAACCTAGACCTATCTGAAGCTTCTTTTTTTAGGTTCCGGGCGGCAAAAGAAGAAAGGGAAAATTTGGAGCATTTGAGTGTGTTTCAATTTCTGTCGATTCCACCTTTGTATTTCGTCTTTTCAGATTGGACTGTTTGTTCAGGATTCGCCGTGTGCAAAATGAACCAAGCACTATGTTATGGGCTGTATGTTCAGAATGAGCAGTATTGTTGTATGAGTTGTTTTGTCATTGGCCAGTTCATTATCTGGTTATTACGATGCAAGTATTCCAATTTTCAAACAAAAGATCAATCTCACTTATATTGTTATGTAGTGTGATATGATGTGATGCGATGTGACGTACAAATGTAACACTTTCTTTTTCAAACAAAAGGCTTGCTTCATTTCATCATCTTTTCAAGTACATAGCTTTGAAGAAAATAAAACCTGCATGCGGCAGTACAGTGTGCTCAAGCTACCAGCAAGAAGGAAAAAGTAAAACAAAAAGAAGAAAAGCAGCAAAAGTCTAGATCAACGCCAAGTGGTCTCAAGCCTGAGGGTCTGTCCTCGTCCTCTTCCTGGACGAAGGTCCAGGAGCATCGTCGCCGGCTCCATAGTCTGAGCCTGAGTCATCTCCGGTCTCCTCCTCAGACGACTCTGCCTCTGCCTCCGCCTTGGACTCATCATCGTCGGGAACCGGTGCTCGAGAGCTGCTCCCAACATGAGTGCCCCCGCTGGTCTTTGGGATATATCAGGCCTCATCGCCTCCCCTCGAAAGCAGAATAGAAAGTCCAATGAGCACCTCCTGCAGTCAGAATTTGGAATGGGGGCTGAAAAGCACAAATGACAAACGCATCAGTACGCCACGTAAAGCAGAATATGAATGCTGTGAGCAGTGTATGAATACGTAATGCGCAGGCGAGTACTGAGTATGAATGCTTGAGGCAGGCGAATATGAATCAAAGGATCGAAAGTGCGCATGTATGAATGTCGTGAGCAATCGTGAACAAATCCAAGTTACTGATGTACCAAATGCCGTGAGGGCTTTGTGTATCAAGTGTCAGGTTGATAGTGCGATGCATCGATTATGTGAAACAGTTTTATGTAGAGTTTGAGATCGGTCGAAAAAAGCTCACCGGATATCAGAATGGCCAAGAGGTCGAGGCTCACCAAGCATCCCCATCACGAGGCGGTCAACTGTGGATCGGGCGAGTATACTCGGAGGAAGCCTGCAAAAGTGTTAGAAGTATCAGTATTCTGCGGAATATCAAACAGAAATGAAATGAAATGATTGTGCAGAATGCAAAATGTAGTAGTACATACCGGGGGCAAGTCGTAGAACCCGACTAGCTCATGATCAGCCGGAGGGGGAGTGATGGGGATTTGATAAGTCTCCCCACCCTGCCCTCTGCATGTCATCATCGCAGGCAGCGCTGGCCACCCAGCTCCTCGCCCTCTCCGAGACCCACTCCTACCACGGGCTCGAGCCATCCTCAGCGCTCCTGCTCCTGCTCTAGCTACCAGCGCCGCTGGTCTCTCCCTCTCAGCTCGGCCGCCGCTACTCAGAGGCCACATGATATAGGTCCGGACGTACTCTGCATAGTCGCCCTCGCCCCTAAAGCCCTCCGAGTCCCAACCGATTGTATAATCGGCTATCTCCTGTAGAGTGTACCTCTCGGTATGCCTCATATAAGTAGGAGGTGGCTGCGGAACTGTCTACTCTGGCATGCCTAAGGTCTGCCACAAGAAGCGCTCGCCCAAGTACCAAGCCCGACAGACCGGGCCCTCTAGCAAAATCCTGAACCGGGAGGTCTCCTGAGCACCCAGGTGATCTGCAAGCAAAATACAGTTTGTTATCTACTGCTATTGAAAATGCAATGCAAAACGAAGCTTAAATGAATTGTAATGTTTGACATACCTCTGTTGCAGTGATGGTATCGAAATAGCGGCAGAAGAATATGAAAGACTCCCAAGGCCTCCGCTCGCACCTCATGCAAAGCGGTGGGATCATGGGATCATGGGAGGCATCTCCTCCTCTGGCACTGGGGCAAGCCTCAGGAAGTAGGCGTATACCCACAACTACAGTGTGACAGAACAGATATCAGTATGCTTATCAGATAAAGCAGAATGCAGAATAAAGCAGAAGGCGCAGAACCATGCATTGAGCAGTGCATTGTGCAGAGTGTACAGTCCATGCAGTATACAAGGTAAAGCGATTGTATTCGCAGATGTGCAAAGCAGGTTAAGAGATTGTGCAAAGATATGAAGTGTGTTGTGCAATGTGTGCAGTGTGTAAAATAGATTATATGTGTGCCGTGGGTGCAGTATATGACTAGTGTGAAGAAGACCGCAGTATGTATAGTATACAGAGTACAGAGAATATAAAGTAGAAATGTAAAACAGAATAAGAAGATGTACCTCCCAAGCCTGCCAGTAGCCTCCGAGCAGCTGTCTGCTAAGGCGGGAGGATGAACTCATATAGCCGTAGAGTGTGGCCAAGCCTGCGCTACCCTAGTCGTAGCTGCGGATCTTGGTCACGTCAACCAGTGCACTCAGCAGGCAAAGAGGCACGGTGTTCGCCCGGTTGGCGAAGAGAGTAGTCCCCAGCAGGAACATCAGAAAGCCGCGTGTGTACTGCTCCTCCTCCTCCTGAGTAGTAGGTGCCTGGATCCTGAAGTGGTCCTCGAACCACGAGTATCGTACAAATCCTGGACAAGCAAGAGGTGGTAAGGCACCAAGCAGGTACATCTGAGCGGCCTCCTACTCGTCCATATCCGTATCGAAGGGGATCGGATCACCCCCTACTGCGATGCCTGTGAGTATGGAGAAGTCGAAGGGAGTCATCGTCATGTCTCTCGTGGCCGAAAAGTGGAAAGAGTTAGTGGTGTCCCACCACCTCTCCACCAAAGCGGCAAGAAGAGGTCTGCTCACAGTGTGGCGCGAGAGCCCCATGCGGAAAGTGCCGAAGCCGGCCTGGTCAACGATACGGCGAACCGTCTTATGAAACTCCATGTACCACCCCCGGGCCATGACGTTCCCATACCCTCGGAAGGCATGGGAATCCCCCTGTGGTCAAAACAAACAGTTGCGAAGCAGTGTTACAAATACAGTGTTGAATGTACTCAGAATTGATGAAAATACAGCGTGTGTGCACGTGTTCCAGTCAAACAGATATCGAGTGTGGGTGTGCTCGCAGTGAACTCCAGCATGTGATGTAGCAATTTGTTCGGATCATTTCAGTGAAAATACAGCGTGTGTGCACATGTTCAGATTCAAATAGATACCGGGTGCCGGTGTGCTCACAGTGAACTACAGCATATGATGTATCAATGCAGCGTGTCTGTACGTGTTCAGATTCAAACAGATATTGGGTGCGGGTGTGCTCGCAGTAAACTATGACATGTGGTATATCGGTGTATCCGGGCTAAGCAATTAAAGAACAAGATTGACTACTGCAGTTGTGTTCTACATTGCGGAAAATGAAACGGGGAAGAGTATACCTCGGAAGCGCCGTAAGACAGATGTGACTCTGGCTTATGTAGTAGAAGCTCTGGTGGCACGCCCCTGGCAAAACTCCTAAACTGGCGAAGTCCTTCGGGAGGCAACACTTGAATCGTCGGCCTGTAGGTTGCCGGGTCGAACGGTCGAACGCTCAAAGGCAAGAGCTCGGCCTTGGGATCCATATCTTGCTCTGGAGGAGTCCCGCCTCGTAGGAGATCGTTTGCCATGCCGAGAATGGTGTGAAAATGGTCGGAGGTGTGAAAACCGGGTGAGAATGTGAAAAGTCAACTGAAAAGTCAACCCCAAGAGGGTGAAAAATGGCCGGAAAGGTCGAGGTCCGGAAAGGGCACAAAGATCAAGGTAAACTTGAGGGAAACAAACCCCGAGTGGTGGAAATCGAGAAAAATGCACCAACACCAAGATTTGTTCGGTTCAAAACATGCGAAACGAGGAGGTGTTCGCGAATCGAACGACGAAACGGCCGCAAAAAATCGAGGAAAAACGAGGAATGAAGGTTGGAAAATTGCCTAGAGAGAGAAGGGAGAAGTTTTCAACCTAGGGCAATTGAAGAAATAAGGGCTAGAAGCCCTATATTTAAAGACCCGTGGCCAAAAGGACAAAACTGCCCCGAACAGGCATTTTTGGCCGGTTGGCCACATTGTTGGCCGGTCGGCCAAACAGATGGCCGATGGCCTTATTTTGTGGCCGGTGGACTCTCCCGGTGGTCGGTGAACCTCCTACACCCTTGTTTGGGTCATTGATGTGGTTTGGGACCTCCTTTGCTCAACACAGTGCAAAAGAATGCATTTTCGAAGCTTAACCGGTCTCCGTTTTGACCTCGGGCCGTGTCTTCTGTACGTGGTACTTGATACGTATGTAGTGTATCCTTTTGGTATCCTTTTTGTCTCTTGCGAGATTCGAAAGTTGCTCCACATGCGTTACATTACAACGTTTTGTCATGAACGAGCGTGGTTTGTACATCATTTCACTCGCATTGTTATGCACACTTTTGTGCGTTGTCACACACGCCATGCTTGCATTGTTATGCATCTTTTTCAGGTAACATTGTCATGCGTACCTCACATGCATTGTCTTGCATCCTCCCGTCCACCCGTGTTGTTTCGCATTCTTAGGTTGCATTGTCTTGCACCCTTCCATTCAAGTTCCTATACACATTGCATGTGTTGTCACGTTATGCTTTACTTATATGTGTTCAAGTTCCTATACACATTGCATGCGTTGTCACGTTATGCTTTACTTATATGTGTTCAAGTTCGTATACACATTGCATGCGTTGTTGCGTTATGCTTTACTTATATGTGTTCATGCTCCATCTACATTGTCATGCACTCTTCACTTGCGTTGACACGCATGTTTCGTGCTCCATCTGCATTGTCATGTACTCTTCACTTGCGTCGACACGCATGTTTCGCTTCCACCTGCATTGTCATGCACTCTTCACTTGCGTCGACACACATGTTTCGCCTCCACTTGCATTATATATAGCATATATTGCATGCATTCATTGCATATCCATCCTATGGCTTGCGCCTTTCCATGTTGAGCTTGGTTTGGTATGTGCCCATACTTTTCACGTTGAAGCACGGTTATGATATTATGTGTACGCACCTAGTGTTGAGGGTGACGGTACCATTTCCGTGTTAAACGTGGTTTGTATGTGTCCATGCCTTTCCTAGGCAATATACAGTTTGGCCACGCGCCTTATCCACTGCATTCATGGCATTGTAGTGTGGTTTGTTGCATCCAGCATTTAGGATCATGGTCTTTCCTAAGCAGAGCATGCCTCACTTAAATCAGCCCACCCAATTACTTGTATCTTGTGTTCCATCTACACACACATAGTTCTGCATGTGTACGCGCCTGTTCCACTAATGGGATTGTGGTTTGAGGGTGTCGGCACCTTTTCTATAGTAGACGGATTTTGCATCTCCATCATCTTTATGATATTTGTGTGGTTTTGTACTGCTTATGGTTTGATCATGTCAAATGCATTGCATATCATTTGCATTGTTTATACATAGTTTTGTAAATATTGCATTATCATGCATCCATTCCACATTGTTATGCCCCACGCATAGGTTGCATTGTCATGCACCTCTTCACTCGCGTTGTCACGCAGTTTTAGATTGCATTGTTATGCATGTTTCTAACAATATTGTACCTGTTAAGTTTCTTTCTTTTACAGGCATGATATTGTATGTACGGTTCATTTGAAGCTGGCACGACCAGACGAACCGGACAGGTATTGTATCCTTCGTGTGAGACGTAGCGAGAATTGAATGATTCTCCTACTCCCTCTCTGCATTGTAGTGTAGTTTGGTTTATGCTAGCTTAAAACTGTTGCATGTTATGCTTCGTTACAGCTTTCTTTGCATGATCATAAGTTATACTGAGCTTTGTGCATTGTTTTGCATTTTGCCCCTACCTTCGGGTGCATATCTTTGTCTGTGGCTTGTATGCTTTGTCTAAGTCTTCGGCCTTGTCAAAAATGGGTCGTCTTTGGGCTTTGACACTCACTTCTGTCATTGTTATGACTTTCGAGTTTTGTCAAAGAGGGGTAACTGTAGACACTCCATTTTTGACCGCCCTCAAGACTTGGACGTCATTGTTTGAACACCCGATGATCATCCATGTTTGTGTTCGTTTTGAGTTCTCGGAGGTCTCAGCCGCGCACCTTGCCTCAGGATCTCTTAACTGGACTGTTCTGTGCTTGGTTTTGCACCAAACACTTGTTGTTTTGCTTTTGAGGGTAGAGGAAGGCTTGTTAGCCATCCCCACACCTCACCGGCCATGGCTTGAGGCCATCGGCCCTGTTTTGTTGCTACCGGCCATTGGTGATGGCTGGTTGGCACTCTTTATGGTCGGTCGACCATTTCTTTGGTCAATTTGTCATTTTTGGCTAGCCGACCACTGTTCATCTGCTTTTGGTAGATATTTTATGCCAGCTGTGATAGCTGGCATCCACAATGCACCCCTTCCATACACGTGTATGGAGGGATTTCACTCTTGCTTAGCTTGTTTTGTAAGCTTTGCAAGATTGGAATTCCTATAAAGGGAGGGCTTCTCCTCCCTCCTAAAGGGTTCCAAAAAGTTCTAGAGGTCTGGTTTTAGGGTTAGGAGTCTTGTATCTATCCTATCTCTATATCTCCCTCTCCTTTTGATTTGTGTGTGTATAAGGTGTGTTTGTTCTTAGTTTTGCACTAAGGCACCTAGTGTTACACCATACCTTGGTTGCTGAGGTGCCAAAAGGTTGTTCTTGGAGTTCTTGGGCTGGTTTTGACCTAAGGAAGGTGCTGGAGCTCTCTTCTTGAAGAAGGTCTTCAAGGGTAAGAACCTTACCCCTTTATTCCCCATTTTTGCACAAGGTTTTGACCTATCTTGCATCTATTTTTAGGCTTAGTGTATAACTAGTAAAAGTTCTGATTTTACTTGCTTTTGAACTTTGCTTAAGGTTGTGTTGAGGTTTGGGGTTGTTTCCCCCCTCTGAGGCCCTGTTTGGCCTCCTTTTTGTGCTATTTTTGGTGAGCTCCGGGACCACCTTGTATTAACCTCCTCACCACTGAATTCCAAAGGGATTTCAGTGGTGGGGATAGTGTTTTGAGGTCCTAAGAAGGAGAGGACCATCCCTTTCCCTTGTTGTCTTCAAAACTTGTCATTTTAGCCTCATGTGGAGCACCTCGATTAAGTCCATGTTGGCCATGTCTTAGTTAGTATTTGTGGTTATTTTTCCATGTCATAGCACTATTTTAAGTTGGTTTAGACACACTGTAGACACCCCATTTTTGACCGTCCTCAAGACTTGGATGTCACCGTTTGAACACTCGGTGATTATCTATGTTCGTGTTCGTCTTGAGGTCTCGGACGTTTCGGCCGCGTGCCTTGCCTCAAGACCTCTCGACTTCTATTTTTGCTTTTGGGGACAGGGAATGGCTTATTGGCCACCCCAACACCTCACCGGCCATGGCTTGAGGCTACCGGCCCTCTTTTCTTTCCACCAGCCATTGATGATGGCCGGTCGGCACTTTGTTTGGTCGGCCGACCATTAATTTGGCCGATTGCCTCCTTTTCTGGCCTATACCACCTCTTTGCCTTTTTCAAGCATAATGCATGCCAGCTGTGCCAGCTGGAGTGCACAGACCCTCTCCCCCGTGCATAAGTGTGGTTGTTTTGCCCCTTTTGCATCCTTTTGGTCTAGCTTCTGGAGAAAGCTTGGACCTTTGTCTTAGCTTCCTCAAGAAGCTTGCCAGCTGTCCCAGCTTCCTCAGGAAGCCTTCGCCCCGTTGCCCCCTTTGACCCTTTTCTTGTTTAGCTTCTTTGAGAAGCTTCAAGCCATTCCATTGCCTATATAAGCAAACCCTCTCCTTCTTTGAGATGGTTCAGCAAAAACTAGACCCAGGGCATATATATCTGATATATACCCTCTCTCTCTATATCTCCCTCTCTCTGTACATTTGTGTGTGTTAGAGGGTTCAAAAGGGGCTTGTTCTTGGCCTATTGCACCACACCTCATAGCCATACACCACCACCATTGGACTGAGGTTCTTGGGAGGGTTTTTTGAGCTTTAAAAGCTGGTTTTTGGCCCCTGAAATTGCTGATCTCGAAATTGGTCTTCAAGGGTAAGTTTCTTCCCCTTTTTAGCACTTTCTTGTACCTCATTTTAGCCTATCTTGCATGCTTTTTTGAGCTTAACTATAAACTGAAATTTTTTTTGTATTTGCATGCTTAAGATGTTTGTTTAAGACTATTTTGGTGTTGGAGGTCATCTCCCCCCTTGCATGCTTGTTTTGGCCTTGTTTTGTGCTATTTTTTGAGACCTTCGAGCAAGCTCTTGCTTGGCCTACTGAAATCCAGTGGATTTTCAGTGGTAGGTTTGCTGTTTTGAGGGTCAAAATCAGAGGGGGGTGACGCCCTCTCTCCTTGGTAGGTTTGATGCTCTTTTTGGCCATACAAAGGGGCCTATATTTGCATACTTCTTGAGCTCAGTTCAGGTATTTTTTAGTGGGTTTTAGGACCTCCATAACCCATTTCCAGAGTTAGTTTTTCCATGTTAACTGTTCTTCTTGCATGTGCCAAGTAACCCCTTGTATGGCCCTCTAAAGGAGCTCATCATTTTTGCATGCATTGGCTGCATTTCAGTGGTTATTTGGGCATATTTTGACATGATTTGTTCACTGATTTTGGCTGGTTTGGTGAGATTTCATGCGCATCATGTAGTTGTAATACAACTCATGCTTACTAGCCAATTTTGCATGTTGCCTTAGCTCTTCATGTGAACACTTTTTGGCCATACTTTGAACTGGAAATGTTCATGTTTTGGGACTGCCTTGGTCTTGTCTTTGTGCTTCATAGTCAAATAATGCATGCTTTGTATAGCTATAAGTCAATACACGTGCCTAGCTTTGGGGTTTTGGGGCTTATTTCATGCATCTTGGTTGCCTCATTTTCATCACATGGCCACTATTTTGGGCCTAGTTGAGGGCTGCCCAAATTAGTTTAAGTCTACTCTTTACATGTTGTCACATGTCTTACACTTTGCATGCTTTGATTGCATCATGCCTTGCATGTCCACTAGCTTGCATACTTGTTCATTGTTTGCTTGTTTGCATTGCCATGTTGCATACTAGCTCACATGCCTAGGATGCATTGGATTGGCATGCGTGCTTTGCCTCTTGACTTGGGTATGATAGAGGTTGAGCTCATTGTTTGTTTATGTGTATTTCATTCCACATTGAAAATGCACACTTGGTTTCTTGGGTCATCACGCATTGAAATGCGCGATTGGTGGTCCGAGAATCGAGTACCATACCCTTTTGAGCCATAAACATGATAAGGGATGTGGTGGTGCACACATTTGCTTGAAACACATTGCCATGCCTTGTTTTGCCCTCTGCTGCTGTCAAAACAGGATTCTGCAGGAAGCTTTGGCTGGCCGGCCATCTGCAGTGCCGACCGGCCATCCATCAGTGGCCGATGGCTTCACAAGTGGCCGGTGACCATCCCACATGGCCGATGGTGTCCCCCGATGTCCAGAGAGTGCACCTTGGGACTTGTGCAATTTTCAGAGGAGCAGAGTAGGGTAAACAGAGGCAACTTGTGCATGGCGATGGATTTCCGAGCAAACCCGAACACGCATGCATTGGACCCTCTTCCCGAGGCCTTTTACTGCTTTCCTTAGCTTAATTGATTTGTTAATTAAATAGGTGGTCTGTAATTATTTAATTTGCTTGTAGGTTAATTAATTTGTATTATTCTTTTGGTCCCTCGGAGTGAGGGCGAATTTGTAATAAGTGTGGGTGAGTGTGTGTATGTCTTCCAACCCCCACTTCTTTCTCCCTTTTACTTACCTGCTTTCAATGGTTAGTACTAGGGCATATTTATTTTAGCATACCTTATGCTATGCATGCGTGTATCCATACATTTGTCTTGCATGCACCGGGCTCGGCACATCATGCTAACTGCACTTGTATTTCAATTCGAAGTTGAGTACTTGTTAGTTGCAGCATTTCACATGTCATCTTTAGGATAGCCGAGCCTATTCTAGTTGCATCCTGTATGTGTTACATTCGCCATCTTAACATGAACTAGGATCATGCATATGATTAGTAACTAGTTTCTGTTTTGGCTTGGTGTACTCGGTAAGCATTCATGTTTTAGCATCCTTGCATGAGTATGAGTGTTGCCATGATAGCATGCTTACCATGAGGCTATATGCTTACATGTTATAACTGCCTGAATACCTGTGGGTGAAGGTTGGATTGTTTGAGTTGGAACAACTCATTGAAATCTGTATTTTAGCCTATTTGCGAGTAGCAAATTCCAAAGCGTTTTCCAAACAAACGGATATGCAATGCTTCGTTCCAAATTAAGCGATCTAGTCTATACTTTTTTGTTGTGCGCATTACATAGTAATTCTAGCTAATTAACTGGAATAAGAACACATAACGTTTTCAAAATCGGATATCATGGTTAGTAGAGGCCGATCTTCGCCAATCGTACCCAAGTTCCCGAGCCGAGGCAACTTTGGTGGTGACGGACACGTGGCCTTTGGTACCGAGTCAGGGTTTCCTAAATTCCCCCATTAAAAAAATATTTAGGTGGCGACTCTGCATCTGGCAAAGCAGTCCATGTTTGGCACTTCTTTCAAAAATCTGTTTTCTCAAAACGATTTGCCGGATTTGGACTCTTTGGTTCAGATTGAGAACCGTGGCAAAACGAGTCTGAACTGTGGTAGCATAAGTCCCTCGGGGCGCGTCCACAGTTTCTGGTGACTCTGTTGGGGATTTAGAGAACTCGACTCGAACTCGTGATATCCTGTTTTGATTTCACTTATGTGTTTCTTTGTATTGCATGTGCATTGGTGCGCCTAGGACACTATGTTTGCCATCTGTTATTCCTGAACGGTTTGCCGGAGGCTTGTCTTGTCAAGGCATGACCGTAAGGCTGACCGGTTGTGGGCTCTGCCACTATGGGAACACAAACCCCAGTTTTACCGGGGCACCCTTTTCGACCATTCGACCTAGTGCATATCGAAATCCATAGTGACCATTCAAAACTAGGACATGTTGCTTACCCGATATAGGTTGTTTGAAACTGCTGCGTGTGTAGTGAAACCCTAACTTCTGACAAAAGTAGGACAAGGAAACCCTACCCCAACATAGGGGTGTTTTTGCTCTCATTTGCTTGCTATGTGCTCTTAGAGTGTGCCTCTACAGGGGATTGCATGTATCAGTTTGCAAGTTTGGGCATCAGGCCCGTGGGCATCAGTATTTTGGGATTCAGTTTACCTGAGGGTATCGGTTTACAAGCAGAATTTTGGGACAGAATTCAGTAGAGGGCACAGTCATCCTACTATGCTCATATATGTTTTGGTGAAATCAGGCTGAGGTGCTGTCTGTTTTCTCTTTTGCTAGGGTAGTCCTGGAACCATAGCTTCAGAAGGCTCCGATTTCCCCCGAGGTTCATCGGACTTGGGTTGATAGACTTTGTCAAGTCAGAGATTCAGTTCAAGGGCAATTAGTGTTCCTTTGCCAGAGGCAGGGTAAAAGGGCCAGTCAGGCACAGATCACCAGTTTAGCGGTTACCAGATTAGTGGCCCTTATCCACCTCACCAGTGAATTGTCGGGCCAAGGTCTCAGTTTTCACCCCAGGGATAGATATACCAGTCAGTCAACCAGAACAGCAGAACATGGCAGGAATGGAGGAAATGATATGTCAACTCCAAGAAAGCATGAAAGCTATGCAGCAGGACGCTGCCCGCCAAGCGGAGTTTTCCAAACAGCAGGCTACAATCATAGCCCAACAGGCAGAGCTAATCACTAGGCTGCAACAGCAAAAAAGAGCATTTGCTTTACAACAAGCTCCTTCCCCGGCAGGAGCTCTAGCCCTCGGGGAGACAGCTAATGTTCAGAATGATACGGACATTCCCACAGGACCACCACCACCCCTGGTTCTACCCCAGATCCTACCTCAATTATCCAAGACACCCACTAACCTACCGGATTCCCCTTTTGAGTTCGAGACAGATCCTACAGCACTGAAGTTGAGCAAGCTTGAAAAGCTGTTCAAGAGAGCCTAGGGAGTCACGACCATCCCTGACATTGAAGATGGATATACCGACGCAGCTGTGACGCTGTCGGACAGATTCAGAATGCCGCACATTGACCAATTTGATGGATCCGGGGATCCCATGGTGCACTTGAGATTGTTTTCAGATATCTTAAGGCCGATGGGCCTCACCAGACTGCAGAAGCTGTCTCTATTTGGCCGGACCCTGTCGGGTGTGGTGGCCATATGGTATGCCAAATTAGAAGATGATGTCAAGAGAAACTGGGACGAGATGGCTGAGGCCTTCATTGCGCAATACTCATATAATACACAAATCGAGATTACGACCCGTGATCTTGAGATGACGAGACAGGAGGCCAAGGAGAGCTTCTCGGAATTCGTGGCCCGCTGGAGGGCCAAAGCCTCAATGTTGACCATTAGTCCAACGGACAAGGATCAAATACGGATGGTTGTGCGCAACCTCCAACCCAAACTAATGCAGAAAATGATCGTGCTCCCCTTCCCTACCTTTTTAGATTTGCATGAGATGGGAGTACAGATCGAGGATGCCATGAAGCAAGGCCTTATTGACCAGGAGAAGGAGCGGCCTTAGTGGCATTTTCCGCAATCGAATCGACCACAGTGGTGATGATGCGCAAGATCTTCTGAAGTGGGCATGGTCACCACCACCACATCAAAAACAGCTACCCCATTCACCAGTGCATCCGAAAGTAGCTCACAGACGGCCAAATATCCACCCCGAGTCAAGAGGGTTTTTACCCCACTTTATATGCCTTTGTCAAAGGCTCTAGAGGTTTTAATCCAGAAAGGACATCTAAAACCATTGGAACAACGGCCTCTACTTGATCCTCTCCCTCCAAAGTATGACCAGACTAAGTACTGTGCGTACCATCAACAAACAGGTCATGAGACTGATAGTTGCTTTCATCTGCGCCATGATGTACAAGATTTGTTTGACAACAAGGTCATTGCCGCACCAGTCTAGCAAAGTCTATCGTCATTGGATCAGTGAACTTGCGGGGGCTAATGTGATTATGTGATCAGGGGATGAACCACCTGCAGATGGCGCTCAGTTTACTCCGGATGTGGCGTTTGGCACGTACTGTTTTGAGCATTTGCGAATGCTAGTTTTGTAATTTCTGACTTGGGTGTTGAGTCAGTTCTGTAGTTTTGTTTTGAGTTTGTCTCTTTGTCTTGAGTCAGTCTTTTTGATTAAGGGTCTGTCTTGTTGTATCGAGTCAGTCCTGTTGTACAAAGGTCCGGTGATTCCGGGGGTGTTACCTCGGGCGTCACCATTTTGTTTCGCGTTTGTCTTTTCATTTTGTTTTGAGTTTGTTTCTGCCAGGGAGCCATTGTGCTAACAGATTTTGAATGAAACATCAGTGATTTTCATGCTCTCACGCTTTATACGCCTTGTGCGATTATCTTGGAAGTTCATGAATGAGATGACAGTATTTGACTAAGAACTCTATCTTTTCTGTGCCCTAAAGTCATTGTAATGACCTGAGTTTTTCAAAACTTTTTGAACACTGCGGTGAAAACAAAGAGGGAGGAATTCCTCGGGATTTGCAAAACTTTGATCAAACTGAGAGAAAGAGAGGCGTGCTAAGCCCTTAATGAATGAAATCATGCTTGTTAGTGTGAGTACTGAGAATGACCCTGGCTTTGATCCAGATTGGTTCTACACTGCCTTCAGCACGAGCGATTTGTCGCTTTCTTAAAAACTTTCAAAAAAATGTTTTGCGCGGTCCTGCGAAGACATGCGTAGAATCGCTCTTGAGATTGTGCAGCTTAGGATCGCTCTCAGCCCCGAGACTCAACCCCTTTGCTTCCAAACCTTGAACCTTAATTCAGAATGTTCAACGGTCAACTACAATGTGAGGCCTGTGTGGCCAGATTCAAAGCAACCCATGAACTAGGGGCGAGAATATCAGATGTGATCAAAGGAAGCTTGAAAAGCCAGATCCGAAGCAGCCCTCGACCTAGGGGCGGAAAAATGTCAGATGTGCTTGAAGAGCCGAAGATGAATCATTCTGCAAATCAATGAAGACTGGCAAATCCCAGAAGGGAAGAAAGAAGAAAGCATTGTTGAAGGACAACCGAGTTCCTATCCGCAACACTAGGGGCAAATTCACCCTACATTGGATGGACTCCTGCATCATTAGCAAACAACAGCCATTCTCTTGGATTTAGATGACTTCAGGATCTTAAAACCATTTGACATGGACAAAGCTACACTTTTACCCTTGAGAGGCTCGCTGGGCCGAAAACCCGGAAGGGTGACCCAGGCAAAAGTTAGAGCAAAGAAAAGAATGAAAAAAAAGAAAAAAGAAAAAAATGCAAAGATAAAAAAAATGAAAAAAGAAGAAAAAAAAAAGAGAAAAAAGAAAAGAAAAAAAAAGAGGGAAACAGAATGGAAAAGAAAAAAAAAGAAATGAAATGAAAAGAAAAGAAAAGAAAAAAAATGAAAAAATTGAAAAGAAAAAGAAAAACAAAGCTCGCAAGGTTGAAAACCCAGAAGGGCGACGTTGGCAAAAGTTAGAGCGCAAAAGGAGAGGTTAATACCCGAGTGTACCTTAACCCCGAACTACGTAAGGCTTGATTTCCATTTTTGGGATACGTAGGCAACTTCATTCTGAAGTCCAGCCATAAAACACTTCAAATTCGATTGTGTCCATGTAACGGTTTTGATCATCTTTGCCTTCTCTGTATCCGAGAGTTCGGTTGTAATCATCGCTCCGAGGACTGATTACAATGCGCTGCGGTGCCACAGACAAGGGGTAACTTTCTGTTGCCATTCAATGCACTGCGGTGTCGTTCAAACAAGGGGTGACTTTCCGTTGCCATGCAGCTCTCTTTGAGCAAGGGGCAATTTTTCTCCAGATCCGAGGTTGTGTGTCTCAAGAGTAGGTTCCGTGCTTGTTGAGCATTGGCCGTTTGCAAAAATAGATTTTGAGAATTTTTACTGAGGTTGACTAATTTTCTTGAAAATTATTCCATTTTTTCCAAAACTAGACCATTTCTTGGACCCAAAAAAAGAAAATTTTCAGTGCTCATAACCTGACTTTCATGATTCCAAATCAAAAATTGAACAAGCATACTAATCTAATTCTTATGCTGATCAAAATTATTTTAGTAGAAAACCAAAACAAAAAATGGTCAAAATGATGAATTAGGGGCACAGTTGAGTCAGGCTTCCTGTCTTTTCCCTGTTGTCAATGCATTTTCCAGAAAGGGCACCATACTTGCCAAGAAGGGCACTCTACCTGCCGAAAAAGGGCACAACTGAGGCTAACAACAAAGGGCTGAAAGCTCTCTCATCCTCCAAGCAACGAGGTATCAAGCCAAGTGCGAAGCACAAATTGGAATGGATCAAGATATTCCACTTTCTTGTCTGGATAGATCTGATCACGTCCAAACTCCCCGGCAGAGCATCATCGACCGATGTCACCATTCTGATTTGTTGCTACACACCCGCCAGAAGCAACCCCTCTGGGAGAAACTGCCTGTTGTGCACAAGGATGAGAATCTGGTAGAATACCAGGGGCAAGAGCCCATAACTTCCTGTTTATTCATCAACCACCCAGGGGAGGGATTGAAAAATGAGAGATTGAAGAATAGAGAGATGTGCGATGAGAGAAAAAGTGAGAAAAGGGCTTTTTTTTTTTTTTTTTTTTTTTTCAGAAAAACAGAGCTTGAGGGCCGAGTGATGTGAGGATCACAAATAAGAGAGGGTGGGAAACACTACCCAAGGAAACAGGCTCCCTGTGCACGTCTGAATGTCGTGTCTTTTTGTTTTACCTTGATTCTTGTTTTGAGTCATTTAGAGTGTTACTCGATGTGTTTAGGTTGTTCACCTTTTGTTTTCCGTTGTTGAGTTGTGGTGTGCTGTGTTCAGTCGTAGGCTCAATACCCAGTCGAGAACTTATTCTCACCTTCAATTTCAAAAAAAAAAAAAAAAAAAAAAATCGTTTTGTGCTCAAAGTGCTGTGCTATTCTCTACATTTGTGCAAAATAGAATTTGTTCTTTCATAAAACCGCAGGGTTCGACCCAGGTCATGTGAGAACAGTAGAACCAGGACCTATCTGAAGCTATAATGGTTCCGGACTGCAAGGCAAAAGCAAAAGAGGAAAGTGTCGGGTATCTGAGTTTGTTTCAACTTCAGTAAATTCTGAGACTACATTCCGTGTGTACCTCTTTCGGTCTTGCCAATGCTCCAAAGTATGAGTGTGCCTCTACCTCAAGCTTAAGATCAAGTCTGCTTCAAGCCAGAATGGCTATCAGAAGTGCTCTCCTCGAGTACCGTTTCGTGCCAGGGACATCTTGGCCGTGTTTGCAATGAGTTCCTGGGAGACCAACTGTGACGGTGGAAACTAGAGTTCGAATGGCTGATGCCTAGAACGTAAAGGTTCAGGATTTCCGGGACTAAAGTCTGGTTTAAATACCCAGGGGTGTATCCCCGACTTGAAATCTGTATGGAAGCCCTATAGGTTGAGATAGCGTGTATGCACCTCAATTCTGGATACTGAACCAACCTAGTGTGTCACCCCGTTGGAGAATAGGGAAAGTTATAATATGATCAGGAAGAAAGGCAGCATCCAAAGTGTTCTACGTGAAGAACCCTTGTTAGCATTTCAGAGCCTTTGTATTGTAAGTTGAAGGTAAGTGTTTGAAGAGCACAAGGGGAGATCCCCATCGGAGAAGAGCGGTTCACCGCCACTCACCTCATGAGGTGCTTTCTAAAGCGCTGCTTTGTCCATTTATCGCTTTCCTTGAGCATCATGCATTGTAATGCATTGTACCTATCAAATTTCTTCCTCAGTCATGCACGATATTGTATGTACGGTTCATTCAAAGAAGTTCCGTTTGAGATCATTTATTTAGTGTATCAATCACACTCCATTCAGTTAGTGTATTAATCACGCTTCATTTATTTAGTGTATCAATTTCACCTTATTCACCCTTAGTATATCTATCACACTTTCTTATTTCATTCAGTGTATCAATTACACTCTCATTTATTTAGTGTATCAATCACACTTCATTCATTTTGTGTATCTATTACACAGATTCTCATTTTGTGTATCTATCACGTACATATTCACTTTTCTGTATCTATTACACACATTCTTATTTTCTGTATCTATCACACGTATTCTCATTTTTGTATCTATCACACACATCCTCATTTTGTGTATCTATCATGCACATATTCACGTCATTATCTTTAGTATATCTATCATACTCTGTTCACTAAGTGCATCTATCACACTTCGTGTTCACCTCTAGTATATCAATCATACTCTGTTCACTTAGTGCATCTATCACACTTTGTGTTCATCTTTAGTATATCAATCATACTTTGTTCACTAAGTGCATCTATCACACTTTGTGTTCACCTTTAGTATATCAATCATACTCTGTTCACTAAATGCATCTATCACACTTCGTGTTCACATTTAGTATATCAATCACTAAATGCATCTATCACACTTCGTGTTCACATTTAGTATATCAATCATACTCTGTTCACTAAGTGCATCTATCACACTTCGTGTTCACTTTTAGTATATCAATCATACTCTGTTCACTAAGTGCATCTATCACACTTCGTGATCACATTTAGTATATCAATCATACTCTGTTCACTAAGTGCATCTATCACACTTTGTGTTCACCTTTAGTGTATCCATCACACTTGTTCACTAAGTGCATCGATCACCTATTGTGTATCCATCACACTTGTTCACTTAATGTATCTATCACACATACGCTTTGTATCTATCACACTATGTCTACTTTGTGTATCAATCACACACGCTCGCTTTGTGTGTCAATCACACACGCTCGTTTTGTGTATCAATCACAAACGTTCGCTTTGTGTATCAATCACACACGTTCGCTTTGTGTATCTATCACACATGCACACTGTATTCGCAGTAAGAACTGCAATAATTTTCTTACATCCTTTCTGCATTGTCATGTAGTTTGGTTTTTGCTTGCTTAAAAGCTGCATTGCATTACGCCGTTCTGCCTTTCTTTGCATAATCATAAGTTATGTTCGGCTTCTTGCATTGTCAGTTGCATTTTGCCACTGCCTGCGGGCACATCTCTTTGATTATATTGCCCGTTTGTCCAAGTCTTCGGCCTTGTAAAAAATGGGTCGTCTCTGGGCTTTGACATTCACTCACGTCACTTCATGACTTTCGAGTTCTGTCAAAGAGGGGCAACTATAGACACCCCATTTTTGACCATCCTCAAGACTTGGACGTCACCGTTTGAACACTCGGTGATTATCCATGTTCGTGTTCGTCTTGAGTTCTCGGAGGTTTCGGCCGCGTGCCTTGCCTGAAGACCTCTCGACTTCTGTTTTTGCTTCTGGGGACAGGGAATGGCTTATTGGCCACCCCAACACCTCACCGGCCATGGCTTAAGGCCATCGGCCCTCTTTTCTTTCCACCGACTATTGGTGATGGCTGGTCGGCACTTTGTTTGGTCGGCCGACCATTAATTTGGCCGATTGCCTCCTTTTCTGGCCGATACCACCTCTTTGCCTTTTTCAAGCATAATGCATGCCAGCTGTGCCAGCTAGAGTGCACAGACCCTCTCCCCCGTGCATAAGTGTGGTTGCTTTGCCCCTTTTGCACCCTTTTGGTCTAGCTTCTTGAGGAAGCTTGGACCTTTGTCTTAGCTTCCTCAAGAAGCTTGCCAGTTGTCCCAGCTTCCTCAAGAAGCCTTCGCCCCCTTGCCCCCTTTGACCCTTTTCTTGTTTAGCTTCTTTGAGAAGCTTCAAGCCATTCCATTGCCTATATAAGCAAACCCTCTCCTTCTTTGAGATAGTTCAGCAAAAACCAGACCTAGGGCATATATATCTGATATATACCCTCTCTCTCTATATCTCCCTCTCTCTGTACATTTGTGTGTGTTAGAGGGTTCAAAAGGGGCTTGTTCTTGGCCTATTGCACCACATCTCATAGCCATACACCACCACCATTGGACTGAGGTTCTTGGGAGGGTTTTTTGAGCTCTAAAAGCTGGTTTTTGGCCCCTGAAATTGCTGATCTCGAAATTGGTCTTCAAGGGTAAGTTTCTTCCCCTTTTTAGCACTTTCTGGTACCTCATTTTAGCCTATCTTGCATGCTTTTTTGAGCTTAACTATAAACTGAAAAAAGTTTTGTATTTTCATGCTTAAGATGTTTGTTTAAGACTATTTTGGTGTTGGAGGTCATCTCCCCCCTTGCACGCTTGTTTTGGCCTTATTTTGTGCTATTCTTTGAGACCTTCGAGCAAGCCCTTGCTTGGCCTCCTAGCCACTGAAATCCAGTGGATTTTTAGTGGTAGGTTTGCTGTTTTGAGGGTCAAAATCAAAGGGGGGTGACGTCCTCTCTCCTCGGTAGGTTTGATGCTCTTTTTGGCCATACAAAGGGGACTATATTTGCATACTTCTTGAGCTCGGTTCAGGTATTTTTCAGTGGGTTTTAGGACCTCCATAACCCATTTCCAGAGTTAGTTTTTCCATGTTAAGTGTTCTTCTTGCATGTGCCAAGTAACCCCTTGTATGGCCCTCTAAAGGAGCTCATCATTTTTGCATGCATTGGCTGCATTTCAGTGGTTATTTGGGCATATTTTGACATGATTTGTTCACTGATTTTGGCTGGTTTGGTGAGATTTCATGCGCATCATATAGTTGTAATACAACTCATGCTTACTAGCCAATTTTGCATGTTGCCTTAGCTCTTCATGTGAACACTTTTTGGCCATACTTTGAACTGGAAATGTTCATGTTTTGGGACTGTCTTGGTCCTGTCTTTGTGCTTCATGGTCAAATAATGCATACTTTGTATAGCTATAAGTCAATACACGTGCCTAGCTTTGGGGTTTCGGGGCTTATTTCATGCATCTTGGTTGCCTCATTTTCATCACATGGCCACTGTTTTGGGCCTAGTTGAGGGCTGCCCAAATTAGTTTAAGTCTACTCTTTACATGTTGTCACATGTCTTACACTTTGCATGCTTTGATTGCATCATGCCTTGCATGTCCACTAGCTTGCATACTTGTTCATTGTTTGCTTGTTTGCATTGCCATGTTGCATACTAGCTCACATGCCTAGAATGCATTGCATTGGCATGCGTGCTTTGCCTCTTGACTTGGGTATGATAGAGGTTGAGCTCATTGTTTGTTTATGTGCATTTCATTCCACATTGAAAATGCACACTTGGTTTCTTGGGCCATCACGCATTGAAATGCGCGATTGGTGGTCCGAGAATCGAGTACCATACCCCTTTGAGCCATAAACATGATAAGGGATGTGGTGGTGCACACATTTGCTTGAAACGCATTGCCATGCCTTGTTTTGCCCTCTGCTGCTGTCAAAACAGGATTTTGCAGGAAGCTTTGGCCGGCCGGCCATCTGCAGTGCCGACCGGCCATCCATCAGTGGCCGATGGCTTCACAAGTGGCCGGTGACCACTCACTTTTGGCCGGTGACCATCCCACATGGCCGATGGTGTCCACCGATGTCCAGAGAGTGCACCTTGGGACTTGTGCAATTTTCAGAGGAGCAGAGTAGGGTAAACAGAGGCAACTTGTGCATGGCGATGGATTTCCGAGCAAACCCGAACACGCATGCATTGGACCCTCTTCCCGAGGCCTTTTACTGCTTTTCTTAGCTTAATTGATTTGTTAATTAATTAGGTGGTCTGTAATTATTTAATTTGCTTGTAGGTTAATTAATTTGTATTATTCTTTTGGTCCCTCCGAGTATGGATGAGTGTGTGTATGTCTTCCAACCCCCACTTCTTTCTTCCTTTTACTTACCTGCTTTCAATGGTTAGTACTAGGGCATATTTATTTTAGCATACCTTATGCTATGCATGCGTGCATCCATACATTTGTCTTGCATGCACCGGGCTCGGGACATTATGCTAACTGCACTTGTATTTCAATTCCAAGTTGAGTACTTGTTAGTTGCATCATTTCACATGCCATCTTTAGGATAGTCAAGCCTATTCTAGTTGCATCTTGTATGTGTTACATTAGCCATCTTAACATGAACTAGGATCATGCATATGATTAGTAACTAGTTTCTATTTTGGCTTGGAGTACTCGGTAAGCATTTATGTTTTAGCATCCTTGCATGAGTGTGAGTGTTTCCATGATAGCATGCTTACCATAAGGCTATATGCTTACGTGTTATAACTGCCTGAATGCCTGTGGGTGAAGGTTGGATTGTTTGAGTTGGAACAACTCATTGAAATCCGTATTTTAGCCTACTTACGAGTAGCAAATTCCAAAGCGTTTTCCAAACAAACGGATATGCAATGCTTCATTCCAAATTAGGCGATCTAGTCTATACTTTTGTGTTGTGCGCATCACATAGTAATTCTAGCTAATTAACTAGAATAAGAACACATAACGTTTTCAAAATCGGATATCATGGTTAGTAGAGGCTGATCTTCGGATCGGGCGAGCAGGGGTGCTCATAGTTGACCTTCCCCAATCGTACCCAAGTTCCCGAGCCGATGCAACTTTGGTGATGATGGACACGTGGCCTTTGGTACCGAGTCAGGGTTTCCTAAATTCCCCCATTAAAAAAATATTTAGGTGGCGACTCTGCATCTGGCAAAGCAGTCCATGTTTGGCACTTCTTTCAAAAATCTATTTTCTCAAAACGATTTGCCGGATTTGGACTCTTTGGTTCAGATTTAGAACCGTGACAAAACGAGTCCGAACTATGGTAGCATAAGTCCCTCGGGACGCGTCTACAACACCATGCATGCTTTGCATACTTGTCTTGTAATGCCATGAAATTGCCTTAACATGCATCATGATGTACCATGACTTTCTAGCATGATTTAGGCTTAGCTTTGTGAAGCTTTTATGTATGTTTTGGTGTGCTTAAGGTCTAATTTTGGTTATTTGGGTCACCCATGACTTGCTTTGTATAGCTACCATGCAATCTCCCTTGTAAGCTTTGATTATTGGATTCTCTAGCATGCTCTATTTGCATCATTTCAGTGGTTTGGCACCATTAGTTATGTCATTTCAGTCCATATGGCATGCTTGTATGCTTGCATTTGATGCTCCTTTAGTGCTTTAAAAGGTTGATGTCTTATGCTCCATATTAGGACCCTTGTGTATGCCGTCATGTGTAGGACATTTAGATGCCATCTAGGTGTGTCTTTGGCCTTGTTTTGGTCTGCCTTGGGACTGTTTTGAGCCCCTTTGGCCCTTTGAGGGTTGGTTGGCATGGTCATAGTTTGAGCCCCTTGGCTAGCCTTGAGTTTTGGGCTTGGCTGCATGCTTTGCTTGATTTGTTTAATTGGTTTGACACCTTTTCTAACATGATTTCAGAGCTTACAATGCATGCCATTTGTCCATGTTTGTTCCTTTTAAGTGTGTTTAAAAGTCCCTCTTTTGTGCTTAAAGTTTTGGACCATGTTTGCATGCATGCTTGTATGTACATTTGCCTTCATGTGCTTAGCATATTGGCCACTGTTTTGGGCCTATTTGAGAGCTGCCCAAATTGGTGTAAGTCCATCCCCGCATGTTGTTGCATGCTTGCCTTGTATGTTGTCACATACTTGTTGCATATTTGGTGAATTACAAGTTGCAGCATGCTAGTTCAATTGTGCCTCGCTGTGTACTCAATCCATGACATGTTGTTGCATGATTAGGTTGTAATGCATTTGGCATGCATTCTCCCTTTTGGTCACTCAACATGTTGTTACATGTTTGAATATTGTTGCATGCTCACATGCTTGCATGTTTGTTTGCATGCTCATATTGCATGCTTAGGTTGCATTTTGCATGCATGCCTTGCCTCTTGAATCACCATGATAGAGGTTGGGTCCCTTGTTTGTTTGGTGTGCATTTCATTTAATATTGAAATTGCACACTTGGCCTATTGGGCCATCACGCATTGAAATGCGTGATTGGCAGCCCGAGGGTCGAGTGCCATACTTCCCTGAGTCTTAAACATGATAGGGAGGGTGGTTGTGCAAACATTTGTTTGAAAATCCATTGCCATGCTTTGTCTGCCCTCTGTTGCTGTCAAAACAGGGTTCTGCAGGAAGAGATGGTCGACCGATCATTCTCAGTGCCGATCGACCAACAATTGATGGCCGAGAGCATCATAGATGGTCGATGACCACTTTTCCATGGCCGGTGACCCTTTCTCTTGGCCGATGGTCTCCCACAACCCTCAAGGAGTATTTCAGAAGCAACTTTGGGACTTGTGCAGTCTTCAGAGGCATAAAACAGTGCAAACAGAGGCAGCTTGTGCATGGTGGTGGATTTCCGAGCGGAATCGGGCACGCATGCATTGGACCCTCTTCCTGAGGTTGTTTTACCGCTTTATTAGCTTAGTTAATTTGCTTAACTAGTTGAGTGGTCTGTAACTATTTAATTGGCTTGATTAGTTAGTTAAATTTGTATTATTCTTTTGGTCCCTCCGAGAGAAGGCGAATTGTGTAATAAGCGTGCGTATGTGTGATGCATGTCTTTCAACCCCAACTTCTTTCTCCCTTTTACTTACCTACTTTTGATGGTTAGTATTAGGACATGTTTTTATTAGCATACTCATGATAGCATGTTTGCATCCATTCATTTGTATTGCATGCACCGGGCTCGGTGCATCATACTAATTGCATAGTATTTCAAATCTAACTTGAATACATGTTATCTGCTGCATTTCACATGCCATCCATAGATTAGCCGAGCCTATTCTAGCTGCATTTTGCCTGCGATGCATTAGCCACCTTAACATGGATTTGGATCATACATTTGATAACTAACATGTTCTTTGTTTTGGCTTGGAGTACTAGGTGAGTGTTTATGCTTTAGCATCTCGCATGAGTGTGAATGTTAACATGAAAGCATGCTTGCCATGAGGCTAACTGCTTAGTTGATTTACTACCTGAATGCCTGTGGGTGGAGGTTGGATTGTTTGAGTTGGAACAACTTGTTGAAATCCGTGTTTTAGCCTACTCGCGAGTAGCAAATTTCAAACTGTCTTTCAAACGAGCGGATACGCGATGCTTTGTTCCGAATTAGGCGATCTAGTCTATACTTTTGTGTTATGCGCATCACATAGTAAGATTAGCTAATTAACCAGAATAAGAATGCATATTGTTTTCAAAACTATCTATCATGGTTAGTAGAGGCCGATCTTTGATCGGGCGAGCAGGGGTGCTCATAGCTGACCTTCCCCAATCGTACCCAAGTTCCCGAGTCGAGGCAACTTTGGTGATAACGGACACGTGACCTTAGGCAATGAGTCAGGGTTTCCTAAAATCCCCCATAAAAAAATATTAAGGTGGCGACTCTGTATCTGGCAAAGTAGTCCATGTTTGGCACTTCTTTCAAAAAATCTGTTTTCAAAAATGATTTGCCGGATTTGGACTCTTTGATGATTTATCGGTCTTGCATTGCATTCTGCGAGATTAGATACAGGACCGTGACATTGAGTCCTGAATTGTAGTGAGCCCAAATGAACAAAACGGGGGTTTCCCTCCCGGGACGTTCGGGGACGTCCACACAAAGACAAATTTAAGAAAAGAAAAATAGAAGGTAAAGTATTTCTTCTTAGCTTTGTATCAGCAAACACTTAATAAAATTCATAATAGCAGTGGTCATATTAGTAATGCTACAATAAATAAAACAATATATCTGGGTTTTCAATAGTTTCACCCGCAACCTCTACCAGCAACCCATAGAACAAATATAACATATCTGGGTTTTCAGTAGGCTTACCCTTAACCATCTAACACCACTACAGGTTTTCAGTAGGCTCACCCTTACCCTCAACCGCTTGTGTGATTGTGAACATGAATATGTATGTATATATGTAGCAATGTGTAGGAGATATGCTTGCTTAGCAATGTAGGAGATATGCTTGCTCATCAACTTGTAAATCATGCAGCAACTGCTCTTTAGTACCCACTGACTTCCTAAATTCTCGATGCACACTAGATGCTTTCGGCACCTACAATGTATCAGTATAACTTGTTAAACATTCTTATATGTAATAAATTAATTTGTAACCCCACCTGTCTAGGGCTCGTAGTTCCACCTCCAGCATGTGACTCTAAGAATGCAACAAGATTTGTTAGCTCCTCGATCTTCGAAGAGAACTTAGACTCAACTGCGTGTGTCACATTTTGTGTGATCTCTTCAATTGATGAAAGGCTAGGCACTAAAGATTGACATGGGTTAGCCTTCTGCGTATGTACTGCACTCCAAGCCACTCTTCCTCCATAGGTCTTACAATACCCATGCCCATCTTTTCCTAATAGGTCAGCATAAATCTTGTTTTGATATTCAGTCGTTTGCTCCTCCTCAGAAACCCTCCAAAGATGCTCATCATATTCAGCCTGCATTGTCAAAACCTCCATCCCAAAGACTATCATCAGGTTTAGAATAAAATTTGTAATCCTAATTCAAGTAACGCCCTACAAAGAACAGATTTGCTTCATTACCATAGTTCCAATTCCATTGGCATGTATTTTATAACGTGATGTAGATTGCACACTCAAAACCTCCATCCCAAAGACTATCATCAGGTTTAGAATAAAAAACAAAATTAAAAAAAAAAAAAAGCTAACTAAAATTGCAAGAGATAAATGTAAATGTGGGCATGTGTGTGTATATATCCCAAATCTCATGAAGTTTTGATGAAAGTATTACATACGAAGATAGTTAAAAGCTAGGTTTTTAGTTTTTTTTGGTTTTTTTTGAAAAAAATGTGTAAAAAATATGAGAAGTGATGTGACTCAAAATGGGTTAAAAGCTAGATTTTGACTCTTTGTGAAGTTCTCAAATTAGCCCCGAATGATTGTAGATGTTTTCAACTTTTTAACTTAATTTATATTTATATAAATATTTAAGCTAAAAAATTAGACTATTTTCTAGATTTAATCATGGGGCACTTTATTAAGAGGAAAATGCTAACAACTGTCTTTAGGCATTTATTTAATATTAAGGAGTAAAAAGTATTTTGAAAATGGTGGTGCGATATGCACCAATTAGTGTATTAACATATATTATGATATTATGACTGATCCCATCCATTATACAAATTACAAATACCTAAAACTTTTAAAATTATGTCACATCATCTGTTAGTACATTAATTAATATACTAATTGATACATATAACATTAAAAATTGCAAAAAGTGTATTGATTTCAATACAAGTACATTAAAGTTGGTGTAAAGTGTATTATATTTTACAAATATTTCGTCTTTTACTTGTGCTCTAGGGGCACTTCCTAGCAAGATCTTTATTAAAATATTTAAGTCAACTTTTTATCTCATTTATTATCTAATCATTAGCTAATCATCTTGTTTACACATCATTGTGTATAGAAAATGAGTTTAGAAAGTGAGTTTGCATATCATTTTTCTTATATAAATTATATTTTTCACTAATGGGAAAATTACTTGAAAATCTCACTTTAGAAATTTATATACCATGAAATTCCTTCTTTTTTTTTTAAATTTTTTTTTATTTATTTATAAAGACTGGTAAGTAGGGTTCATTTGAAACATTTTCTATGAGATCTTATTTAATGAGTGTTGCTATTAGCACTCCATCAATTATTTTGGACCCTTCATTTTTTAGCTCTTTATTTTTTATTTTTTTTTGATTTTTTTTATTACAGTAATAATCTCAAATGAAATTACTAAAAAAGACATTAATAATTTTGGGACACCGCATCTTACAATTAAACCCACACACCCATTGCATCATGAGTTAGGATTTATCAGAGCACCCACCTCCATTACCACCCATCTATCTTCCCCAAATTCCACATTCAAAATCTACCCATCCTCAAAACCTTGAAAACCCTTTGGCGGTAATATTTCGGCAGTAATGGTGGCAGTCATTTGATTACATGACCTTCTCCGGCAGTGATAATGAGTGAAAATTTTTTCTGTAACCACAATTTTATAAGATGAGAAGAGCACAACAACAAAAACTTAGAATAGATTCATAGTTTTGATGGTATTCTTAACTCAGAGAAGATTGGCCTTATAAGGATAAGTTTTTTTAACAAAAATGACAAAAGTAATAAAAATTGTTCGTCATTTTTTTGGGGACAGAATTCCCAAACATGTGATCAAAATTCTGGAACACAGGCCCAAACATTATTTATTTTTTCAAGAATAGGTAACTGAACATTTCTTATTTGTTCGGGAACAAATAATCGAAGCAGTAGTAAAAGCAGGCAAATAAAGGATATTGGACCGCCCTTCGGTAGTTGACCAATGGGTGAAATCCTACCCAGTTTTTCTTACACAGAGAGCATACTAGTACAATGATGCTATAGATGAATGATAGAAAACCAACTAGAGAAATATGAAAGTAGATTGTGTTGTATGTGTGAAAAAAGGTAATAGAAAAAAAAAAATCAAACAGATGGACAAACCTTGTAATGAAGCAGAGAAAAAACTTCTTAATCATCACAAATTTTTTCAACTGATTTTGGGAGGTTCCACCATCATGGGTTTTGCTAAGGTTTTGGCAAAGAGGTTTTTTGGGATATAGGGGTGTGTATATGAATGAGTGAAATATTTTTACGAGGATAATTTTAGTATTATTTTGGGGGAGAAAATAAATTTTAAGGGTTTTACAATTTATAAGTGAGGGTCCAAAAAAATGAGGGGTCCAAAATAATTGAAGGGGTGCTAATAGCGGCACTCTATTTAATATATTATTTTGTCACGTTACGACATTTTTGCCCCTATTGATTTTTTACTTTTTTTTTTGGGGAATGTGTTACATTTTCCAAACATGGTTAATGCATAACAAATAAAAAAATCTCTTAGTATATTTTTCAAACGTGGCTAATACAGAACAAATAAAAAAGTCTTTAGTTTATTTTTTCCAAAAGTGACTAGTGTATTTTCCTAATGTGGCCCTTCATGTATTTTCCGAACATGGCTAACACAGACCAAATAAAAAAAACCTTAGTATACTTTTTCCAAAACGTGGCCCTTGGTGTATTTTCCAAACATAGCTAATATAAAGAAGCCTTTACTATACTTTTTCCAAACGTGGTTAGTGTATTTTCCAAACTTGGCTAATACAGTAAACCACATGGGCAAATGTGCCAATTCCCACTCAATGGGACTTCCATGTTCATTAAAATAAAGTTGGGACTGATGATCCACAAGTTCACCTTTTGGAATTTATGGATCAATCATCCATTTTATATTAGGATAAATTACAAATACACTCATTGAGGTTGGTTTAAAATACAGATTCTCTCTTATAGTTTCAAAAATTATAAAAATAGTACTTGTCAGAAATTTTTTATTTAATAGAATTAACTAAAAAAATAATTTTTTTTAACTACCCTCTTATATAATGATAAAATTATCTAAATTATTAATTGAAATAAATTTCTAACATCATCAAAATAAGGCAACTTTCAAAGATAAAGGGTAAAATGCAAACACATATGATGAAATTATTCTAACATCATTAAAATAAGACAACTCTCTTTCTTATATATTCTTTAATCATTAACCAATCATCGCACTTACACATCATTAAGTTTACAAAGTAAGTATAGAAAGTGAATTTGTATATTATTTTTCGATAAAAAAATGACACTGAAAAATATCAGCAGCCATGCATTTATCTTTCGCAATACCATTTATTAAGGTCTTTGAGTTCTTTAACATTTGGTAAAAAAAATCAACAGTAACAATGATGAAAACTTTTGGAATAGTTTTTTTTTTTTTTTTTTTTAATCAGTAAAAAAAAATTATTGATGAAAATAACACTATATATAAAATTGCATCAACAAAGAAGAGATAAGAGCAAAAACATTATAGCGTAGATTCAAAGTCTAAAAAATAACACACAATCAAGTATTAGTTTAAGCCAGAAGAGTTGGTGAGAGACCGTAGGAGGGGGTGAATCAAATCAAACCTGACACTAAATAACTAAAAGACACACTGAACAACAATACTACAAACTATAATAATAGAGAGATGACTTTTCAAGATTAAATGACAGTGCCTGGGAGTGTATGAAAACATAAGAATCAGTCGAAACCAACCCTTTTTTTTAGGTAAATAGCTGAAACCAACCTTTTGAAGAAGATATTACCAATTAGAACCCAAAACACCTGAGTTTGTAAAGTCCAAGCAGGTGCCCCTATGAGCTTTTCCTTCATTGTCAGCTATGCAGATTTGCACTTCTAATTATTTTGTAGGATCATGTACTAATTGTTGAAAAAAATGGTTTTATGGTGATTTTAATGTGAAATTAAAGTAGGTCCTAACCATTGGTTGAGGTGGAATTAAATGGGTTTAGATTCTTTGTAACAAAGTTTTTACACCACAAAAAGAATTACCAAAAACTATAAAGAATTGAATGAGAAATTATCTCATAAAGATGGCCTCATGAATGAGATATTGGGAATTGTGTATAACTACCAACCCCACATTGATTGTAGAGGAAAATTTTGATGGGTATTTAAACTTCAAGATTTTCATAAGGGCATGAGCCATTTGGGGCATCCAAATTTTTCAAAGGAAGGGAGTTTTGGATGCTTCAAGGATAGGCTTGGGCCAAGACTATGGTCCTAGTTGGTTATGGAAAAATCGCCACACGTGCGCTGCCCTCCCCCCGGACCGAACTGGGCCGGGGTCCATGGGTCATGGATCTTGGGCTTGATGCTTGAGTCTTGAGTCAATGAGTTAGGTTTGGGCTAAGCTGGATTGGTGGTCCATCAACCTAATATTTTTTGGGCCAGGTCTACTACAGATATGTATATTATAGTGTGTTTAACTCACACATTGAATCCGCATCAATTGTTCTATTACTCTAGGAGCCGGATTGGTGGTCCATCAACCTAATCTTTTTTGGGCCAGGTCTGCTGCAGATATGTATATTATAGCGTGTGTAACTCACACTTTGAATCCACATCAATTCGTCTATTACTCTGGGAGTAATAAGCATTGGTTGTTAGTCTTCATGGCTGGAAGGTTTATTCTCTCTTCCGTATTGTGTATAAAAGGAGGCCTATGTAACGCCCTCAAAAATAACCCATAACATATACAATAATAACATGCATTAATTAAGAAAATAAAACAATATTTCATTCATCAGAGTAATCTTATCCAAAGGCATTACATATAATAATGAAAGTAACTGCCTTACGGGCTTACATCTTTCCAAGCCAACACTTGGACACAAAACGTGAGTACTAACTCAACTACAAGTTAAGCCTGGGCTTGAGTTTACATGTAATATCCAAAATAAAACAAATAACTAAAAACAAGTCTTCATATCCAAATCCTTCCAAGCTAAGTCCTTGGAGGTAGCATATCACCTGGACCTAAAAATGATGTTCCCGTATAGGGTGAGCCATGACCAATGAAATATACTAAACCAAATATAGGAATTGACTAAAGCAAATAGCATTCGATAGATGCTTAACACAGAAAATCAATTATAACACCATTCAGTTTCATGACAATACTGTCCATGACATGTTTCACTTTCCATTATTATTCAACTTTCCATTTATACATACATGGCTCAGAACCTGGCCAAACTACAAAATGAGACTACATCTCACATTAACATTTCTTCCAAATCAACAATTCAAATGAGACTAAGGCTCATACTGAAACACTTCCATAAATCAATAAGTACACATATTAGTGGTACTAATGGAGTCCATCCCCTATCTCCTCCCAAACAATATCCAGTTTAAGAGTCCATCCCCTATCTCCTCCCAAACCGTGGAGTACATCCCCTATCTCCTCCCAAACAATATGCATATACAATGTATTAAACACTTGTCATACACAAAATTCAATCAATACACGTATTTGCTGTATTAATTCAACTGTCATATTCAATGACTTATTCAATGTGATTAGTTTTAGTTTTCCCTAATCAACATGCAATGTCTACAACAATCACGAGTATCCTCCACCGATAGCCCAAAACAGTTATTTCTAAATAGGAAATAAATGTATCAACAACTATAATCTCATTATTTTCATAGGTGAGTGATTAAACTATCAAACTACACCATTTAATTCCATAGTTCCCCAATTTCGTGAATTAAACTTAATTCCACAATTTTCCCAAATTACAATACAAACCCTAGTTTTCCCAAAATTTACCAAACGACACCAACATATCAAAATAACCAAAACTTAGGACAAAACCTATAAGATGGAGTAGGGTATCCCTACCTCGAAGTGAAGAACTCGAATGGAGAAGATGGCAAAAATCCCAAAGTGCTCCAAACTGCCAAGCTCTCAGATTAAAGTAAAGCCCTCGTGTCCCTCTATCTTTTTAATAAAGAGCCTAGGGTAGAAACACCCTAAAACTAGATGAAACCTAAGAGAGAAGGTGAGTGGAGGGAGAGAGAACACGAACCTAGGGTTTTGAAATCAAAAGAAACAAAAAAAAAAAAACGTATTTAAAACCGCTGCTGCATATTTATATAAAACAGGCTCGCTCGAGCGACCAGACACAAGAAAGTCTCGCTCGAGCCAAAAACTCGAAGCTTCAGGTCTGCAACCGAGAAGCTCGCTCGAGCAACATAATTCTCGCTCGAGCGAAGAACTCGAAAACATACACCTCGCTCGCTCGAGCGAAGGAAAGCTCGATTGAGCCAAGAAACACTGCTCTCAGGTCTTATGCCCAGACGCAGTCGCTCGCTTGAGCGAAGAAACCCTGGCTCGAGTGAAGGACCAAAACAAAGATCTCGCTCGAGCGACAAACTTCTCGCTCGAGCGAAGGACCAAAATTCTGGGCAGCAACCCTTTGCTCCCAAACACTCCCAACCTGTAACAAACTTGCCCAATGCATCTCATAACTCAAAAATAAGAAATTAAAGGAAGACAACCACAAATATATAACAACAGAATCTTCGGAACCTAAGTCCAGATACAACAGCCAACTAGGGAAAGACTGGGGTCGCTATAACCTCCCCCCCTTAAAGAATTTCGTCCCTGAAATTAAGCATGAGTTTTCAAAAACAGGCTTTTCTCAAATTCCAACAATATTACATTACAATAGTAAACAACTTGACCCAATACTGGTCATTTCATCTCTTATCAAGAGGCATCTCACAATATGTAAAACAACATAAATTTCAACTTGCATTTTCATTATGCAATTTCCTTTCAATTTCAACAGTTTTCAATATACGTGATTTCCATTTCCATATCATATTCAATTCCATGATATAACTCAAATTTTACAACACATTAAACATATGCAATGTGACACTAAACTTCCATTAAACCAAAACATAAACCATGTTTCACAACCTAAGTTATATTTAATACACTTAAGGTCCAACATTACAACAGAATAAACGACATATGCTTAAGCATCTACAAATAGATCCGGATATTTCTCTCGGACCTCCAATTCACATTCCCAAGTGGCTTCCTCCACTCCGTGATGCTTCCACAAAACTTTTACCAAAGGGATGGTCTTGCCTCGCAAAACTTGATCCCGTCTATCCAAGACCCGAACCGGTCTCTCCTCATACGAGGCATCCTCATCTACCTCTAAGTTAGTCCAATCTAATACATGCGATGGATCCAGCTCATACTTCCGAAGCATACTCACATGAAACACGTTATGAACTTCGGATAACTACGGTGGCAAAGATAAACGATAGGCAACCTCACCAATCCTCCCAAGGATCTCAAAAGGGCCAATAAATCGAGGGGACAGCTTCCCGCTCTTCCCAAACCTCATCAATCCCCGCCTAGGTGATATCTTCAGAAAAACATGATCACACCTCAAACACCAAAGGTCTCCTCCTACGGTCGACATAAGATTTCTGACGACTTTGGTCTGTAACAAGCCTCCTACGGATAAGCTCAACTTTCTCCGTTGTTTCCCTCACCAACTCCGGACCCAACAAAGGTGCATCACCCACCTCGGCCCAACAAACTGGAGACCTACACGGTCGGCCATACAAGGCCTCAAACGGTGCCATACCGATACTAGACTGGAAACTGCTGTTGTAGGCAAACTCCACTAATGGTAAGTGCCTCTCCCATGACCCACTAAAGTCAAGAACACAACCCCGAAGCATATCCTCAAGGATCTGAATAGTACGCCGATTTGCCGTCGGCCCGAGGATGATAAGCCGTGCTAAACGTCAACTTTGTGCCTAAGGCACTCTGCAAACTCTACCACAATCTGGCAGTAAAACGAGGATCTCTATCTGAGACGATCGTCACTGGGACCCCGTGCAACCTCACTATATCCCGAATATATAAGTCGGCCAGATGATCTACCGAATCTCTAACGCACATAGGAATGAAGTGCGCTGACTTAGTCAACCGGTCTACAACCACCCAAATAGCATCACTACCCCGCTGAGTCCTCGGAAGACCCACAACGAAGTCCATAGTGACATGCTCCCACTTTCACTCGGCAATAGGCAAGGGCTGTAATAAACCCGCTGGTCTCTGATGTTCGGCCTTCACTTGCTGACAAGTAAGGCACTTAGACACGAAAACTGCCACATCTCTCTTCATACCCCGCCACCAGAACTGGCGACTCAAATCCTGATACATCTTAGTGCCTCCCGGATGCACCGCAAGACGTGAATGATGAAACTCTAGGAGTACTTCCTCTCGGCAAGACTCCGGCACAAACAGACGGTCTCGGTATCTCACACTCAGGTTGGGATACACCGTCAACCCCTTCTCAACCTTCCCACTGGAGATCTTCTCTCGGAGGGAATCTACCTCAAGGTCACCTCTCTGTGCCTTTAACACTCGAGTCACAAGTGTAGGCTACGCAACAACAGAAAACAAGGCAGCAGCCTCAACGGATTCGCCCAGAAGCAAATCAAACTCCCCAAGTGCACCCAAAATCTTCCATTCCCGGATGGCTATACTAGCTAAGTCACCAACAGATTTCCTGCTAAGGGCATCGGCCACTACATTGGTCTTCCACGGATGATAGTGCAACTCGAACTCATAATCCTCAATGAACTCCATCCACCTCCTTTGCCTCAAGTTCAAGTCTTTCTGTGTAAACAGATATCTCAGACTCTTATGATCAGAGAATACCTCGAATCTCTCACCATAAAGATAATGCCTCCAGATTTTCAAGGCAAATATCACAGCTGCTAACTCTAGGTCATGTGTAGGGTAATTTTTCTCGTGTATTTTTAACTGACGTGAGCTATAGGCCACCACTTTCCTTTCTTGCATTAACACAACCTAAACCCTCTCGTGAGGCATCACAATAGACTGCATAACCCAACCCTCTCTCCGAAATAATCAAGATCGGAGCGGTGGTCAATCTAACTTTCATCTCCTGGAACGACTTTTCACAAGTCTCACTCCATACAAATTTGACTCCCTTCCGAGTCAATCTGGTCAATGGTGAAGCTAACCTAGAGAAATCCTTCACAAACCGTCGATAGTACCCAGCTAATTCCAAAAAACTGTGGATCTCAAACACTCTTAGGCTGTGCCCAATCTTGCACTGCCTCCGTCTTGGACGTATCAACAGACATCCCTTCCCTAGAAACCACATGGCCTAAGAACTTCACCTCCTCTAGCCAGAACTCACATTTCCCAAACTTAGCATAAAGCTTATGGGCTCTAAGTAACTCAAGCACCACTCTCAAGTGTTCCTCGTGCTCCTCATCTGAAGGTGAATAAATTAGAATGTCGTCCACGAAAACGACTACAAAACGATCTAAGAATTCCCGGAAGATCCGGTTCATCAAATCCATAAAGACTGCCGGTGTATTGGTAAGCCCAAATGGCATCACCAGAAACTCATAGTGGCCACACCGCGTACGGAATGCCGTCTTCGGAATATCCTCCTCCCTGACTTTCAACTGATGATAACCCGATCTCAAGTCTATCTTAGAGAAACAACGGGAACCCTTCAACTGATCGAACAGATTGTCTATACGAGGCATAAGGTACTTATTCTTGACCATAGCCCGATTCAACTTCCGGTAATTGATACAGAGTCTCAAGGCACCGCCTTTCTTTTTAGCAAAGAGGGCCGGTGCTCCCCATGGCGAAACACTAGGACGAATGTAGCCCTTATCTAGCAACTCCTAGAGTTGAATCTTCAACTCCACTAACTTGGCTGGGGCGAAACGATATGGTGCCATAGAAATCGGCGCCGTGCCGGGCACCAAGTCAATAGAGAACTCAATCTCTCTGTGAGGTGGCAAACTAACAAGATCCTCGGGAAAGACGTCCGAGTACTCACAAACCAGCCTCGGTAACTCAGTCTGGGTCTCGTCACACTCACTACTCAAAAGGCTAGCAAGAAGACCACTCAACTCACTCCGCCTTCGCGATCATACACCGGTGGCAAAATACTACCAACCCGATCCCCCAGAAAATGGAAACACTCCCCGCTCAAGGTACAAACTGTGACCCTCTGGCAGTAGCAATCAATAACCGCTCGGTATGACGATAACTAGTCCATGCCCAGAATGACATCAAACCCTGACATGGGCATAACTATAAAAGGAAACGAAAGCCGACGATCAACGACCTCTATATCACACCCTCTACATCCGTGTTTCAAAACCAACTCACCCCCAACAGGTGATACTACACATATAGGAGATGCTAACTGTGCCAACTCCAACCCCAAAACAGATGCAAATGCAGCAAATATAAAAGAATGAGATGCTCCTGTATCAATCAACACATTAGCAACCGAGTTGCAAAATAAAAAGGTATCTCTCACAACAGATGGAGCCGGTACAAGATCCTGCGCGGTAACAGCATACACACGCCCTGACGGTCTCTGATCTACCTGCTCACCCTTAGGAGCATACGACTGCTGCACAGACTGGGACGATGAAGCCCCCTGATTGGCCTTCGAGGCCTGAACTGACTGAGCTGGCTGATGACTCTGAGTCTGCCTCAAACCAGATGCACCAGGTGTGCCACTCAACTGCGGGCAATACCTCTTCAGGTGCCCCGCCTGACCGCACTGATAACAAGAGAGCGGCTGGCCTCTACTCTGACTCTGGCTCTGAGGTCGAGCCGAAGATGATGCTGCTCTCTGTCCTCCCCACTTCTGCGGGCAAACTAGAGACTTGTGGCCCAGCTGGCCACACTTGAAACAGGTAATGTCTCCCTGGCTGCCTTTCCCAGAACTTACACTAGGCACTGGAAAAGTCGATCTAGTAAAGCTACCCTGAGACTGCTGAGGGTTAAAACCCCTCTGTCTCTTGCCATCACTCTGGCCATCCTGACTCCTCTTGGAGCCTTTCTGCCCGTCGTCCTCCTCCTGCATCATGATCTCCATATGGGCTGCAGCATTAACCAGACACCCATAATCCCGAATCATAGTACCTTCGACTCTCAGCTTAAGGCCACGCCTCAACTTCTTCTCGAACTCTATACAACGGCGTTCCTCAGACGCTACCAATTCAGGTGCAAACCAGGATAAGCTAGTAAATGCGGCCTCAAACTCGGCCACTGAATAGCTCGACTGCTTAAGCTGGCAGAACTAATTCCTCAATTTCTCCTTAATAGCCAGAGACAGGAACTTCTCCTGGAAAGCATCTACAAAAGCCTCCCAAGTCCCTCCTATACGGCCTTTTGTGAATTTTCATCACTGACCCGCATCCCCTTTCAGCTGGAAAGATGCCAAGGTCACTTTCAACACCCCATCCTCGATGCCAAGCATCTCAAACGTCTTCGTTGTCTGTTCGAGCCATTCATCTGCCTTAAGTGGCTCTTTCAGATCACCCACAAATTCGTCCGGGTTGGATCGGAAGAATTCCCTCTTCAGAAAAGAAGGTCCCATATCTGCTACATGAACCTGGGCTTGATTCTCAGCCCTGAGAATGCCCCTGCTATCTCTCGGGCCAAAGCGCCCATAGCCTGCTGACCTACTGGCTCAGCCACATTGGCCTGGCCAACTCCCTCCTGCTGCTCCGAAATCTCCTCTGGCATAGGCACTTCTTACCTACCCTGCCTACCACATCCTCGTCCTCGTCCTGACATCCTAATAAAGGTAACAAAGACATTAGCACATTAATAAATGTGCTGAAGCTATAACACTCGCGTCCTAATACCTTGGACAACAATAATTCATTCCACGTAAGCACATAATCACATAAGCACCTACGAATTTCATTCTTGGATAATGATAGTCCCGAGGCGTTACGAAAGTTCCGGTTGGAAGCAGCATTGATCAAGTGCCTTTCCAACAAGACTTCCAGAAACTCAAGGGTTCAATCAACATCCTAGAAACTACATTCCATACCTACGTAGTCACGTAAACATGTTATCATATAAGCATAAAACAGTACAACTAAGTCTCTATCAAGCGAGGCGAACCCATTGTGATACTAATCACTCCCCACGTACTCAAAATATTCAAACCCGGTACGCTCTGATACCAAGTTGTAACGCCCTCAAAAATAACCCATAACATATACAATAATAACATGCATTAATTAAGAAAATAAAACAATATTTCATTCATCAGAGTAATCTTATCCAAAGGCATTACATGTAATAATGAAAGTAACTGCCCTACGGGCTTACATCTTTCCAAGCCAACACTTGGACACAAAACGTGAGTACTAACTCAACTACAAGTTAAGCCCTGGGCTTGAGTTTACATGTAATATCCAAAATAAAACAAATAACTAAAAACAAGTCTTCATATCCAAATCCTTCCAAGCTAAGTCCTTGGAGGTAGCATATCACCTGGACCTAAAAATGATGTTCCCGTATAGGGTGAGCCACAGCCCAGCAGAAATATACTAAACCAAATATAGGAATTGACTAAAGCAAATAGCATTCGATAGATGCTTAACACAGAAAATCAATTATAACACCATTCAGTTTCATGACAATACTGTCCATGACATGTTTCACTTTCCATTATTATTCAACTTTCCATTTATACATACATGGCTCAGAACCTGGCCAAACTACAAAATGAGACTACATCTCACATTAACATTTCTTCCAAATCAACAATTCAAATGAGACTAAGGCTCATACTGAAACACTTCCATAAATCAATAAGTACACATATTAGTGGTACTAATGGAGTCCATCCCCTATCTCCTCCCAAACAATATCCAGTTTAAGAGTCCATCCCCTATCTCCTCCCAAACCGTGGAGTACATCCCCTATCTCCTCCCAATCAATATGCATATACAATGTATTAAACACTTGTCATAGACAAAATTCAATCAATACACGTATTTGCTGTATTAATTCAACTGTCATATTCAATGACTTATTCAATGTGATTAGTTTCAGTTTTCCCTAATCAACATGCAATGTCTACAACAATCACGAGTATCCTCCACCGATAGCCCAAAATAGTTATTTCTAAATAGGAAATAAATGTATCAACAACTATAATCCCATTATTTTCATGAGCAATGATTCATCCCCCTTTTTCCCCCCACCCCCTTTGACCCCCTCTCTCTCTCATTGGTTACATTTTCTTTTTCTTTTTCTTTTTCTTTTTTTTCCTGCTCCTCCAATCACCACCCGTCACGTGGCAAATGGGGGTGAGGGGGTGACCCCCAAAAGGGGGTCTCAAGCATTATTCTATTTTCATAGGTGAGTGATTAAACTATCAAACTACACCATTTAATTCCATAGTTCCCCAATTTCGTGAATTAAACTTAATTCCACAATTTTCCCAAATTACAATACAAACCCTAGTTTTCCCAAAATTTACCAAACGACACCAACATATCAAAATAACCAAAACTTAGGACAAAACCTATAAGATGGAGTAGGGTATCCCTATCTCGAAGTGAAGAACTCGAATGGAGAAGATGGCAAAAATCCCAAAGTGCTCCAAACCGCCAAGCTCTCAGATTAAAGTAAAGCCCTCGTGTCCCTCTATCTTTTTAATAAAGAGCCTAGGGTAGAAACACCCTAAAACTAGATGAAACCTAAGAGAGAAGGTGAGTGGAGGGAGAGAGAACACGAACCTAGGGTTTTGGAATCAAAAGAAACAAAAAAAAAAACGTATTTAAAGCCGCTGCTGCGTATTTATGTAAAACAGGCTCGCTCGAGCGAAGGATTGGTCGCTCGAGCGACCAGACACAAGAAAGTCTCACTCGAGCGAAGAAAGTCTCGCTCGAGCCAAAAACTCAAAGCTTCAGGTCTGCAAACGAGAAGCTCGCTCGAGCGACATAATTCTCGCTCGAGCGAAGAACTCGAAAACATACACCTTGTTCGCTCGAGCGAAGGAAAGCTCGATCTAGCTAAGAAACACTGCTCTCAGGTCTTATGCCCAGGCGCAGTCGTTCACTCGAGCGAAGAAACCCTGGCTTGAGAGAAGGACCAAAACAAAGATCTCGCTCGAGCGACAAACTTCTCGCTCGAGCGAAGGACCAAAATTCTGGGCAGCAACCCTTTGCTCCCAAACACTCCCAACCTGTAACAAACCTGCCCAATGCATCTCATAACTTAGAAATAAGAAATTAAAGGACGACAACCACAAATATATAACAACAGAATCTACGGAACCTAAGTCTAGATACAACAGCCAACTAGGGAAAGACCGGGGTCGCTATAGTCTATCTCCCTTGGGTTCTACACAGAAATTTTGCTCTCAAATTAGAGTCAAGTCAGTCTCCTTCTATAATTTTCTTCCTGTGTGAAAAGGTGTTGTTATTATCGGTTTGCCAAAGCTAACAGAAAGTGTTTTTGTGTTAGCCGGTCTAAACCATCGTATCCTGAGAGACAGAAGTCGACGTACCTCCAGCACCCATGGTGAGGCGGCTAATCTGTTTTAAGGACACTGTGGTATCACTCAAGTTTCGGTTTGCACTTCTGTCTTTATTTTTCTTATATGTATTTCTGTTCGTTAAGTTGTATGTTATAATCCCATAATTTAATTTCCTATAAATCAATTTCATTTCATATGAATCTGTTTGCCTATTTTATTTAATTTACACAATTTGGACAACAAACTTAAAATAGATTATGTGTTTCTCATGAAATTAGAGAAATACATTCATATATAATTAATTTACGTTGTGTCATAGTTGCAGTAGATACTAGATAAATTGATTTTATTATATTCGTAGTATGCTTCTGTAGTTGCATAAGAAATTGAATTAATTATTGCTACTGCTATGTTTATTTTCTGGAAAAGGCCACTGGTTTGTGTGGGAGTTCATTACATGCTATTCAAAGAAGGCCACTGTTTTATATGTTTTATATGTGAATCCATAATTAAAAATTCAATTGCATTTGCATAATAGTTGTTTCTAACTATTAGTGTCTAATTCTGGAGTATGGTACTGCTCTTTTATTCAAGTATGAAAGTGCATGTCTAGAGATTGAATTGATTTTTATGGATAGGCTACTGTTCCATTTTATTTAAATTAACTACAGATTCATGCTTTGCTTATATGCTTGCACATGGAAATATTTTCATGCCTCTTGCACAAGTTCATCCCTATTAGTGGATTAATATATTTTGTGTGCCATCAAAATAGATTCATGTTTGTACACTTTAGTGTAATCCACGTTATATAGAATTGTTTGACTTGTATACAGAAATTGCATGCTTCTAGTTTTAGGAAATCAATATTATTTTTCATGAGATGTTAATACAGTTGCATGCTACTTGTTTCTAGTAGAATTTATTTTTTGAGTCTAGGTTTTAATTTCCTACCATGTGGTTTGATTTTAAGGTAATTTGCATGGTCTTTAATTTTCAAAATTTGTAGTTTAATAGAATTATTTGCATGTTAATTGCTAGAATAATTTACATGTTTATTAGATGTTCATTGCATTGGAAAAAATTTCATATAATTCTTGCCTATTCAATTCATTTATAATTCATGGCAATTAATTTAATTTATTTATTTGGAGTTATAAGTTTAAATGTTTATTGTGAATTAGTTTCATTCGTAAATCATGACTATTAAATTTTAATTTTGTAACTTGTCTACATTTATTTACTTGTTTATCATGTAAATTAAATTGTAAATTTAATTTTGGAGTTGTAGTTGTGTAATAATTTCATACATAAATGATGGGTATTAAAGTTTTAATTTAATTTAATTGTGGAGTTATAAGTTTATTTTTGTAACTCATCAAGCATTTTAATTTATCAGTTAATTTTATTATTAAATAGTTTGCTAGATGGTTTCAAGTTTCTTTAGATTGTTTGGCTTGTATTTTCTTGTGATTTTCTACTAACTTGCTTTACGGGAATACCTAGGCGAAAGGGATTGGAAAAACAAATACAAAACCAAATGAATAGTCTTTGGGATGTACAAACAAAAACTATGGACGACTAAACTTTGTGATGAACAAGAATAACTAAGTGTGGAAATGATTTGGACTATATAAAATCCTTATGGATTGGTTACTCTTGAGATTTAGTAGTGGTTAATTGCGTAGTGTATTTTAAAGCAAGTTTTATCTATTTGTATTGTTAGAAACATTTTATTTGTTTAATCATTGTTGTAGCAATTTTTTACATTGCTTGTAATTTGGTTAGCAATTTTTAAATTGCTTGTAAGTTTTGAATTTGGTTTGGTTTCTGTAATAAAAACCAAAGTGTTTAAACTTGGCTAAAGAGTAGTTCTTATTTGTTTAGAAATGACAACTAAGACGGATTTGGTTTCAAACCTTTGGGGTTTGAGGAAGTCTTTGGGTTTAATTATTTTATTTCCAAAGTATTGGAAAACCAAGTTTAGAGAAAGTCTTTGGTTATAATATGATTATTTCCAAAGTGTTTTGGTGTATAATCTGATTATTTCTAAAGTGTCTTGGTTTTGAGAAAAGAAACCAAATTTTAGCATTAGCTAAAATATTTCTGATTACCCACCCAAAAAAATATTTCTAATTTTATTCAGAAATAACGAGCTTAGTTCCGGGAGTACCGGTTAACTTCTATGAGTGGTGTAATTTTGGTAACAAATTTCATTTGCTTGGGAATTGGTTTGTTTTAACCTGGTTTAACCCCTAGAAAAACTTAATTATAAATTTGTTTCCCATGGACTAGCAGTTAACATGCTCTTGAAAATTTTGTCTAAGATTAACTGGGTCTTAAGTGGGACCAGTGTGACCCCTCCAGACTTCCTGAAAACTTTCCTAACCATGTTCGATTCTAGGATAAGTGGTGAGATCAGTTTTGAATTAAATTTCAAACTTTGGATTTTCTAATGTTCAGTTTAGTGTCTGGAAAAACAAAATAGTGAAATTCTGTTGTGATTTTTCAGAAATGGCTTGAAGAGGTGACAACAGAAATGTTGTTCCACTTGCCAACCTTAAGCCTTGTGAGGTTCTTAAAGGAAGATCTAGAGAGATCAATTGTGATTGAAGGAAATCATATGACTGCATGATAAATATCTGAATTTATCAGAGGCAATTAGTATGTTATCCTTGTGTCAATTATAGCATGCATGATTGCTATGTGACTTTGCTTGAAAGTAAAGATGAGACAACCCGTTAGGATGGGTGAATGTATTTTTTGAATTTTTATAATTCTAAATATATTGTTAAATTGGTGGCTTCTAGTGAGTGCAAGATCACTGATCACAAAGATAGGAAACTGGTAATTCCTAGGAGGTGTTAGACCACTGGCTACACAATTATGGGATTGTGCTTCCTAGTCGTAAATAGATTACTGATCATATGTTAAGACATGATGGTTCCTAGTAGTAAAAAAGTCTATTGATCATATATGTCAAGACATGATGATTCCTAGTAATGAACTAGTCTACTGATCCTATGTCAAGACGTTGTGATTCCTAGTAGTGAAGTGACTACTGATCACATGTCAAACATTGTGATTCCTAGTAGTGGTGAGTCTATTGACCACATGATGAGAAATGAGTGATTCCTAGTGATAAGACTATTGGCCATGTTATGAAGTTCCGAATAGTAGACTATTGATCACTAGGTTTGTGATTCCAAATAGTAAGGCTATTGACTTTAGAGTGACATGTTGGACCAAACTTGTTTTGGTGCCTTGAAATCAAGAAAGACCTAATTCGGTTAATGACGATCTGGGAATATGTTCTCTGTGATATGATTACGAGAGTCTCATAATCATTGTGACACAATGAATTATTTAAAGACCCTATATGAATTTTTGGAAAAGGCCAAAAGCCTTTGTATAAATTCTACAAATGTAGGGGTGTCATGCAAAAGATGGTAATACCTAAACCCAAGAGGGTTAGGACAAGCCTAAAAATCCGTTGACTTTGTATTCAACGGTTATACACAATATAGTAGTGCATAACGATTTCTTGTCTTTAAGTCTACTATTCTAGATATACACAAGAATACTATTATGGAATCCAAAAATACATCTTTCTTTGAAAATGTATTACCTTGTCGTATCCAAGAAGGGGTTCCGAGTTCCATGAAAAAGGTTGAAGGTGACAATAATCACATAGATGATCAAGTAGATGATCAAGTCGATGATTAAGCTAAGGAAGTAGATGAGCCAAGAAGGGGTAAAAGGGCTAAAACCACAAAGTCCTTTGGTCCGAACTTCTTGACTTAGATGTTAGAGGGAGAACCTCGAACTTTTCATGAAGCTGTGACTTTATCTGAAAGTCCTTTACTACTACAAATACAGATAAAGATCACACTTTTTTTGTGTGATGTATGTTTTTTAATCACACCTTTTAAGTTTTATTAAAGTGCGGTCTTTGGGAGTGTGATGAAAAGGGGTCATTTTTAATCACACTTTTTAGGTGTCATTAAAAAATGCTTTCATCACATCTTTAAAGTGTGATTAAAAACATTTAGATCACACCTTTTAAGTGTGATTAAAAATATTTAGATCACAGTTTTTAAGTGTGATTAAAAACATTTAGATCACACATTTTAAGTGTGATTAAAAACATTTAAATCACAATTTTTAAGTGTGATTAAAAACATTTAGATCACACCTTTTAAGTGTTATTAAAAACATTTAGATCACACCTTTTAAGTGTGATTAATTACTAATAAAACCTGTAATAAAAAGAAATTCAACATATTTGAAGAATAATCAATATTATTTTATATGCGCATTTCAAGAATATAATACACACTATATACTATACTTTGAATCACAACCACATATTAAATAAAATAACGTCATATATTTCATAAATGAAAATTAAATATGTTCAAAACTATAAACAAAGGAATTAAATAAAAAATTTTAAACCATACTTACATATATTAAAAAATGAAAAAACTTAAAAAACTAAGTTCTTAAATTCTTTGACCATATTTTGCATCTCTCCAAGAATTTCTGACCTGAAAAATGAAAACACAAATTAATTCAGAAACCGCTAGAAGCATATGAATCACTACAAGAAATAACACTTTTGCCAACCAAAAAATTGGTCGCTAAAAGCCCATTTTTAGTTGGCAAAAGTTGTCCACGACCAATTTTTTTGGTAGCTACTTTAGTCGCCAATTGAGGGTCGGCAAAAGTAATTCGCGACCAAAATTTTGGCTGGTCAGGAAAAGTTGGATTTGCCGACTAAATTTTTGTCACTAAATACTAATCCATTTCGTCACTAAAACATTTTGGTTTCGAAAAGTGATATTTTCCCGACCAAATATCTAAGTCGCCAATTGTGATATTCCACGACCAAAAAGTTTGGTCGCCAATTGTGACATTCCATGACCAAAAATAACAATGAACAGATATAAAATAAACAGATGAGATGTTGAAGAGCGAAGCTGAACAGATATAAAATAACAATGAACCCTTAAAATTCTCACACAGTGCTTATGATAATCAGAGGTCATATTCCTATTTCCTTGTCAAAGTTTCGATACTTAAGAAGCTACAAGATGTATGTTTCACTACTAGATCTGGTCAAAAATGATTTTAATAGAGAGAGATTACGACACTTTAACTGCTGTGCATGTTCATGTCTGTATCCAAGTGAATATGTCTATTTTGATGCCTATGTTTATTGGCAGTGTCAACAAAACTATTCATGTTATATACACATTCTACTAGTTGAATAGAATTGCTTACATGGCACAACTTTGGGGGTTCTTTTGAAGCCAGAAAGTGCATGTCATACTCCATGTCACTGCAGAAGATGCATATATAACAATAAGTTTTACTGTGTTACATGTATTAAGATGTATTGATCCATGAGCAAATTAATGTAATAGTCTAAAAACTTGATTTTAACAGAAAGCTCTATAAGAGAGAATTATAAGACTAAGCCACACTAAAGTTACTCTAAAAAACCAACCAAGTACTGCCAAAACAATCATTGTTGAACCTAAATTCAAAGGACATATGTTCCCAGTTTCTTAATAAGCCACAAGCTATATGTTAATAAGCTACTAACAAAACCAACTTATTTAGAAAAAGAAATCAAACCACCATAAAAAAATTAAAAAAAAAAAAAACAAGATTATTCATCTTAAAGGATGGCATGGAGCCGCTTTGAGTGAGTGCATGTCATACTCCATGTCACTACAGATGGCGTACATATACATAACAAGAAGTTTTACTTATGTACCAAGATGAGAACTTGAGAAAATTATGTAATAGTCTAACGAACTAGATTTTAACAGAAAGTTCTATGAAAGTTCTATGAGAAGGAGAGTTATACCAAACTATAACTACAATGGATTTGCTTTTAAAAAAAACTCTCTTAGTACTACACAAAACAATCACTGTTGAACCCAAATTCAGAGGTTATGTGCTCCCATTCCACTCTCCTGAAAATTCCCTTTTTATTATTATTATTATTATTATTTATTTTTTAGATAGGGAGTATACAAGCTACCTTAATAAATCTTTTATTTCAATAAAATCAAGATCTCGGTTGCATTATTTTTTATTGATTTTATTTATAATTTTTATGTTTGTAATGTTTATTTTATAATCATCTTTATTATTGATTAATTTGTTATTAATGATTTTTTAATAATTTATATTAATACATTTATTTATTTTATTACAACAATAGTATCTTTTATTTATTTATTTATTATTGATTAATTTGTTATTAATACTTTAATTTAAATAGAATATATTCTCTTACTTGAGACCATAGTTATATGTTAATTAAAAGATACTGGTACACACTATTTTACACATCCATAGTTATGTGTGAGTATAAAATAGTGTTCCAAAATCTAGACACCTTAACAACTATTATCTAAACTGACTCATCATTTCAACATTTTGATTGAAAAAACGTATCAACAAATTTTGATTAAAAAAAAAAAAGTATCAGCATCATTAGCTTTATATCAACAAAAAACATTGCACAGCCTCTTAACACATGGAAAGGCGTTTCAAACGAAGGATTTGGATTTTAAAATGGAATGAGGCTGGCAGAATGGTACCGCACACACGAGTTCCAAGCTATCAATTAGTTAGTGTGTCCCCCCACGTAAGACCGACAACACCACACCAATCAACGGTTTGGATCCCGACACAGATTATAAAGGCAAGCAATATGACAAAAACCAATCAAATAACCGAATTAGTCTCTGTTTCTAGAACAACTGCTAATAAATAGGATCAAAATAATAGCCGAGAACAACTATAGGTCAAAAGAATACCAATCAAATCCCTGATAACTGAACAAACTTTAAAAATGAGAGAAAAGTCTAAACAAACAGAAAATAAAAATAATAATCCTAATACCAATTCCCAGATCTTCAAACTCTCTCCATACCAAATCCCAACCCTAAAAAGTATTTCAGCAACCAATTTGCCATCCCCCACAAAAATGAAACATATCCTAGAAATTTTAGGAGAAAACCCCACAATCGCAGCTCATGAACCCTAAAAATAAATAGCACTAGGCCTCTACAAATGGATATGCATATGCATATATTAAAGAAGAAATGTATATACCATGCCAAATTGGGCTCGCTTCATTCGTTCAAGGACAATGAGCCAAGCTGATCACCAACATTGGGTCCCGATGATGCTAAATGGAGGACATCCAAAGCCTCAGAAACTTTCTTCTTCAAAGCATTTGGAGCCTGGATAAGATGGAGAACCTCGGTTTGGTCCATCTCCAGCAACATGCCTGTCACTTTTCCAGCATGGGTTAGGCTCAACCCTCTCCACTAGAGGAAATAGCTGTTCCCCTAACATCTGTCATTTTGACAACAAGGCCATTGCAAACATTCAGAATCAAGAACCAACATTTTAAGTAGTTTTCAGATTTTATGCCATGGAAGATGAAATGAAGAGACAAGATTAAAAAACTCACCATGCGCTGATTCTCTGGCATAGCAGAAGCCAGAGCAGAAGCAAGTGCTGACATAGGCACTGGCCCAGGATGATGAACATCCAATGGAGTCGTTGACATTCCTGAAACATCAAAAGGCAATGGCATCATTGGAGCCATGAGACCTTGAGGAACAATAGATGGGTCCATACCATTTTGTGTGTTGGCCACATATCTTAAGCCTTGGTTGGTGTTTCGATGCATCAACTAATTTAAAATGACAACAAAAATACATACAACACCATTAGAGAGATCATGAAATTCAAAAGCAGAACACAATAGTCTTAATAGACATGGGACAAAAACATTCGTAAATCAGTCACTGGGAATTCTTGCTAAATTTTTTTTATATCAGTCTTCCATCAAGGCTGGAATTTTAAAAAATTACAAAGTGTATGTCAGGTTCGATCTAATTCCAAGGCCAAAGACCCTTGATTATATAAATGCATAAAGCATAAGGAGGAAGAAATGAAAAACAACGCTTGGAGACAACATAGAGAACGATAATGTACCTGCTGATGCTGGTGCTGCATCTGTAGAGGATTCCCACCTCTCCTTGCTCCGACATGCTGTCTAGTTTGTCCTTTTTGCCTATTCAAGTTGCCAAATATCTCCCTATTCCCAGGCCAAATATCTCTAACAATTCAAGCTCAAAGCTGCATATGTTTCCAATTTTGAGTGATCATCTACATCTTCTAAAAATTTCTACTCCATCCAGTATGTCACATGAAGATGTAAGGGCAATAATCTCATTGATTTTTTTTTTCTTTTCCCCAAGGTCCCCTTGATGAAGAAAACATGACAACTTTCTAAAGTAATTTCATATACATTTACAATATCAGTGTGGTGAGGCGGTCACGGCCGCACATGATCCATAAGGCATAGTAACAGGACTTTAATTCAAACATTTGGCATCCACATCCTGTACACCAAATAACAAGTTATTTGGTTCAGAAGACAAGGCAGGGACACGATACACATGAAGCAATGCAGCACGTACGTAGCCCAGAATGCATGCTGAGAAAACGTCAAATTCAATTTTTAGCATCATGTAAACCAAACAAAACATATCAAGAACCTGGATAACCCACTGTAGAAAAACACCAAGCGAAACTCCACAAGATAGAAGAATTCCACCTAAATAAAGCAGTAAACATTAACATGAACATAGTTTGCAACTATATACAACATTTAAATAGAGTCTGGAAAGCATTTAATTGCCTTGCAAAAGCATATGTAAAGCACTGTAATAATGATTAGATAGTAGTTACATTCACATTCTTGAGTGTTAACACAACAAGATTCTCTATCTACTAAGATCATTTTTCAGATTTAAAATAAGAATTTGGAAGGTAAAATAGTGAGTAGCCAAAAATGTTGAAGGATAACTCACACCAGCAATAATGAGCATGCTAGAGAAAACAAGGCTAACAGAGGGAAGGATGTTATTTCCTTCTGCACTGAGAGCAACGATTAAACTTGGTTATTAGATCTTTGCACAAGAATTGCATAACCACCAAAATTATTAACAAATCAAAATGCAATTACAGCATATAGTACTTGCCTCATATATCCAAAACCAAGACCAATAGGGCCAGCAAGAACTATACAGGGAATCATTATTTTCACCTGACAATGAAAAGAAAGCAAACTAATCATAACGAAGTGTTGTGTGCTGGTTGGCTTATAATATGCAATTTCACAAAATTATTATCATAAAAATTACAGTTTAATTATGCAATTTCTTGGTTGGCTTATAATATAATTAACATCAAATTGAAATATGTTAAGAGGCATGTTGGGCTACCACAGAAAATCCAGGCATGACCAAAGTTATTGGTTGCTCATAAGAAGTTAACATGTGCAAACTTATCCATTTCCCTCACAGTTTGTGATCTTATTATAAATGCCTAATGTCATTATTATTTTACTTTATTTTGTTTAAAGAAAGGTAGAAATGTATCGGGTGATACCATATTATGCTCATCTGCCACACAGAGTTTCACCAATAAATACAGAATTACAAGCTAAGCAGTGTAAGATTGGTCTTCCTTCAATCTCCTTCAACAATTTGTTTACAGAAACAGATTGTTTAAAATAATTATTTTTTTAAAAACAGAAATTGTTTCACCAATTTTGAACAGAAATTTCAACATAAATTATGCTATAAATCAACAAATCTGAAGCAATTAACAGAAGCAATCAAGCAATTTTTTTATAAAAAAAATTAGGCAATTTAAACAAATCTCAAGCAATCTAAAGCAAATAAATATGAAGAAAATTGAAGGGAATAAATACTTGGGGAAGGATGGAAAGAGAGAGAGTTGACTATTTGTGAAAACAAGGGAAGAGTCTCTCATCTATCATCGTTCTCCTTCTACCATGGCCTCCTTTGTAACCCTAGACACACCGCCTTCCAATCTTCACTTTCTCTCATCCTTTTGTTTCATTACATCGTCGCTTCCTTCTTTTTCCACTCACTAGGGGCAAACGAAGCGGTGATTAGAGAAACCAAAATTGTTGGGAGTGTGCGCTAGCTATGAGGTCAGTGAAGAGGGTTGGAGAAGAGGGAGAGAAAGGTCAATCAGTGAGTGTGAGTGAGAGAAAGGTTTAGGGTAGGAGAGTAAAGGAGGTCAGTGGTGATGAGGGATGAAGATGGAGCGAGATAATCAATACAAAGAGATGAAAATTTCTTACTTCTAAATTTTTAATTTTAATATTTTTGGCTGAAAGTTTCACATCTTTCTATTTTTGGCGCTAATTAATTTTCATTTGGCGCTTTTTTTTTTTTTAGTAGTACCTTTTATGACAGTAATTGTATGTCGTGAAAAGTGTAGGGTCTGTTTGATAACATTTACGTTTTCAGTTTATATTTATAAAAATTTTATAAATTAATTTTTGTTTATTTTTTGTTTAATTTTAAAAAAACATAAACTACAAACGAGTTTGATAATTAACAAAACGTTTAAAAAATTTTAAAAATATAAAAAATAGTGAGAAATGGCAAGTTGTGGCAAAGTGTCGATGGTGGAAAGTGGTGGAAAGTGGTGAGAATTGGTGGAGTGTGGTGGGTGGTGGTGGGTGGTGGGTGTTAGCGGGGGGGTGGTGGTGGTGGTGGTCGGGGTGGCGGGTGGTGGTGGTGGGTGACTATGGCGGGTGGTGGGTGGTAGCGAGTGGGTGGTGGTGGTGGTGGTGGTAGTGGGGGGTGATGGGTGGTGACAGGACGGTGGGTGTGGTGGTAGTGTGTGTGTGGGTGGTGGTGGTGGTGTGGTGGTTGTGGGTGCGTGGTGGTAGATGGTAGCAGTGGGTGGTGGTGGGTGGTGGTGGCCAGTGGTGGGTGGGGGTGGTGGTGGCGGGTGGTGGTGGCGGGTGGTGGGTGGTGGTGGCAGGTGGTGGTGGTGGTGGATGGTGGTGGTGGTGGTGGTGGTGGTGGTGGTGGTGGTGGGTGGTGGTGGTGGTGGTGGGTGGTGGTGGTGGAGATGGTGGTGGTGGAGGTAGTGGTGGGGGAGTTGATGGTGGAGGTTGTGGTGGTGGAGGTGGTGGTGGTGGAGATGGTGGTGGTGGAGATGGTGGTGGTGGTGTGGTGGTGGTGGTGGTGGTGGTGGATGGCAAGTGAGTGGTGGGTGGTGGTGGTGGTGGTGGCGGTGGCGGCGAGAGGTGGATGGTGGTGGCGAGTGAGTGGCAGGTGGGTGGTGGTGGCAGGTGGGTGGTGAGTGGTGGTAGCAGGTAGTGGTGGCGGAAGACGGTGGTGGAAAATGGTGGCGGGTGGTGGCTAGTGTTGGGTGATTAAAAAAAAAAAACTCAAAACTCAAACACATTTTTTGAGTTTACATTTTTTGGCCAAATTTATAAACTGAGACCACTAATTTATAAATAAAAAATTTACCAAACAAGTTTTTATTTGAGTTTTTAAAATTTTTGTAAATATAAACAGAAAACAGAAAACGTAAATGTTACCAAACGGCACCATAAATATTTTAAACAACTTACTTTTTGTGCATTGTGAAAAGTGTGATTTTTAACAACTAACTTTTTGTTCGTCATGAAATATTCAATATTTTTAACGGCTGGTGTACGTGTGTCGTATATATTTGATGTATTGACAGTATGCCATATGTACATTATAGAAAGTTTTATTATTTACGGCTAACATTGCAAGCCGTAAAAAAAATTTCGTTATTAGCATTCACGACCTACGCAATAGACATGTCGTGGTTGAGAAACTATTTACGACATGCAAAAAAAGCAAGTCGTAAAAGTGAGAAACTACAGCTTGCATTTACTGTATGTCGTTGATGTGAAGCCGTAAAAACCCAGTTTTCTTGTAGTGATACCAACATGAATTAACATTAGCATTACCTTACCATCAAGCCTAACCAGAAAAAAAAAAAAAAATCATAAAAATGTATAATCCATACCCACATGAATAATCCTCCTACTGTGGATGACCTACAAACTCCGGAACAGAATTTTAAACCTTAACCTCCCCAAATCATTAACACTTAGCTTGGATTGAATGATTTCAAACACTAAGCATAACATATAAAAATTAAAACCTGCCTAGTAGATGAAATATAGGCTCCATAATTTTCCATATAGATTATCATAAATCTAAGGGAAACAACGCATAGATAATCAGAAAGTGTAATGATGTATATAATATACACAAAAACTAGGGCAAAAAAAAAAAAAGGAGTTTACAAAGAGAGCATTTTATCATAAAAGTTTTATCATCATTTTTATTTTTCAGTGTTTGGCTAAAAATTAAAAGATAAAATAAAAATAACAAGTTTTCCATTGACACATTTTATCGAACATTTGACATGCAAGGAAAATGGTACGATAAGAATCACAATATCAACAAGGTATTCCAACAACAAAAAAATTCCATAAAAAATGAATGGTTCATTGGTTACAAAGAGTGTAGTGCACGTGGTTAAGGTCAACTAGCATATCAAAAGTTCATGGGGTTGGGGAAGGAATTGAAGAACTTACAGTGAATGAGAAAACATAAACCAAAGAGAGAGAAGCAGCAACGGTGAGAGGAGAAGCCTTATTTGGAAAGGCCAGCAATGGCGACTAACAAGAAGCGATGGCGCCAATCAGCAAGGAAATGAGGAGGAGCAAGAGGGGAGATGAAGAGGCATGTTGATTAGTGGCCATCGGCGGCAAAGGCGAGATGGAGAGCTGCAAGAAGCCCTAGAAAGAAATTGCCCAGCTCTTTCTCTCTCTACCAAAGCAATTTCATGACCTTATATACAATATGGGAATAATTATTTAATATAAAAATTAAATTGAAGAATTATATATAATCACACCTGAAACTGTGATGAAAATATATATAATCACACTTATTTAAAATGTGTGATTAAAAAAAAATATTATCTCACTCATTAAATTAAGTGTGATTAAAAAATCATTTTAATTTTTTTAATCACATTTATAATAAAAGTGAGATATTTTTAATTCTTCTTATGTGATCTTTAATCACATGTTAATTAGAAGGTGTGATTAAAAAATATAAATACAATCACACTTAATTGAAAAATGACATAAAAAATAAATATTATCACACTTAATCAAATCAAGTGTGATTAAAATATCAATCTAATTTTTTTTATCACACTTCTAATAAAAGTGAGATATTTTCATTTGTTAAAGTGTGATCTAATTACACTCATTTAAAAAAGTGTGATTAAAAAGTAGTAGTGTATATATAATCACACTTTAATTAGAAGGTGTGATTAAAAAATATATAAATAATCACACTTTAATTAGAATGTGTAATTAAAATATATATAAATAATCACACTTATTTAAAAAGTGTGATTAAAAAGTAATAGTGTATATATAATCACATTTAATTAGAATGTGTGATTAAAGATATATATAAATAATCACACTTTAATTAGAATGTGTGATTAAAAAATATATATATAATCACACTTATTTAAAAAGTGTGATTAAAAAGTAATAGTGTATATATAATCACACTTTAATTAGAATGTGTGATTAAAAAATATATAAATAATCACACTTTAATTAGAATGTGTGATTAAAATATATATAAATAATCACACTTATTTAAAAAGTAATAGTGTATATATAATCACACTTTAATTAGAATGTGTGATTAAAAATACATATAAATAATCACACTTTAACTAGAATGTGTGATTAAAAAATATATATACACTCATTTAAAAAGTGTGATTAAAAAGTAGTAGTGTGTATATAATCACACTTTAATTAAAATGTGTGATTAAAAAATATATAAATAATCACACTTTAATTAGAATGTGTGATTAATATATATATATATATAATCACACTTATTTAAAAAGTGTGATTAAAAAGTAATAGTATATACGTAATCACACTTTAATTAGAAGGTGTGATTAAAAAAATGTATATATAATCACACTTAATTGAAAAGTGACATAAAAAATAAATATTATCACACTCAATCAAATTAAGTGTGATTAAAATATCAATCTAATTTTTTTTTTATCACACTTTCAATAAAAGTGAGATATTTTTTTTTGTCAAAGTGTGATCTTTAACTATTTTTGTAGTAGAGACTCCATCTTACAGAATCATTCTTGAGAGTTGGTTGGTTGATCTACCCCTAGGCAGTAAGGCCTTGGGGAGCAAGTGGATCTTTAGAAGAAATATAAAAGCAGCTGGATCAATTGATAAGTATAAAGCTAGGCTAGTATCAAAGGATACAAGCAGCGAGAAGGCCTAGATTACTTTGATATGTATTCACCTGTGACAAGGATTACATCCATTCACATGGTGATTGCGATAGCAACTTTGCGTGGTCTGGAGATACATCATATGGATGTCAAGACAACTTTCTTAAATAGAGAATTGAATGAAGAAATCTATATGGCGCAACTCGAGGGGTTTTCAGCTCCAGGACAAAATAAGAAAGTCTGTAAGCATGTCAAATCATTGTATGGTTTGAAGTAAGCTCCTAAGTAATGGCATGAGAAGTTTGACAACGCTATGAATTTAGAATCAATGAGTGTGACAAGTGCATATATGTTAAAGACACTGACAGAGGTTATGTCATTTTGTGTATATACGTTGATGGCATACTCATTGTTGATAGTAGTGATGAAATGATTAGAACTACAAAGAGATTGTTAAACTCCAAGTTTGATATGAAAGATATGGGCCTTGCAAATGTCATTCTGGGTATTAAGATGACCAGAACATCTAGTTCTATTGTACTTTCTCAATCTCATTATGTTGAAAAAATACTTCAGAAATTTGGTAGATCAGATACAAGTGTCTCTAGGACATCGGTAGACGTGAGTCTACATTTGACCAAAAATAATAGTGAGTGTGTCTCTCAGCTAGAATATTCTCGTGTCATTGGAAGTTTGATGTATCTGATGAGTTGTACAAGGCCTGATATAGCTTACTTTGTTAGCAAGCTTAGTAGATACACGAGTAAATCTGAATGCTACTCATTAGAGGGGCATTATGCGGGTGTTAGGTTATCTACGTTACACTCGAGATTATGGGCTACATTATACCAGATACCCAGTGGTACTAGAAGGGTATAGTGACGCTAATTAGATATTTGATATAAAAGACTCCAAATCCACTAGTGGTTATATGTTTACCCTCGAAGGGGCAGCTGTGTCGTGGAAATCTTCCAAGTAAACATGTATATCGAGATCTGTGATGGAATTTGAGTTTATTTCTTTGCATAAAGCAACTGAAGAAGCTGAATGGCATTGCCAGTTCATTGAGGATATTCCACGTTGGCCGAAACCTGTGCCTACTATCTGTATTCATTGTGATAGCCAATTGACGATTGGACAGACACAGAGTCATATGTATAATGGAAAGTCTAAACATATCCATCATAGACATAATTCCATACGACAACTACTCTCTAATGGAGTTGTCTCTCTAGACTATGTAAAGTCTAAAGACAACATTATGGATCTGCTAACGAAAGGGTTAACTTAAGAATTAGTAGAAACGTCGTCAATAGGAATGGGGTTAAGGCCTTTAGTAATGTTACCGGAACGGAAAACCCAACCAAGTTGATTGGAGATCCCAAGATCTAGGTTCAAATGGACAACCTAATTTCGTGTAACGTGTGAGTCACTGAAGATGTGAATCCTCTTGTCCATTCCTTTGTACAGTGATACCCTGTGGGGTTGGAAGGTTAAGCCAATGCTTTTAATGACCTAAGTGATATGAATAGTCAATCATGGTATAATGAGATACCTCATATATGTCACCTACATGAGTATGAAGTGGGCTGGTTCTTTAAGAATTGGTAAGGCCAAATTTTTAAAGTCACTCGCTGAACTAGGCTAGTGTTCGATGGCCATACCGGACACAAAAGTGAGAACAAGAACAATGGTTAGACTAACTCCTGTGTAAGGTCTACTGTCTCGATTTACACAAATGGCATAATAGTTCAAGACATCACGTTCACTGGTCAACTAGTAAATCCGATAGTTTTTCACTATGAAAGGTTCAAGGCCAATAACTACCTTTTCTAATGCAGGGTTAGTTTGTGTGCCCTCTCTCTGAGTCTTTGTTGTAAACGTTGTCCGTTTTCTTTATTTGGTCAATTTTTATTATTGTGGGGATTGTTGGAAAAATTGTTTTATAGTGACTTTAACGTGAAATTAAAGTAGGTCCCAACCATTGGTTGAGGTGGGATTAAATGGGTTTAGATTATTTATAATAAGGTCTTCACACCACAAAAAGAATTACCAAAAACCATTGAGAATTGAATGAGAAATTGTCTCATAAAGATGGCCTCATAAATGAGGTATTGGGAATTGTGTATAACTACCAATCCCACATTGATTGTAGAGAAAAACTTTGATGGGTATTTAAACCTCAAGATTTTGATAAGGGCATATGCCCTTTGGGGTATCCAAATTTTCCGAAGGAAGGGAGTTATGGATGCTTCAAGGATGTGCTTGGGCCAAGACTATGGTCCAAATTGGTTATGTAAAAATTGCCACACACGCGTACGTGCCCCGCCCTCCCGTCCAGACTAGGCCAGGTCTAGGTCTGGGTCTGGGTTCGTGGTTCATGGGTCATGGATCTTGGATCTTGGACTTGAGGCTTGAGGCTTGAGGCAATGAGTTAGGTTTGGGTTGGGTCGGATTGGTGGTCCACCAACCTAATCTTTTTTGGACCAAGTCTGCCGCAGATATGTATATGATTGTGTGTGTAACTCACACATTGAATCCCCATCAATTGGTCCATGTAGACACCCCATTTTTGACCATCCTCAAGACTTGGACGTTATCGTTTGAACACTCGATGATCACCCTTATTCGTGTTCGTTTTGAGTTCTTGGAGGTCTCAGCCGCGCGCCTCGCCTTGAGACCTCTCAACTTGACTATTTTGTGCTTGGTTGTGGACCAAGCATTTGTGTTTCTGTTTTGAGGGAAGAGGGTGGCTTGTTTGTCATTTCCTCAACCCACCGGCCATGGTCTGAGGTCATTGGCCATGATTTCTTTCTGCCGGCCAATTGTATTGGCCGACCGGCACTGTTTTTGGTCGGCCGGCCATGTGTGTTGGTCGACCGGCCCCTTTGTCTGGCCAAGACCTTTTCTTTGCCTTTTTCAGGCATTGTGCATGCCAGCTTGTAGATGCGTCCGCGTGGGCCTCACCGCTACAGTTCGGACTCGATTTGTATCGATTCTTAATCTGAACCAAAAGAGTCCAAATCCGGCAAATCGTTTTGGAAAATAAATTTTTTTGAAAGAAGTGCCAAACATGGACTGCTTTGCCAAATACAGAGTCGCCACCTAAATATTTTTTATGGGGGAAATTAGGAAACCTTGACTCTTTGCCTAAGGCCACGTGTCCGTTATCACCAAAGTTGCCTCGGCTTGGGAACTTGGGTACGATTGGGGAAGGTCAGCTATGAGCACCCCCTCTCGCCCGACCCAAAGATCGGCCTCTACTAACCATGGTATCTTGTTTTGAAAACGTTATGTGTTCTTATTCCGATTAATTAGCTAATCTTACTATGTGATGCGCACAACACAAAAGTATAGACTTGATTGCCTAATTTGGAACAAAGCATTGCATATCCGCCCTTTTGAAAGACAATTTGAAATTTGCTACTCGCAAGTAGGCTAAAACACGGATTTCAACGAGTTGTTCCAACTCAAACAATCCAACCTTCACCCACAGGCATTCAGGTAGTTTACATCATATAAGCATATAACCTTATGGTAAGCATGCTTTCATGTTAAACATTTACACTCATGCGAGATGCTAAAGCATAAAAAAAGCTTATCGAGTACTCTGAGCCAAAACAAAAGAACTTGTTAGCAATCAATGCATGATCCAAGTCCATGTTAAGTGGCTAATGCATCACACACAAAATGCAACTAGAATAGGCTTGGCTAATCCTAGGATGGCATGTGGATTGCAACAAATAGCACGTATTGAAGTTAGATTTGAAATACTATGCAGTTAGCATGATGCGCTGAGCCCGGTGCATGCAAGACTGATGAATGATGCGCGCATGCATAGCATAAGGATGCTAAATTAAACATGCCCTAGTACTAACAATCAAAGCAGGTAAGTAAAAAGGAGAAAGAAGTGGGGGTTAGAAGACATGCACACACACACCCACACTTATTACAAATTCGCCCTCGCTCGGAGGGACCAAAAGAATAATACACTTTAATTAACCTACAAGGTAATTAAATAATTTACAAACCACCTAATTAATTAACAAATCAATTAAGCTAAGGAAAGCGTTAAAAGGCCTCGGGAAGAGGGATGCACGCATGCTCGGATTGGCTTCGCCCGGAAATCCAATGCCATGCACAAGCTGCCTCTGTTTACCCTGTTCTACTCCTCTGAAAATGGTACAATTCCCAAAGAACACTCTTTGAACACTGTGGAACACCACCGGCCAAGGGGTAACACCACCAGCCAAAGGTAAGTGGCCATCGACCACAAATGAAGCCATTGGCTATAAATGGATGGCCGGTCGACATTGAATGAAGTCGGTCGGCCATCTATGCCTACAGAGTCCTGCTTTGATAGCAACAGAGGACAAGCAAGGTATGGCAATGCATTTCAAGCAAATGTGTGCACCAACATACCCCTAATCATGTTTATGACTCAAAGGATGATGTTCCTTGATTCTCGGACCACCAATCGCGCATTTCAATGCATGATGGCCCAAGAAACCAAGTTGTGCATTTTGATTTCAAATGTAATGCAAACCAAACAAATACATAAGACCCAACCTCTATCACTTGATCAAGAGGCAAGGCATGCATGTCAAATGCAACCTAAGCATGCTAGCTAGATGTACAATAAGAGCATGCAAGCAAACAATGTATGCTAGGTACACAACCTATGCAAATAAGCATGCAAGGCATGTACCGCTATGCTAATGACCAATCATGCAAGATGTAATCTAAACAAGCAAGCATGTAAGGCATGCAACATGTTAAGCAACTTAATTAAGGGAGATTGCATGCCAAATGCAACATGATTCAAGCATGTAACACGTGCGATAGTCCAAGTATGCAACAACACACAAGGTGGGCATGCAACAATATGCAAAGGAGGGACTTAAACTAATTTGGACAGCTCCTAAACAAGCCCAAAACAGTGGCCAACATGCTCAAAAATGAAGGCTAATGTGCATACAAACATGCATGCATACAAGGTCCAACACTAAGGCACCAAAGAGAAACTTTTAAGCACACTTAAAAGAGGATAAACATGGACAAATGGCATGCATAGAAAGCTCTGAAAATCATATTAGAAAAGGTGCCAAACCAAGTAAACCAGACAAGCTAAGCATGCAATGATGTCCAAGACTTAAGGCAAGCCAAGGGGCTTAAACCATGGCCATGCCAACCAAGCCTCACAAGGCTAAGAGGACTTAGAATAGTCCCAAGGCAGACCTAAACAAAGCTAAGGGCACACCTAGATAGCATCTAAGCGGCCTACACATGGAAGCATACAAAAGAGGCCAAACATGGAGCACAAGACTACAACCTTTTAAAGCATTAAAGGAGCATCAAATGCAAGCATACAAGCATACCATGGGGACTGAAATGATGCTATAAGTGGTGCCAAACCACTGAAACAAGCTAAGCAATGCATGCTCAACAGTCATACACCCAAGGCTAACAAGCCAAAATGCAAGGTGGCTATACAAAGCATGTCATGGTTGACCAAAACAACCAAAAACAGAGCTAAAACACACTAAAACATACACAAAAGCTTCACAAAGCTAAGCCAAAACAAGTAAGCATGATAGTCTAAATGCTAGGCACATGTTAAGGCAATTCATGGCATTACAAGACAAGTATGCAAGGCAAGCATGGTGTGTCTAAACCAACCTAAAATAGAGGTAAAACATGGAAAAATACTACCAAATACCTACTGAAACATGGCCAACATGAACTCAAGAATGGTGCTCACACATGAGGCTAAAATGACATTTTTTGAAGACAACAAGGAGAGGGGATGGCCCTCTCCTTCTTAGGACCTTAAGACACCATCCTCACCACTGAAATCTCTCAAGATTTCAGTGGTGAGGAGGCCCAAACAAGGTGGTCCCAGAGCTCACCAAAATAGCACAAAAATGGGGCCAAGCAAGGCCTAAGAGGGGTCAAACAACCCCAAACAACAAAGCAACCTTAAACAACTATTTTAAGCAAGTAAAAACAAGACCTTTATTAGTTATATACAAAGTCTAAAAATAGTTTCAAGATAGGCAAAAAAGCTATGCAAAAATGGGGTATAAAGGGCAAGAACACTCACCCTTGAAGAACACTTCCAAGATCACAAGACCAGACCTCTTCTTGGATCAAAACCAGCTCAAAAAGTTTGAAAACAAACCTCTAATGCCTCAGCAACCAGGGTATAGTGTAATACTAGGTGTTTGTATGCAAAACTATGAACAAACACACATTTATACACAATGAAAGGAAGATATAGAGATAGAATAGACACACACTCAAACCCTAATCTCAGACCTCTTTCTAGAATTTTTTGTAACCCTTGAGGAGGGATGAGAAGCCCTCCTCTTCTAGAAGATCACTCTTACACAGCTTACACAACAAGCTAAGCAAGAGTGAAATGTGTATGGAGGGGGTGCAAAGTGTATGCTAGCTAGCACAGCTGGCATAAAAATATCTACAAAAGCAGATGCACAGTGGTCGGCCGGCCACAAATAATGCTGGTCGGCCAAACATTTGGCCGATGGCAACAAAGCAATGGCCGGTGGCCTCAAGCCATGGGCCAGTGAGGTGTGGGGATGGCTAACAAGCCATTCCCTGCCCCTCAAAAGCAAAACACAAGTATTTGGTTCAAAACCAAACACAAAACAGTCGAGTCGAGAGGTCCTAAGGCAAGGCGCGTGGTCGAGACCTCCGGGAACTCAAGACGAACACAAACATGGATAATCACCGAGTGTTCAAGCGGTGACGTCCAAGCCTTGAGGACGGTCAAAAATGGGGTGTCTACACAGCTGTGCCAGCTGGTGAGCACAAATTCTGCCCTTCATACACGTGTATAGAGGGATTTCATTCTTACACTTAGCTTCCCTTGGAAGCTTAGAATTGGAATTCCTATAAGAGGAGGACCTCCCCTCCCTTTCCAGGGGTTGAACAACTTTGAAATATAACTTATATATCTATATCTCTCTATATCTCCCTCTCTCTATATAGTTGTGTGTGTAATAGTGTTCTAAAGGGGTTTTTGTTCTTAGTTTTGCACTAAGACACCTATTGTTACACTATACTTTGGTTGCTGAGGTTTTAAGGGGTTGATTTTAGAGTTTTTGAGTTGGTTTTTGATCAAAAGTAGGTGCTGGAGTTGGTGTTCTTGAAGTGTTCTCCAAGGGTGAGAACTTACCCTTTTATTCCCCATTATTGCTTAAGGTTTTAGACCTATTTGCATATTGTTTCAAGCATATTCTATAACCGATAAAAGTTCTTTATTTTCATGCTTGTTATAGTTGCTTAAGGTCATTTTGGTGTTGGGGGTTGTCTACCCCCTCTTAAGCCTTGTTTGACCCCCTTTTGTGCCTTCCTCTTTGGGCTTTGGAACCCTTCGTGTATTGACCTTCTCACCACTGAAATCCAAAGGATTTTCAGTGGTGGAGAAGTGGTTTTGAGGTCTTGTATAGGGGAGGGACACCCCTCTCCCCTTATGACTCATTTGCTTGCATTTAGGGCTCACAAAGGTAGCATGTTTGCATAGCTTTATTTGGCTCCATTTCAGAGGGTATTTAGTGTTAGTTTATCATGTTAGACCTCTGTTTCATGTTGGTTCGATGGCCTATTGTATGCACCATGCACTTGCTTTGTAATCCTCTCTATTGTCATAACGTATACCATGCATTTAGACCATCATACTTGCATGTTTTGGCTTGACTTCATGAAGCTTTTCGCCATGTTGTGACATGTTTAAGTTCTGTTTGGTGTTGATTCAGTCATGTTTGCTATGTTTTGTATAGCCACCATGTATCCCAGCTTGTTAGCTTTGAGTGTGTGAATCATGAGCATGCTTTATTTGGGTTATTTCAGTGATTTGGAATCACATATCATGCTATTTCATTCCATGCCCCTTGCTTGTATGCTTGCATTTACCATCCTTTCAGTGCTTTGAAGAGTTGTTCTTTTGCGCCTTAAAATAGGTCATTGTGCATGCCTCTTTGTTTAAGTCCTTGGGCTGCCATATCAGTGGGTTTTGGGGCTCATTTTGGCATATTATAGCTCTGTTTTTCTTTGAAGAATCCACGCCATGTGTGGTTGAGGTAGTTGTAGTGGAGTGCTCTCTTTGTGGCCTTGAATGCCCTTTGTTTTGCGCCCTTTTCTTAGCATGTTTTTGGCCTTGTTCCATGCATGTTTTAGCCTTATTTTGGTATGCCCTAGGACTGTTTTAAGTCATCTTGGCTCTTTGGGGCTTGGTTGATATGGCCATGGTTTGAACCCCTTTGTTAGTCTTGAGTTTTGGGCTTTGTTGCATGCCTTGGTTGATTTGGCATCATCCTTTACACATTTTTAGAGCTTGTCATGCTTGTGATTTGTTTATATTTGTCTCTTCTTATTGTGCTTAAGAGTCGACTCTTTTCATGCCTAAGTGTTAGACCTTCACATGTGTATGTCTGGGTGTGTTTTGTCCATTATTTCTTGGCACTTTGGCCACTGTTTTGGACACAGCTAAGGCCTATCCATCCTTAGTGTAAGTCCATGGATCATGCATTTATGTATTGTTGTAGGCTTACCGCATTGCATGCTATCGCATCCTTGTGGTTGGTATCATTGTTGCATGCCTATGACTTTGTGTAGTCCCATATCTAGGTTGCATTGTAGTATTGCATACTTGTTGCATTGCCATGATGTTTGCATGTTAGGTTGCATCACATTGTATTGGACATACTCATGTTACATTGCCTTACATTCCCATGTTGCATTGCATTAGTTACATGCTTTGCATTGTATACGGCATACATACATTGCATTATGCTTGGTTTGGGGTGTCAAACTAAACATGAGGAATGAGGGATGTTCGTACTTGAAGTGACGAAACATACCTCAATCCCCGGTCGCCGACACTCTTGATTCACTAGGATAAAGTGTGTATCATTCATTTGTTTTGTTGCATTCATTCATAATGATTTGCACACTTGACATCTTTGGCCATCATGCATCGAAATGCGTGATTGGTGACCCAAGGGTCGAGAGCCATACTCCCTTGAGTTCTTAGTATGATAGGGAGGGTGGTCGTGCATATATTGTCTTGTAAATGCCTTGCCATGCACTGTCTGTCCTCTGCTGCCGCAAAACCAGTGTTCTGCAGGAATAAATGGTCGATCGGCCACTTTCAGTGCCGACCGACTACCAAAATCAAGCTAGTGATCCCATTTTTGGTCGATGACCATATTTCCATGGCCGGTGGTGTTTTCTATTGGCCGGTGGCATCCCAAAGTTCTCAGGGAGCGGTTCAGAAGCAACCTTAGGATTTTCACAATTCTCAGAGGTGCAGAACAGTGCAAACAGAGGCAACATGTGGCATGGCAACGGGTTTCCGAGCAAGGCAAATCGAGCATGCATCATCCAATCATTTCGAGGCGGAGCTACGGCGGCCTTTTGAATTTCATACTTAGTTTATTTTGTAATTAATTTGTTAATTAATTAAGGGTCTGTAATAATTAATTAGCTAGAGTAGTTAATTATATATTTGGTTTGTATTATTCTTTCAGACCCTCTGTCGAGAGGGCACAATTATAATAGGTGTGCGTGCGTGTGTGCATGTCTTCCAACCCCACGTCTTTCCCCCTTTTATTTACTAGCTTATGATGGTTAGTTTAGGGCATGTTTCAATTAGCATCTTTATGTTCGCATGCTTGCATTCATTCATCAGTATTGTATGCACCGGGCTCGGCGCATCATACTAACTGTATCGTATTTCAATTTCAAATTGAATACATTTTACCTGTAACATCTCACATGCCATCTTAGAATAGCCGATCCTATCTTAGTTACATTCTTGCATGCGTTGCATTAGTCATCTCAGCATAGTTAGGATTCATGCATGTTTTCTAATTAGTTTCTTTCTTTGGCTCGGAGTACTCGGTAAGTATTTATGCTTTAGCATCCTTGCATGTGTGTGAGTGACTGCCATGATAGCATGCTTACCACGAGGCCATGTGCTTATGTGATATATCTGCCTGAATGCTTGTAGGTGAAGGTTGGGTTGCTTGAATTGGAATAATTCGTCGAAACCCGTGTTTCAGCCTACTTGCGAGTAGCAAACTTCAATCCATTTTCAAAACAAACGGATATGCGATGCTTTGTTCCAACTTGGGCAATCTAGTTTATACTTGTATGCTGTGTGCATCACATAGCAATTCTAGGTTAATAACCGGAATAAGAGCGCATGTGTTTTCAAAAACAAGATATCATGCTTAGTAGTGGCTGATCTTTGATCGAGCGAGCGGGGGTGCTCAAGAAATGACCTTCCCCAATCGTACCCAAGTTTCCGAGCCGAGGCAACTTTGGTGATGATGGACACGTGGCCTTAGGCGCGAGTCAGGGTTTCCTAAATTTCCCTAAAATAAAACATTTAGGTGGCGACTCTGTATCTGGCAAAGCAGTCCATGTTTAGCACTTCTTTCTAAAATCAGTTTTTCAAAACGATTTGCCGGATTTGGACTCTTTGGTGATTTATCGATCTTGCATTGCACTTTGCGAGATTAGATTCAGAATTGTGACATCGAGTCCGAACTGTAGTGAGCCCAATGAACAAAACGAGATTTTTCCCGGGATGTTCGGGGATGTCTACAGTTTTTGGCGACTCCGTTGGGGACTTAGAGAACTTGACTTGAACTCATGATATCTTGTTTTGATTACACTTATGTGTTTCTTTGCATTGCATTTGCATTGGTGCACCTGGGACACCGTGTTTGCCATCTGCTATTCCTGAACGGTTTGCCGGAGGTTGCGTGCCATATGGCTGACCGGTTACGGGCTCTGCCACGATGGGAACACAAACCCCAATTTTTACCGGGGCACCCCTTTTGACCATTCGGCCTAGTGCATAATTGGAATCCGTAGTGACCATTCCAAACTAGGACAGGCTGCTCACCCAATTGTAGGTTGTTTGAAACCGCTGCATGCGTAGTAAAACCCTAGCTCTTGACAAAATAGGACAGGGAAACCCTATCCCTCCATAGGGGTGTTTTGGCTGTCACTTGTTTGCTATGTGCTTTTAGAGTGTGTTTCTACAGGAATGCATGTATCAGTTTACAAGTTTAGGTATCAGGCTTGCGGGCACCAGTGTTTTGAGAATCAGTTATCTGCGGGTATTAGATTCAGATTTGGGGACAGTAATTTGGGAACAATGATTAGTGTCTGAGAACAGTGTATTCAGCCTATCAATTGCGTGTTGTTATACCCAACTATGTATTGTGTTTATTTAAGCCGTTATGCTTGTTTATTTCCTTATTATGCTTTATTTATCTTTTTGCTAGGGGTAGTTTAGCAGAATTGCTTCCAACCAAGCATATATTCCCCAAGCATTCTAGACTAGACGTCGCAGACTTCATCGATCTGAGGATCTGGTAGACGGACAACCAGTGTTCCATTCCTTACCCCCGGTTACTAGACGGAGGGCAGTTAGGCGGAGGATATCAGTTCAGCAGTCAGTTCAGAGGGCTTTGCCTACCCCACCCGAGTATAGTAGGGATCAGAGTTCTGTTTTTCCCTCAGAGAGGGAACCTATACCAGTAGTTTAGCTAGATCAGGGCAGTATAGCAGGAATCGAAGAAACGATGCGTCAGCTCCAGGAGAGCATGAGAACCGTATAGGAGGACGCTGCTCGTCAAGCAGAATTTGCCAAACAGCAGGCCGTCGTCATGGCCCAAAAGGCATAGCTAATTACCCGGCTAAAGCAGCAAGCCGGAGCATCTGCTTCACACCAAGCTCCTCCCCCATCAAGAGTTCCACTACCTGAGGAGATGGCAAATGTCCAGAATGTCCAGGAGGATACAGACATCCCAACAGGGCTGGCTCCGCCCCCGATTCTACCTCAACTATCCAAGGCACCCACTCCTATCAGTCAACCGGATTCTCCCTTCGAATTCGAGGTAGACCCCACGACATTAAAAGTGAGCAAGCTTGAAAAGCTGTTCAAGAAACCTCAGGGTGTGAAGTCCATCCCGAACATCGAGGATGGGTATACCGACGCAGCCATGACGCTGCCGGGCAGATTTAAGATGCCACATATTGACCGCTTTGACGGGTCCGGGGATCCCATGGTGCACTTACGGCTGTTTTTAGACATATTAAGGCCGATGGGCCTCACCAGATTACAGAAGCTTTCTTTATTCGGCCAGACCCTCTCGGGTGTGGCGGCCGTCTGGTACGCAAAATTGGAAGACGATGTTAAGAGGAATTGGGACGAGATGGCCGAGGCTTTTGTCGCTCAGTACTCCTATAATACACAGATCGAGATCACAACCCGTGATCTCGAGATGACTAGGCAGGAGCCTAAGGAGAGTTTTTCTGAATTCGTAACCCGATGGAGCGCCAAGGCCTCAATGATGACCACTAGGCCCATTAACAAAGATCAGATTCGGATGATTACGCGCAATCCCCAGCCCAAGCTTATGCAGAAAATGATTGTTCTCCCCTTCCCCACCTTTTAAGATTTACATGAGATGGGGGTACAAATTGAGGATGTGATGAAACAGGGTTTGATTGACCAAGATAGAGAGCAACCAAGGAGAACCTTCAACCGCAACACCAATACAGGCACAAGCAATGCCGCAACTGCCAGAGCTTCAGAAGTAAGCATGGTCACCACCAATCCCCCAAGAACCCTTGCAGCTACGCCATTCACCGGTGCGTCCGATAGTAGTTCGTAAACAACCAGATACCCATCCAAAAACCAATGAACCTTCACTCCACTATACATGTCCTTGTCCAAGGCTTTAGGAGTTTTGATCAGGAAAGGGCATTTGAATCCCCTAGAGCCACGGCCGTTACCAGAAAAACTCCCCCTCCCATAATCCAGCCAAATACTGCGCTTTTCACCAACAGCACGGTCATGACACCAACCAATGCTTCCGATTACGTCATGAGATTCAAGATCTCATTGATAATAGGGTAATTGTGCCTCCAGAGAAACCCAATGTCACAACCAACCCTCTCCCACCGCATAACCAAGCTCCACCTCCCAAACGCATCAACTTTATCCAGACCGGGGTCATGTCATACGACCCCAGCATATATATCACCCCATCTCACCTACCCAAGTCGGGGGTGTTCCTTCCCGACAGCACTGACTTGTGCATGTTGGACATCTCCCGAGCCCAACCAGAACCAATGGTGGTGACCATCGAAGATGGAACAGGGACGATTTTAGAGGAAAGTGGTGTTGTTGATTCAAGGTTTGAGGAAATTAGGAACTGTGCTGAGGAGGTGTACAATCCGAGTGGCTACATTGCGTCAGCGGGATAGATTAGGCTAAATGTGGAGTTGCCGGTAGAGGCAGAAATTTGTGTACTATGGGGGGATGGGCTTGATCAGAGGATAGATGACTTAGTAGTTCTGGAAGGGGACATTGCTGACCTTCAAATTTTTACTGAACAAGATCTGGGAGACATGACAGTCAACTGGTTTGATTTTGAGGAGCCAGCAGAGGTCACAGGATGGCTTGATGACCAACCAAATATTGTTGAAGAATCTCAGCTAGAAAAGGGCCCGTCAGGGGCAAGGACATCAATTGTGGCCGAAAGGGCCGGGGATTAGAATGCATCGCCGGAGAGCGCCGCTGCCAAGAATTTTGCTCGGGATCTGGGCATTTTGAATACAAGAGATGTTGAACAACAAACTGTACTGACGCAGTTGGAACAAGAAGGAATTGAAGACTCTGAGAGAGCCAGAAAAGCCAAGGCCCCCGTGGGGACTGAACCTGCTGTGTGCACAAAGGTAGAGCGTGCTGTGAGCACAAGGACGGAAGGTACTGCGAGTACAAGGATAGTTGTAACGGAGCCGGACAGGTGCCTGTCGGCTGCCGATGGAATGTGGCGAGAGGACAATGATCTATGTCTTGCCCACACAGATGGGGATTGGGGGAGCAATCAACCGGATGATGCCTGGTATATTAGCAAAGTTGATCATATGACTAGGAGCGGGCGGTACTTTAAGCCCCCGCACCTAGATCAACCAGAGGTGTCCGAGAAGGACAAGGAGGCGGAAAAGCAGAAAGAGAAGCTACTTAAAGAAGAGCCCGTGCTGAAACAGTTAAAAAGGATACAAGCAGACATCTCCATCTGGGGACTGCTTATGGCTTCATTTGTTCATAGACAAGTGTTCTATCGGCAATGGACAAGGCCAAACTCTCAATAGACACCACACTTGAATAGCTGGTGGGATTGGTCTTTCCGGGAGGAGGTTCCCCGACGTTGACCTTTTCTGACAAAGAACTGTCGCCTGAGGGCGCGAATCATAACAAACCTCTCCACATCTCTGTGGAATGTAGAAGCAAATGGATACCGGTGGTTCTTGTCGATAAAGGATCCGCTATTAACGTGTGCCCGTCGAGGACGGCATATGCAATTGGGTTGAAGCCTGCGGACTTTGTGCCGACAGCCCAGGTGATAAGGGCATATGATAACACAAGCAGAGAAGTGATGGGGACTATGAAAATTCAAACCCAGGTTGGTCTGGGAGAACACGAGATTGATTTTCATGTCCTGTACGTTCCCGCAACCTTCAATCTACTTTTGGGACGGCCGTGGCTACACTAGGTGAAGGCAGTCTCTTCCACCTTGCATCAGATGTTGAAATACCCCCACGGGAAGGGGATGGCTATTGGTTTTGGAAATTCGTCCATCCATCCGCCGCCAGAAGTGTCTACATCGATTTTGGAAATCGAGCATGGCACGGAGGATGTATTCTTATCAGGGTTTACTCTGGCAGAGGCCCGGGTCGTACAGAACATCTTAACTATTGATGAGGGGTTATATGTCAGCGCACAATCAGTGTACCTCATGAACAAGCTCCAACACATCCCCGGGATGGGATTGGAGAAGAGTGGCCGGAAGGTCATCACAGTATCGGCCGAAGTGCCGCACAACCCACATACCTGTGGCTTGGGTTATCTGCCCACCAAAGAGGATTGGATGAGGAAAGGTAAGGAGATGGCTGGGAGAGCCAGAGCAAAGAAGGCGGGGAAGCCTTTTGAGTTGATGCACCGACCCATCCAGGGTACCCTAAACAGACGCTTCGTCCAAGAGGGGGAGGACTTTCCATTTTGTGGCTTCCCAGAGCCATGGCTGAATGCCGAGAGGAGGCGCCTGCTGGGGTTTGAGATCTTCTTTGACCTACAGTTATCCGGTGATGATGTTGCCGAGGAGCAGACAGACCCATCAGCTGAGGTTGAGCAGAATGAGAAAGTGGATTCTGAGAGCACCAAAATTGAAATGGGGGTAGCGCTGGTTTGTCTACCTTCAGATCCTCCGATTGTACAGAAGTGCTTGGGGGATAACTTCTCGGTGTCCATGATTGGGAATGAAACGGCTGCAAGCCTAACGTCAAGCATTTTGGATGCACCCATCACACCCTCTCTCACCTGGCAGTACGAGGAGGGATTTTTGTCAAGCAGCACCGGGTCATGTAGTGAGCCAGAATCTAATTCCACCGAGTTTGTAGAGTCGGAATCAGGTTCCAACTCATCTGAGTCTGAGTCCGGTATTCTTGGGGGTGATAACCCGAATGCCACAGTCCTGTCCAGGTCGTCCTTTTCTTTCTCTTTTGAGTCTGTTGTAACAGAGGAATCTGACGGTTTGGAAGTACTTAATCAGAATGAAATAGCTGTGCCTTTGATTTATTGTATTAATCAAGACTGTCAAAATTTCGCTGAAAACGATGAGGAAGAAATTCCTCTAATTTTGAAATATTTTCTAGAGCAGGGGCAGGAGAGATTTGTTAAGCCTTTGGTTGATGAAATCACTACAGTTAATGTTGGTAGTGAGAAAGACCCGCAGCTGGTCCAAATTGGGTCCACATTGTCTTCGGAGGAACGCGAGCGCTTAGTCGCTTTATTAAAAGATTTCAAAGATATTTTCGCGTGGTCCTACGAAGACATGCCTGGAATCGATCTTGAGATTGTACAGCACCGGATCCCTCTTGACCCAGAGGCCCGACCCGTTAAACAAAAACTCAGAAGGATCCGCCCGGACTGGGCTCTCAAGATTAAAGAAGAGGTAACCATGCAAATTGACGCAGGGTTCTTGCTGGTATCTGAGTACCCAACTTGGTTGGCCAACATCATTTCGGTGCCGAAGAAGGATGGCAAGATCCGGGTATGTGTGGATTTCAAGGATTTCAATAGAGCCTGTCCGAAGGATGACTTTCCTTTGCCGTACATCGACGAGTCAGTAGACTTCACAGTGGGGCATGCTTTGCTTTCGTTCATAGATGGATTCTCAGGCTACAATCAGATAGTGATGGCACCTGAAGACCGGGAGAAGACTGCTTTCACCACTCCCTGGGGGACTTACTGCTATAGGGTGATGCCATTTGGGTTGAAGAACGCTGGAGCTACATATCAACGAGCCGCGACCACAATATTACATGACATGATCCATAAAGAGGTCAAGGTGTACGTGGATGACATGATTGTCAAGTCCGAAGAAAGAGAAGGCCACTACACCGCCTTGCAAAAATCCTCAGAAATGTAGGTTTGCTGTTACAGCAGGGAAAATGCTGGGGTTCTTGATTACACAGAGAGGTATCGAAGTTGACCCTTCCAAAATCAAGGCCATCTTAGAAATGCCACCACCAAGGACTGAAAAGGAGGTGAGAGGCTTTCTGGGTAAAGTGCAATTCATAAGACAGTTTATCTCAAAATTAACCTTGAATTGTGAACCACTTTTTGGTGTCCTAAAGAAAGGAAAGAAGTTCCAATGGGATGACCGATGCCAAGCTGCTTTTGAACAGATCAAGGAATACTTACAGAACCCACCCGTGTTGTCACCGCCTGAGCTAGGAAAACCATTGATTTTGTACCTTTCAGTGACTGAAACTACGATGGGCTGCATGCTTGCGCAGGAGTCTGAGGACAAGGTAGAGAGAGCTACCTACTATCTAAGCAAGAAGATGTTGGAATACGAGAGCCGCTACACACCACTCGAGAAGGCTTGTTTGGCATTGGTATAGGCTACCAGGAAGCTGCGGCACTAACTGTTAGCTCACTCTGTAATGTTGGTTTCAAGATTAGATGCCATCAAATATCTCTTTGAGAAACCAGCACTTACAGGTAGGCTAGCTCGTTGGTTACTTCTGCTTTTCTGAATTCGATCTGAAATATGTAACTAGCAAGTCAGTAAAGGGGAGAGCAGTAGCGGAGTTCCTAATCGATCACCTAATTGAGGGAGATGAAGCAGTCGAGTACTTATTCCCAGATGAGGCTATTTTGCATATCGACAATGAGTTTTGGACGATGTATTTTGACGGACCGTCAAACCAGCACGGGTATGGGATAGGGGTGTTGCTGATAGCACCCGACAAGTCCCGTATCCCCCTAGCATTTAAACTCTGGTTCAAGGTCTCGAACAACGAAGCAGAGTATGAAGCATGCATTGCTGGTTTAGAAGCCGCCCTAGAACTAGGGGCAAAATGGTTGGACATCATCAGGGACTCGAACCTGGTTGTATCTCAAGCTAAAGGAGACTGGAAGGTCAAAGAAGAAAAGATGAAAATCTATCGTCAGACCTTGGACTTGTTGATTCCTCGGTTTGAGAAGCTGAACTTCGCTCATCTGTTAAGAGAGAACAACAGGTTCGCAGAAGCACTAGCAACTCTATCTTCTATGATAGACAAACCTTTTGGAGTCTGGATGCGTCTGATCATCATCGATCAGAAGTTTGCGCCGGCCTACGAGTCGATTGCTGCCATAGAAGAGGTTCAAGATGAGAACCCCTAGTATTACGATGTCTGGAACTTCCTGGAGAAAGAAGCGTATCCACCAGGGGCAAATGCCAAGGATAAAAGGGCAATCAAAAGAATGGCTGCTTAGTTCATCATCTGCAGAGGTAAACTGTATAAGAGAGGTTATCTGGGAATGTGTAAGCTGTGTGTTGAGGCTGAAGAGTCGAAGCGCCTAATGGAGGCCATCCATGGAGGAGAGTGCGGAGCGCACATGAACGGGGTGATGCTAGCTTGGAAGATTCTTAGGCAAGGTTACTATTGGTCCACCATGGAGGAGGAATGTATTGGCTTTGTTCGGCGATGCCACAAATGTCAGATCCATGCAAACCACATGAACATCCCGCCGTCGAAGCTATACAATATGACTTCGCCATGGCCATTTTCAGTTTAGGGAATCGATGTGATCGGGGCTGTCACTCCGAAGGGGTCTAATGGGCATAAGTTCATTCTAGACGCGATAGAGTATTTCACAAAGTGGGTTGAGGCCCAATCTTATGCAGTGTTGAAAGCTTCACACGTTGTGAAGTTCATCAGAAACAACATCATCTGCAGCTACGGGGTCCCGAACGAGATCATTTCAAATAATGGTTCCCACTTCAAGAAGGAAGTGATTGACTTGTTAGAAAAATACAACGTGACTTTTCATAAGTCGTCCACATATTGGCCGCAGACCAACGGAGTAGTTGAGGCCGCCAACAAGAACATCAAACACATTTTGCAGAAGATGGTGGAAACCTATCGGGACTGGACAAATAAGTTGCCATTTGCTCTGTGTTGCTACCGGACGTCAATTAGAACTTCTACTAGGGCGACTCCGTATTCTTTAGTTTATGGGATGGAGGCCGTTCTACCTATTGAAATTGAGGTTCCACTTTGGGAGTCTTTGGTGAGTGTCGAGATAGTCAAGCAGATTAGCGAGAGCGATTTGAAGAACTCATGCTCTTCGATGAAAGAAGACTGAAAGCACTGTACCATGTTCAAGGTTATCAGCGTAGAATTGCCAGGGCTTTCAACAAGAAGGTTAAGTTTCGAAATTTGAAAGAAGGAAATTTGGTGCTCAAAGACAACCGAGCTCCCATCCATAACCCTAGGGGCAAGTTCAGACCCAATTGGACCGGTCCCTACATCGTCAAGTCTATCTGGTCAGGTGGAGCTGTCGTTCTGATGGACCTGGATGGCCTAGAGTTCTCATAGCCGATCAACATGGACTAGTTGAAGAAATATTACCCCTGAGAGGCTCGCTAGGCCGAAAACCCGAAAGGGCGACCTAGGCAAAAGTTAGAGCATAGAAAATTTGAAATTCTAAAAACTGAACTCGCAAGGTTGAAAACCCGCAAAGGGCGACATTGGCAAAAGTTAGAGCGTAAAAGGTGAGGGTTAATACATGAGAGAACCTGAGCCGAACTATGTAAGGCTTGATTCCTATCTTTGGAATACGTAGGCAACTTCATCCTGAAGTCCAGCCACAAACTTTTCCTCGATCAACTTTGTCCATTTGATCATCTCGGTCATCTTTGTCTATTCAGCATTCAAGAGCTTCGGTTGTGATCTCCGGTATAGTGCTATTCAGACTAGGGGCAACTTTCCATTCTTTGGGATTCGGTTGTGCATCTCAAAGGATGATCTCAGCATGTCCAGCCTCGATCCATATCGAAAATGGTTTTGAAAAGTTTTAATAAAAGTTGATTTTGCTCAAATGAATCTTTTTACGACTTAGACCATTGTCGGACCAAATGGAAAATTTTCAGTACCTACAATCTTCAATTTTATTGATTTCAATATAGAGTTCTCCTGCTCTTGAATACAAATTGAAGTTGCTTTTGGTTACATTCATGAAAAAAATAAATAAATAAATAAAAAAACCTTGAAAGTACTGATTAAAGCAATAAATTCCAGCCATAGATAAGTCAGGTGTTCCTGCGCCCTCTTCCAGAGCTGGTCGAAGCTTCTGATGCCAAGCTGGGCCCAATCTGCGCCTCTTCGTTGAGCCAATCTATTCACTCATCAGACAAAGTGCAACTGAAAGTGGGAGCGGGGGCCAGGAGCTCTCTAGTCCTCCATGCTGTGGCATACCGAGCAAGGTACGCGCCTCGGACCGGAAATGCAGCTGGATATTCTATCCCCTTTGCCGGGCAAATCTGATCATGGCCAAACTGGCGCTGAAACCGGAAAGGAAAGTAGAACACGCAGTGTGTCAGGCCATTCAACTGAATCCCAGACTGCCAGGACATGCTATAGCTCATTGCCGATAGATTGAGCCAAGGGCACCGCCAAGCAATACGGTCTGCGGACAAACTGCACATCCAGTCAAACCACCATCCCTCATCAAGGGCATCGACTAAAGGACGTTGGAAGAAGTAGCCGCGAGCTGAGTATGCTAGGCAAGAGTCCACAACCTGCAATTTGTCCATCAACCACACCTGGGGAGAGATGAAAAATAAGAGATTAAAGAATAGAGAGGTGTATGTTGAAAGCAAAGTGAGAAAGGGTTTTGAGAGAAAAACCGAGCCTGAGGGTCGAGTGATGTGAGCAATATATATGTGAGATAGGGTGGAAAACATTACCTGCAGCAGTAGTGGACTCCCTGCAAATCTGGTCGTCTCTTGATGATGAAAAGCATTCAAGCCCACCAATGTCTCGGCCAATGACATGGCAAAGTAGCTTTTGCCCTCCCTTAAGCCTTGGGCAACCTCGATCAACCGGACACTAGATCCTTCGGAGCCTGAGGCAAGCAAGAAATGAGATAGCATGCACAAACAAAGGGCATCTTGCCGAAAGCCTTGCCAATGATGGTCACCGCGGTCACCGGCATCAAAAAACCGACAAATCAAACTCGGAATATCCAGGATTTCGTCACAAATCAAAGATCGAGCATCATGCATAGTAAGCCCACACATTCGACCTAAGGCTTGGGCGTGACCGAAGCGGAGCTGGGGCAAGATTTCTTTGTTGCGCTCGGATTCCATCAAAGCTTGAAAGTCTTCAAAGGTAGGACATATCTCTTTCCCGCCAAAACTAAAGACGTGTTACCGGATTCCAAAACCTTGCCGCGGCATGGAGAAACGGAAAATGCAGCGGGGTGCGACTCAACGTGAATAGTGCATTTATGCCAAAACCTCAGAAATTCAGCTTTTCCGAGCTATCCAAGTTGGCAATCCAATTTGTGAGATTTTGGGCAAGAAACTCTTCCATTTGGTGCAAACCAGTGTTGAAATGAGGAAAACCACGAAGCTCGGGATTTTGTAGAAGATAAGATGTGAGTGGAAGACAGGTGGCAGCATTCTCGTGGTCCTTGCCATTTTTGGCCGGTCAGCCAAAAATAATGCCGGCTGACCACCATTTTGGCCGGTCGGCTGATAATTATGGCCGATGGCCATTTATTATGGCCGATGGCCTTCCCTTTTATCCTCAGAATTGCCTGTTTGCTAAGTATGCTGAAAAATTGTGACTAGTTCCACTTCCGAAGCCTTTCGGTGATAATTTTGCGAAGCCATACCTTTGTTACTTCAATTTGCTTATCGAGTTGTTGTATTTTTGTTTATCGAGTTGTACCCTGCGTTCTTTAAGACTTTGCTTTGCTTATCGAGTTGTATTCACACTTGGTCAGCTTATCGAGTTCTTTGTTTTGCTTATAGAGTTGTTCTTGTCATTAGTTGGTTCACTACTTGATTATTACGATGCGAGTGCTTAATGTTCAAAACAACGTTCAATCTCATTTACATTGTGATGCTTTGAAATGCGATGCATAGAATATACAAATGCAACACTTTTTGAACAAAAGTAGCTGTTTCGTTTTCGTCATGTTTTTCTTTTGCAAAAGTACAAAGTTCTGAGGAAAATAAAACTTGCCTGAGGTAGTACAAAGTGCTCAAACTACTAGCTAAAAAGGAAAATAAAGCAAAAAAGAAAGAAAAAGTAGCGGGGTGTCTGGATCAGCATCATTCATATCAGGCACGAGAGTTTGTCCTCGTCCTCTTCCTGGACGAAGATCCAGGAATATCACCATCAGCTCCGTCATCTGAACTCGAGCCCAAGCCATCTCCAGTCTCATCTTCAGATGAATCCACCTACTGCCTCAGGCTTATCGTCTCCTGGAATCGGTGCCCGTGAGCTGCTCCCAACATGAGTATGCCCGGCCTTGGTACGGAGGTGAATTATGGTCTCTCGTTCGGCTCTTCCTGCTCCTCGGGTAGTTATAGATGGTCCTCCTAGACCACCCCCTATGGCCGATGCACCTCCCACACCCTTATTTGGGTCGGTTATGTGGTTCAAAACCTTCAGTACTCGAGACAATGCAAGAAAATGCGCTTTTGAAGCTATACCGACTTTCGTGTTAACCTCGAGCCATTGTCTTCTGTGTGTTATCCTCGGTGTGCGCAAGATGTATCCTTTCCCGTATCCTTTTGTATCTTGCGAGTCCTGCAGATCGCTTTAAACTTGTTATATTACAATGCTTTGTTATAACTGGAATAAGCCACTCGTTACGTGCCTTTCTTTGAACAATGCCTCGTCTTGTTTTGGTTCCATCAAAATATCGCAAATAGCATGCCTTGACCATACTTATGCTGAACATATTTTATTCTTTATTTTCACACATTGTACACATTGTCGCATGTGCTTTACTTACATGTGTTCAAGTTTCTCTTATTTTCACACATTGTACACGTTGTCCCGTGTGCTTTACTTACATGTGTTCAAGTTTCTCTTATTTTCACACATTGCATGCGTTTCCGCATGTGCTTTACTTACATGTGTTCAAGTTTCTCTTATTTTCACACATTGTACACGTTGTCGCGTGTGCTTTACTTACATGTGTTCAAGTTTCTTTTATTTTCACACAATGCATGCGTTTCCGTGTGCGCTTTACTTACATGTGTTCAAGTTCCTTTTATTTTCACACATTGTACACGTTGTCGCATGTGCTTTACTTACCTGTGTTCAAGTTTCTTTTATTTTCACACATTGCATGCGTTTCTGCGCGCGCTTTACTTACATGTGTTCAAGTTCCTTTTATTTCACACATTGTGCACGTTGTCGTGTGTTCTTTACTTACATGTGTTCAAGTTTCTCTTTATTACGCATTGTACACGTTGTCGCGTGTACTTTGCTTACATGTGTTCATAATTATCTTCACCTTCACACATTGTATGCGTTGTCGCGTGTACTTTACTTATATGTGTTTGTGCCTACCTAGCATTGTTATGCTTGTTTCAAATCACATTGTTATGCGTCCTACTCAGTCTGCGTTGTCGCGCATGCCCTTCTTGCATTGTTTTGCTTCCAATCCGCATTATTTTGCACCGTCCTTAAGTTGCATTGTCTTGCATCCCTTCACCTGCGTTGTCTCACACGTCACTTGTATTGTTATGCACACTTCACCTGCGTTATCACGCACTTCTCACTTGTATTGCTATGCATGTTTCTAACAAAATTGTACTTGTTAAGTTCTCTTTTTTTTCGATATTATATTATATATGCGGTTCATTTGAAGTGCACGACTGCATTTAACCGACAGCACGATATTGTATGTACGGCTCATTTGAAGCTGGCGCAACCAGACGAACCGGACATGTATTGTATTCTCCGTGTGAGACGTACCGAGAATTGAATAATTCTCTTGCATCCTTTCTGCATGAAATGTAGTTAGATTTGTGTTCCGCCTGCTTAAACTGTTGCATTTATTGTATGTATTTGCTTCGTTACAGCTCTCTTTGTGTGATCATAAGGTATGTTCGGCTTTATGCGTGTTCCTTGCATCTTGCCCCTGCCTGCGGGCGCATACCTTTGCTAGCTTATATGCTGTGTCTAAGTCTTCGGCCTTGTCAAACATGGGTCATCTCTAGGCTTTGACATTCACTCCCGTCATTGTTATGACTTTCAAGTTCTGTCAAAGAGGGGCAACTGTAGACACCCCATTTTTGACCACCTTCAAGACTTGGATGTCATCGTTTGAACACTCGATGATCACCCTTGTTCATATTTGTTTTGAGTTCTCGGAGGTCTCGGCCGCGCGCTTCGCCTCGAGACCTCTCAACTTAACTATTTTTTGCTTGGTTGTGGACCAAGCATTTGTCTATTTGTTTTGAGGGAAGAGGGTGGCTTTTTTGTCATTTTCTCAACCCACCGGCCATGGTCTGAGGTCACCGGCCATGATTTCTTTCTGCCGGCCAATTGTATTGGCCGACCGGCATTGTTTTTGGTTGACTGGCCCCTTTGTCTAGCTGAGACCTTTTCTTTGCCTTTTTCAGGCATTGTGCATGCCAGCTGTGCCAGCTGGTGAGCACAAATTCTGCCCTCCATTATGGAGGGATTTCATTCTTACACTTAGCTTCCCTTGGAAGCTTAGAATTGGAATTCCAATAAGAGGAGGACCTCCCATCCCTTTCCAAGAGTTGAACAACTCTGAGATACAACTTATATATCTATATCTCTCTATATCTCCCTATCTCTATATAGTTGTGTGTTTAATAGTGTTCTAAAGGGGTTTTTGTTCTTAGTTTTGCACTAAGACACCTAGTGTTACACTATACTTTGGTTGCTGAGGTTTTAAGGGGTTGATTTCAGAGTTTCTGAGTTGGTTTTTGATCAAAAGGAGGTGCTGGAGTTGGTGTTCTTGAAGTGTTTTCCAAGGGTGAGAACTTACCATTTTATTCCCCATTATTGCTTAAGGTTCTAGACCTATTTGCATATTGTTTCGAGCATATTGTATAACTGATAAAAGTTCTGTATTTTCATGCTTGTTATAGTTGCTTAAGGTCATTTTGGTGTTGGAGGTTGTCTACCCCATCTTAAGCCCTGTTTGACCCCCTTTTGTGCCTTCCTCTTTGGGCTTTGGAACCCTTCGTGTATTGACCTTCTCACCACTGAAATCCAGAGGATTTTCAATGGTGGAAAAGTGGTTTTGAGGTCTTGTATAGGGGAGGGACACCCCTCTCCCCTTATGACTCATTTGCTTGCATTTAGGGCTCATAAAGGTAGCATGTTTGCACAGCTTTATTTGGCTCCATTTTAGAGGGTATTTAGTGTTAGTTTATCATGTTAGACCTCTGTTTCATGTTGGTTCGATGGCCTATTGTATGCACCATGCACTTGCTTTGTAATCCCCTCTATTGTCATAACATGTACCATGCATTTAGACCATCATGCTTGCATGTTTTGGCTTGACTTCATGAAGCTTTTAGCCATGTTGTGACATGTTTAAGTTCTGTTTGGTGTTTATTCAGTCATGTTTGCCATGTTTTGTATAGCCACCATGTATCCTAGCTTGTTAGCTTTGAGTGTGTGAATCATGAGCATGCTATATTTGGGTTATTTCAGTGATTTGAAATCACATATCATGCTATTTCAGTCCATGCCCCATGTTTGTATGCTTGCATTTACCATCCTTTCAATGCTTTGAAGAGTTGTTCTTTTGTGCCTTAAAATAGGTCATTGTGCATGCCTCTTTGTTTAAGTCCTTGGGTTGCCATATCAGTGGGTTTTGGGGCTCCTTTTGGCATATTATAGCTCTATTTTTCTTTGAAGAATCCATGCCATGTATGGTTGAGGTAGTTGTAGTGGAGTGCTCTCTTTGTGGCCTTGAATGCCCTTTGTTTTGCGCCCTTTTCTTAGCATGTTTTTGGCCTTGTTCCATGCACGTTTTAGCCTTATTTTGGTCTGCCCTGGGACTATTTTAAGTCATCTTGGCTCTTCGGGGCTTGGTTGATATGGCCATGGTTTGAACCCCTTTGTTAGTCTTGAGTTTTGGGCTTTATTGCATGCCTTGGTTGATTTGGCATCATCCTTTACACATTTTTAGAGCCTGTCATGCTTGTGATTTGTTCATATTTGTCTCTTGTTATTGTGCTTAAGAGTCGACTCTTTTCATGCCTAAGTGTTAGACCTTCACATGTGCACGTCTGGGTGTGTTTTGTCCATCATTTCTTGGCACTTTGGCCACTATTTTGGACACAGCTGAGGCCTATCCATCCTTAGTGTAAGTCCATGGATCATGCATTTATGTATTGTTGTAGGCTTACCGCATTGCATGCTGTCGCATCCTTGTGGTTGGTATCATTGTTGCATGCCTATGACTTTGTGTAGTCCCATATCTAGGTTGCATTGTAGTATTGCATACTTGTTGCATTGCCATGATGTTTGCATGTTAGGTTGCATCACATTGTATTGGACATACTCATGTTACATTGCCTTACATTCCCATGTTGCATTGCATTGGTTACATGCTTTGCATTGTATATGGCATACATACATTGCATTATGTTTGGTTTGGGATGTCAAACCAAACATGAGAAATGAGGGACGTTCGTACTTGAAGGGACGAAACGTACCACAATCCCCAGTCGCCGACACTCTTGATTCAACAGGATAAAGTGTGTAGCATTCATTTGTTTTGTTGTATTCATTCATATTGATTTGCACACTTGACATCTTTGGCCATCATGCATCGAAATGCGTGATTGGTGACCCGAGGGTCGAGAGCCATACTCCCTTGAGTTCTTAGTATGATAGGGAGGGTGGTCGTGCATACATTCTCTTGTAAATGCCTTGCCATGCACTGTCTGTCCTCTGCTACAACAAAACCAGTGTTCTGCAGGAATAAATGGTCGGTCGGCCACTTTTAGTGTCGGCCGACTACCAAAATCAAGCCAGTGATCCAATTTTTGGTCGATGACCATATTTCCATGGCCGGTGGTGTTTTCTATTGGCCGGTGGCATCCCAAAGTTCTCAGGGAGTGGTTCAGAAGCAACCTTAGGATTTTCACAATTCTCAGAGGTGCAAAACAGGGCAAACAGAGGCAACGTGTGGCATGGCAACGGGTTTCCGAGCAAGGTGAATCGAGCATGCATCATCCAATCATTTCGAGGCAGAGCTACGGTGGCCTTTTGAATTTCATACTTAGTTTATTTTGTAATTAATTTGTTAATGAATTAAGGGTCTGTAATAATTAATTAGCTAGAGTAGTTAATTATTTATTTGGTTTGTATTATTCTTTCGGACACAATTGTAATAAGTATGCGTGCGTATGTGCATGTCTTCCAACTCCACGTCTTTCTCCCTTTTATTTACTAGCTTATGATGGTTAGTTTAGGGCATATTTCAATTAGTATCTTTATGTTCGCATGCTTGCATTCATTCATCTGTATTGCATGCACTGGGCTTGGTGCATCATACTAACTGCATCGTATTTCAATTCCAAATTGAATACATGTTACCTGTAACATCTCACATGCCATCTTAGAATAGCCGAGCCTATCTTAGTTACATTCTTGCATGCGTTGGATTAGCCATCTCAGCATAGTTAGGATTCATGCATGTTTTCTAATTAGTTTTTTTCTTTGGCTCAGAGTGCTCGGTAAGTGTTTATGCTTTAGCATCCTTGCATGCGTGTGAGTGACTACCATGATAGCATGCTTACCATGAGGCCATGTGCTTATGTGATATATCTGCCTGAATGCCTGTGGGTGAAGGTTGGGTTGCTTGAATTGGAATAATTCGTTGAAACCTGTGTTTTAGCCTACTTGCGAGTAGCAAACTTCAGTCCATTTTCAAAACAATCGGATATGCGATGCTTTGTTCGAACTTAGGCAATCTAGTCTATACTTGTATGCTGTGCGCATCACATAGTAATTGTAAGCTAATAACTGAAATAAGAGCGCATGTGTTTTCAAAAACAAGATATCATGCTTAGTAGTGGCCGATCTTTGATCGGGCGAGCGGGGGTGCTCATGAAATGACCTTCCCCAATCGTACCCAAGTTTCCGAACCGAGGCAACTTTGGTGATGATGGACACGTGGCCTTAGGCGCGAGTCAGGGTTTCCTAAATTCCCCCAAAATAAAACATTTAGGTGGCGACTCTGTATCTGGCAAAGCAGTCCATGTTTGGCACTTCTTTCTAAAATCAGTTTTTCAAAACGATTTGCCGGATTTGGACTATTTGGTGATTTATTGATCTTGCATTGTACTTTGCGAGATTAGATTCAGAACTGTGACATCGAGTCCGAACTGTAGTGAGACCAATGAACAAAACGAGATATTTCCCGGGACGTTCAGGGACGTCTACAGTTTCTGGAGACTCCGCTGGGGACTTAGAGAACTTGACTCGAACTCATGATATCTTGTTTTGATTACACTTATGTGTTTCTTTGCATTGCATTTGCATTGGTGCACCTAGGACACCGTGTTTGCCATCTGCTATTCCTGAACGGTTTGTCGGAGGATGCATGCCATAAGGCTGACCGGTTATAGGCTCTGCCATGATGGGAACACAAACCCCAATTTTTACCGGGGCACCCCTTTTGACCATTCGACCTAGTGCATATTCGGAATCCGTAGTGACCATTCCAAACTAGAACAGGTTGCTCACCCGATTGTAGGTTGTTTGAAACCGCTGCGTGCGTAGTGAAACCCTAGCTCCTGAGAAAATTGGATAGGGAAACCCTATCCCTCTATAGGGGTGTTTTGGCTATCACTTGTTTGCTATGTGCTTTTAGAGTGTGTTTCTACAGGAATGCATGTATCAGTTTGCAGGTTTGGGTATCAGGCCTGCGGGCACCAATGTTTTGAGAATCAGTTATCTGCGGGTATTAGATTCAGATTTGGGGGCAGTAATTTGGGAACAATGATTAGTGTCTGAGAAGAGTGTATTTAGCTTATCAACTGCGTGTTGTTATACCCGACTATGTATTGTATTTATTTAAGCCGTTATGCTTGTTTATTTCCTTATTATGCTTTATTTATCTTTTTGCTAGGGGGTAGTTTAGCACAATTGCTTCCAACCAAGTATATATTCCCAAGCACTCTAGAGTAGAGGTCGCAGACTCCATCGATCTGAGGATCTGGTAGACGAACAACCAGTGTTCCATTCCTTACCCCCGTTTACTAGACGGAGGGCAGTTAGGCGGAGGATATCAGTTCAGCAGTCAGTTCAGAGGGCTTTGCCTACCCCACCCGAGTATAGTAGGGATCAGAGTTCTGTTTTTCCCGCAGAGAGGGAACCTATACCGGTAGTTCAGCTAGATCAGGGCAGTCTGGCAGGAATCGAAGAAATGATGCGTCAGCTCCAAGAGAGCATGAGAACCATACAGGAGGACACTGCTCGTCAAGCAGAATTTCCCAAACAGTAGGCCGTCGTCATGGCCCAAAAGGCATAGCTAATTACCCGGCAACAGTAGCAAGCCGGAGCATCAGCTTCACACCGAGCTCCTCCCCCACCAAGAGTTCCACTCCCTGAGGAGACGGCAAATGTCCAGGATGTCCAGAAGGATACAGACATCCCAACAGGGCCGACTCCGCCCCCGATTCTACCTCAACTATCCAAGGCACCCACTCCTATCAATCAACCGGATTCTCCCTTCGAATTCGAGGTAGACCTCACGGCATTAAAAGTGAGCAAGCTTGAAAATCTGTTCAAGAAATCTCAGGGTGTGAATTCCATCCCGGATATCGAGGATGGGTATACCGACGCAGCCGTGACACTGTTGGACAGATTTAAGATGCCACATATTGACCGCTTTGACGGGTCCGGGGATCCCATGGTTTACCTACGGCTGTTTTTAGACATATTAAGGCCAATGGGCCTCACCAGACATGGCTTTTTATTCAAAGGACCGCTTCGTGTGGCGCCATCCGTTCGCAAAACTGGAAGACGATGTTAAGGGGAATTGGGACGAGATGGCCGAGGCTTTTGTCGCCAAGACTTATAATATGTATCGAGATCACAACCCGTGATCTCGAGATGACTAGGCAGGAGCCTAAGGAGAGTTTTTCTAACTTCGTAACTCGGTGGAGGGCTAAGGCCTCAATGATGACCACTAGGCCCACTGACAAAGATCAGATTCGGATGATTGTGCGCAATCCCCAGCCTAAGCTTATGCAGAAAATGATTGTTCTCCCCTTCCCCACCTTTTAAGATTTACATGAGATGGGGGTACAAATTGAGGATGTGATGAAACAGGGTCTGATTGACCAAGATAGAGAGCAACCCAGGAGAACCGTCAACCGCAACACCAATACAGGCACAAGCAATGCCGCAACTGCCAGAGCTTCAGAAGCAAGCATGGTCACCATCAATTCCCCCAAGAACCCTTGCAGCTACGCCATTCACCGGTGTGTCCGATAGTAGTTCGCAAATAACCAGATACCCACCCAAAAACCAAAGAACCTTCACTCCACTATACATGTCCTTGTCCAAGGCTTTAGGAGTTTTGATCAGGAAAGGGCATTTGAAGCCCCTAGAGCCGCGACCGTTACCAGAAAAACTCCCCCCTCCCATAATCCAGCCAAATGCTGCGCTTTTCACCAACAACACGGTCATGACACCGACCAATGCCTCCGATTATGTCATGAGATTCAAGATCTCATTGATAATAGGGTGATTGTGCCTCCAGAGAAACCCAATGTCACAACCAACCCTCTCCTACCGCATAACCAAGCTCCACCTCCCAAACGCATCAACTTTATCCAGACTAGGGTCATGTCATACGACCCCAGCATATATATCACCCCATCTCACGTACCCAAGTCGGGGGTGTCCCTTCCCGACAGCACTGACTTGTGCATGTTGGACATCTCCCGAGCCCAACCAGAACCAATGGTGGTGACCATCGAAGATGGAACAGGGACGATTTTGTAGGAAAGTGGCAATGTTGATTTAAGGTTTGAGGAAACTGGGAACTGTGCTGAGGAGGTGTACAATCCGAGTGGCTACATTGCGTCAGCGGGTCAGATTAGGCTAAATATGGAGTTGCCGGTAGGGGCAGAAATTTGTGTACTATAGGGGGATGGACTTGATCAGAGGATAGATGACTTAGCAATTCTAGAAAGGGACATTGCTGACCTGTCGGCTGCTGATGGAATGTGGTGGGAGGACGATGATCTATGTCTTGCCCACACAGATGAGGATTGGGGCAGCAATCAACCGGATGATGCCTGGTATATTAGCGAAGTTGATCATATGACTAGGAGCGGGTGGTACTTCAATCCCCCGCACCTTGATCAACCAGAGGTGTCCGGAAAGGACAAGGAGGTAGAAAAGCAAAAAGAGAAGCTACTAGAAGAAAAGGCCGTGCTAAAACAGTTAAAAAAGATACAAGTAGACATCTCCGTCTGGGGACTGCTTATGGCTTCATTTGTTCATAGACAAGCTGTTCTATCGGCAATGGACAAGGCCAAACTCTCAATAGACACCACACCTAAATAGCTGGTGGGATTGGTCTTTCCGGGAGGAGGTTCCCCGACGTTGACCTTTTCTAACAAAGAACTACCGCCAGAGGGCGCGAATCATAACAAACTGCTTTACATCTCTGTGGAATGTAGAAGCAAATGGATACTGGTGGTTCTTGTCGATAAAGGATCCGCTATTAACGTGTGCCCGTCGAGGATGGCATATGCAATTGGGTTGAAGCCCGCAGACTTTGTGTCGACAGCCCAGGTGATAAGGGCATATGATAACACAAGTAGAGAGGTGATGGGGACTGTGAAAATTCAGACCCTGGTTGGTCCGGGACAACACGAGATTGACTTTCATGTCCTGGACGTTCCCGCAACCTTCAATCTACTTTTGGGACTGCCGTGGCTACACTAGGTGAAGGCAGTCTCTTCCACCTTGCATCAGATGTTGAAATACCCCCACGGGAAGGGGGTGCCTATTGTTTTTGTGAATTTGTCCATCCATCCGCCGCTAGAAGTGTCTACACCGGTTTTGGAAATCAAGCATGGCACAGAGGATGTGTTCCTATCAGGGTTTACTCTGGTTAAGGCCCGGGTCGTACAGAACATCTTAGCTGTTGATGAGGGGTTATATGTCAGCACACAGTCAGTGTACCTCATGAACAAGCTCCAACACATCCCTGGGACGGGATTGGGGAAGAGTGGCCGGAAGGGCATCACAGTATTGGCCGAAGTGCCGCACAACCCACATACCTTTGGCTTGGGTTATCAACCCAACAAAGAGGATTGGGTGAGGAAAGGTAAGGAGATGGCCGGGAGAGCCAGAGCAAAGAAGGCGGGGAACCCTTTTGAGTTGATGCACCGACCCATCCAGGGTACTATAAACAGACGCTTCGTCCGGGAGGAGGAGGACTTTCCATTTTGTGGCTTCCCAGAGCCATGGCTGAATGCTGAGAGGAGGCGTCTGCCGGGGTTTGAGATCTTCTTTGACCTGCAATTATCCGGGGATGATGTTGCCGAGGAGCAGACAGACCCATCAGCTGAGGTTGAGCAGAATGAGAAAGTGGATTCCAAGAGCACCGAAATTGAAATGCGGGTAGCGCTGGCTTGTCTATTTTCAGATCCTCCGATCGTATAGAAGTTCTTGGGGGATAACTTCTCGGTGTCCATGATTGGGAATGAAATGGCTGCGAGCCCATCGTCAAGCATTTTGGATGCATCCATCGCACCCTTTCTCACCTGGCAATACGAGGAGGGATTTTTGTCAATCGACTGAAGTCAGTTGAGCTAGAATCTGATTCCACCGAAGTCAGAGAGTGGAATCAGTTCCAAATCGATCTGAGTCCAGTATTCTTGGGGGTGATAACCCAGATGCCACAGTCCTGTCCAGGTCATCCTTTTTTTTCTCTTTTGAGTTTGTTGTAACAGAGGAATCTGACGGTTTGGAAGTACTTAATGAGAATGAAATAGCTGTGGCTTCTGAGTACTTTTATGTGCCTTTGATTTATTGTATTAATCAGGACTTTCAAAATTTCGATGAAAACGATGAGGAAGAAATTCCTCCGAGTTTGAAATATTTGCTAGAGCAGGAGCAGGAGAAATTTGTTAAACCTTTGGTTAATGAAATCACTACAGTTAATGTTGGTATTGAGAAGGACCCGCGGCTGGTCCAGATTGGGTCCACGTTGTCTTCGGAGGAACGCGAGCACTTGGTCGCTTTATTAAAAGATTTCAAAGATGTTTTCGCGTGGTTCTACGAAGACATGCTTGGAATCGATCCTGAGATTGTATAGCGCCGGATCCCTCTTGACCCAGAGGCCTGACCCGTTAAACAGAAACTTAGAAGGATCCGCCCGGACTGGGCTCTCAAGATTAAAGAAGAGGTAATCAAGCAAATTGACGATGGGTTCCTACTGGTATCTGAGTACCCAACTTGGTTGGCCAGCATCATTCCAGTGCCGAAGAAGGATGGCAGGATCTAGGTATGCGTGGATTTCAGGGATTTGAATAGAGCCAGTCCAAATGACGACTTTCCTTTGCCGTACATGGACGAGTCAGTAGACTTCACAGCGGGGCATGCTTTGCTTTCGTTCATGGATGGATTGTCAGGCTATAATCAGATAGTGATGGCACCTAAAGACCGGGAGAAGACTGTTTTCACCACTCCCTGTGGGACTTACTGCTATAAGGTGATGCCATTTGGGTTGAAGAACGCTGGAGCTACATATCAACGAGCCGCGACCACAATATTACATGACATGATCCACAAAGAGGTCGAGGTGTACATGGATGACATGATTGTTAAGTCCAAAGAAAGAAAGGGCCACTACACCGCCTTGCAAAAGTTCTTCCAAAGGATCAGAGAATTTCGGTTGTGGCTGAATCCTTGGAAATGTACGTTTGGTGTTACAGCAGGGAAAATGCTGGGGTTCTTGATTACACAGAGAGGTATCGAAGTCGACCCTTTAAAAATCAAGGCCATCTTAGAAATGTCACCACCAAGGACTGAAAAGGAGGTGAGAGGCTTTCTGGGTAAAGTGCAATTCATAAGATGGTTTATCTCAAAATTAACCTGGACTTGTGAACCACTTTTTGGTCTCCTAAAGAAAGGAAAGAAGTTCCAATGGGACAGCCGATGCCAAGCTGCTTTTGAACAGATCAAGGAATACTTACAGAACCCACCCGTGTTGTCACTGCCTGAGCCAGGAAAACCGTTGATTTTGTACCTTTCAGTGATTGAAACTACGATGGGTTGCATGCTTGCGCAGGAGTCTGAGGACAAGGTGGAGAGAGCTACCTACTATCTAAGCAGGAAGATGTTAGAATACGAGAGCCGCTACCCTCCATTCGAGAAGGCTTGTTTGGCCTTGGTATGGGCTACCAAGAAGCTGCGGCACTACCTGTTAGCTCACTCTGTAATGTTGGCTTCAAGATTAGATCCCATCAAATATCTCTTTGAGAAACCAGCACTTACGGGTAGGCTAGCTCGTTGGTTATTTCTGTTTTTCCGAATTTGATCTGAAGTATGTAACTCGCAAGTCAATAAAGGGGAGAACAGTAGCGGAGTTCCTAACCGATCACCTAGTTGAGGGAGATGAAGCAGTCGAGTACTTATTCCCAGATGAGGCTATTCTGCATATCGACGATGAGTTTTGGACGATGTATTTTGACGGACCGTCAAACCAATACGGGTATGGGATAGGGGTGTTGCTGATAGCACCTGACAAGTCCCGTATCCTCCTAGCATTTAAACTCTAGTTCAAGGTCTCGAACAACGAACCAGAGTATGAAGCATGCATTGCTGGTTCAGAAGCCGCCCTAGAACTAGGGGCAAAACGGTTGGACATCATCGGGGACTCGAACCTGGTTGTATCTCAAGCTAAAGGAGACTGGAAGGTCAAAGAAGAAAAGATGAAAATCTATCGTCAGACCTTGGACTTGTTGAATCCTCAGTTTGAGAAGCTGAACTTCGCTCATCTGTTAAGAGAGAACAATAGGTTCGCAGACACACTAGCAACTCTATCTTCTATGATAGACATCCCTTTTGGAGTCCAGATGCGTCTAATCATCATCGATCAAAAGTTTGCGCCGGCCTCCGAGTCGATTGCTGGCATAGAAGAGGTTCAAGATGAGAACCCCTGGTATTACGATGCCTGGAACTTCCTGGAGAAAGAAGCGTATCCACCAGGGGCAAATGCCAGGGATAAAAGGGCAATTAGAAGAATGGCCGCTCAGTTCATTATCTGTGGAGGTAAACTGTATAAGAGAGGTTATCTGGGAATGCATAAGCTGCAAACCGCATGAACATCCCACCGTCGATGCTATACAATATGACTTCGCTATGGCCATTTTCAGTTTGGGGAATCGATGTGATCGGGGCTGTCACTCCAAAGGGGTCTAATGAGCATGAGTTCATTCTGGTCACGATAGAGTATTTCTCAAAGTGGGTTGAGGCCCAATCTTATGCGGTGTGGAAAGCTTTACACGTTGCGAAGTTCATCAAAAACAACATCATCTGCCGCTACGGGGTCCTGAATGAGATCATTCAGATAATGGTTCCCACTTCAAGAAGGAAATGATTGACTTGTTGGAAAAATACAACGTGGCTTTTCATAAGTCGTCCACATATCGCCATAGACCAACGGAGCAGTTGAGGCCGCCAACAAGAACATCAAACACATTTTGCAGAAGATGGTGGAAACCTACCGGGACTGGCCAGATAAGTTGCCATTTGCTCTGTGGGGCTACCAGACATCAATTAGAACTTCTACTGGGGCGAGTCCGTATTCATTAGTTTATAGGATGGAGGCCGTTCTACCTATTGAAATTGAGGTTTCGTCACTGAGAGTGCTGGCTGAGTGTCAGATAGCCGAAGCAGATTGGTAGCAGAGCAGATTTGAAGAACTCATGCTCTTCGATGAAAGAAGACTGAAAGCACTGTACCATGTTCAGGGTTATCAGGGAAGAATTGCCAGGGCTTTCAGCAAGAAGGTTAAGTCCCGAAATTTGAAAAAAGGAGATTTGGTGCTCAAAGGCAACCAAGCTCCCATCTATGACCCTAGGGGCAAGTTCAGACCCAATTGGACCGGTCCCTACATCATCAAGTCTATCTGGTCAGGTGAAGCTGTCGTTCTGATGGACCTAGATGGCCTAGAGTTCTCAGAGCCGATCAACATGGGCAAGTTGAAGAAATATTACCCCTGAGAGGCTCGCTAGGCCGAAAACCCGAAAGGGTTATCTAGGAAAAAGTTACAGCACAGAAAATTTGAAATTATAAAAACTGAGCTCACAAGGTTGAAAACCCGCAAATGGCGGCCTTGGCAAAAGTTAGAGTGTAAAAGGTGAGGGTTAATACACGAGTGAACCTGAGCCGAACTACGTAAGGCTTGATTCCCATCTTTAGGATACATAGGCAACTTTGTCTTGAAGTCTAGCCACAAACTTTTCCCCGATCAACTTTGTCCATTTGATCATCTCGGTCATCTTTGTCTATTCAGCATTCAAGAGCTTCGGTTGTGATCTCCGGTACAGTGCTATTCAGACTAGGGGCAACTTTCCAGTTGCTGCGATCCAGGGTTGTGCATCTCAGTGACAAATCTCAGGCATGTCCAGTTCTGATCCATATCAAAAATGGTTTTGAAAAGTTTTAATTAAAGTTGATTTTGCTCAAATGAATCTTTTTACGTCTTAGACCATTTTCGGATCAAACGGAAAATTTTTAATACCCATAATCTTCAATTTTATTGATTTCAATAGGAGTTCTCTTGCTTTTGAATACAAATTGAAGTTGCTTTTGGTTACATTCAAAAAAAAAAAAAAAAAAAAAAAACTTGAAAGTAATGATTAAAGCAATAATTTGGGGCATAGATAAGTCAGGTGTTCCTGCGCCCCCTCCCAGAGCTGGTCAAAGCTTCTGATGCCAAGCTGGGCCCAATCTGCGCCTCTTCATTGAGCCAATCTATGCACTCGTCAAACAAAGTGCAACTGAAAGTGGGAGCGGGGGCCAGGAGCTCTCTAGTCCTCCATGCTGTGGCATACCGACCAAGCTGCGTACCTCGGACCGGAAATGCAGCTGGATATTCTATCCCCTCTGCCGGGCAAATCTGATCATGGCCAAACTGGCACTAGAACCGGAGAGGAAAGTAGAACACGCAGTGTGTCAGGCCAATCAACTGAATCCCAGGCTGCCGGGACATGCTATAGCTCATTGTCGATAGATTGAGCCAATGGCACCGCCAAGCAATACGGTCTGCGAACAAATTGCACATCCAGTCAAACCACCATCCTTCATCAAGGGCATCGACTTGACAACGTCAGAAGAAGTAGCTGCGAGCTGAGTATGCTGGGCAAGAGTCCACAACCTACAATTTGTCCATCAACCACACCTGTGGAGGTATGAAAAATGTGAGATTAAAGAATAGAGAGGTGTATGTTGAGAGAAAAGTGAGAAAGGGTTTTGAGAGAAAAACCGAGCCTAAGGGTCGAGTGACGTTAGCAATATATATGTGAGATAGGGTGGGAAACATTACCTGCAGCAGTAGTGGACTCCCCGCAAATCTGGTCGTCTCTCGGCGATGAAAAGCATTCAAGCCCACCAATGTGTCGGCCAATGACATGGCAATGTAGCTTTTGCCCTCCCTTAAGCCTTGGGCAACCTCGATCAACCGGACACTAGATCCTTTGGAGCCTAAGGCAAGCAAGAAATGAGATAGCATGCACAAACAAAGGGCATGTCGCCGAAAGCCTAACCAATGATGGTCACCGCGGTCACCGGCATCGGAAAACTGACAAATCAAACTCGGAATATCCAACATTTCGTCACAAATCAAAGATCGAGCGTCATGCATAGTAAGCCCACACATTCGACCTAAGGCTTGGGCATGGCCGAAGCGGAGCTGGGGCAAGATTTCTTCGTTGTGCTCGGATTCCATCAAAGCTTGAAAGTCTTCAAAGGTAGGACTTATCTCTTTCCTTCCAAAACTAAAGACATGTGTTACCGGATTCCAGAACCTTGCCGTGGCATGGAGAAACGAAAAATGCAGCGGGGTACGACTCAACGTGAATAGTGCATTTATGCCAAAACCTCGGAAATTTAGCTTTTCCGGGCCATCCAAGTTGGCAATCCAATTTGCGAGATTTTGGGAAAGAAACTCTTCCATTTGGTGCAAACCAGTGTTGAAATAAGGAAAACCACGAAGCTGGGGATTTTGTAGAAGATAAGATGTGAGTGGAAGACAGGTGGCAGCATTCTGGTGGTCCTTGCCAATTTTGGCCGGTCGGCCAAAAATAATGCCGGCTGACCACCATTTTGATCGGTCGGCTGGTAATTATGGCTGATGGCCATTTATTGTGGCCGGTGGCCTTCCCTTTATCCTCGTGAATCGCTGCTTTGTCGAGTATCTTTGAAAACTTAGACCGGTTCCACTTCCGCCTTCGGTGATAATTTTGCGAAGCCATACCTCTGTTACTTCAATTTGCTTATCGAGTTGTTCTATTTTTGTTTATCGAGTTGTACCCTGCGTTCTTTAAGACTTTGCTTTGCTTATCGAGTTGTATTCACACTTGGTCAGCTTATCGAGTTCTTTGTTTTGCTTATAGAGTTGTTCTTGTCGTTAGTCGGTTCACTACTTGATTATTACGATGCGAGTGCTTAATGTTCAAAACAACGTTCAATCTCATTTACGTTGTGATGCTTTGAAATGCAATGCATAGAATATACAAATGCAACACTTTTTGAACAAAAGTAGCTATTTCGTTTTCATCATGTTTTTCTTTTGCAAAAGTGCATAGTTCTGAGGAAAATAAAACCTGCTTGAGGTAGTAAAAAGTGCTCAAACTACTAGCTAAAAAGGAAAATAAAGCAAAAAAGAAAGAAAAAGCAGCGGGGTGTCTGGATCAGCATCAATCATATCAGGCACGAGAGTTTGTCCTCGTCCTCTTCCTGGACGAAGATCCAGGAATATCACCGTCAGCTCCGTCATTTGAACTCGAGCCCGAGCCATCTCCAGTCTCATCCTCAGATGAATTTACCTACCACCTCAGGCTTATCATCTCTTGGAATCGGTGCCCGTGAGCTGCTTCCAACTTGAGTATGTCCGACCTTGGTACGGAGGCGAATTGTGGTCCCTCGCCCGGCTCTCCTTGCTCCCCGGGTAGATATAGATGGTCCTCCTAGACCACCCCTTGTGGCCGATGCACCTCCCACACCCTTATTTGGGTCGGTTATGTGGTTCAAAACCTTTAATACTCGAGACAATGCAAGAAAATGCGCTTTTGAAGCTATACCGGCTTTCGTGTTAACCTCGAGCCATTGTCTTCTGTGTGCTATCCTCGATACGCGCAAGATGTATCCTTTCCCGTATCCTTTTGTATCTTGCGAGTCCCGCAGATCGCTTTAAACTTGTTATATTACAATGCTTCGTTATAACTGGAATAAGCGCACTTGTTACGTGCCTTTCTTTGAACAATGCCTCGTCTTGTTTTGGTTCCATCTCAATATCGCGAATAGCGTGCCTTCACCATACTTATGCTGCACATATTTTATTCTTTATTTTCACACATTGTACACGTTGTCGCGTGTGCTTTACTTACATGTGTTCAAGTTTCTCTTATTTTCACACATTATACACGTTGTCACGTGTGCTTTACTTACATGTGTTCAAGTTTCTCTTATTTTCACACATTGTACACGTTGTCGCGTGTGCTTTACTTACATGTGTTCAAGTTTCTCTTATTTTCACACATTGCATGCGTTTCCACGTGTGCTTTACTTACATGTGTTCAAGTTTCTCTTATTTTCACACATTGTACATGTTGTCACGTGTGCTTTACTTACATGTGTTCAAGTTTCTTTTATTTTCACACGTTGCGTGCGTTTCTGCGCGCGCTTTACTTACATGTGTTCAAGTTCCTTTTATTTTCACACATAGTACACGTTGTTGCGTGTGCTTTACTTACATGTGTTCAAGTTTCTTTTATTTTCACACATTGAATGCGTTTCCGCGCGCGCTTTACTTACATGTGTTCAAGTTCCTTTTATTTCACACATTGTACACGTTGTCGTGTGTGCTTTCCTTACATGTGTTCAAGTTTCTCTTTATTACGCATTGTACACGTTGTCGCGTGTACTTTACTTACCTGTGTTCATAATTATCTTCACCTTCACACATTGTATGCATTGTTGCGTGTACTTTACTTATATGTGTTTGTGCCTACCTAGCATTGTTACGCTTTTTTCAAATCACATTGTTATGAGTCCTACTCAGTCTGCGTTGTCGCGCATGCCCTCCTTGCATTGTTTTGCGTCCAATCCACATTATTATACGCCGTCCTTAACTTGCATTGTCTTGCATCCCTTCACCTGCGTTGTCTCACACGTCACTTGCATTGGTAGGCACACTTCACCTACGTTGTCACGCACTTCTCACTTGCATTGCTATGCATGTTTCTAACAAAATTGTACTTGTTAAGTTCTCTTTCTTTTTCAAACACGATATTGTATGTATGGTTCATTTGAAGCTGACACAACCAGACGAACCGAATAGGCACGATATTGTATGTACGGTTCATTTAAAGTTGGCGCAACCAGACGAACCGGACAGGTATTGTATTCTCCGCGTGAGACGTAGCGAGAATTGAATAATTCTCTTACATCATTTCTGCATGAAATGTAGTTAGATTTGTGTTCCGCCTGCTTAAACAGTTGCATTTATTGTATGTATTTTCTTCGTTACAGCTCTCTTTGCATGATCATAAGTTATGCTTGGCTTTATGCATGTTCCTTGCATCTTTCCCGTGCCTGCTGTAGACACCCCATTTTTGACCGTCCTCAAGATTTGGACGTCACCGTTTGAACACCCGGTGATCATCCATGTTTGTGTTTGTTTGGAGTTCCCGGAGGTCTCGGCTACACGCCCTGCCTTAGGATCCCCAAACTCGACCGTTTTGTGTCTGGTTTTGCCCCAAACACTTATGTTTTGCCTTGGAAGGGCAGGGAATGGCTTATTAGCCATCCCCACACACCACCGGCCCTCCCCTACCATCACCGGCTACACACTGGTCCCACCGGCACTGTTTTGTTAAAAGCTTTGGCCGGTCGGCACTATATGTTGCCGACCGGCACTTTTTTGTGCCGACGATTTCTTTTTGTGGCCGGTGTGCACCTTGTACACCTCTGAGGCATGGTGCATGCCAGCTGTGCCAGCTGGAATGCACTGTCACTCATCCCCGTGCACAGGGGTGACCCCTTTGCACCTTTGCACCCCTAAACCTTCTAGAAGGTTGATCCTTTTGGCCAAGCTTCTTGGAGAAGCTTGGCCAGCTGTCTTAGCTTCTCCAAGAAGCCAAGACCCCTTTGCACCTCTTGCCCCTTTTCCTTTGCTTAGCCATTAAGTCATTTGGCTTAGTCTTGGCCTATATAAACACCACCTCTCTCCCTTTGAGAGGGGTTAGCCATTCTTGATCAAAAAAACCAGAGCTTCTATATCTATACATCTGATATATATATATCTATATATCTCTCTCTCTCATCCTTGTGTGTGTGTTTTTTAAGCCTAAATAGTGTGTTTTTACCTCACTTTTGCACTAATACACACACCGTTACACCTTAGTTCGAGATTGAGGGACTTGGAGGGTTGTTTGTTGAGTTTTTGGACTGGTTTTGATCAATAGAGGAGGGCTGCACCACCTGTTCTTCAAGTGTTCTTCAAGGGTGAGCACTTTACTTTAGACTCCCCATTTTTGCAACAAGTTTTTACCTATCTTGCTTTGTGTTTTGAGCTTTGTGTATAACTGAAAAAAGTCTTAGATTTTCTTACTTTTGGACTTTCATTAAGGTCATTTTGTGGTTTGAGTGCAAACTCATCCTTTTAGGCCTTATTTTGGCCTATTTGGTGTTTTTACTTTGAGCCCTATTTGCCTTCTTGTTTTGGGTCCTTTCACCACTGAAAACCAATGGGTTTTTAGTGGTAAATAAGGTGGTTTGAAGTCTTGTATAGGGGAGGGACACCCCTCTCCCCTTTGTCCCTCTTTTGCCTTTGTCTTTGGCTTAAAAGGGAACATGTATGCTTGCTTGTTTTTGGCACCATTTCAGAGCTTTTTTTGGGTGTTTTGGATCATATTTCATCTCTGTCCAAAAGTGATTTTGTGGTCCTTAGCATGCTTTTTATACTTGCTTTGTAATCCTCCATTTTCCCTAGAAATATGTCATATGTTTAGCCTTGCATATCTTCATGTTTTGGCTTAGCTTATTGAAGTCCTTGGTCATGATTTGTCATGTTTAAGGGCAGTGAGCCACTGATTTTGCCATGTTTGGTGTGTTTGATGTGGTTGCCTTGTGTTTTGGCTTGTAAATCTTAAGCATAGTGGCCTCTAACATGCTTAGCTTGGACCATACTCATGATTTGGCATCATTTAGGATCATATTTCAGTCCATAAATAATGTTTGTATGTTTGCATATGTGACCTATTTCATGCTTTAAGGATGTGCTCCTTTATGCCTAGGAATATGCCTTATGCATGCTTGTATGTTTAGGGTATTTTGGGACTACCATGTCAAGGTGTGTGTGTGTGTATTTTTGCATGCTAAGGATCTGTTTTTGGTGGCCTAATACATGCTATGAATAGTCATGTTGGTGGTAGTGAAAAGCCCCCTTGATTATGCCTTGGTTTTGGGCCCACTTGCTTACATGTTTGCATGAGAATTGGTCCATCATTTTGGGTACTTTTGCTACTTTTTTGGGGAGGTTTGAGGTCTGTCCCATTATGGTTTAAGTCTACTATTGCTTGCTTGAATCATGTCTGTTGCATGCTTGATGAGCAAAGCCTTGTTATATGCTAGTTCTTTTACAAGAATTGTCCATGTTTGCATCATACTTTGCATCTTGCATGCCTAGTATTGTACACTTGCCATAACATGTTGCATTGCATTAAGTATGTCTTGTACTTCATGTCATATTACATCATTTGAGCCTTGTTGTGTACATGCATTCCATGTCTTGGTTTGGGGTGTCAAACCAAGTATAAGGGTTGAGGGAAGTTCACGCTACAAGTGGTGCAACTTGTCTCAACTCTTGGTCACCAAGGCCTTTGATCTATGCATGATAAGGTTTTGGTCTCATTTGTGTGTTGCATGCATATTGACATTGAAATGCAATCTTGGTTTCTTAGGCTATCATGCACCAAGGTGCATAATTGATAGCCCAAGAACCAAGGGTCATGCTTCCTTGAGTCCCAAGAATGATAGGAAGCATTAGCCATGCTTACATATGCTCAAAACTCCATGTCATGCACTGTTTGTCTGCTGTTGCTGTCAAAACTGTCCTCTGCAGGAATTTTATGTCGATCGGCAGTTTAGAGTGCTGACCGGCACTATATGGATGGCTGATAATCTTCCCAGCAGCCGACGGAAATTTTAGATGGCTGGTGGACATGTCCTCCAGCCGGTGGTGTACAGCAGCATGCAAGGAAGGTATTCTGGGATTTTGGCGATTTTTGGAGAGACAGGGCAGTAAAAACAGAAGCAACAGTGGCATGACACGGGTTTTCCGGGCAAGATGGATTGAGCATGCATCATTCGCGCATCCTGAGGCAGGGCTGAGGCCCCTTTCTTCTTATATTGAATTTAATTTAAATTAGAATTTTTGTAATAATTTATTATGTATTTGGACTGTATTATTTTGGGACTGTATATTCTTTTGGTCTCTCCGTGTGAGGGCAAATCTGTAATAAGTGTGTGTGAGTGGCATGTATGTCTTCCAACCCCACGTCTTTCTTCCCTTTTATTTACCTGCTTATGATGGTAGATTAGGGTATATTTAAATTAGCATACCTTATGCAATGCATGCGTGCATCCACACATTTGTCTTACATGCACCGGGCTCGGCGCATCACGCTAACTGCATTGTATTTCAATTTCCAAATTGAATACTTGTTACTTGTAACATGTCATATGCCATGCTTAGGACAGCCGAGGCCGTCTAGATTATACCCTTGCTTGTGTTGCATTAGCCACTTAACATGAACTAGGATCATGCATATGATTTCTAACTAGTTTCTGTTTTGGCTTGGAGTACTAGGTGAGTTTTACGCTTTAGCATATCGCATGCGTGTGAATGTTGCCATAACAGCATGATTACCATGTGGCTAAATGCTTATATGAGATAAACTGTTTGAATGCCTGTGGGTGGAGGTTGGATTGCTTGAGTTGGAAAAACTCGTTGAAATCCGTGTTTTAGCCTACTTGCGAGTAGCAAATTCCAAAGCGCTTTCAAAACGAACGGATATGCGATGCTTGTTTCCAAATTAGGCAATCTAGTCTATACTTGTTTGCTGCTCGCATAACATAATAATTCTAGGCTAATAATTGGAATAAGAACACATAACGTTTTCAAAATCGGATATCACGGTTAGTAGAGGCCGGTCTTTGAACCGGGCGAAAGGGGGTGCTCATAGCTGACCTTCCCCGATCGTACCCAAGCTCCCGAGCCAACACAACTTTGGTGATGACGGAGACGCGGCCTTCGGCACCGAGTCAGGGTTTCCTAAATTTCTCATTTTAAAAAATATTTAGGTGGCGACTCTGTATCTGGCAAAGCAGTCCATGTTTGGCACTTCTTTTCAAAAAATCTGTTTTCAAAATCGATTTGCCGGATTTGGACTCTTTGGTTCGAGATTAAGAACCGTGACATTTGAGTCCTTGAACTGTAGTGACCCCGATATGAACGGAACGGGACTTAACCCTCCCGGGGCGTTCGGGGACGTCTACACCTGCGGGAACATACCTTTGCTAGCTTGTATGCTGTGTCCAAGTCTTCGGCCTTGTCAAAAATGGATCGTCTCCGGGCTTTGACATTCACTCCCATCATTGTTATGACTTTCGAGTTCTATCAAAGAGAGGCAACTGTAGACACCTCATTTTTGACCACACTTAAGACTTGGACGTCATCGTTTGAACACTCGATGATCACCCTTGTTCGTGTTTGTTTTGAGTTCTCGAAGGTCTCGGCCGCGCGCCTCGCCTCGAGACCTCTCAACTTGACTGTTTTGTGCTTGGTTGTGGACCAAGCATTTGTGTTTCTGTTTTGAGGGAAGAGGGTGGCTTGTTTGTCATTTCCTCAACCCACCGGCCATGGTCTGAGGTCACCGGCCATGATTTCTTTCTGCCGGCCAATTGTATTGGCCGACCGGCACTATTTTTGGTCAGCTGACCATGTGTGTTGGTCGACCGGCCCCTTTGTCTGGCCGAGACCTTTTCTTTGCCTTTTTCAGGCATTGTGCATGCCAGCTGTGCTAGCTGGTGAGCACAAATTCTGCCCTCCATACACGTGTATGGAGGGATTTCATTCTTACACTTAGATTCCCTTGGAAGCTTAGAATTGGAATTCCTATAAGAGGAGGACCTCCCCTCCCTTTCCAGGGGTTGAACAACTCTGAGATATAACTTATATATCTATATCTCTCTATATCTCCCTCTCTCTATATAGTTGTGTGTGTAATAGTGTTCTAAAGGGGTTTTTGTTCTTAGTTTTGCACTAAGACACCTAGTGTTACACTATACTTTGGTTGCTGAGGTTTTAAGGGGATGATTTCAGAATTTTTGAGTTGGTTTTTGATCAAAAGGAGGTGCTGGAGTTGGTGTTCTTGAAGTGTTCTCAAAGGGTGAGAACTTACCCTTTTATTCCCCATTATTGCTTAAGGTTTTAGACCTATTTGCATATTGTTTCGAGCTTATTGTATAACTGATAAAAGTTCTATATTTCCATGCTTGTTATAGTTGCTTAAGGTCATTTTGGTGTTGGGGGTTGTCTACCCCCTCTTAAGCCTTGTTTGACCCCCTTTTGTGCCTTCCTCTTTGGGCTTTGGAACCCTTCGTGTATTGACCTTCTCACCACAGAAATTTAGAGGATTTTCAGTGGTGGAGAAGTGGTTTTGAGGACTTGTATAGGGGAGGGACACCCCTCTCCCCTTATGACTCATTTGCTTGCATTTAGGGCTCATAAAGGCAGCATGTTTGCATAGCTTTATTTGGCTCCATTTCAGAGGGTATTTGGAGTTAGTTTATCATGTTAGACCTCTATTTCATGTTGGTTCGATGGCCTATTGTATGCACCATGCACTTGCTTTGTAATCCCCTCTATTGTCATAACATGTACCATGCATTTAGGCCATCATGCTTGCATATTTTGGCTTGACTTCATGAAGCTTTTAGACATGTTGTGACATGTTTAAGTTCTGTTTGGTGTTGATTCAGTCTTGTTTGCCATGTTTTGTGTGAAGCCCCTGAAATATGTATTCACTTTTAAGACCCTAATGTTGAATTATTTTCTTAAAGCCCTCGATTACTTGAATTAATTCAAATATTGTCGGTTAGCATTTTTTATTTCTTTTCTTCAAAACAGGAATTTCCCTAGCCAGATTAGATTCCCTAACCTAATTTAATTTAATTCTACCCAAGTAGGGTCCCAACACAAGAAATTAACTCCAAGCCCTCACACTTTATTTAAATTCTAAATTTACCCCAAACTAGTACTTGTACCTTGTACCTTGTACCTTGAAGTACCATCAATCTTGTAATATATATATATGTATGTATACACCTTGAGGAATGTGCCTAGGACATAAAATAATTAAAAAATTTCCTTTCACCTTTCCCTATGCCTAGCCTTCCTAGAAGAAAGTGAGAAATCAATTTCCAAGAAACATCATCATGAACTTCTAGGAAAAACCACCAACCTAGTACCTAGACCTAGGGTGCTAATTCCAAAACTAGTTCCCTTTTAACTAAGTGTTGCCTAAATCATTGACCAAGCCTCCCAAATCCCTTCCATTTCCTTAGAATCCAAACAAATCCTAACCTTTCCATCCATTTCCAACTAAGGGACTTTTTAGACTTTTTGCCTCAAAGGTTTGTCTATAAATACCAACACACCCCCCTAGCTTGCAAGCACACATAACACTCTCACCCACACACACATTTCGGTTAGAAAGATGGAGGAGAGCAAGAGAGAAAGGAGTCTAGAGAAGAAGAGGAAGGGAGAAGAGAACATTCTTGTGCAAAATTAGCAAGTAAGCCACAACACAACCTTCTCTTTCATTTCCTTTTTCAAATACATGTTTCTAAGGGTTCTAAATAATGTTGTCAGATCTGTTGTTGATGAGTTCTTATGTCAAAAATACTAAGATTTGAGTATTGATTCCATCTCTCTTGTATTTTCCCCTTTTTGGCACAAAACCATCCTCTTTTATTACCAATCTCTCAACTTTCCAAGGCACACTTTCAAGCAAACTTTTTGAGTAAATATATTTTAGTTAGCATGTTTTCTTCACAAAATAAATGAAAAATTTCCCTTGGTGGAACCCTTTTCTCACAAATCTTCATGTTTTGGGCATTCTACCTTAGAATTTGTTTTTGTAGCCCACTTTCAAAAATTCTAGAAAAATGTACAAAAATATTCTGGACCTTTATTTTATGTCAAAACCTTCCTTATTTTATGTCAAAACCTTTCTTATTTTATGTCAAAACCGTTCTTTTTGAGATGTAATGTAATGTAATAGAACAATCTTTTGAATCAAGTATAATTGTGGTTGTTATGTATTTATATTCTATGTATGAACCTTATCGTTGCTTATGAGACCTTGTGTCAATGCCTTGTAAGATCTGTCAAAAAGGTAGTGCGCTGCTTAAGAAAGCTGGACTTAGAAGGAAGGCTATTTTGACTCCTCTGGCGATCTGGGATCTTACTTGGTTATTGGCCATAGGACTCACTAGTGACTCTCCCTTGACTGCAACCTATAGTGTAGAATCGGGGCATCACATTTTGTATAGCCACCATGTATCCTAGCTTGTTAGCTTTGAGTGTGTGAATCATGAGCATGCTTTATTTGGGTTATTTCAGTGATTTTGAATCACTTATTATGCTATTTCAGTCCATGCCCCATGCTTGTATGCTTGCATTTACCATCCTTTCAATGCTTTGAAGAGTTGTTCTTTTGTGCCTTAAAATAGGTCATTGTGCATGCCTCTTTGTTTAAGTCCTTGGGCTGCCACATCAGTGGGTTTTGGGGCTCCTTTTGGCATATTATAGCTCTGTTTTTCTTTGAAGAATCCATGCCATGTGTGGTTGAGGTAGTTGTAGTGGAGTGCTCTCTTTGTGGCCTTGAATGCCCTTTGTTTTGCGCCCTTTTCTTAGCATGTTTTTGGCCTTGTTCCATGCATGTTTTAGCCTTATTTCGGTTTGCCTTGGGACTTTTTTAAGTCATCTTGGCTCTTTGGGGCTTGGTTGATATGGCCATGGTTTGAACCCCTTTGTTAGTCTTGAGTTTTGGGCTTTGTTGCATGCCTTGGTTGATTTGGCATCATCCTTTACACATTTTCAGAGTTTGTCATGCTTGTGATTTGTCCATATTTGTCTCTTCTTAATGTGCTTAAGAGTCGACTCTTTTCATGCCTAAGTGTTGGACCTTCACATGTGCACGTTTGGGTGTGTTTTGTCCATCATTTCTTGGCACTTTGGCCACTATTTTGGACATGGCTGAGGCTTATCCATCCTTAGTGTAAGTCCATGGATCATGCATTTATGTATTGTTGTAGTGTAGACACCCCATTTTTGACCGTCCTCAAGACTTGGACGTCACCGTTCAAACACTCGGTGATCATCCATGTTTGTGTTCGTCTTGAGTTCCCGGAGGTCTCGGATACGCGCCTTGCCTCAAGATCTCTCGACTCGACTGTTTTGTGTTTGGTTTTGCACCAAACACTTGTGCTTTGCCTTGGAGGGGCAGGGAATGGCTTATGGGCCATCCCCACACCCCACTGGCCATGGCTTGAGGCCACCGGCTGTGTCTTGTTGCCATCGGCCAAATGTTTGGCCGGCCGGCACTGTAGATGGCCGGCCGGCTATCTTTTTTTGGTCAATTGAATTTTTGGCCGGCCGACTACTGTGCATGTGCTTTTGCAGATATTTTCATGCAGCTAGCATGCACTTAGCTCCCCTCCATACACGTGTATGGAGGGATTTCCCTCTTAGCTAGCTTGTCTTGTAAGCTTACAAGATTGAAGCTCTATAAGAGGAGGTCTCCTCTCCCTTTTTTAGGGTGAGACAACATTTTCAAAGGGGCTCTGGTTTTAGGGTTAGGATTTGTATCTATCCTATATCTATACCTTCCTATCTTTTGTGTTTTGTGTGTGTTTTGCCTTACTTTTGTGCACAAACACCCACCATCACACCTTCTTTTGGAGCTAAGGCACTAGAAGGCTATGCTTGGACTTCTTGGGTGGTTTTGAACTCAAAGAACCAGCTAGTCTACCATTTTTGAAGAGGGTCAACAAGGGTAAGGACTTCACCTTTAAATAACCCATTTTTGCAAAGCCTTTTTTGACTATCTTGCATCTGTTTTTGAGCTTAGCATATAACACATAAAAGTCTTGTTTTTGCCTACTCTAAATAGTTGTTTAAGGGTGTTTTAAGCTTTAGGGTTGTTTGACCCCTCTTAAGGCTTGTTTGGCCTTTGTTTTGTGTCATTTTGGTTGAGCTCCAGGACCATTGTGTTTGGGCCTCCTCACCACTGAAATCTTGAGGGATTTCAGAGGTGAGGATGGTGCCTTGAGGTCCTAAGAAGGAGAGGGCAACCCCCTCTCCTTGTTGTCCTTGAAAAAGGTCATTTTAGCCTCTTGAGGGATCATCTAATTTAAGTGTATGTTGACCATACCTTAGCTGTTTTTTGTGCTTATTATGCCATGATTTAGCACTATTTTCAATTGGTTTTGGTACACCATGCTTGCTTAGCATACATGCCTTGTAATGCCATGTTTAGGCCTTAACATGACTTATGCTTTGAGCCCTTGTTCTAGCATGTTTTTGGTCAAGCTTTGTGAAGCTTCCATGTTTGTTTTGATATGCTTGAAGTCTGTCTTGGGCTGCTTTGGTCGACCATGGCATGTTTTGTATAGCTACCTTACATTTTGGCTTATTAGCCTTGGGTTTTGGACCATGTTGCATGCTTGACTTGTCTTTGTTTAGTTGGTTTGAAACCATTTCTAACATGATTTTTAGAGTTCATGTGTATGCCATTAGTCCATGTTTGCATCTTCTTAAGTGTACTTGAGAGTTGCTCTTTGTGCCTAAGTGATGGACCATGTTTATATGCACGCTTGTATGTGTATTTGGCTCCACTTCCTTAGCTTTTGGCCATTGTTTTAGGCTTGTTTAAGGGCTGCCTAATTTAGTTTTAAGTCCATCCCTTGGCATGTTGTTGCATGCTTAGCTCATGACATGTTGTTGCATGTTGAAATGGTGTTGCATTTGGCATGCATTCTCCTCCCTTTGTTTTGATTGCTTAACATGCCATATGTTTTGCATGTTTGTGTGTTGGCATTGAACCTTGTATGCTCATTTAACTTGCATGCTTGTTATATGCCTTGGATGCTTCTCATATGCTCATGTTGCATGCCTAGTTAACGTACTTAGGTTGCATTGCATTTGCATGCATCTTTCATCTCTTGATCAAGCCATGATAGAGGTTGAAAGCCCCTTTGTTTGCTTATTTGGTTTGCATTGCATTTGAAATTAAAATGCACACTTGATTCTTTGGGCCATCATGCTTTGAAATGCGCGATTGATGGTCCGAGAATCGAGACCTATACTCCTTTGAGTCATAAACATGATAAGGAGTATGATTGGTGCATACATTGCTTGAAATGCATTGCCATGCTTTGTTTTGCCCTCTGTTGCTGTCAAACCAGTTTCTGCAGGAAGCTCTGGCCGGCCGGCCATCTATAAGTGGCTGATGGATTCATTTGTGGCCGGTGACCATTCCCCATGGCCGGTGACCAATCCCCTTAGCCGGTGGTGTTCCACAGCATTTAGATAAGCAACCCTGGGACTTGTGCAGTCTTCAGAGGAGCAGAACAGTCAAAGCAGAGGCATCTTGCGCATGGCAGTGACTTTCCGAGCGGAACCAAGCGTGCATGCATTGGACCCTCTTCCCGAGGCTGCTGTTTATTGCTCAAATAGATTAGTTAATTTGCTTAGCTGATTTAATTGGTCTGTAATATTTAATTAGCTTGTAGGTTAATGAAATTGTATTATTCTTTCGGTCCTTCGGAGCGAGGGTAAATTTGTAATAAGTGTGGGTGCGTGTGCGTATGTCTTCCAACCCCCACTTCTTTCTCCCTTTTACTTACCTGCTTTGATGGTTAGTATTAGGACATGTTTACTTTAGCATCCTTATGCTATGCATGCGTGCATCATTCATCAATATTGCATGCACTGAGCTCGGCGCATCATGCTAACTACATAAGTATTTCAAATCTAACTTGAATACATGCTACTTGCGCATTTTCACATGTCATTCTTAGATTAGCCGAGCCTATTCTAGTGACATTCCGTATGCGTTACATTAGGCATTTAAACATGGACTTGGATCATGCATGATTGCTAACACGTTCTTGTTTTGGCTCAGAGTACATTGTGAGTATTTTATGCTTTAGCATCTCACATGAGTGTGAATGTTAACCTGACAGCATGCTTACCGTATGGCTAGATGCTTATGTGATATAAACTGCTTGAATGCCTGTGGGTGAAGGTTGGGCTGTTTGAGTTGGAACAACTCATTGAAATTCATATTTTAGCCTACTTATGAGTAGCAAATTCCAAAGCGTTCTCCAAACAAACGGATATGCAATGCTTTGTTCCAAATTAGGCGATCTAGTCTATACTTGTGTGTTATGCGTATCACATAGTAAATTCTAGCTAATTAACCGGAATAAGAACACATAATGCTTTCAAAAACAAGATATCACGGTTAGTAGAGGCCGATCTTCGGATAGGGCGAGAGGGGGTACTCATAGCTGACCTTCCCCAATCGTACCCAAGTTCCCGAGCCAAGGCAACTTCGGTGATGACGGACACGTGGCCTTTGGGATCGAGTTAGGGTTTCCTAAATTTTCCAAAATAAAACATTTAGGTGGCGACTCTGTATCTGGCAAAGAAGTCCATGTTTGGCACTTCTTTCTAAAAATCTATTTTCTCAAAACGATTTGCAGGATTTGGACTCTTTGGTTCAGATTAAGAACCGTCACAATTTGAGTCCTGAATTGTATAGACCCACAGACGAACGAAACAGGGTCCTCCTCCCGGAACGTTCGGGGACGTCTACATGTAGGCTTACCGCATTGCATGTTGTCGCATCCTTGTGTTTGGTATCATTGTTGTATGCCTATGACTTTGTGTAGTCCCATATCTAGGTTGCATTGTAGTATTGCATGCTTGTTGCATTGCCATGATGTTTGCATGTTAGGTTGCATCACATTGTATTGGACATACTCATGTTACATTGCCTTACATTCCCATGTTGCATTGCATTGCATTGGTTACATGCTTTGCATTGTATATGGCATACATACATTGCATTATGCTTGGTTTCGGGTGTCAAGCCAAATATGAGGAATGAGGGACGTTCGTACTTGAAGTGACGAAACGTACCACAATCCCCGGTCGCCGACGCTCTTGATTCAACAGGATAAAGTTTGTAGCATTCATTTGTTTTGTTGTATTCATTCATATTGATTTGCACACTTGACATCTTTGGCCATCATGCATCGAAATGCGTGATTGGTGACCCGAGGGTCGAGAGCCATACTCCTTTGAGTTCTTAGTATGATAGGGAGGGTGGTCGTGCATACATTTTCTTGTAAATGCCTTGCCATGCACTGTCTGTTCTCTGCTACAGCAAAACCAGTGTTCTGCAGGAATAAATGGTCGGTCGGCCACTTTCAATGTCGGCTGACTACCAAAATCAAGCCAGTGATCCCATTTTTGGTCGATGACCATATTTCCATGGCCGGTAGTGTTTTCTCTTGGCCAGTGGAATCCCAAAGTTCTCAGGGAGTGGTTCAGAAGCAACCTTAGGATTTTCACAATTTTCAAAGGTGCAGAACAGTGCAAACAGAGGCAACATGTGGCATGGCAACGGGTTTCCAAGCAAGGCAAATGAGCATGCATCATCGAATCATTTCGAGGTAGAGCTACGGCGGCCTTTTGAATTTCATACTTAGTTTATTTTGTAATTAATTTGTTAATTAATTAAGGGTCTGTAATAATTAATTAGCTAGAGTAGTTAATTATATATTTGGTCTGTATTATTCTTTTAGACCCTCCGTCGAGAGGGCACAATTGTAATAAGTGTGCGTGTGTGTGTGCATGTCTTCCAACCCCACGTCTTTCTCCCTTTTATTTACTAGCTTATGATGGTTAGTTTAGGGCATGTTTCAATTAGCATCTTTATGTTCGTATGCTTGCATTCATTCATCTGTATTGCATGCACCGGGCTTGGTGCATCATACTAACTGCATCGTATTTCAATTCCAAATTGAATACATGTTACCTGTAACATCTCACATGCCATCTTAGAATAGCCAAGCCTATCTTAGTTACATTCTTGCATGCGTTGCATTAGCCATCTCAGCATAGTTAGGATTCATGCATGTTTTCTAATTAGCTTTTTTCTTTGACTTGGAGTACTCGGTAAGTGTTTATGCTTTAGCATCCTTGCATGCATGTGAGTGACTACCATGATAGCATGCTTACCATGAGGCCATGTGCTTATGTGATATATCTGCCTGAATGCCTGTGGGTGAAGGTTGGGTTGCTTGAATTGGAATAATTCGTCGAAACCCGTGTTTCAGCCTACTTGCGAGTAGCAAACTTCAGTCCATTTTCAAAACAAACGGATATGCGATGCTTTGTTCCAACTTAGGCAATCTAGTCTATACTTGTATGTTGTGCGCATCACATAGTAATTCTAGGTTAGTAACCAAAATAAGAGCTCATGTGTTTTCAAAAACAAGATATCATGCTTAGTAGTGGCCGATCTTTTATCGGGCGAGCAGGGCTGCTCATGAAATGACCTTCCCCAATTGTACCCAGGTTCCCGAGCCGAGACAACTTTGGTGATGATGGACACGTGGCCTTAGGCGCGAGTCATGGTTTCCTAAATTCCCCCAAAATAAAACATTTAGGTGGCGACTCTGTATCTGGCAAAGCAGTCCATGTTTGGCACTTCTTTCTAAAATCCGTTTTTCAAAACGATTTGCCGGATTTGGACTCTTTGGTGATTTATCGATCTTGCATTGCACTTTGCGAGATTAGATTCAGAACCGTGACATCGAGTCTGAACTGTAGTGAGCCCAATGAACAAAATGAGATTTTTCCCGGGACGTTCGGGGACGTCTACTGTTTCTGGCGACTCCGCTGGGGACTTAGAGAACTTGACTCGAACTCATGATATCATGTTTTGATTACACTTATGTGTTTCTTTGCATTGCATTTGCATTGGTGCACCTAGGACACCGTGTTTGCCATCTGCTATTCCTGAACGGTTTGCCGGAGGCTGCGTGCCATAAGGCTGACCGGTTATGGGCTCTGCCACGACGGGAACACAAACCTCGATTTTTACCGGGGCACCCCTTTTGACCATTCGACCTAGTCCATATTCGGAATCCGTAGTGACCATTGCAAACTAGGACAGGTTGCTCACCCGATTGTAGGTTGTTTGAAACTGTTGCGTGCATAGTGAAACCCTAGCTCCTGACAAAATAAGACAAGGAAACCCTATCCCTCCATAGGGATGTTTTGGCTCTCACTTGTTTGCTATGTGCTTTTAGAGTGTGTTTCTACAAGAATGTATGTATCAGTTTGCAAGTTTGGGTATCAGGCCTACGGGCACCAGTGTTTTGAGAATCAATTATCTACGGGTATTAGATTCAGATTTGGGGGCAGTAATTTGGGAACAATGATCAGTGTCTGAGAACAGTGTATTCAGCTTATCAACTTCGTGTTGTTATACCCAACTATGTATTGTGTTTATTTAAGCCGTTATGCTTGTTTATTTCCTTATTATACTTTATTTATCTTTTTGCTAGGGGGTAGTTTAGCACAATTGCTTCCAACCAAGCATATATTCCCCAAGCACTCTGGACTAGAGGTCGCAGACTCCATCGATCTAAGGATCTGGTAGACGGATAACCAGTGTTCCATTCTTTACCCCCGGTTACTAGACAGAGGGCAGTTAGGCAGAGGATATTAGTTCAGCAGTCAGTTCAGAGGGCTTTGTCTACCCCACCCGAGTACAGTAGGGATCAAAGTTCTGTTTTTCCCGCAGAGAGGGAACCTATACCGATAGTTCAGCTAGATCAGGGCAGTATGGTAGGAATCAAAGAAATGATGCGTAAGCTCCAGGAGAGCATGAGAACCATGCAGGAGGACGCTGCTCGTCAAGCAGAATTTGCCAAACAGCAGGCCGTCGTCATGGCCCAAAAGGCAGAGCTAATTACCCAACTACAGCAGCAAGCCAGAGCATCAGCTTCACACCAAGCTCCTCCCCCACCAAAAGTTCCACTGCCCGAGGAGACGGCAAATGTCCAGAATGTCCAGGAGGATACAGACATCCCAATAGGACCGGCTCCGCCCCCGATTCTACCTCAACTATCCAAGGCACCCACTCCTATCAATCAACCGGATTCTCCCTTCGAATTCGAGGTAGACCCCACGGCATTAAAAGTGAGCAAGCTTGAAAAGCTGTTCAAGAAATCTCAGGGTGTGAAGTCCATACCGGACATCGAGGATGGGTGTACCGACGCAGCCGTGACGCTGCCAGACAGATTTAAGATGCCACATATTGACCGCTTTGACCGGTCCGGGGATCCCATGGTGCACTTATGGCTGTTTTCAGACATATTAAGGCCAATAGGCCTCACCAAATTACAGAAGCTTTCTTTATTCGGCCGGACCCTATCGGGTGTGGTGGCCATCTGGTATGCAAAACTGGAAGACGATGTTAAGAGAAATTGGGACGAGATGGCTGAGGCTTTTGTCGCTCAGTACTCTTATAATGCACAGATCAAGATCACAACCCGTGATCTCGAGACGACTAGGTAGGAGCCTAAGAAGAGTTTTTCTGACTTCGTAACCCGGTGGAGGGCCAAGGCCTTAATGATGACCAGTAGGCCCACTGACAAAGATCAGATTCGGATGATTGTGCGCAATCTCCAGCCCAAGCTTATGCAGAAAATGATTGTTCTCCCCTTCCCCACCTTTTCAGATTTACATAAGATGGGGGTACAAATTGAGGATGCGATGAAACAGGGTCTGATTGACCAAGACAGAGAGCAACCCAGGAGAACCTTCAACCGCAACACCAATACAGGAACAAGCAATACCGCAACTGCCAGAGCTTCAGAAGTAAGCATGGTCACCACCAATCCCCCAAGAACCCTTGCAGCTACGCCATTCACCAGTGCGTCCGGTAGTAGTTCGCAAACAACCAGATACCCACCCAAAAGCCAAAGAACCTTCACTCCACTATACATGTCCTTGTCCAAGGCTTTAGGAGTTTTGATCAGGAAAGGGCATTTGAAGCCCCTAGAGCCGCGGCCGTTACCAGAAAAACTCCCCTCCTCCTATAATCCTGCCAACATCGGCTTTTCACCAACAAAGACGGTCATGACACCGACCAATGCTTCTGATTACATCATGAGATTCAAGATCTCGTTGATAATAGGGTGATTGTGCCTCCAGAGAAACCCAATGTCACAACCAACCCTCTCCCACCACATAACCAAGCTCCACCTCCCAAACGCATCAACTTTATCCAGACCGGGGTCATGTCATACGACCCCAGCATATATATCACCCCATCTCACCTACCCAAGTCGGGGGTGTTCCTTCCCGACAGCACTGACTTGTGCATGTTGGACATCTCCCGAGCCCAACCTAAACCAATGGTGGTGACCATCAAAGATGGAACAGGGACGATTTCGGAGGAAAGTAGCGTTGTTGATTCAAGGTTTAAGGAAATTAGGAACTGTGCTGAGGAGGTGTACAATCCGAGTGGCTACATTGCGTCAACGGGTCAGATTAGGCTAAATGTGGAGTTGTCGGTGGGGGCAGAAATTTGTGTACTACAGGGGGATGGACTTGATTAGAGGATAGATGACTTAGCAGTTCTGGAAGGGGACATTGCTGACCTTCAGATTTTCATCAAACAAGATCCAGGAGACATGACAGTCAACTGGTTCGATTTTGAGGAGTCAGCAGAGGTCACAGGGTGGCTTGATGACCAACCAGATATTGTTGAAGAATCTCAGCTGGAAAAGGGCCCGTCAAAGGCAAGGACATCAATTGTGGCCGGAAGGGCCGGGGATTATAATGCATTGCAGGAGGGCGCCAGTGCCAAGAATTTTTCGCTCGGGATCTGGGCATTTTGAATACAAGAGATGTTGAACAACAAACTGTACTGACGCAGTTGGAACAAGAAGGAATCGAAGACTCTAAGAGAGCCAGAAAAGCCAAGGCCCCTGTGGGGACTGAACCTGCTGTGTGCACAAAGGTAGAGCGTGTTGCGAGCACATGGATGGAAGGTTCTGCGAGTACAAGGATAGTTGTAACAGAGCCGGACAGGTGCCTGTCGGCTGCTGATGGAATGTGGTGGGAGGACGATGATCTATGCCTTGCCCACACAGATGAGGATTGGGGGTGCAATCAACCGGACGATACCTGGTATATTAGCGAAGTTGATCATATGACTAGGAGTGGGCGGTACTTCAAGCCCCCACACCTAGATCAACCAGAGGTGTCCGGAAAGGACAAGGAGGTGGAAAAGCAGAAAGAGAAGCTACTTGAAGAAGAGGCCGTGCTGAAATAGTTAAAAAAGATATAAGCAGACATCTCCATCTGGGGACTGCTTATGGCTTCACGTGTTCATAGACAAGCTGTTCTATCGGCAACGGACAAGGCCAAACTCTCAATAGACACCACACCTGAATAGCTGATGGGATTGGTCTTTCCGGGAGGAGGTTCCCCAACGTTGACCTTTTTTGACAAAGAATTGCCGCCAGAGGGCGCGAATCATAACAAACTACTCTTCATCTCTGTGGAATGTAAAAGCAAATGGATACCGGTGGTTCTTGTCGACAAAGGATCTACTATTAACGTGTGCCCGTCGAGGACAGCATATGCAATTGGGTTGAAGCCCGCGGACTTTGTGCCGATAGCCCAGGTGATAAGGGCATATGATAACACAAGCAGAGAGGTGATGGGGACTGTGAAAATTCAGACCCAGGTTGGTCCGGGACAACACGAGATTGACTTTCATGTCCTGGACGTTCCCGCAACCTTCAATCTACTTTTGGGACGGCCGTGGCTGCACCAGGTGAAGGCAGTCTCTTCCACCTTACATCAAATGTTGAAATACCCCCACGAGAAGGGGGTGCCTATTGTTTTTGGGAATTCGTCCATCCATCTACCGCCAGAAGTGTCTACGCTGGTTTTGGAAATCGAGCATGGCACGGAGGATGTGTTCCTATCAGGGTTTACTCTGGCTGAGGCCCGGGTCGTACAGAACATCTTAGCTGTTGATGAGGGGTTATATGTCAGCGCACAATTAGTGTACCTCATGAACGAGCTCCCACACATCCCCAGGATGGGATTGGAGAAGAGTGGCCGGAAGGGCATCGCAGTATCGGTCGAAGTGCCGCACAACCCACATACCTTTGGCTTGGGTTATCTGCCCAACAAAAAGGATTGGGTGAAGAAAGGAAAGGAGATGGCCGAGAGAGCCAGAGCAAAGAAGGCGGGGAAGCCTTTTGAGTTGATGCACCGACCCATCTAGGGTGCCCTAAACGGACGCTTCGTCCAGGAGGGGAAGGACTTTCCATTTTGTGGCTTCCCAGAGCCATGGCTGAATGCCGAGAGGAAGTGCCTGCTGGGGTTTGAGATCTTCTTTGACCTGCAGTTATCCAGGGATGATGTTGCCGAGGAGCAGGCAGACCCATCAGCTGAGGTTGAGCAGAATGAGAAAGTGGATTCTAAGAGCACCGAAATTGAAATGGGAGTAGCGCTGGCTTGTCTACTTTCAGATCCTCCGATCGTATAGAAGTGCTTGGGGGATAACTTCTCGGTGTCCATGATTGGGAATGAAACGGCTGCGAGCCCATCGTCAAGCATTTTGGATGCATCCGTCACACCCTCTCTCACTTTGCAGTACGAGGAGGGATTTTTGTCAACCAGCACTAGGTTAGGTAGTGAGCCAGAATCTAATTCCACCGAGTCTGTAGAATCGGAATCAGGTTCCAGCTCTTCTAAGTCTGAGTCCAGTATTCCTGAGGGTGATAACCCGGATGCCACAGTCCTGTCTAGGTCGTCCTTTTCTTTCTCTTTTGAGTCTGTTGAAACAGAGGAATCTGACGGTTTGGAAGTGCTTAATGAGAATGAAATAGCTGTGGCTTCTGAGTACTTTTCTGTGCCTTTGATTTATTGTATTAATCAGGACTTTCAAAATTTCGATGAAAACGACGAGGAAGAAATTCCTCCGATTTTGACATATTTGCTAGAGTAGGAGCTAGAGAGATTTGTTAAACCTTTGGTTGATGAAATCACTACAATTAATGTTGGTACTGAGAAGGACCCGCGGCTGGTCCAGATCGGGTCCACGTTGTCTTCGGAGGAATGCGAGCGCTTAGTCACTTTATTAAAAGATTTCAAAGATGTTTTCGCGTGGTCCTACGAAGACATGCCTGGAATCGATCCTGAGATTGTACAAATACCGATCCTTTGACCCAGAGGCCCAACCTGCTAAAACGTAAACTCGAAGGATCCGCGGGATTGGGCTCTCAAGATTAAAGAAGGGGTAACCAAGAAAATTGACGCAGGGTTCCTGCTGGTATCTGAGTACCCAACTTGGTTGGCCAACATCGTTCTGGTGCCGAAGAAGGATGGCAGGATCCGGGTATGCGTGAATTTCAGGGATTTGAATAGAGCCAGTCCGAAGGACGACTTTCCTTTGTCGTACATCGACGAGTCAGTAGACTTCACAGCGGGGCATGCTTTGCTTTCGTTCATGGATGGATTCTCAGGCTACAATCAGATAGTGATGGCACCTGAAGACCGGGAGAAGACTGCTTTCACCACTCCCTGGGGGACTTACTGCTATAGGGTGATGCCATTTGGGTTGAAGAATGCTGGAGCTACATATCAACGAGCCGCGACCACAATATTACATGACATGATCTACAAAGAGGTCAAGGTGTACGTGGATGACATGATTGTCAAGTCCAAAGAAAGAGAGGGCCACTACACCGCCTTGGAAAAGTTCTTCAAAAAGATCAGAGAATTTCGGTTGCGGCTGAATCCTCAGAAATGTACGTTTGGTGTTACAGCAAGGAAAATGCTGGGGTTCTTGATTACATAGAGAGGTATCGAAGTTGACCCTTCCAAAATCAAGGCCATCTTAGAATTGCCACCACCAAGGACTGAAAAGGAGGTGAGAGGCTTTCTGGGTAAAGTGCAATTCATAAGACGGTTTATCTCAAAATTAACCTTGACTTATGAACCACTTTTTGGTCTCCCAAAGAAAGGAAAAAAGTTCCAATGGGATGGCCAATGCCAAGCTGCTTTTGAACAGATCAAGGAATACTTACAGAACCCACCCATGTTGTCACTGCCTGAGCCAGGAAAACCGTTGATTTTGTACCTTTCAGTGACTGAAACTACGATGGGCTGCATGCTTGCGCAGGAGTCTGAGGATAAGGTGGAGAGAGCTACATACTATCTAAGCAAGAAGATGTTGGAATACGAGACCCACTACATTCCACTCGAGAAGGCTTGTTTGGCCTTGGTATGGGCTACCAAGAAGCTGCGACACTACCTGTTAGCTCACTCTGTAATGTTGGTTTCAAGATTAGATCCCATCAAATATCTCTTTGAGAAACCAGCACTTACGGGTAGACTAGCTCGTTGGTTACTTTTACTTTTCCGAATTCGATCTGAAGTATGTAACTAGCAAGTCAGTAAAGGGGAGAGCAGTAACGGAGTTCGTAACCGATCACCCAGTTGAGGGAGATGAAGCAGTCGAGTACTTATTCCCAGATGAGGCTATTTTGCATATCGACGATGAGTTTTGGACGATGTATTTTGACGGACCGTCAAACCAGTACGGGTATGGGATAGGGGTGTTGCTGATAGCACCCGACAAGTCCCGTATCCCCCTAGCATTTAAACACCGGTTCAAGGTCTCGAATAATGAAGCAGAGTATGAAGCATGCATTGCTGGTTTAGAAGTCGCCCTAGAACTAGGGGCAAAACGGTTGGACATCATCGGGGACTTGAACCTGGTTGCATCTCAAGCTAAAGGAGACTGGAAGGTCAAAGAAGAAAAGATGAAAATCTATCGTCAGACCTTGGACTTGTTGATTCCTCGGTTTGAGAAGCTGAACTTCGTTCATTTGTTAAGAGAGAACAACAGGTTCGCAGACGCACTAACAACTCTATTTTCTATGATAGACATCCCTTTTGGAGTCCGGATGCGTCCGATCATCATCAATCAGAAGTTTGCGCCGGCCTATGAGTCGATTGTTGGCATAGAAGAGGTTCAAGATGAGAACCCCTGGCATTACGATGTCTGGAACTTCCTGGAGAAAGAAGCGTATCCACTAGGGGCAAATGCCAAGGATAAAAGGGCAATCAGAAGAATGGCCGCTCAGTTCATCATCTGCAGAGGTAAACTGTATAAGAGAGGTTATCTGGGAATGCATAAGCTGTGTGTTAAGGCTGAAGAGTCGAAGTGCCTAATGGAGGCCATCCATGGAGGAGAGTGCAAAGCGCACATGAACGGGGTGATGCTAGCTCGGAAGATTCTTAGGCAAGGTTACAACTGGTCCACCATGGAGGAGGATTGTATTGGCTTTGTTCAGCGATGCCACAAATGTCAGATCCATGCAAACCACATGAACATCCCGCCGTCGAAGCTATACAATATGACTTCGCCATGGCCATTTTCAGTTTGGGGAATCGATGTGATCGGGGCTGTCACTCCGAAGGGGTCTAATGGGCATGAGTTCATTCTGGTCGCGATAAAGTATTTCACAAAGTTGGTTGAGGCCCAATCTTATGCGGTGTTGAAAGCTTCACACGCTGCGAAGTTTATCAGAAACAACATCATCTACCGCTACGGGGTCCCGAACGAGATCATTTCAGATAATGGTTCCCACTTCAAGAAGGAAGTGATTGACTTGTTGGAAAAATACAACGTGGTTTTTCATAAGTCATCCACATATCGGCCGCAAACCAACGGAGCAGTTAAGGCCGCCAACAAGAACATCAAACACATTTTGCAGAAGATGGTGGAAACCTACCAGGACTGGCTAGATAAGTTGCCATTTGCTCTGTGGGGCTACCGTACATCAATTAGAACTTCTAGTGGGGCAACTTCGTATTCATTAGTTTATGGGATGGAGGACGTTCTACCTATTGAAATTGAGGTTCTGTCACTGAGAGTGCTGGCTCAGTGTCAGATAGCCGAAGCAAATTGGTAGGAGTGCAGATTTGAAGAACTCATGCTCTTCGATGAAAGAAGACTGAAAGCACTGTACCATGTTCAAGGTTATCAACGTAGAATTGCCAGGGCTTTCAACAAGAAGGTTAAGTCCCGGAATTTGAAAGAAGGAGATTTTGTGCTCAAAGACAACCGAGCTCCCATCCATGACTCTAGGGGCAAGTTCAGACCCAATTGGACCGGTCCCTACATCATCAAGTCTATCTGGTCAGGTGGAGCTGTCGTTCTGATGGACCTAGATGGGCTAGAGTTCTCACAGCCGATCAACAGGGACAAGTTGAAGAAATATTACCCCTAAGAGGCTCGCTTGGCCGAAAACCTGAAAGGGCGACCTAGGCAAAAGTTAGAGCACAGAAAATTTGAAATTATAAAAACTGAGCTCGCAAGGTTGAAAACCCGCAAAGGGCGGCCTTGGCAGAAGTTAGAGCGTAAAAGGTGAGGGTTAATACACGAGTCAACCTGAGCCGAACGATGTAAGGCTTAATTCCTATCTCTGGGATACGTAGGCAACTTCGTCCTGAAGTCCAACCATAAACTTTTCCCCGATCAACTTTGTCCATTTGATCATCTCGGTCATCTTTGTCTATTCAGCATTCAAGAGCTTCGGTTGTGATCTTCGGTACAGTGCTATTCAGACTAGGGGCAACTTTCCAATTGCTGGGATCCGGGGTTGTGCATCTCAGTGACAGATCTCAGGCATGTCCAGTTCTGATCCATGTCGAAAATGGTTTTGAAAAATTTTAATAAAAGTTGATTTTGCTCAAATGAATCTTTTTACGACTTAGACCATTTTCAGACCAAATGGAAAATTTTCAGTACCCACAATCTTCAATTTTATTAATTTCAATATAGAGTTCTCCTGCTGTTGAATACAAATTGAAGTTGCTTTTGGTTACATTCATATAAAATAAAAAAGTAAAAAAAAGTTGAAAGTACTAATTAAAGCAATAAATTCGGGGCATAGATAAGTCAGGTGTTCCTGCGCTCCCTCCCAGAGCTGGTCGAAGCTTCTGATGTCAAGCTGGGCCTAATCTGCGCCTCTTCTTTGAGCCAATCTATGCACTCATCAGACAAAGTGCAACTGAAAGTGGGAGCGGGGGCCAGGAGCTCTCTAGTCCTCCATGCTGTGGCATACCGAGCAAGTCAGGCGCCGGACCGAAAATGCAACAGATATTCTATCCCTCGCCAGCAACCGATCATGGCCACACTGGCGCTGGAACCAGAAAGGAAAGTAGAACACGCAGTGTGTCAGGCCAATCAACTGAATCCTAGGCTGCCGAGACATGCTATAGCTCATTGCCGATAGATTGAGCCAAGGGCACCGCCTAGCAATGCGGTCTGCGGACAAATTGCACATCCAGTCAAACCACCATCCCTCATCAAGGGCATTGACTAGACGACATCGGAAGAAGTAGCCGCGAGCTGAGTATGCTGGGCAAGAGTCCACAACCTGCAATTTGTCCATTAACCACACCTGGAAAGGGATGAAAAATGAGAGATTAAATAATAGAGAGGTGTATGTTGAGAGAAAAGTGAGAAAGGGTTTTGAGAGAAAAACCGAGCCTGAGGGTCGAGTGACGTGAGCAATATATATGTGAGATAGAGTGGGAAACATTACCTGCGGCAGTAGTGGACTCCTCGCAAATCTGGTCGTCTCTCGGCGATGAAAAGCATTCAAGCCCACCAATGTCTCGGCCAATGACATGGCAATGCAGCTTTTGCCCCCCCCTCAAGCCTTGGGCAACCTCGATCAACCGGACACTAGATCCTTCGGAGCCTGAGGCAAGCAAGAAATGAGATAGCATGCACAAACAAAGGGCATGTCACCGAAAGCCTTGCCAATAATGGTCACCACGGTCACCGGCATCGGAAAACCAACAAATCAAACTCGGAATATCCAGCATTTCGTCACAAATCAAAGATCGAGTGTCATGCATAGTAAGCCCACACATTCGACCTAAGGCTTGGGCGTGGCCGAAGCAAAGCTGGGGCAAGATTTCTTTGTTGCGCTCAGATTCCATCAAAGCTTGAAAGTATTCAAAGGTAGGACATATCTCTTTCCCGCCAAAACTAAAGACATGTGTTACCGGATTCCAAAACCTTGCCGCGGCATGGAGAAACAGAAAATGCAGCGGGGTGTGACTCAACGTGAATAGTGCATTTATGCCGAAACCTCAGAAATTCATCTTTTCCGAACCATCCAAGTTGGCAATCCAATTTGCGAGATTTTAGGCAAGAAACTCTTCCATTTGGTGCAAACCAGTGTTGAAATGACGAAAACCACGAAGCTGGGGATTTTGTAGAAGATAAGATGTGAGTGGATGTGGCAAAAGATTCGGTGGTCCTTGCCATTTTTGGCCAATCGCCAAAAAATGCTTCTACGACCACCATTTTGGTCGGTCGGCTTGTAATTATGGCCGATGGCCTCCTCCTTTGGCCGATGGCCTTCCCTTTTATCCTCAGAACTGCCTGTTTGCTGAGTATGCTGAAAACTTGTGACTAGTTCCCCTTCCGGAGCCTTTCGGTGATAATTTTGCGAAGCCATACCTCTGTTACTTCAATTTGCTTATTGAGTTGTTGTATTTTTATTTATCGAGTTGTACCCAGCGTTCTTTAAAACTTTGCTTTACTTATCGAGTTGTATTCACACTTGGTCAGCTTATCGAGTTCTTTGTTTTGCTTATAGAGTTGTTCTTGTTGTTAGTCGGTTCACTACTTGATTATTACGATGCGAGTGCTTAATGTTCAAAACAACGTTCAATCTCATTTACATTGTGATGCTTTGAAATGCGATGCATAGAATATACAAATGCAACACTTTTTGAACAAAAGCAGCTATTTCGTTTTCATCATGTTTTTCTTTTGCAAAAGTACATAGTTCTGAGCAAAATAAAACCTGCCTGAGGCAGTACAAAGTGCTCAAACTACTAGCTAAAAAGGAAAATTAAGCAAAAAAGAAAGAAAAAGTAGCGGGGTGTCTGGATCAGCATCAATCATATTAGACATAAGAGTTTGTCCTCGTCCTCTTCCTGGACGAAGATCCAGGAATATCACCATCAGCTCTGTCATCTGAACTCGAGCCCAAGCCATCTCCAGTCTCATCCTCAGATGAATCCACCTACCGCCTCAGGCTTATCGTCTCCCGGAATCGGTGCCCGTGAGTTGCTCCCAACATGAGTATGCCCGACCTTGGTACGGAGGCGAATTGTGGTCCCTCGCCCTGCTCTCCCTGCTCCTCGGGCAAATATAGATGGTACTCCTAGACCACCCCTTGTGGCCGATGCACCTCCCACACCCTTATTTGGGTCGGTTATGTGGTTCAAAACCTTCAGTACTCGAGACAGATCAAGAAAATGCGCTTTTGAAGCTATACCGGCTTTCGTGTTAACCTTGAGCCATTGTCTTTTGTGTGCTATCCTCGATGCACGCAAGATGTATCCTTTCCCGTATCCTTTTGTATCTTGCGAGTCCCGCAGATCGCTTTAAACTTGTAATATTACAATGCTTTGTTATAACTGGAATAAGCGCACTCGTTACGTGCCTTTCTTTGAACAATGCCTCGTCTTGTTTTGGTTCCATCTCAATATCACGAATAGCGTGCCTTCACCATACTTATGCTGAACATATTTTATTCTTTATTTTCACACATTGTACACATTGTTGCATGTGCTTTACTTACATGTGTTCAAGTTTCTTTTATTTTCACACATTACATGCGTTTCTGCGCGCACTTTACTTACATGTGTTCAAGTTCCTTTTATTTCACACATTGTACACGTTGTCGCGTGTGCTTTACTTACATGTGTTAAAGTTTCTCTTTATTACGCATTGTACACGTTGTCGCGTGTATTTTACTTACATGTGTTCATAATTATCTTCACCTTCACACATTTTATGCGTTGTCGCGTGTACTTTACTTATATGTGTTTGTGCCTACCTGGCATTGTTATGCTTGTTTCAAATCGCATTGTTATGCGTCCTACTCAGTCTGCGTTGTTGCGCATGCCCTCCTTGCATTGTTTTGTGTCCAATCCGCATTATTATGCGCCGTCCTTAACTTGCATTGTCTTGCATCCCTTCACCTGCGTTGTCACGCACTTCTCACTTGCATTGCTATGCATGTTTCTAACAAAATTGTACTTGTTAAGTTCTCTTTCTTTTTCAGGCACGATATTGTATGTACGGTTCATTTGAAGCTGGCACAACCAGACGAACCAGACAGGCACAACATTGTATGTACGGTTCATTTGAAACTGGCGCAACCAGATGAACTGGACAGGTATTGTATTCTCCATGTGAGACGTTGCAAGAATTGAATAATTCTCTTGCATCCTTTCTGCATGAAATGTAGTTAGATTTGTGTTCCGCCTGCTTAAACTGCTGCATTTATTGTTTGTATTTGCTTCGTTACAGCTCTCTTTGCATGATCGTAAGTTATGTTCGGCTTTATGCATGTTCCTTGCATCTTGTCCCTGCCTGCGGGCACATACCTTTGCTAGCTTGTATGCTGTGTCTAAGTCTTCGGCCTTGTCAAAAATGGGTCGTCTCCGGGCTTTGACATTCACTCCCATCATTGTTATGACTTTCGAGTTCTGTTAAAGAGGGGCAACTGTGGACACCCCATTTTTGACCACGCTCAAGACTTGGACGTGATAATTTGAACACTCGATGATCACCCTTGTTCATGATCGTTTTGAGTTCTCGGAGGTCTCAGTCGCGCGCCTCGCCTCGAGACCTCTCAACTTGACTGTTTTGTGCTTGGTTGGGGACCAAGTATTTGTGTTTCTATTTTGAGGGAAGAGGGTGGCTTGTTTTTCATTTCCTCAACCCATCGGCCATGGTCTGAGGTCACCGGCCATGATTTCTTTCTGCTGGCCAATTGTATTGGCCGACTGGCACTGTTTTTGGTCGGCCGGCCATGTGTGTTGGTCAACCGGCCCCTTTTCTTTGCCTTTTTCAGGCATTGTGCATGCCAGCTATGCCAGCTAGTGAGCACAAATTCTGCCCTCCATACACGTGTATGGATGGATTTCATTCTTACACTTAGCTTCCCTTGGAAGCTTAGAATTGGAATTCCTATAAGAGGAGGACCTTCCCTCCCTTTCCAGGGGTTGAACAACTCTGAGATATAACTTATATATCTATATCTCTCTATATCTCCCTCTCTCTATATAGTTGTGTGTGTAATAGTGTTCTAAAGGGGTTTTTGTTCTTAGTTTTGCACTAAGACACCTAGTGTTACACTATACTTTGGTTGCTGAGGTTTTAAGGGGTTGATTTCAGAGTTTTTGAGTTGGTTTTTGATCAAAAGGAGGTACTGGAGTTGGTGTTCTTGAAGTGTTCTCCAAGGGTGAGAACTTACCCTTTTATTCCCCATTATTGCTTAAGGTTTTAGACCTATTTACATATTGTTTCGAGCTTATTGTATAACTGATAAAAGTTCTGTATTTTCATGCTTGTTATAGTTGCTTAAGGTCATTTTGGTGTTGGGGGTTGTCTACCCCCTCTTAAGCCTTGTTTGACCCCCTTTTGTGCATTCTTCTTTGTGCTTTGGAACCCTTCGTGTATTGACCTTCTCACCACTAAAATTCAGAGAATTTTCAGTGGTAGAGAAGTGGTTTTGAGGTCTTGTATAGGGGAGGGACACCCCTCTCCCCTTATGACTCATTTGCTTGCATTTAGGGCTCATAAAGGTAGCATGTTTGCATAGCTTTATTTGGCTCCATTTTAGAGGGTATTTGGTGTTAGTTTATCATGTTAGACCTCTGTTTCATGTTGGCTCGATGGTCTATTGTATGCACCATGCACTTGCTTTGTAATCCCCTCCATTGTCATAACATGTACCATGCATTTAGACCATCATGCTTGCATGTTTTGGCTTGACTTCATTAAGCTTTTAGCCATGTTGTGACATGTTTAAGTTCTGTTTGGTGTTGATTCAGTCATGTTTGCCATGTTTTGTATAGCCACCATGTATCCTAGCTTGTTAGCTTTGAGTGTGTGAATCATGAGCATGCTTTATTTGGGTTATTTCAGTGATTTGGAATCACTTATCATGCTATTTCAGTCCATGCCCCATGCTTGTATGCTTGCATTTACCATCCTTTCAATGCTTTGAAGAGTTGTTCTTTTGTGCCTTAAAATAGGTCATTGTGCATGCCTCTTTGTTTAAGTCCTTGGGCTGCCATATCAGTGGGTTTTGGGGCTCCTTTTGGCATATTATAGCTCTATTTTTCTTTGAAGAATCCATGCCATGTGTGGTTGAGGTAGTTGTAGTGGAGTGCTCTCTTTGTGGCCTTGAATGTCCTTTGTTTACGCCCTTTTCTTAGCATGTTTTTAACCTTGTTCCATGCATGTTTTAGCCTTATTTTGGTCTGCCCTGGGACTGTTTTAAGTCATCTTGGCTCTTTGGGGCTTGGTTAATATGGCCATGGTTTGAACCACTTTGTTAGTCTTGAGTTTTGGGCTTTGTTGCATGCCTTGGTTGATTTGGCATCATCCTTTACACATTTTCAGAGCTTGTCATGCTTGTGATTTGTCCATATTTGTCTCTTCTTAATGTGCTTAAGAGTCGACTCTTTTCATGCCTAAGTGTTGGACCTTCACATGTGCACGTTTGGTTGTGTTTTGTCCATCATTTCTTGGCACTTTGGCCACTATTTTGGACATGGCTAAGGCCTATCCATCCTTAGTGTAAGTCCATGGATCATGCATTTATGTATTGTTGTAGGCTTACCGCATTGCATGTTGTCGCATCCTTGTGGTTGGTATCATTGTTGCATGCCTATGACTTTGTGTAGTCCCATATCTAGGTTGCATTGTAGTATTGCATACTTGTTGCATTGCCATGATGTTTGCATGTTAGGTTGCATCACATTGTATTGGACATACTCATGTTACATTGCCTTACATTCCTATGTTGCATTGCATTGGTTACATTCTTTGCATTGTATATGGCATACATACATTGCATTATGCTTGGGTTGGGGAGTCAAACCAAACATGAGGAATGAGGGACGTTCGTACTTGAAGTGACGAAACGTACCTCAATCCCCGGTCGCCGACACTCTTGATTCAATAGGATAAAGTGTGTAGCATTCATTTGTTTTGTTGCATTCATTCATATTGATTTAAACACTTGACATCTTTGGCCATCATGCATCGAAATGCGTGATTGGTGACCCGATTGTCGAGAGAGATACTCCCTTGAGTTCTTACTATGATAGGGAGGGTGGTCGTGCATACATTGTCTTGTAAATGCCTTGCCATGCATCATCATTCTCTGCCGCAAAGAAACCAGTGTTCTACAGGAATAAATGGTCGGTCGGCCACTTTCAGTGTCGGCCGACTACCAAAATCAAGCCAGTGATCCCATTTTCGGTCGATGACCATATTTCCATGGCCGGTGGTGTTTTCTCTTGGCCGGTGGCATCCCAAAGTTCTCAGGGAGTGATTCAGAAGCAACCTTAGGATTTTCACAATTCTCAGAGATGCAGAACAGTGCAAACAGAGGCAACATGTGGCATGGCAACGGGTTTCTGAGCAAGGCGAATCGAGCATGCATCATCCAATCATTTCGAGGCGGAGCTACGGCAGCCTTTTGAATTTCATACTTAGTTTATTTTGTAATTAATTTGTTAATTAATTAAGGGTCTGTAATAATTAATTAGCTAGAGTAGTTAATTATTTATTTGGTTTGTATTATTCTTTCGGACCCTCCATCGAGAGGGCACAATTATAATAAGTGTGCTTGCGTGTGTGCATGTCTTCCAACCCCACGTCTTTCTCCTTTTTATTTACTAGCTTATGATGGTTAGTTTAGGGCATGTTTCAATTAGCATCTTTATGTTCGCATGCTTGCATTCATTCATCTGTATTGCATGCACCGGGCTCGGCGCATCATACTAACTGCATCGTATTTCAATTCCAAATTGAATACATGTTACCTGTAACATCTTAGAATAGCTGAGCCTATCTTAGTTACATTCTTGCATGCGTTGTATTAGCCATCTCAGCATAGTTAGGATTCATGCATGTTTTCTAATTAGCTTCTTTCTTTGGCTCGGAGTACTCGGTAAGTGTTTATGCTTTAGCATCTTTGCATGCGTGTGAGTGACTGCCATGATAGCATGCTTACCATGAGGCCATGTGCTTATGTGATATATATGCGTGAATGCCTGTGAGTGAAGATTGGGTTGCTTGAATTGGAATAATTTGTCGAAACCCGTGTTTCAGCCTACTTGCGAGTAGCAAACTTCAGTCCATTTTCAAAACAAACAGATATGTGATGCTTTGTTCCAACTTAGACAATCTAGTCTATACTTGTATGCTGTGCGCATCACATAGTAATTCTAGGTTAATAACCGAAATAAGAGCGCATGTGTTTTCAAAAACAAGATATCATGCTTAGTAGTGGCCGATCTTTGATCAGGCGAGCGGGGGTGCTCATGAAATGATCTTCCCCAATCGTACCCAAGTTCCCGAGCCGAGGCAACTTTGGTGATGACGGACACATGGCCTTAGGCGCGAGTCAGGGTTTCCTAAATTTCCCCAAAATAAAACATTTAGGTGGCGACTCTGTATCTGGCAAAGCAGTCCATGTTTGACACTTCTTTCTAAAATCAGTTTTTCAAAACGATTTGCCGGATTTGGACTCTTTGGCAATTTATGGATCTTGCATTGCACTTTGCGAGATTAGATTCAGAACCATGACATCGAGTCCGAACTGTAGTGAGCCCAATGAACAAAACAGGATTTTTCCCAGGACGTTCGGGGACGTCTACAGTCCATTACTCCGGAAGTAATGAGCATTGGTTGCTAGCTTTCATGAGCATTAGTTGCCATCCTTCATGGCTGGAATGTTTCTCCTCTCTTCCCCATTGTGTATAAAAGGTGGCCTATCTCCCTTGCTTTCAATACAAAAATTTTGCTCTCAGATTAGATTCAAGTCAGTCTCCTCCTATAATTTTCTTCCTATGTGAGAGAGTGCTGCCATTGTCAGTTCGCCAAAACTAACAGAAGGTGTTTCTGCATTAGCCGGTCTAAACCGTCATATCCTGGGAGACAAAAGTCGATGTACCTCCAGCACTCACGGTGAGACGACTAATATGTTTTAAGGAAACTGTGGTATCACACAAGTTTTGGTTTGCACTTCTGTCCTTATTTTTCTTATATGTATTTCTGTTCATTAAGTAGTATGTTATAATCCCATAAATTAATTGCTTGTAAATCAATTTCATTTCATATGAATCTGTTTGTCTATTTTATTTAATTTACACAATTTGGACAACACTAATCATTAAAAAATAATATATATATATATATATATATATGTATGTTTAAGAGACCTTGAGAGATTTGCTTAGTTTTCCAGAAAGTGCTTACAGTACAGTAGTCTTTCCACATCCTGGAGGACCAAGAAGCAAAGTTGTCCTGCAGCAAAGATAAGCCTACTTGAGTCAACTATTGAAACATGCAAATTTTCCAAGAAAAAAAAAATGGTGAAATGGGATTTCTTTTTCATGATTTCTTATCCATAAATAATAATCACAGAAACAAGATTCAACTGGTGTAAGTGACACAGACAAGAACGGATGGAACCACTGATTAATGTAATCGTTCGAATAATGATAAGGAAAACTGTCTGTGAAGGTGTGACCATAAGAAATGAATCTCAATAGTCAACCATTGCACTTGTGTAGAATAATTTGCCTCAAGCTAATGATACTAATAAAAAATAGGGAGAAACAATAAGATAAGATATTGCAAATCGAGAATTCCGAAGGATCGGAATAACCCTTTAGTAAAAAAACTTAAGACGGAGCTTCAAACACACCTTCCAGGCTTAATGGTACCACTGACATCATCAATGATAGTAATCTTGGCCTCTTTCTAACTTCAAACCAGGAAGCTTGGCACAATCCTATTAAGTGAATTGCACCAATTAATCAATTTAGGAACTTAAATGGATAATAGTGGTTCTGATTTATTAAAGCCTGCTTTTGGACATGATAAACCCAAAACATGGATTCTCCAATCATTTGTTTTTGCAACAAAATAGCAAGTCAGATAGGACATGAATCATTTTTTTATTTTTTTTGTGTGTGTGCGTGGAGTCATACACACATAAATGTTTGACTTATACCATATGAACACAAGAACCACTGAATATTTGGTTTAAGGACTAGATCTTCTAATCTTTAATGGAAACATAAATGTGAATGCAGATTCAGACACATATGTGATGTGTTGGATAAGATTGGATGAAATTATAAATTGTTCCGATTAAATCTTACTCATTTATATCAACCTGCCAACAGATTTGAAGTTAAAAATGATCCAAAATTACAAAATTTTATTAAAAGTAACCTTATCCATAAGAAAAAAAATTAATTAACATGAATACAATTGAAATTCAGATGGCAGGTACAGTACGGTTTTATTGGTCTAAAATCAACTCATCCATTAAAATCTTAACCCGGACATTACTTGCAGGTATAGAAAACCTACCCAAATGCAAATACCTACACAGGACTAATGATAAGCTATAATTATACTTCAAGAAAATGAAATACTTACAAAAAGAATGCTCTTGAGAGAATTCCATAGTGTCGGAAGGGGTTTGCCATGAACAACCTCACACTCTGCTTCCACTCGCAGATTGTTATATCTCACTTCCACTGTCGACAATTTTACACCAACTCTACAACAATCAATTTAAAGTTTAACCCAATAACCCATATTTAGATCCGTGAAAGGAAACGATCTAACAGTATATCTAGACAAGTAATTAGAGATGAAACGGAGAACAACCATCACATATCAGGATTGAATAATTTGGTAAGAACAAACCATGGTGATATGGCACTGTAACAAGTTAAAATTTAAGACTACAAACTTCATTGCTTGACACACAGACCTTGTAGCATTAATGCCATTGAATGGTATTAATATGTGAAATACGGGTGATGCTATGGTACATTTAGATGTACCATACATTTAGTTATGAACTTATATGATTTTATATCATAACCAATGCCATATTAGTCATAACTATTACCATATTAACTCATAACTTAGTTATATTCAATTATTTACTTATACTTATACCATATTACTTCATAACCAGGTCATAACTAAATTATTTAAATAATTTAACTCTCAAATAGGTAACCGGTGTAACCGGTTACCAAACACAGCAAAGTATCAAGTAGTCCAACAATGCTTAAGTCGGTTGGCCTCCGCCTCTTGCTCGCTCGTGCTCTTGCTCTCTTCTCTCCTCCTCCTCTTCCACCATAGCCGAAGCTTCAGCGATTGCCGAAGACCACCAGCCCCGTCGGCGTCGAGGCCACCATTCTCTCAGTGTAGACATCTTTCTTCATAACCTCTCACTCTCTCGACGTCAAGAACTAGTTGCTTCCATTCTAATCGAATATTTCCAAGAGATATTTTCTGTAGCTCAGGTTTGTTTCTAACTCTAAACTTCATTTGGATTAGGGCTTTTGATTTGAAAACCCTAACCCTTATTGAATATCTGATATTAAGTTTGGTTCTCAATGAAAATTAACATCTGTATCCAATAGCTGTGCCACTTTGATTTCAGAACTCTAACTGTGAAGAATGAATATTTTATATTAATTTTTATTTTATCAGATTTTTCCTTTTAAAAAGTTCAAAATTTGTAATCCAACTATTGGCTCTTTCTCTATCTCTCTTTGATTCTATCTAGAATCAGCAATGTCATTGATGGCATTCCCAAATCAGCCTCTGTTTCTTTGATCACATTCCCAAATCATCCTCTCTTTGATTCCATGCCCATTTCAAGAATTTTTCTTGTCAGCATATCCAAAGCTATACTGCCATCACCTGTACACATTCCATGTCTCGTGTCTCATTTCAAGAGCAACCCAACACACAAACAAAGACCAGACAGTTTTTTTTTTTTCTCGGGAGAATTTTTTCTCCCTTTATTTTCCTTGGGGAAATGGAGTTTTACAATCAATTGCTTCAATCTTGGTTTGATTTATTAATAGGACATGTCTATATTGATTATATGCCCCAGATAGAACAACACAGCATGAAGTCCAAAGATTATTAAAAATTCTAAAAGAAAATGAAACAACAATAGAGAAATTGATTTAGATTAAGTTTATACAAAAAGTGATTTAGCATGAAGTCCAAAGATTATTTGCTTTTAATTCTTTTAGTCTCAAAATTATCAAACTACTTATATATATATATATATATATTTAAATTTTAGGGGAAGTCAACTAAAACTGAAACTCTGAAAAGGACTGGCACATACTGTGTTTGTTGAAATTCTTACTTAAGCCTTCTCCTATATTTGAGCTAGATATATACATATGTGCATCCTTATTGATTGTTATATTGGGCTACCTTCTATGAAAGTTTAAAACATCTACAACCAACAGTGAGAGTGAAGCAGAATTTAACTTGCATTTAAGTTGAATAAGATCTTGTTAATCTACTAGTTATGGGGATTAATAGTCATTGTCTACAGGTCTTGTGCACATGCTCTTGAAGTGTTATGATTTAAAATTGTGGTAAAAATGTTATGGAAACCTTTTTTTTTTTAATTTATTAATGATACAGGCCAAGCAAGTTCATCCTGATAAAAATCCTAATGACCCTCAAGCTGCGGAAAGATTTCAGGCAAGTCCATTATTTCTTATTCATCTTTCTCTCATTTTCATTCTCCTACAAATTTCTTGAAAAAGTGTTTGGTCTTGAATTAGAAACTAAACAAATAATGAGAATTTTTACTTATTTTTTAATTTTCTTTCTCATGAATGAGTGGAAAAACAGAGAGGAGGTGTCTTCGTTGACGTTTTGGTCTATCATGTTTCCATTTTACAACACTGTCCTTTATGATTAAGTGATTATCAATGTCAATAGGTAATCGGGTAAGCTTATCGTGTCTTAAGTGATCCAGTCAAAGGGATGCATATGATCGAAATGGAAAGTATTGCATATCTAGGTAAGTCTATTGGTTTTGGTTACATGAAAGCAGACATTTACACACACATAAATACATATACAAGGTCATGTGACTTCCAATTGGTTCTCATCATCGGAATAATTTCTTTGTAAATTCCTATGTCTCCCCACCTAGATCACTCTTTTGTGAACAAAGTATCAAAAATAAGAAGAAGAAGCTCCAATATCACTTACTTTTATTGTCTTATTTATTTGTTAATTAATTGACCACTCCTAAATGTAGACCTGCAGACACAAACAATTTGACGCTTTCCTTGGAAGCATTAATGGGTTAAATATTTCAATCTTCTCTCAAGCACTACAAATGCTAGAGGAAGAAAGGGAGGAAAATGAGACAATAATTTCTTAATATGTAACTCTGCACATGCTAAACCACAAAGGTTTCATTCAAAAGGAACTTTCTCTGTAACCTTTTTGAAATAGAGTTGATGCTCCATTGAAAATTTCCTATTACCCGTAAGGGATCAAACCAACCTCAGTTGTCGAAGTGTTCTTCCATAAAATCATCTTTCAGATGACCTCTCATTTGTTCATGGTTATATTTTCTGGACACATATCTAATGTCTTAATTTTTTTTTTGTTTTTTATTTTTTGTTTTTCAGAGACACCATGCTTGACCCCACTGCTGTTTTTGCTCTTCTTTTTGGAAGTGAACTGTTTGAGGACTATATTGGACATCTAGTTGTGGCATCAATGGCTTCCTCTGAGTTAGCTAGTGAATGCAACAATCCTGAATCATTACATGAAAAGTTAAAGGCAAGTATGTTCCATATTCATCATGTATAGAAATTGTTCCCCCCCCCCCCCCCCTCTTTCATGGGTTAAATTGTGTTCTTTGGAAGTAGGCAGTCCGTTTAGGGTTCTCCTTCGTCAGTGGTACGTCAAACTCAGAATGTATTACATTAATACTTTGGTCCAAAACTTGGAAAGTTGCACTACCACTACGCTTTACCATATTGTCAATGGAATGTTTTTAGTGAACTAAATATAAGGGCTGTATTAGGATGATACCTCTGAATGATAGACGTAGAGTTTTGCATAATTGATTTCCTACATTGTACATTTGCAGAAGGTCCTAGAAATTGTTCTTATCATTCTCGATGCTTTCCGTTATTCTAATTCCTTTCTTCCACGCACACACCAATATTTCATTTTATCTTCCACCATTAATCTATGATCGAACTGTGTGATGAAGGCTGTTCAAAAAGAACGAGAAGAAAAGCTTGCTAGAAAACTGAGAGATTTGCTTCAGCAATATGTTCGAGGTGACAAAGTAGGATTTATACATTGTGCTGAATCTAAAGCAGAGCGGCTTTCACATGTAGGTTTAACTAAGCATCCAACTTATAGTTCATGTTTCCTTTTCTTTTGTACATAGACTATACTAGTACTTTTGATCTAAGAAGGACACAAACACAAACACAAACACTCGACATGACATGGACATGACAATTTTAAAAAATGTGAGGTACTTCTAAATGTGTGGTTGATTTTCTATTAACTATTAAACAACTACTGAAATAAAATCTATGAAAATGCATTCCTACTTTTAAATATATTCGAAAGTGATTTATTAGGCGAGGGAAGCCCTTAGACTAGTATTGAGGGACTAAAAAGCCAACTCACTGTTAGGAGAGATATTATTACAAAAAATGTAAAGTTTTGTGTTTTCACCTTTTAGATAGAACGTATATATCTGGGAAATCCCAAATTTAGAGAGGGAAAAAATGGAGAGACTAACAATGTGGAACAAAGGGAGTATTATAGAGCTAGCCAACCTTTTTTTTCCTTTGAATCCATGGATCTACTTGCAAAAATAATTCGAAAATAATGGTTTGGCTTGTTTGAGGCTTCTATTTACCATCTACGGCATGGATATCTTGGATTTGGATTCTATGCCATTGTTTCTTTGCAATAATCTTGCTGTGGTTTTTACAATAGCATGACACATGATTAATGGACATAATCCAATGGTCAAAGTTGAAAGTTAAAGCAAAATAATATAAACTACATATTCTTAAACTATGTCGCTTAGTCTCAACTTTAAACTTGAAGACTGTTATATTATCACAGAAACACTATTGCAGAGATCTATGGTAGAGGATCCTTCACTATAACTTGCCATTCTCTAGTGTTCAAATTGACCATGTGGAAGTCGATTTCTCATTGTTGCAATTACAGGCTTTTGGGGTTGATATTTTGCACACTATCGGCTACGTATATGCAAGATAGGCCGCACAATGTCGTTTTTATTATCAAATTCAGAAATTAAGCAGGGTTTGAATCAAATTAAAGCTTTGGGGGGATATTTAAATGTTGAGGTAAATATTTACAACACATGACTTTTTATAATTATAGCTCAATTTACATTACACCTGTGACATTAACAAGTTATTGTATATGTGTGAATAGGTGGCTTTGCCTAACATTGTTGAAAAGTCAAATGCAGTAACTCTTAGCCAGAGAAGAATTGACAACAATGATGACTCCTGATTGGCTAAAGTTGAGAAACAAGTCATTGAAATTCATGCCCTTTTGGTCCAAGGCCACAAGGACACAAGGCAAGATGAGGATGAGAAACGTCTAACCAAAGTGGAGAATCAAGTTGAAAAAATTCTTGAGCTGTATCTTATGTTTTTTGAAGACTAATTTTATAATGTGTGATGTTTTTACGTACTCACTACTTTTGGCATGTAGTTTGACTATTTGCATACAGCTCGCTTGTTACTTGATCTTGTGATATACAAGCATAATTCAGCTGCTATTGTTGCTGATATCGCGCAATATAAAGCTAGTGATGCTCTATTCTTTTTTATTTTTCATAAGTTCGTACAATCAATGACTTTATCGCATTTCTTAAACTCATGAACTTTGAGTTTATAACTCAACCTTTGTTATAAAATTATATTCTCAAGTGTGCTATCTTGTGCAGAACTCAGAGCTAGGGGTGAATTGAAACAGAAGTAGAGGCTATATGACTTTTGTGATCCTGAAAGAAGGAAAGATAGTGGATAATGTTGTGGGAGCAAACAAAGATGAATTGCTACCATTGAAATAGGAGCTCATTCGAATGAAACAGATTCCTTTTTTCATCCTTTTATCTCCCATCACCCTCTCTATGAATAGCACGTTAACTTTACTGAATAGCATATATACTGGCTAACATGAACTTTACTGAATAGCATATATACTGGCTAACATGGACTGGAAATTAGATTTTGTTAGTAGGACCTATGATGGTATGTCTGTTTTGAAATACTTAAACTAGCATGAGTTTTGCATGCAGATCTTATTGATGTTTGGAATGGACGGAGGCATTATCAATACTTCATTACTAACTTCATACTGACTTTGTTGGTCATTTTATTAAGATAGTGCCAACCACTATTTATAGGATAAAAGAGTTGTGCTTGTATTGGCCATTTTCTTCATTAAGACATGTTTATTGCTTTACAGGTTAGTGGAATGCCAACGTTTGGTATTCCTGTTCAAGATGGTGGCATTGGTTTTGACTATCTCCCGCATATGGCCATAGCAGATAAATGGTTGATTTTGACCATAATTTCAATTGGATAGATTTTGACCATAAATTTATAATTTTATTTTAATTTGATCCAATTAATTATAATTTTTAATTTGTTTTGATAGAAAATGAATACATGTGTCATGTTTTTATAATAAAAATATAAATTTATTCAACTTAGGTGGGAGAGGGTTGTTTGTGTGGGTGAATAAAGTTGGTCATTGCACCAAAATACTGTCCAAGCCTTCACCACCACCCCACTGAGAAAAACTCCAAGGCATCACGTGATGGCATTGGTCACAATCTTGGCCTAAAAAAGGGCTTATGTCTGCCCATCCAAAGCCCAAAAAAAGATGAAAGAAATAAAGAAAAGAAAAAGGGCCTGTCACCTTTCTTTATCCTTTTCATTGCTGTAAAATAAGGCCACTTTCTAAACATTTAGTAATTCTTGACTTCACTTTACATATCATTAATGTAGGATAGAAGGCAAAAATTATTCAGTAGCCACTTTGTGGCATTATCATAATGGTTGTGGTGGCTAAAATGACAGTTTGGCCATTTTCAAGAGAATATTTTATAGGGAAAAACGATCGAATAATGGCATTCAATTTTCTATATGCACTTGTTGCGCATTTGCTTCGAAAATGAGCAAAAACACTAAACAAAATGGCTTCATAGCCTTTGCTAGTGCAACTGTGGTCTAAAATTTATATTAAAACCTCACACATATATACATCTTAAAGAATTGATCCATCAACGATATTAAAACCACACATATATACATCTTGAAGTGTCTTTTGATGAACCTGGACGGAAGATCAACAATATTGAAAAGCGCGTTACTACTGCAAGGTAGTGTAGGATTTCCTACAACCTCGTTTGGTGAATGATAATTCCTTACAAAATCTGTCATGCATTATTTTCCATCTCTTCCCTTAACAAAATTCTTTCTTCAAGAAAAAAAAGAAGTGCGCAAACAAAATATAAACTTCCATATAGCAAAACAAATATCTATCAACCATCATTTAAGAGTATTTATACAAAATACAAACAGATTTAAGTCCTCAAAAAAAATTTTAAAAAAAAATCTTAGTTTAGCTCCCAATATCACCCATTGGATCATATCAACTATTACCCATAGCAACACCTGCAAAAACAAATTATATTGTTGTTAAGGTTTGTTCACTTGAAATCTATGATTCAAATCATAACAAATTGAATTTTGATATATTGGTTATTACACTCTTCTGTCGTTTCAGTCTCTTCTGGACTAGGATCTTGAAAACCTACAGTTGGGTACACTGGAAGTACAGGACGGGGACTGTAACTAACAAAAGAAAGAAACTTATTAATTCCTCAAGGGACAGGAAAAAGAACGAGACTTTTATTTATTTTTTATCAGAAACATACTCTTCATTCATTGGACTGACTCCCGATACAGAAGCATCTTTCAAACCGATTGAATCCCTCAAAATGTCCTATAACAACAGACATCTTTGTTATGTGATATTGCAACTGAGATACCTCCCACTTCAAAAATTAAATATGACTGAGGTAATCAGGTTACCTGATCAAAAGTAACGGCAATGTACAGGTCTCTTCAAATCAAAATTTGATCTACACTATGATAATTCCAGTTCAATCAATTACCATTTGAACTATCAAATCAAAATATGAATACATAGAAGCACATGTAATGTTACCACCAGTAAGTGTTATTGAACTAAAAAAATCATAAACTATAGTGCAATAATTTACAAAATATGAATTCAAGGAAGCACATGAAATACTACCACATGTAAGTGTTATCTCCTCCTCGCTCCGGAGATGATTATCTTAAGCCCTGAGAATTAAAAATCGAGTGTTATCTATAGATTCAAAGAAAGGCGGAAGTGCAATACGTAGCTAGAAAATTACCCGTCATAAGAGAAGTCATCATCCAAATTCAAGGCATCAAATTTGAATGTTTTGGCAAAGTGACAGAATCAAAAGGTGCATGAGTTGCATCTTCTGGTAGATTAACTTCTACAGAAGCAAATGCTTTTCTTATGGTTATCAAAATTTTTTTTGTAAAGTTAGAGCATATCCAATCATTCACCATTTCTTTCAATTGATGAAAAATTGCTGAAGAATAACATCCAATCCTTTCATCAAATCAATGGAGACTCATTTTTTCATCAAATTGAGAATTCATAAAATCCTTCATCAAATTTGAATTTGATAAAAAAAAAAAAATTAAAAAGATGAAACATTGGAAGTGATTTTTTTTCATCAAATTTGATGAAAAGTGAAATTTGGAATAAGAAGGGAACTTCTATATACATTTTGATGAAAATTTAATGAAATTTGGAATAAGAAGGGAACTTCATCCACACAATATAGCAGTTAAATGCCAATTGAATTTTTCAGTGGTTCTTCAAAGAATCCACAATATATTATCCACCAACAGCTCCACTTAACTCTCAGTCGCTCAGTTCATGGAATTGCAGAGTCCAGGCTTTGCTAATGTAGTGATGAGTAGTTTCATTAAAAAATAAAAATAAAAATAATCAAAAAGAGAGCTAATAAAGCTACCTCAGAATCTGATGCCCACTGTAGAACAGAGGACAAATTACTTGGCTCCGTTAGTATCCGGAATCCTTTTTCCTTCATGTTAGCACCTCTTGAATTTAATGATTCCCTAGATGCACTGGGTGTGGAACAATAAATTGGCTTAACAAGATGGTGCAACTGTTTTGGGATATGTGATGCCGAAAATATATCCACATAACCTGGGTCAGTGATAATATTTTCATTGAACCTGACCAAAAACAGATACAAAATAATCGCACAACTAGCCACTACGAAATCATACATGTTGACAGTGTCACAAATGGAGAGAGCAAACTCAAGAGCCTTGAGCCCAGTTCCTTTTGCTGCTGAACCAAAAGATCCACCTAACATGAGATATACAGGATTCCAAATTGGAATTTCCTACAAAAGACAAAACCCAAAAGTTGTGACTTAGTGAGACGTAGGTTGAAAAGAAAAAGAATAAAAGTCACCTATTTTAGATGATCCACATTCCCCAAAAGACAATTATAGTACATTGCAAATGCTGTCAAGTACTTATTGTCATCTGGTATTCCAGTTATAAATTAAGCAAATCACATGTACTTATTGTAAAACAAATCAAAAAAAAAAAGGTAAAATTTATTTATATTACCTGGATGGAGTTGGGGAGCAACTAATAAGGATAGGCACATATCATATTATTTTCTTGGTTATTATTATTGGATAGAATAGGCACGTATCGTCTCAATTACAGGTGCTAGGCACATTGGACACTTTCCTCTTCCTTGGACCAGATTTTTTGCGCATTTTGAACACGTGCACATGTGCCCACATCTGTTACAATATGGTACACAGAAGAGAAAGTTACGTAGAATTTTATCCAGTATGCCTCTAATCTATATCAAGAAGTCATATAGATTTGTTAATTTTATACTGACAAAGAAAGAATCTATACTGTTATCGCAACATAAACAAAGAAATTCCTTTCCTCACAAAATCCCAATTGATTCAAATTTGGCAGACTGTGATCGTCCTCTGCAGCATATTAATAATGTGTCAGCAATCAATTCTTGAATTTGCAAGAAAAAGCCGTGCAAAATATAAACAAGAACATCCAACAGACCAACTAGAGTTGCATATGCGAATTTAATCAAATGAAGGGAAAACCAAAAAAAAAAAACAAGAAAAGTAAGAATCAGGGAAAAAGAATAAATGCACACGAGCAGCTGTTTTAAAATTGTAGACAAACCTATTGGACCAGCTGACCTATTCAGAGTAGCAGAAACCTCTTGTTGTACTGAACGCTGCAATTCAAGCTGCATATACATGCAGGTTTCCAGCATCCTCTGCATGTCACTCATCCACTACTAAAGCCTAGCCATGTTGATCCTCAAATCATTAATGATCTCCCAATCCTGCTCCAATCAACAACAACACTCATTTCAAACTCAGGAAGTGTAGAAATGAATACACAGAGAATAGAGATGTAAACTAGTCAAACTAAAAATTAGTTAAGTGGGGAGATGCAAAAGAAACTAAACAAACAAACAACAAATGAGACTTGTTCAAATGAAAAACTTCAACCAAATAATACTCAACTTTTAGATAGGTAGGTCCAATTCAAAAATTCATCAATTGGATGGTCAAATCAATTTAACCATGAAGAAAGCTAGAGCTTTTCACATACAAAATTTCACCCTTTATGCGCCAAGATAAGTTTTCATTTTTTAAGGCTAATTGAAGTAATTGAGAGAAAAAAAAAAAAAAAAAAAAAAAACAGCAATACTTGATTTGGGATAAACTCACAATGCCCGAGCATTGATGCAAGTTGTTTCGAGGCCAGTTATCATCTTGCAACTCCTGGTCCTGAAAGGGCATTAAAGGAAGAACAAGTGGACCCCCATATCATCCAATCGACCGGTTCTCGATCTCCACTCAAGACATCTTGCACCACCAATGCTGGAGAGTTTGGAGAGGGTGATGAAGTTCCATCCATTTCCCAGTCAACCGAAGCATAAACTTGCCTTTCCACATATGATTGTATCAATTGGTCTGGGCTCTCACGGAAATCACGTCGAAGAAGATTAGAGACTCTTCTCCTACAACAAGAACAAAACCTCCTATAAAAGTCATCATTACAAAGTACCAAAATGCCTAATGCCTTCAATAATCAGATCCAAACCTGCTTAAAAGTTCTCTAATTTCTGAACTGTACACATTATCATCATCTAGAAAATAAAATGTATCAAATTGCCCAGCAAAACGCCTTTCTAATAAATTATCCATATCCTCCTACAGACCACTGTCAAGCCATCTCACATCTTCTTCACCTTCACTTCCTAATGTCATAGAGCAATGAAGAGAAGAGAAGAGAGGTCCAAATCAAAAACAGAGAGAGAGAGGTCCAAATCTCATAGAGCAATGAAGAGAAGAGAAGAGAAGAGAGGAGAAGAGCAGAGAAGAAGAGAATAGAAGAGAAGAGAAGAATACCTTCGAATCGATGATTCGATCGCTGCTTGCTGCCATTGTCGCCGATCACCGATCGTCGCTAGCCACCACTATCGCCGCTCGTCGTCGCCTCCATGAGAGAGAGAGAGAGAGAGAGAGAGAGTGTTGTTTTGAAAGTTGGGGCTCCGAAACTTGGGCTCTACAAACATGAAAGGAAATGAAAAAAAATGGGGGGGAAGACGGGGAAAAAACAGGGGGGAAATTGAGGTTTTGTTAGGTTTAGATTTTCGGAATATTTTTAATATTCTTAACATTTAATTTTTTAAATATTTTAAATATTTTAATTTTCTAAATATTTTTAATACTTTTAATGTTTATATAGGCCTAAAAAATTAATTGACAGACAAATTAATTGGTAGAAAATAATTGACATAGAAGTTGTTTGAAAAAAAAAATGATTTGAAAAAAAAAATATTCAAAAAAATAACTTAAAAACAATTAATTGAAAAAAAAACATTTTTTATTTGAGTATTTTAAAAATAGTTTGGTTATGACTATTGATCAAAAATATGGACATCGAGTTATTAGTTGTGTGTTTGATTATCAATTATATGTTGAATTAAGTTTTGAAAACTATTTTGAAAACTCATCACCAAACAAATTTTTTTATTTCACTTGTCACATCAAACTTTCAAAACTCAATTCCACATACAATTTAAAACTCAATTCAACACTCTATTAAAAAACTATAACCAAACAAATTTTTTGTAGTAGAGGAAAGAGAGCGATAGTAGTGGTGAAAGTGATGGATAAGAGGTGGTGGTGGTGGTGGTGATGGCGAAGGAGATTAGTGATGAAGTTGTGGTAGTGGTATGGGAGATGAAGTGGCGGCGATGGATGAGAGGTAATAGTAGTAGTAGTGGTGGTGGTAGTGGAGTGGTGGCAATGGTAGTAGTTATGGTAGTCGTAGAGGTGAAGTGGCGACAGTGGAAGTAGTGGTGGTGGTGGAATGGCGTTTGCAGTAGTGGTGAAGGTGGTAGAGGAGATGGGTGGTGAGAGGGAGATGAGTGAGAGACAGATAAAGGAGAGAGAGAGAGAGAGAGAGTGATGAACGAGAGAGAGACAAAGTGGTCGCTAAAAGTGCATTTTCTTGTAGTGGATCGATAAATCGAGAGGGAGCTCAGTAAATAGAGAAGACAAGAGGGAGAGAGTAAGCAACGCAAACATAGTGGGAGAGAGAGGAAGAAAAAGAGAAAGAGGTAGAGAGTGAGAGACAGAAAAGAGACAGAGAGAGAAGAGAGATGGACGAGAGAGACAGAGAGAGAAGAGAGATGAACGAGAGAGTGAGAAAGATAGAGAGATAAGTGAGAGAGATAGAGAAAGATGAGAGATGAGAGAGATAGAGAGAAGAGAGATAGGCGAGAGAGATAAAGAGAAGAGAGATGAACGAAAGAGACAGAGAGAGAACATAGATGAGTGAGAGACACAGAGAGACAGAGAGACAAATAGACAGACAAATAGAGAGAGAAGAGTGATGAGTAAGAGAGAGAGAGAGAAAGAGAAAAAAAAAGAGCGAAAAGAGATAAACGAGAGAGAGACAGAGAGAGATGAGCGAGAGAGAGATAAAGAGAAGAGAGATGAGAGAGATAGAGAGAAGAGAGATGGACGAGAAACACAGAGAGAAAGAGAGATAGACAGACAAACAGATAAAGAAGAGTGATGAGTGAGAGAGAGAAAGAGAAGAGAGACAAAGACATAGAGAGACAAAGAAGAGTGATGAGTGAGAGAGAGAGAGAGAGAGAGAGAGAGAAGAGAGACAGAGAGATGAAAAAATGGGTGAAAAGAGAAATGTTCAAAAGAGTAAGATGACATCGTTTATTTATTTATTTATTTATTTTTGTAACAAAAAAATACCGTTGCATTTATTTAAACCATGTTATAACTATATATATATGAAGCCATCTCAAAGCCACAATATATATATATATATATATATATTTGCAACGGTACGTATTACAATCGCAAAAAACTCCTTTTTTTTTTTTGCGACTACAGCTGGTACTGTCGCAAAAACTCTATTTTTTTTGCGACAACAATCTCTGCCATCGCAAATACTCTATTTTTTTTTTACGACAGCAATTTTTGCTGTCACAAATACTCTATTTTTTGCGACGACAAGTTGTGCCATCTCAAAAAGTCACATTTTTTGGCGACAGCAAGTTATGCCGTCTCAAAAAGTCACATGTTTTGCTTGAGACAGCAAGTTGTGCCGTCGCAAAAAGTTCCGTCTCATAAGCCCACTTTTCTTGTAGTGAATTGTAGATAAAATTTTTCAACACATTTTTTATTAAAATTTAGGCTTGGTTTGGGGTATACTAAATAATACAAAAAGTCACTATCTTATTTAAGTCGCATCATCTTATTTAAATCACATCACCTCTCTAACACATCACATCAAACTCAACCCAAACCCAACCCATATAAGCCAATAAGTCAAAAAGTGCACTTTTTTAGAACATCCCAAACCAAGTCAAATTATTTATATGTATGTCTATGTGTATATAAATATTTTAAAATGTATATTGTTTGTATATTACCCATTTTATTGTATTTAGCAAATAAATCTAAAATAAAAATATGTGGTTAGTGGTTTTGAGTTGTTTATGATCAAAGTTAGGGGTTATGGGTGAAAATGATGTTAGTTATAAGATGTGGTTATGAAATATGTGATGGTGGTTATGATCAAAATGGTATGGTTACGAGCCAAAATGTATTGGTTATGAGATGTGGTTATGAGATATGTGATTAGTGGTTATGAGTAAAGTGGTGTGGTTATGAGCCAAAGAATGTTGGTTATGAGATATGTGATTAGTGGTTATGAGTAAAGTGGTGTGGTTATGAGCCAAAGAATGTTGGTTATGAGATATGTGATTAGTGGTTATAAGTAAAGTGGTATGGTTATGAGCCAAAGAGTATTAATTATGAGATATATGACTAATGGTTATGAGATATGTGATGTTAATTATGATCAAAGTGGTGTGACTATGAGCCAAAGGGTGTTGTGAGATATGCGATTAGTAGTTATGATATATGTGATGTTAGTTATGAGCCAAAGAGTGTTTGTTATGAGATATGTGGGTAATGGTTATGAGATATATGATTGTTGATTATGAGATATGTGATTTTGGTTATGAGCAAAGTGATGTAGTTATGAGTCAAAAGGGTGTTTGGTTATGAGATATGTGGTTATTAGTTATAAGATATGTGATATTGGTTATGATCAAAGTGATGTGGTTATGAGTCAAAGGGAGATTGGTTATAACATGTGGTTATAAGCTATGGAGATTGGTTATAAGATGTGGTTATGAGCTGTATGAGTAGTATTTATGAGATATATGATTAATAGCTATGAGATATGTAATAGTGGTTATGATCAGAGTGGTGTGATTATGAGCTAAAGGATATTAGTTATGAGATGTAGTTATGAGATGTAGTTATGAAATGAAATATGTGATATTGGTTATTAACAAAATGGTGCTGGTTATGAGATATGGTTATGAGATAAGTGATGAGAGCTCATAACTAAGTTATGATTAATTTGATTCTAGTTATGAACAAATATGATTTTGGCTCATAACTATAAAAAGTGACCTGCTTACCAGGTCACTTTTAATGATGTGGTTCAATCTGAGCCATTGATTTTCAATGTACCATACATTTTTTAAACAAAATGTACTATAGACTTTCCCGTGAGGTACATACAATGTATTGAATGCATACAAATAAATCACACTTGTCTATTCTTTTTCTCAGTCTATGCAATAAGCGAAGGTTGTCATTCTCAATGTGTTTGATGAGCTTGTCAATAAACATATTTCGTTCTAGAGCACCCAGCTTAGTAACATCGACAACCCTTTTTCCTTGAACATGAATGTTGCTTCCATAATTTTCATCAAACAAAGATGATCTCAACTGTTCAAATGTAGGCAGTCTCTCAATTGCAGCCCACTGTAAGGCACATTCATTATTAACATCATCCTTCACATAACTCAAACCTGAAATGCTTCTGAAACTAGAGCTATGGCGCTGAAACGATGACCCCAAATCAAACTTCTTCCTATCTCAGCTAGCTCAATATTCAGTGACTCTATCTCATCATTACCAACCAATTGAGCCATACTGGATCACCCAGGAGAGACTAAAGTGGGATGGTAAGACAAGAATGTAGATGCATGTAACTATATATAAACATGGATTCTTCTCCTGGCTTTAGACTAAAGATTGATGAGGTAAGACCATGCATAATGCATGTTTCTATGTATTAAAAAGATTGATGAGGTAAGGCCATGCATCATGTTTGTTTCTATGTATTACATGGATTGATGAGGTAAGACAATGAGAGAGAGAGAGAGAGAGAGAGAGAGAGAGGGAGTTTCAGCAGCTTATAGGTTGCAGGTTCATGCCCAGACCCCAAGAAAAAAATTTGATAAAATTATTCCACCAGCACAAGTTACAATGCTAGAGGGAGTTGACTTTCTAGTTAAACAAATGCTAAAATCCATCAATGTTCAAAATTTAAGCATAAAAATCCAAACTTCAATGTCTAGATTTAGTACATAAATAATTAAACAATATGTTGTGTTAACTTCACCATGATTTGTGCTTTCTTAATTTTCGATAGTGGAAAACAATTTCCATCTAGATACAGAAAAATCTTTCCAAACAAAAATCTTGTCTGCCACTGCACTACTACCACTACCACAACCTCCACCACCACCACCTTTCGCAACCAAACATGTTATAAAAAAATTTCACTGAAACAAACAGAGACAGTGGCCTCGTTTGGGAACAGGCTAATTTAGTAACTTTTTGGCTATTTGGCTAAAATGTGATGTAAAAAAAACTAGTATGTTTGGGATGACTTTTTGGCTTTTTACGAAAAGATGTGCAAAAAGTAGAGAGAAAAGGGAATCTTTGACTTTTTGATATGGGTTGTTGGCTTTTTGGCTTTTTTAGTAACTTTTTGGCTTTTTGGCTAAAATAGCCTCTTGCCAAACGAGGGAAGAAATAATCTAGTTTGGATTGCAGCATGTGGCATGCATGCAGGCCACTACTGAAGACACAAGGTTCCCCTATGTCGTAGACTGATCTACTGAACATTTTTAACCTAAGAAAGAATTTAGGAATTGAGATGACATGTTTGGAAAGGAGAGTGGGAATAACTTGCACTGTGTTTAGAATCACATCCATTTGGAAAATTTTATAATGAAATAAAAGGAAAGGATTTGAAATGAAATAAATAAATTGAAGGAAATAATTCTATTATTTTGTTTGGTTTAAATGAAGTACTGGAAAGAAAACAAAAAATGTAAATTATGCCATTGCTGCATTGATAAGTAAAGGCATTAAAGAGTGAAAAACTTAAAATAAAAAAAAATAAAAAAAAAACTCATTTCAACATTTGGGTTCATAACAAAAATCATTTTGGCGAATGATCAAACACTACATAGGCATATCTCAATATCACTTTAGATCATAATTAAAATGATTACTTAATTAACACTATATTGAAATAATTTGATTACAAAAAATACCTTTTTAATGGGTGTGTACTACTCTGTCTTTAAAAATTCCAATTTTGATTAATAAAATCCTCCACCCAAATCAATTCGTATTTTACATCACCTTTCATTCCATCTTTCCAAAATGCTAGAACCTAGGGTTTTACCATGACAGATGCTAAAAGCATTTGACCCTGATGACCCTAAAAAAAAAAGAAAAGAAGAGAAAAAAAGAAAGAAAGAAGAGAAAATGTAGGATGTTTAGCTGATGAACTTACAAAAAATGAGAATCCAAACAGCCCCAGTTTACCTTTAGTTACCTTGCAAGTGTTACGGTATGTAGGTACATAATATTAGCACACTCAATACCTGGTCAATTTAAATAAGTAAAATAAAATAAAATAAAATACTTATTATATATTATGTTTGATTCAAGTGATAAGAGTTTCGCTCATTATATTATTCATAGTTTGAGTCTCGTGCTCATTATTTGTTTAATGGTTTTTTTTAATGACAAAATGGACACTCAATATTAAAGTGAAGGATGGTTTCAAGACACCAATTAAGGTGTTCCTTTTTCTTTTTCTTTTTTAAATTACAATAATAATCTCAAATGAAATTACTAAAAAAGACATTAATAATTTTGGGATAGCCCACCTCACAATTAAACCCACATACCTATTGCATCATGAGTTAGAGTTTATCAGAGCACCCATCTCCATCACCATCCATCCACCTTTCCCAAATCCCACCTTCAAAATCTACCCATCTTCAAAACCTTGAAAATCCTTTGGCGGTAATATTTTGCCAGTAATGGTGGCAATCATTTGATTATATACACTTCTCTGACAATGACAATGAGTGAAAAATTTTCCAGTAACCACAATTCTATAAGATGAGAAGAGGATAACAATAAAAACTTAGAAAAGGTTCATAGTTTTGATGGTATTCTTAGCTCAGAGAAGTTGGCCTTATAAGGGTAAGTTTTTTGAAAAAAATGACAAAAATTAATAAAAACGGTTCCTCATTTTTTTGGGGACTGAACTCCTAAACATGCAATCAAAATTCGGGAACACAGGCCCAAACGTTATTTGTTTTTTCAGGAATAGATAACTAAAGATTTCTTATTTGTTTGGGTAGTAGTAAAAATAGGCAAACAAAGGAGGTTGGACCACCCTTAGGTGGTCGACCGGCCGGTTGACCGGTGGGTGAAATCCTATCCAATTTTGCTTACACAGAGAGCATACAAGTATAGTGAGGCTATAGATGAATTAGAGAAAACTAACTAGAGAAGCATGAAAGTGGATTGTGTTGCGTGTGTGAAAAGAGGTATTAGAAAAAAAAATAAAAAATAAATCAAATAGATTGACAAAATGACCACAAATTTTTTTTCCACTGATTTTGGAATGTTCCACCGTCGTGGGTTTTGTTAAGGTTTTGGAAGTGAGGCTTTTTGAGATGTAGGCGGTATGCATTTGAATTGGTGAAATAAATTTTGGTATTATTTTGGGGGAGAATAAATTTTAAGGGTTTTACAGCTTATAAGTGAGGGTCCAAAGAAATAAGAGTTCCAAAATAATGAGTGGTGTTATTAGCACCCCATAAATTATTTTGAACCCCTCATTTCTTTGGGCCCCCACTTATAAATTTTGAAACCCTAAAATTTTTTTTCCCTCCTCCAAATAATACCAAAATTGTTATTGTGAAAACATTTCACCTATTGAATGCACACCCCCACACCCCCACATCCCAAAAAAACCTCTCTTCCAAAAACGCTAACAAAACCCACAAAGAAGAAGAAGAACCAATGTGATTACTGTCTCTGCTGCCTCATCCACCATTGTCACAGTTGGTATGCTCTCTCTCTATATATATATACATAATTTCTTAATTTTCTCGTAATAATTTCTTATGTTGTAGGGAAAAAATTTATAATAATTGGTTTTGTTGGTTTTGTTGGTAGATATTATAAAATTATGAGTTCAGCAGAGAATTATACAGCAATATTATCAAAGCTACGCGATGAAGGAATAACTTTTGAATATGATAATGGATTTGAGTTACTTTCGATAACTTCTGCAAGTGTTAAAAATTTTGACCATTCAATGTGTTAAGAAATTTCCATGTTCAGACCTACATTCCCGAACATTACTTATTTGTTTGAGAATTTGTTCGGGAATGCCTTCCTGAACAAATAAGTAATGTTCGAGCCTGTATTCCCGAACTTGAAAAAATGAAAACTTCTGCAAGCGTTAACAATTTTGACCGTTCAATGTGTTAAGAAATTTCCATGTTCGGACCTGCATTCTTGAACAAATAATAAATGTTCGGTTACTGGTTCTTGAACAAATAAACAATGTTCGGGCCTGTTTTCCCGAATTTCTATCATATGTTCGGGAGTTCAGTTCTGAAAAAATGACGAACAGATTTTATTATTTTTACCATTTTTTTTTCAAAAAGCTTACCCTTACAAGATCAATCTCCTCTAAGCTAAGAACAACATCAAAGCTATGAGCCTTCTCTAAGCTTTTATTGTTGTACTCCTCTCATCTTATGGAGTTATGGTTACCAAAAAAACTTCTACTAATTGTCATTGCCGGAGAAGTGTAGGTAGTCAAATGGTTGCCACTGTTACCACCGGAATATTACCGCCAAAGGGTTTTCAAGGTTTCCAGGGTGGGTAGGTTTTGAAGGTGGGATTTGGAGAAGATGGATGGATGGTGATGGAGGTGGGTGCTCTCATAAACCCTAATTCATGATGTTGTGAATGTGTAGGTTTAATTGTGAAATGGGGTTTCAAAAATTTAATGATGTCCTTTTTAGTAATTTTATTTGAGGTTATTATTGTAATAAAAAAAAGGTGAAAAATTGGGGATCCAAAATAATTTATGGGGTGCTAATAGCAGCACTCTATTTAATATATTATTTTGTCACGTTAAGACATTTTTGCCCCTATTGATTGTTTGACTTTTATTTTTTATTTTTTTAGGGGAGGGGGTCCAAAATAATTGATGAGGTGCTAATAACAACACTCTATTTAATATATTATTTTGTCACGATAAGATATTTGTAACACCCCGCCAAAATCATTTACAAGAAACCATTAATATACAGTCTTCACATAAGCACAACATAATTCCATCCAATTAATTCTCTTTCTCATTGAACGGAAAATTTGGTTTACAAAACAATTACACAATAATTATCCTTGTTCAATGAGCTAGAAAAAATTTACAAAACAATTACATTGATCCCCTACTAGTATTAATTGCATTGGAACCTATACAAAATAAAATTTACAAGTCTCAAGCCAAAATAAACAAAAGGGTTCTAAGATAATTAAATAAAAAGTCTTTTTCTTCTCCTTCTTCATTGGCGATTTTGGGTTTCTTCGTTTCCTGAAAAGTTAGTAAATAGGGATGAGCACTTTTGCCCAGTAGAGAATAACTTTAACCAAGTATATAAACATTTGGTGTAAATGTGCATGAATCAATTCTAAAAGCCAAGGATTTATTTGTATTCCTAACTTTGTTTTACAAATATTGATCATCATCAATTTCCACACTTTCTCCGTTCTCACACGGATGGCATGTGGATGCCTCACACCTTCCCACTTTCGTCATCTTCACACGAACCAGGTAGTGGACGCCTCACACATCCCCACATTCGCCGCCCTCACGTGGACCGGGCACTGGGCACCTCAAAGACAACCCCACATTCGTTGTCCTCACACAACCAGTCAAGTTGGCACCTCAAACACATTCTATAACATTTACATTTTTCATCCAATGTCAGAAATTTCAAGGATTTTCCAAGTTTTTACTTATTAACATCCACTTTATCATAATCATGAACAAACCCCTAGGGTTCACATAAGGATTTGGGGCTTTTCCTTCCAATTTTTCTTTTCCCTTGGTTCAAGTACATTCACACATTATTTCATAGTTGATGTCATAATCCATCATCACTTTCAAGAAATACTTCCTAGCATACAACCCATGGATATATATATATATATATATATATATATGTATGTATATAAGTAAACTTCATTCATCTCAACAATCCCAAAAACCTTAAGATTCATACATATTTAAACCAAAATGTGAATATACAAGGGTAAAGATATTCCTACCTCAAAGTTGTGTAACGAAAGATGAAAGTCCACCCAATGAGCTTTCAAGATACTCTGTTTTAATCGGTTCAAAGTGTAGCTCTTGGAAAGAAGAACGACTTTAATGAAGGAACTACGATGGATTCTTGCTAAACATAGATAAAATCTAGTGTTTTAGTACTAGGGTTTTTGAAAAAGGGAAGAGAGAGAGAGAGAGAGAGAGAGAGAGAGAGAGAGGGAAGATGAAAAAGTGAGTCAAAAGTCTGTTTAGATTGTGTTTTAAATTTGCTGTCCCGACATGACTGCTTGAACGAAACTTCCACCGCTCGAGCGAAGAACCAAAATGCAAAAGGACTGCTTGAGCAGTAAATGCAAGGTCTCAGAAGTTTTGTAGAGCTACAGTGAAAATACTGGAAGCTCACATTTTACGCTTGAGCAACAATTCCTTCACTCGAGCGGTCTTGCTTGTAAACCTACAAGATACTGGGAGCAGTAATTCTCTGCTCAAGTGACCAAATGGCCGCTCAAGCGGTCACCCAAAGTCAGCTGTTACAGCCTATCCCCTTAAGGAATTTTGCCCCCGAAATTAGCATAGTTCCTGCCAAAACAATTCTAACAACTCCCATGAAGGTAAATATCACCACAATAATAATCTCAACCATCACATTTGTGGAATCAAAGCAAAATCAAGGTGAATTTTCAAACAAAACATGGAAGTTTAGATTTCTTTCATTAATTTCTTTTGACAACTTTTCTTACAAACATCCAAATTTACAAATAACAAGTTTACATATCATTGAATAAATCTAGGTACTTTTCACGAACTTCGGCCTCTCGCTCCCAAATGGCCTCCTTCACTCCATGGTGGTTCCATAATACTTTGACCAAGGGAATCACCTTGCCTCTCAAAACTTGTTCTCTTGTATCTAAGATTTTCATCGGTCTTTCTTTGTACGAAGCATTCTCAACCACTTTTAAATTTGTCTAGTCCAAAACATAGAAAGGATCAGGCTCATATTTGCGAAGCATGGAAACATGAAATAAATTATGCACTCCAGACAATTGCGAGGACAAGGCAAGGCGATAAGCTACCTGCCCCACCTATTCTATAATATCAAAGGGGCCAATGAATCTTTCTGACAATTTATCACTCAGCCCAAATCTCATTAAACCTTTTCTAGGTGAGATCTTTAAGAATAAATGATCGCCTACATCAAAAGAGAGAGGTCTTCCCTCCTATCAGCATAACTCTTTTGTTGACTTTGAGCCGTTACTAACTACTTCCGAATGAGAGTTATTTTCTTAGTTGTTTCATGAACTAACTCCGGCCCAAGCATAGGTGAGTCTCCCACCTCAATCCAACACAACGGTGACCTACATGGTCACCCATATAGAGCTTCAAAAAGAGCCATCTCAATTCTAGCTTGGTAACTATTATTGTAGGCAAATTCTGCTAAAGGTAGGTATTTCACCCAAGCACCTTTAAAGTCTAGTACACAAGCTCTTAGCATATCTTCTAAAATTCGGATAGTACGTTCAGATTGCCCATCGGTTTGTGGATGGTAAGTAGTGCTAAAGGTTAATTGAGTACCTGTAACTGTTTGTAGACTTTGCCACAACCGTGCGATGAAATGAAGGTCCCGATCCGAGACAATACTCACAGGGACTCCATGAAGCCGAACAATCTCCTTAACATAGAGTTCTGCCAGATAATCAACTGAGTCCCCCATATTCATAGCTAGAAAATGGGCCGACTTAGTCAATCGATCCACCACTACCCAAACAACATCATTACCTCCTTGTGTCCTAGGAAGGCCTGAAACAAAATCCATAGTAATATGTTCCCACTTCCATTTCACTATGGGCAAGGGTTGTAATAACCGGGCTGGCCATTGATGTTTAGCCTTGACTTGTTGACAAGTTAGACACTTGGATACAGATGATGCCACATCCCTCTTTATATCTCTCTACCAAAATTGTCGGCTAAGGTCATGGTACATTTTTGTACCCCCTACATGCATTGCAAGACGGAAGTGGTGAAATTCTCGAAGTACTTCTTCTCTACATGACTAGTACCAAAAGATGGTACAGATACCAGACATTTGATTTGGAATCGACCATCAAACCCCTTTTTTCCTTCCCTTATGCAATTTTCTCCTTGATTGTCTCTGTTTCTACATCATTCTATTGTGCCTCTGTAACTCGAGTAACAAGTGTTGGTTGTGTAAGAATAGAAAACAAGGTGGCATGCGTCGAAGATTTACCAAGATGCAAATTGAACTCGCCCAAATCACCCAACCTTTTCCATTTCTTAATAGCAAGATTAGCAAGAGTACTTACAGATTTTCTACTTAAATCATTAGATACCACATTTGCTTTCCTAGGATGGTAGTGTAATTCAAAGTCATAATCTTCCAAAAATTCTATCTATCTCATTTGACGCAAATTCAAATCCTTTTGGGAAAACAAGTATTTAAGGCTTTTATGATCGGAGAACACCTCAAATTTCTCCCCGTACAAATAATGTCCCCACAATTTTAGGGCAAAAATAACAGCGGCTAACTCTAAATCATATGTTGGATAATTTCTCTCATGGGTCTTTAGTTGGCATGAATCATAAGCCACTACTTTACCCTCTTGCATCAATACATATCCCAAACCCTCCCTAGAGGTATCACAGGACACAGTGTAACCCAAACCTCTCTCAGGGGTGACTAGAACTGGCGTAGTGGTTAGCCTAGCTTTTAATTCTAAGAAGGATTTCTCACATGCTTCATTCCACACAAACTTCACCCCCTTTCTCGTTAGCCTAGTCAATGAAGAAGCTAATGCGGAGAAGTCCTTCACAAACCGTCTACAGTAACTAGCAAGACCTAAGAAACTACGAATTTCAAATGCATTCCTAGGTCACTCCCAACTCTGTACCACCTCGATCTTTGAAGAATCTACAGTAACTCCATCCTTGGAAACAACATGACCCAAAAATTTCACCTCAGAAAGCCAGAAGTCGCACTTTTCATACTTGGCATATAATCTATGCTCCCTAAGTAATTACAGTATAGTGCAAAGGTGTAACTCATGTTCTTCCTCGAAAGGAGAATATATAAGAATATCATCCACAAAAACTACCACAATCTTATCGAGATATTTATGGAAAACCGGATTCATCAAGTCCATAAAGGTAGCAGGGGCATTCGTTAACCCAAACGGCATCACAAGAAATTCATAGTGGCCATAATGTGTACGAAAAGCCATTTTTGGAATGTCCTCTTCTTTCACACGTAACTGATGGTAGCCTAACCTTAGATTTATCTTTTGAGAAACACTAAGAGCCCTTGAGTTGGTCAAAAAGATCATCTATTATTGGCAACGAGTATTTATTCTTAATCGTGACCCTATTCAGCTTATGATAATCAATGCATAACCGTAAGGAACTATCTTTCTTCTTAGAAAAGAGAGTCAGGGCTCTCCAAGGCGTATAAAGCCCTTATCTAATAACTCTTGTAATTGTTCCTTCAAAACAAGCAACTCTGATGGGCCAAATTGATAGGGTGACATGGAAATATGTGCGGTACCTAGCACTAGATCTATGGAAAACTTGACCTCCTGATGTGGTGGTAGTTTGGTAAGGTCCTCTGAAAAAACATCTAAATACTCACAAACCACCCTAGGAAATACTCCTCGCGTTTCATCATTTCCATCAGTCATCAAGGCTGCAAGAAGAGAAATGAATTTACCTCGACTACGTGAGTCATATAACGGTGGTAAAAGTCTATCAAACTTATCCCCTAGAAAATAGAAACAGCCACCCCTATCCGTACATACAGTAACTCTCCCAGAATAACAATCTATTACTGCACGACAAGAGGACAACCAATCCATATTGAGAATGACATCAAAACTAGTCATCTCTAACTACACCAAACTAAAAGGTAGTCGGCAGTCAGCAACTTCGATCACACATTCGCGACACCCGTGGGTCAAAACCAATTTACCCTAATCGGTGATTCTACCACAAGAGAAAATTTTAATGGTTCAGCCTCTAACCCCAACATGGATGCGAATGAGGATGTTATGAATAAATGAGATGTCGTTGTATCTATCAACACATTTTTCCAAGTATTATATATGAGATATGTACCTCGCATCACCATAGGTCCGATCGACTGTTCAGATGCAGTGACAACATAAACTCTTCCTTGAGGCCTTTGTTAACTTTGCTCACCCCTTTGTTGATAGGCATGTGGTACAGATTGTGCGAAGGTAGCTCCATGTACAGTTCGAGATGCTTGTCCAGATTGAATTGGTTGATGAGTCTGTCTCTGGCTATGTCCGACCTAAAACCCTAAAACACTAGCCATCCTGGTAAACTGGGGACAAAAATTCTTCATATGACCCGACTGGCCACATTTGTAGCATTTGTGTCCTTTAAAGCTTTTGGTAAGTGTATTTGAACCCTTCATTCTATTTTGGGAATCATTGGTGTTGTTGTACCTTAGTTTTGGAGGTGTACAAATTGATTTAAACTTGTTGGGATTACTCGTTCATGCTTGTTCGCGTTGACAAGTTGTTTGGGAACTTGAAAATCATGTTCTCGAGTCGACACCGGTCTTGGTGGTGTCAACACCTTCTCTTTTTGTTGGCCACAAGGGTTGACCCTTGTTCTGAAATTGCTCACTGCATTTTGGTGTCGACACCAACTAGAGGAAGCGTCGACACCTGTGATGCTGTCAACATAAATGTTCCAGTTTTCTTCATAAGGGTTGACACTTGGGTTGCAGGGGTCGACACCTGCAGCATTTTTCCCAGATTTTTCAGTCGGTTTGGGGCCTACTTTTTGGGGGTTTTGACCTAATATTTTGGGTTGACTTTGGGGCTTATTTCTATTTTGACCTAGTACTATAAATAGGCTCTCACTTAAACCCTTTTCTTTATTTTCTTCTTCTCTTTTCTCCCTCTAAGCCGTGAGACTCTCTCTTTCTTCCTCAAAAGCACTTTTCACTCAAAGATCCTTAGATCTACTTGCTTGAAGGCCTCTCCTCACCTTGCTCCTTTGAGATACATTATAGGGCTTGTCGAGGGCTTCATTTTGATCGGAGCAAAATGTCGTTTCTCCTCCGTCGACTTTTGGCTTTTTCTCAATTCTTCCTCTTCTAAGCTTGACATAGGGATATTCTACTCTCTTATATGGGTTTTAACATAGATATTGTCATCTTGTATAAATGGTGTGATTTGGGAAGGTTTTTGGTAAATCTTTGGTTGGTTTCCATATGTATAAAAGAGGGGTTTTCTATTTGGGTTCCTTATGGGCATGAGAGGTCTTGAACATATTATGACTTGAGAAGAATTGATGAAATTTGGTCTTTGGTATAATATTTGATAAAGGGGGAGATTTGCCCTAATTGAATTAAATAAGTTATTTTGTATAAATAATGAGATTGGCTTGGAAATTATGGGATTGAAGGAACATGTGATTAAATGTTGTAGTTGGATTAATAAATCACTCACCTATAGAAAAGTCGATAAATTATCTATTTGATAGATTTATTTATTTGTTTAGAAATAACTATCTTGGGCTATCGGTGGAGGATAGCCATGATTGTTGTAGAAACTGCATGATGATTAGGTAAATTGAAACTAATCAATTGGAATATGTCATTGAATATAACGGTTGGATATAAACATTGAATATGTGATTGGATTGGTCATTGTATATAACAACGTGTTTAAATACATTGTATATGTATCATTATTTAGGAGGAGATAGGGGATGTCCTTCATTGTTTGGGAGGAGATAGGAGATGGACTCCATTGATAATTAAGTTGGCCGGAGTGTCTAGGGTGAAAGTCCCGAAATCTTATATATATTTGGGTGCTGGTTCCTCAAACGTAGTTTCGTAAAATGGCAAGATTATGGAAGTGCATGAATGATGTTTATGATTGAAGTGTTGATAATATGAGTTGTAGTCTTATTTTGAAATGTTTGAATATCAATGAACTATGTCAATGAATTGATTTGGATAGATAAATGGAAGAGGATTGAAATATAGGTATAAATGTTGATTGGTTATGGAAAGGATGTAAGTTAGTTTACAATTTGTTAACCATTTATCGGATGCTAATGTTTTAGTTAATTCTCATATACTGTTTAGCATATATCTACTGTTCATTGGCTCAGCCTACTTGGGACATCATTTTTCAAGGACAAGTGATATGCCGCCTCCAAGATCTTAGCTTGGGAGGTTAGGAGTTGAAGACTCTGTTTCGTTATTTATGTTTCGTGTTAAATGTAAATCCAAGCCGAGGGCTTTCTATGTATAGATTTAGAACTCTTCTTTTGGTGTAACCAAGTGATAACTTGGAAAGCTGTAAGCCCGTAGGGAATTTACTTCATTGCTAACATGTATAATCTTTTGTAAAGAAGACTCTGATGAATGAAAATATAACATTTCCTTTATGTTCATGAATCATGTGAATAAATGATTTATGTCTTAATTTGTGGGCGTTACAACTTGGTATCAGAGCGTACCAGGTTTGAATACTTTGGGTACATGGGAAGTGGTTAGTACCACAATGGGTTTGTCTCACTTGTTAGAGACTTTTGTATGATGTTATGTGCTTATATGATAACATGTTTATGTAACTATTTGGGTATGGGATTTGGTTTCTAGGATGTTGATCGGGTCCATGGGTTTCTGGAAGTCCTGTTGGAAAGGCACTTGATCACTGCCGTTTCTAACTGGAACTCTAGCAACGCCACGGAACAATCATTATCCGGAAATGAAATTCGTATGTGTTTATGTAGTTATGTGCTTATGTGGAGTGAATTACAGTTGTCCATCGTATTAGGACGTGAGTGAAATAGCTTCGACACATTTGTGAATGTGCTAATGTCTTTGTTACCTTTATTAGGATGTCAGGACGAGGTCGTGGTGGTAGGCATGGTAGGCCTAGGAGGCAGGAGATGCCTATACCAAATGAGATTCCGGCACATGAGGAAGGAGTGGGTCAGGCCAATGTGGCTGAACCGGTTGGTTAGCAAGCCATGGGCAGCTTAGCCCGTGAAATGGCCAAAGCATTGAGGGAATCTATAGACATTCTCAGGACTGAGAATCAAGTCTAGGCCCAAGTAGCTGAGGTAGGGCCGTCTTTTCTGAAGAGGGAGTTCTTCCGGTCAAATCCGGATGAATTTTTGGGTGATCTTAAGGAGCCACTGAAGGCTGATGAGTGGCTTGAGCAGATGACGAAGATGTTTGAGTTGCTTGGAATAGAAGATGAGGGCTTGCAAGTGACCTTGGCATCCTTCTAGCTGAAGGGAAACGCGGGTCAGTGGTGGAAGTATGCGCGGGGGCGCATTGGAGGGACTTGGGAGGCCCTTGTTAAAGCTTTTCAGGACAAGTACTTACCTGCTATAGTGAGGGAGAAGTTGAGGGATCAATTCTCCAAGTTGGTGCAGCTAAACACCCCAGTGGCCAAGTTTGAGGCCATCTTTACGAGCTTGTCTAGGTTCACACCAGAGTTGGTGGCGACCGAGGAGCATAGATGTCTGGAGTTCGAGAAGAGGTTGAGGACCGGACTCATGTTTCGAGTTGCCGGGTCCATGATTTGAGACTATGGGTGCCTTGTGGAGGTTGCTGCCCATCTTGAGACCATTATGCATGTAGAGGAGGAGAGGATGAGGGGCTCCAGGAGGAGTCAAGATGGCCATGGGGACGGTAAGAGGCATAAGGGTTCTAACCCTCAGTAGTCCCAGGGAGTGTACTCGAGATCTACCTTTTCAGTATCGAGTTTGAGTTTTGCGAGAAGCGGTCAGGGAGACATTACTTGTTACAAATGTGGTCAGCTAGGCCACAAGTCTCCAGCTTGCCCATAGAGGGGAAGAGGGCAGCGTGCAACATCATCTTCAGTCCGTTCTAAGGGCCAGAGTCAGGGTAAGGGCCATTCGTTTGCTTGTTATTAGTGTGGGCAAGCGGGGCACCTGAAGAGGTTTTTTCCACAATTGGATGGCACACCTGGTGCGCCTGGTTCAAGACAGACACAGATTTATTAGCCAGCTCAGTCAGTTCAGGCCTCGAGGACCAATCAGAGAGCCTCTTCGGTTCAGTCTGTACAGCAGTCTTATGCTCTGAGAGGTGAGCAGGTAGATCAGAGACCTACAGGGCACGTGTATGCTGTTATAACGCCAGATCTTGTATCGGCTCCATCTGTTATGAGAGGTACCTTTTTGTTTTGCAACTTAGTTGCTAATGTGTTAATTGATACGGTTGCATCCCATTCCTTTATATCTTCTGCATTTTCATATGTTTTGGGATTGGAGTTGGTGTAGTTAGCATCTCCTATTTGTGTGGTATCACCTATTGGGGGCGAGATGGTTTTGAAACAGGGGTGTCGGGGCTGTGATATAGAGGTCACCGATCGCGGGCTTCTATTTTCTTTTGTATTGATGGATACGTTTGGGTTTTATGTGATTTTGGGTATGGACTGGTTATCGTCATACTAAGCTGTTATAGATTGCTATAGCCAGAGGGTTACTGTATGTACCTTGAGCGGTGATTGTTTCCATTTCTTGGGGGATCGGGTTGGTAGGGTTTTACCACCGGTGTATGATCCGCGAGGGCGGAGTGAGCTTAGCTGTCTTCTCGCTAGCTTTATGAGTAGTGAGTGTGATGAGACCCGGATTGAGTTGCCAAGAGTGGTTTGAGAGTACTCGGACTTCTTTCCCAAGGATCTTATTGGTTTACCACCCCATCGAGAGATCAAGTTCTCTATTGACTTAGTGCCTAGCACTGCACCGATTTCCATGGCACCGTATCATTTTGCCCCAGCCGAGTTGAATGAGATGAAGGTTCAGCTCTAGGAACTGTTAGATAAGGGTTTTATTTGCCCTAGTACTTCTCCTTGGGGAGCGTCGGCCCTCTTTGCTAAAAAGAAAGACGGGGCTCTAAGACTTTACATTGATTATCAAAAGTTGAACCGGGTTACGGTTAAGAATAAATACCCTATGCCTCATATAGACGATCTATTTGATCAGTTGAAAGGATCCCGTTGTTTCTCTAAGATAGACTTGAGATCGGGTTACCATTAGTTGAGAGTCAGGGAGGAGGATATCCCGAAGACGGCATTCCATACGCGGCATGGCCATTATGAGTTTCTGGTGATGCCTTTGGGCTTACCAATGCACCGACTGTGTTCATGGATTTGATGAACCAGATTTTCCAAGAGTTTTTAGATCGCTTCGTAGTCGTCTTTGTGGATGACATTCTGATTTATTCACCTTTTGAGGAGGAGCATGAGAAACACTTGCGAGTGGTGCTTGAGTTGCTTAGAGCCCATAAGATGTATGCTAAATTTGGAAAGTGTGAATTCTGGCTAAGAGAGGTTAAGTTCATAGGCCATGTGGTATCCGAGGAAGGGGTGACTGTAGATTCATCCAAGATAAAGGCAGTGCAAGATTGGGCACAACCTAAGAATGCCTTCGAGATCTGTAGTTTCTTGGGGTTGGCCGAGTATTACCGTCGATTTGTGAAGGATTTCTCCAGGCTAGCTTCGATTTTGACTAGATTAATGTAGAAATGGGTCAAATTTGTGTGGAGTGAGACTTGTGAAAAGTCGTTCCAAGAGCTTAAGGTTAGACTTACCACCACTCCAGTCTTGATTATTCCGGAGAGGGGTTTGGGTTATACAGTGTATTGTGATGCCTCACGAGAGGGTTTGGGTTGTGTATTGATGCAAGAGGGGAAAGTAGTAGCCTATGGCTCACGTCAGTTGAAAACACACGAGGCAAATTATCCTACTCACGACCTAGAGTTAGCAGCTGTGATATTTGCCTTAAAGATTTGAAGGCACTATCCGTATGGTGAGAGGTTTGAAGTATTTTCAGATCATAAGAGTCTGAAGTATCTGTTTACATAGAGAGACTTGAATTTGAGGCAGAGAAGGTGGATGGAGTTCATAGAAGATTATGACTTTGAGTTGCATTATCATTTGGGAAAGGCTAATGTTATGGCCGATGCCCTAAGTAAGAAGTCCATTAGTGATGTAGCTTGTATTGCTATCTAGGAATGGCAGATGTTGGGTGCTCTTGGCGAGTTTGACTTGCATCTGGGCAAGTCTGTTGAATCTGCAGCCTTATTTTCTGTAGTTACACAATCTACACTTGTGAATCAAGTGTTAGAAGCGCAAAAGAGTGACTTCGAAGTAGAATCCTCCGGGAGAAGATCTTTAGTGGGAAGGTAGAGAAGGGTTTGACTGTGTATCCCGACCTAAGTGTGAGATACCAAGACCGCTTGTTTGTGCCGGAGTCTTACCGAGAGAAAGTACTCCGAGAGTTTCACCATTCATGCTTTACGATGCATCCGGGAGACATAAAAATGTATCATGATTTGAGTCGCCAATTTTGGTGGAAGGGTATGAAGAAAGATGTGGCGGTGTTTGTGTCAAAGTGCCTTACTTGTCAGCAAGTGATGGCTGAACATTAGAGGCCAGTGGGTTTGTTGTAACCCTTGCTTATTGCTGAGTGAAAGTGGGAGCATGTCACGATGGATTTTGTTGTGGGCCTTTTGAGGACTCAACGGGGTAGTGATGCCATATGGGTGGTAGTTTACCAGTTGACTAAGTCGGTGTACTTTATTCCTATGCGTGTAAGAGATTCGGTAGATTATCTTGCCGACTTGTATATTTGGGACATAGTGAGGTTGCACGGAGTCCCAGTGTCGATTGTTTCAGATAAAGATCCACGTTTCACTACCCGATTGTGGCAAAGTTTGTAGAGTGCCTTGGGCACTAGATTGACTTTTAGCACGGCTTACCATCCTCAGACTGACAGGCAGTCCGAGCATACCATTCAGATCCTTGAGGATATGCTTTGAGGTTGTGTCCTTGACTTTAAAGGGTTGTGGGAGAGACACATACCTTTAGTGGAGTTTGCCTACAATAACAACTTCCAGTCGAGTATTGGTATGGCACCATTTGAGGCCTTATATGGCCGACCGTGTAGATCTCCAGTGTGTTGGGCCGAGGTGGGTGATGCATCTTTGTTGGGCCCAGAGTTGGTGCGGGAAACGACGGAGAAAGTAGCACTTATCCATAAAAGGTTGGTTACAGCCCAGAGTCGCCAAAAGAGTTATGCCGACCATAAGAGGAGACCTTTGTCTTTTGAGGTGGGCGATCACGTTTTTTTGAAAATATCACCTAGGCAGGGTTTGATGAGGTTTGGGAAGAGTGAGAAGTTGTCCCCTCAGTTTATTGGCCCTTTCGAGATCCTTGAGAGGATTGAGGAGGTTGCCTACCGTTTAGCGTTGTAGCAACAACTGTCTGGAGTGCATGACGTGTTTCATATTAGTATGCTTCGGAAGCCGAACCCATCGCATGTGTTGGATTGGACCGACTTAGAGGTAGATGAGAATGCTTCGTATGAGGAGAGACCGGTGAGGGTCTTGGATAGACGGGACCAAGTCTTGCGAGGCAAGACGATTCCCTTGGTCAAAGTATTGTGGAAACATCACGGAGTCGAGGAAGCCACTTCGGAATGAGAATTGGAGGTCCGAGAGAAATATCCGAACCTATTTGTTAATGTTTGAGTATATGTTGAAAACTTTGTTTTGTTGATGAACTATAAGAACATTGTATATGTTTTGAGATTGTAATACATTGTGAATGTTGAGTATGTTACGGAGACAAAAGTTAAATTGGAACATTGCATATGTCATCTAAACTTGGAAATGTAAAATTGTCATAAGCATTGAATATGTTTGGAAACACGAGATGTATGTGTTGAAATGTATTAAATCTCGGAATACGCATATTGGTAATATATGTTGTGGATTTGTTCTCTTGTAAAGAGATGGAATGACCGGTAGATGGGTCATGGTGATGAAATTGATTAATTATCATTGTTGGGATTAGCTTAATCATGGCTTTAAATACTTGCTTTAAAATTTCGGGGACGAAATTTCCTAAGGTGGGGAGGTTGTAGCACTTGTGTCCTTTAAAGCTTTTGGTAAGTGTATTTGAACCCTTTATTCTATTTTGGGAATCTTTGGTGTTATTGTACCTTAGTTTTGGAGGTATACAAATTGATTTAAACTTGTTGGGATTGCTCATTCACGCTTGTTCGCGTTGAAAAGTTGTTTGGGAACTTGAAAATCATGTTCTGGGGTCGACACCGGTCTTGGTGGTGTCGACACCTTCTCTTTTTGTTGGCCACAAGGGTCGACACCAATCTGGGAAGGGTTGACCTTTGTTCTGAAATTGCTCACTGTATTTTGGTGTCGACACCAACCAAAAGAAGGGTCGACACCTGTGATGCTGTCAACATAAGTGTTCCAGCTTTCTTCATAAGGGTCGACACCTGCGACATTTTTCCCAGATTTTTCAGTCGGTTTGGGGCCTACTTTTTGGGGGTTTTGACCTAATATTTTGGGTTGACTTTGGGACTTATTTCTATTTTGACCTAGTACTATAAATAGGCTCCCACTTAAACCCTTTTCTTTATTTTCTTCTTCTCTTTTCTCCCTCTAAGCCGTGAGACTCTCTCTCTCTCTTCCTCAAAAGCACTTTTCACTCAAAGATCCTTAGATCTACTTGCTTGAAGGCCTCTCCTCACCTTGCTCCTTTGAGATACATTGTAGAGCTTGTCGAGGGCTTCATTTTGATTAGAGCAAAACGTCGTTTCTCCTCCGTCGACTTTTGGGTTTTTCTTCATTCTTCCTCTTCTAAGCTTAAGGTAGGGATATTCTACTCTTCTATATGGGTTTTAACATAGATATTGTCATCTTGTATAAATGGTGTGATTTGGGAAGGTTTTTGGTAAATCTTTGGTTGGTTCCATATGTATAAAAGAGGGGTTTTCTATTTGGGTTCCTTATGGGCATAAGAGGTCTTGAACATGTTATGACTTGAGAAGAATTGATGAAATTTGGCCTTTAGTATAATATTTGATAAAAGGGGGAGATTTGCCCTAATTGAATTAAATAAGTTATTTTGTATAAATATCGAGATTGGCTTGGAAATTATAGGATTGAAGGAACATGTGATTAAATGGTGTAGTTGGATTAATAAATTACTCACCTATGGAAAAGTCGATAAATTATCTATTTGATAGATTTATTTATTTGTTTAGAAATAACTGTTTTGGGTTATCGGTGGAGGATAGTCATGATTGTTGTAGAGACTGTATGATGATTAGGTAAATTGAAATTAATCAATTGGAATATGTCATTGAATATGACGGTTGGATATAAACATTGAATATTTGATTGAATTTGTCATTGTATATGACAACGTGTTTAAATGCATTTTATATGTATCTTTTTTTGGGAGGAGATAGGGGATGGACTCCATTGATAATTAAGTTGGCCAGAGTGTCCAGGGTGAAAGTCTCGAAATCTTATATATATTTGGGTGCCAGTTCCCTTAGACGTAGTTCCGTAAAATGGCAAGATTATGGAAGTGTATGAATGATGCTTATGATTGAAGTGTTGATAATATGAGTTGTAGTCTCATTTTGAAATGTTTGAATATCAATGAACTATGTCAATGAATTGATTTGGATAGATAAATGGAAGAGGATTGAAATATGGGTATAAATGTTGATTGGTTATGGAAAAGATGTAAGTTAGTTTACAATTTGTTAACCATTTATCGGATGTTAATGTTTTAGTTAATTCTGATATACTGTTTAGCATATCTCTATTGGGCGTTGGCTCACCCTACTTGGGACATCATTTTTCAGGAACAGGTGACATGCCGCCTCCAAGATCTTAGCTTGGGAGGTTAGGAGTTGAAGACTCCGTTTTGTTATTTATGTTTTGTGTTAAATGTAAATCCAAGCCGAGGGCTTTCTATGTATAGAGTTAGAACTCTTCTTTTGGTGTAACCAAGTGATAACTTGGAAAGCTATAAGCCCGTAGGGCATTTACTTTGTTTCTAACATGTATCATCTTTTGTAAAGAAGACTCTGATAGATGAAAATATAACATTTCCTTCATGTTCATGAATCTTGTGAATGAATGATTTATGTCTTAATTTGAGGGCGTCACAACATTGATAACGAACGGCCGATTGACCTCCACCTAAAGCCAAATTCTGAGAATATGTAGAAGACTGTTGTTGTCGATAACCCTTTTGTGGGCACGTAGCGGACTTGTGGCCCTTTTCACCACACCGATAACAAGTGATCTCACTTTGTCTCGTACCATCCGTACTCCTTCCCAGCATGAAATTTGATGGTGCAACCAGTGGTGACGGTACATGAAAAGATGTAGAACTCCTCAGCTTCTTTGATGCCATTGAACCTCCTCGAGATTCTATAAACCCTTGTCTCTTGAGTCGTCGCTTCGTTTCCTCGCCTTCAAGCATAATCTCTACATGTGCCGCAGACTTTACCAACCTATCAAAATCCCGGATCATGTTTCCCATCACTTTCATCAAAATTCCCAGCCTCAGTCTCTTCTCAAACTCTAGACACCTACGCTCCTCAGTAGCTACCAAGTCGGGTGCAAAACGAGATAGGCTTGTAAAAGTAGCCTCAAACTCCACCATTGTGGAATCGGATTGTTCAAGTTCCTCAAACTCTCTCCATAAACGTTCCCTCACAGTGGGAAGGAGGTACTTCTCTTGAAAGACATGAGTAAACACATCCCAAGTATGCTCAATTCGACCCTTGGCATATTTCCACCATTGGCCAATATCCCCCTTCAATAGATAACTAGCAAGCACCACTCGAAGTGCGCCACTCGAAGTTCACCATCTCGAATATCTAAAATCTCAAAAGATTTAGTAATTTCCTCAAGCCATTTGTCCGCCTTTAACGATTTAGCACCCCCAAGAAACTTGGTAGGATTCGAGCAGAAAAATTCCTTTTTCAAGAATTAAACTCTAGTCTCCCTTTCAATTGTTCTAGCGGCTTGTTTAGCTTTAAGAATATCCATTGATTCCTTAAGGGCCCTGGCCATTTCTCAAGCCAACACTCCCATGGCATCTTGGGCCGGTGGAATGGCCACATTATTTTGACCCACTCCTTTTTCTTGAGGAGGGATCTCTAGTTGAGCCGGAATATTCCCACCACCTCGACGAGGCCTACCACGACCCCTAATGCGTCCAGATATCCTATATATAGGAGGAGATGTGGACAAGATTAGCTCACAATTCATATACTAGTTTATCACTTTCTCCTCAAGTCTTAATATCATTCTCAATAATTAAACATGTAAACAAATAGAACACATATAGATCCTTCTCCTAGGATATTAACTCATTTCACGACATTCAAGGATTTCCTGGTGGAAAAGGCATTAATCAAATGCCTTTCCAATGGGACTTCGATGAATGTAATGAACACAAGTCATACATTAGAGGATAGACCCCACACACACCTATTCATATAAACACATAACCAAACAAAACCATCAACTCCTCACACTAACATGACAACCAAATGTGACAAAGTCGCATCCCATGAGCTCCAGGTATTTGACCTAGTTAGCTCTAATACCAATTTGTAACACCCCGCCAAAATCATTTACAAGAGACCATTAACATACAGTCTTCACATAAGCACAACATAACTCCACCCAATTAATTCTTTTTCTCATTGAATGGTAGATTTGGTTTTGTAAATTAATTCTCTTTCTCATTGAATGACAGATTTGGTTAACAAAACAATTACACAATAATTATCCCTGTTCAATGAGATAGAAAAAATTTACAAAACAATTACATTCATTCCCTATTAGTAGTAACTGCATTGGAACCTATACAAAATAAACTTTACAAGTCTCAAGCCAAAATAAACAAAAGGGTTCCATGATTTCACTACAATTCTCAATTCACAAAAGATAATTAAATAAAAGGTCTTTTTCTTCTTCTTTTTCATTGGCGATTTTGGGTTTCTTCGTTTCCTAAAAAGTTAGTAAATAGGGATGAGCACTTTTGCCCAGTAGAGAATAATTTTAACCAAGTATATAAACATTTGATGTAAATGTGCATAAATCAATTCTAAAAGCCAATGATTTATTTGTATTCCTAATTTTGTTTTACAAATATTGATCATCATCAACTTCCACACTTTCTCTGTCCTCACATGGATGGCATGTGGATGCGTCACACCTTTCCACTTTCATCGTCCTCACACGAACCAGCCAGTGGATGCCGCACACATCCCCACATTCGCCGCCATCATGCGGACCGCGCAGTGGGCACCTGAAAGACAACCCCATATTCGTCATCCTCGCACAACCGGGCAAGTGGGCACCTCAAACACATCCTATAACATCTACATTTCTCATCCAATGTCAACAATTTCAAGGATTTTCCAAGTTTTTACTTATTAACACCCACTTTATCATAATCACGAACAAACTCCTAGGGTTCACATGAGGATTTGGGGCTTTTTTGTCCAATTGTTCCTTTCCCTTGGTTCAAGTATATTCATACTTATAATTTAATTATTATAATATTTGAAGAAAAAAATTATCCTAATATACAAACAAATAAATAAGTAAGACAGAATCTTCTTAACTATATACATTGCATGGATCAAATTAATTTTTATTATATTTTATATATTTTTGTTTATCTTATTGTTGTATTAATATTAATTTATATTTAATTTTTTATTTAACATGAAATTATTTATTACAAAATTTTTAAATTTTATATACCTATATACAATATGTATGAATAATTCAAAGGGAATATTAAAGAAAAAATCAATACACTGCATAATTAATTTATGTATTTTCTTCTTAATCCAATCATAACATATTTATTAGGGCACTTGGGCAAAAAGTCCAAGTGGTTGTCTAATGGACACATTTAGACAAAAAGACCAAAATACCCTCTATATATATGACATACACAATGAAAAAAAAATCAAAATCCCTGTCTCTTTCTAATTTGAAACCAAAACCCTAATCGCCGCCATTAGTTTCTTCTTCCTCTTCCCTCCATCTCTCTCTCTCTCTCTCTCTCTCTCTCTCTCTCTCTCTCTCTCTCTCTTGTATCTCTCCCTCACTTGAGCTATGGTTTGTCAATCGGTAGTGGTTCTCTCTCACCGACCTCATTGCTATCATCTCTCTTGTCTCTCCTCTCTGATAGCACCACCACGATAGTTGTTCGCCCACCACCGTCTCCTCCTCTCACCGACGTCACCGCCAACTGACCACCACTGCTCCGCCATCTCTCTCTTTCTCTCTCTTCTAAACACCCACAACAATATCTATTGTTATCGCCATTGTCAACATCCATATGCTCGCTCTTCGTCACTCTTCTTCTATTGTTCTTCCTCGTGACATTTTTCAGTGGAATCGTCGTCAATAGTGGCGAGAATAGCAATCATTGTTGACTCTGCATCACCGTAGCCTCCATGATATCCACCAAATCTATATTGTTTCGATTTCAGAAATGATTCGATTTCAACAAAGAAGACATTCAAATCTACAACCGCCTCTACCACATTGCCTTCGCAAAGTCCAGATTTACAACCACTACAATTCCAGTGTTTCTTGTGACTTTTCAAGGGATCACGATCTCAGCTCAATTGTTCACAACACCATAGACAAGTACGTTGCATTGAATCAATCTTGATTTTTTCAATTTCTTTAAGTTTGGTTTTGATCTTATTATTGTAACGCCCCAACCCTTCACATATCATCGATATTGTCCGCTTTGGGTTCCCAGTGGGTTATTCCAGAACTACTTCAGCCTAAGCTCGCTTAACTGGGGAGTTCTGCTAGGGATTTCACCACTTGGGAAAAGGCCTTAATGCTATATAAGGGTCCGTTCTTTTACTTTTATAGCCCAATAACTCTCCATCCATTCCCGATGTGGGACACCGGGACCTTACAATCCACCTCCCTCAGGGCTACACGTCCCCGTATAGTAGCTTGCCAGCTCGCAAGCCCCCCCACATGCACCGAGAAACGCCAAGGGCCCACACTCGATACCCTAGAGAGTCGGCTCTAATACCATTTGTAACACCACAACCCTTCACATGTCATCGATATTGTCCGCTTTGGGTCATACCCGCACGGATTTGTTCTTCCTAATGGGTCACTCATCCAGCCTAAGCATTAATGGCACTTCAAAAGTAAACAAAAACAATAAATACAAATTTGAAAAGTGTGTCCCTTTAATCATTCGCAGCCAAGAAAATCCAAAATGAAAAGCTAAAATATATCTAGAAAAGATACAGAGAGAGAGAGAGAGAGAGAGAGAGAGAGAGAGTGTGTGTGTGTGTGTGTGTGTGTGTGTGTGTGTGTGTGTGTTACCTGACATTGTGGGCTTTGTTTTCGCCGGAGATGTAGCACTAAACCCTTAAAACCCTTTTTTCTCGGTGAATGCTTAAAAAACAATGTCGTTGTTTTTGGCGAAGACATGTGCTCCCTCATGTTCGAAGATTCAAACTCAGTTTTGATTTTTTTGTTTTTTCTAAGAGTGTTTTGATTTGGGAATTTCAATTAAAACATTAGGGCTCCATTTGGTTTAGTTTTAGAATTATGATTTGAGTGTGAAATTGTGATTTAAGTGTGAAATTATAAGTTAAGTTTTGAAAAGAGAAAATTTGTTTGGTTATGAGTTTTGAAAAGAGTTTTAAAATTTTGAAAAAAGTTTTGAGTTTGTATTGAGTTTTTGAATTTTGAGTTACATTTTGAAATTTTTTAGATTTATTTTTTTAATGTTAAAAAATTTTAAGAAAATTTTATTTTTTATTTTAAATATATACTTTTTATTTAAATATTTTTTATTGTAAATATTTTAATATTTTAAACTCAAAACACAACTCTACACTAAAATCGTAATTAAACACTTAACTCAAAACTCAATTTAAAAACTATTTTCAAAATTCATAAACAAATACATAATTCGAAATTGGATGCTACTTTCAGAACTCCACACTCAAATCGTAACCAAATACATAACAAAAAAAATTAAAAATATTTAAAAATAAAAAAAAATTAAAAATATTTAAAAATAAAACAAAATATGAAAAATAAAAATTATATATTTAAAATAAAAATAAAATTTTTTAATTTTTTTAATATTTAAAAAATATTTTTAAAATATTTTTAAAAAATACAGCACACAAATGTATGAAATATAGTGTATATTAAAATAAATAAATAAATAAATAAATATTTAAAATATAAAATATTTACCCTAAAAAAATAAAATTAAGAAATCCTTAAAATATTTTAAAAAATATATTCAAAATTTTTCAAAATACAACTCAAAACTCTTTTCAAAACTCAGAACCAAACAAATTTTCTCTTTTTTTCAAAATTCAACTCAAAAGTCAATACTCAAAACACAACTCCACATTCAAATCATAATTCTAAAAATAATTTTAAAAAAATAAAATAAAGTAATAATTTTTTGAATTTTTTTTTTTAAATAGAGTTTTGAAAAGAGTTTGATTTTGAGTTTTGAGTTGTGTGTTTGGTTATGAGTTTTAAAAATAATTTTTGAATTGAGTTTTTAGTAGTTTTGAGTTGTGTGTTTGGTTATGAGTTTTAAATTTTTTTGATTGGAATCATTATTCCAAAAGATAACCGAAAAAAGAGGTTGTGGAACTTTATTTTTTATTTTATTTGTTGAAACTAAAAAAAAAAAAAATTAGGGTTCTGTAGTGATTGGGTTCTGGTAACTTAGTTGTGATTGCATAAAAAATTAATTTGAGGAAATTAAAAAAAAAAAAAATCTTAGGGTTTGACCCTTTTAAACTCAATGAAAAATGGTATTTTACATATTTTATGTATACTTATGTTGAGTTTAATAACTAAATATTATTTTTCTGTCGATTTTACTTAACAAAAATAGACGAATGATTTGGATTGAAGGCAAATCAAAAAATTGGAGTTTGAATTGACATAATTAAAAATCATGACTTATTAAAAATCATGACTTAAAAATCATGACATAATTAAAAAATTGTTTGTTTGTTTGTTTTTTCTTAAAAGAACTCCCGGTACATAAAAAAATTATTTCTTAAAAAGTTCAATTTTAAATTTACACTGAATCTAATTGTGAATTTGATTTTTGGCGTAAACTAATGTTAGTATGTTTTATTCAATATAAATGATTTGATTGGGGGGATTTCAAGAGTGTGTTATAGCATAAACTAAGGGTTTTATATTACGTGTAAAAATTTGCAATTAGTGTGGACTTTTAGGACATATATTTATATCATCCACATACTATTATAGTAACGCTACATTCATCGATTTTGGGCTCACCAGTCATCCGAACGGATGTTGGTTAACAAGGGTAACAATCACGGTTGACAACGGTGACGCTAGTCATCCCACCAGTCATCTGGCTTACGTAATTCAGGCAATTCGAGCGAGTACAAATTCGGTGGATCAATCATTTTTCCATAGTTTTACTAGGAATATTTAACAATATCTTTTTAAATTTGAAACTATGTTCATAGATCCCAAAAACTTGGTGTAGACGTCCCCGAACGCCCCGGGAGGATGAATCTCGTTCTGTTCATCTGGGCTTACTACAGTTCGGACTCAAATTGTCACGGTTCTAAATTTGAACCAAAGAGTCCAAATCCGACAAATCGTTTTGAAAAACAGATTTTGTAAAGAAGTGCCAAACATGGACTGCTTTGCCAGATACAGAGTCGCCACCTAAATATTTATTTTGGGGGAATTTAGGAAACCCTGACTCGTTGCCAAAGGCCACGTGTCCGTCATCACCAAAGTTGCCTCGGCTCGGGAACTTGGGTACAATTGGGGAAGGTCAGCTATAAGCACCCTCGCTTGCCCGATCAAAGATCGACCTCTACTAACCATGATATCTTGTTTTTGAAAACACATGCGTTCTTATTCCGGTTAATTAGCCTAGAATTACTACGTGATGCGCACAACAAAACAAGTATAGACTAGATCGCCTAATTTGGGACAAAGCATTGCATATCCATTTGTTTGAAAATGGTTAGAGATTTGCTACTCGCAAGTAGGCTAAAATACAGATTTCAATGAATTATTCCAATTCAAACAATCCAACCTTTACCCACAGGCATTCAGGCAGTTATATCACATAAGCAATTAGCCTCATGGCAAGCATGCTGTCCTAGCAAACACTCGCACTCATGCAAGATACTAAAGCATAAACACTCACAGTGTACTCCAAGCCAAAACAGAAACTAGTTAGTAATCAAATGCATGATCCTAGTTCATGTTAAGATGGCTAATGCAACACATGCAAAGATACAACTAGAATAGGCTCGGCTAATCTAAGAATGGCATGTGAAATGCGACAGATAACACGTATTTAACTCGGAATTGAAATACAATGCAGTTAATATGATGCGCCAAGCCCGATGCATGCAATACAGATGGATGGATGCACGCATGCAAAGCATAAAGTATGCTAATTGAAATATGCCCTAAACTAACCATCATAAGCTGGTAAATAAAATGGAGAAAGACGTGGGGTTGGAAGACATGCACACACACACCCACACTTATTACAAATTCGCCCTCGCTCGGAGGGGCTAAAAGAATAATACAATTTAACTAACTATCAAGCTAATTAAATATTACAGACCACCTAATTAATTAAGCAAATTAACTAAGCTAAGAAAGCAGTAAAGGCCTAGGGAAGAGGATCCAATGTACGCGTGCTCGAGTTTGCTCGGAAATCCAACGCGATGCACAAGTTTGCCTCTGTTTTCCCTGCTTTGCTCCTCTGAAAATTGCACAAGTCCCAAGGAGCACTCTATGGACACTGTGGAACACCACCAGCTAAGACAGAACACCACCGGCCATGTCCGGATGGTCATCGACCATCTGTAAAGCCATCGGCCAAGAATGGATGGCCGGTCAGCAGTATAGATGGCCGGCTGGCCAAAGCTTCCTGCAGAACCTGTTTTGACAGCAGCAGAGGGCAAAACAAGGTATGGCAATGCATTTCAAGCAAATGTGTGCACCACCACACTCCATATCATGTTTAAGACTCAAGGGAGTATGGTGCTCGACCCTCGGACCACCAATCACGCATTTCAATGCATGATGGCCCAAGAAGCCAAAGTGTGCAATTTTAATGTGGAATGAAATGCACATAAACAAACAATGAACTCAACCTCTATCATACTCAATTCAAGAGGCAAAGTATGCATGCCAATGTAATGCAACCTAGGCATGTGAGCTAAGTGTGCAACATGATCATGCAAACAACAAAACCATGTGCAATGGGCCATGAACTAAACAAGTAAGCATGCAAGGCATATAACATTAATGTTAATGACACACATGCAACAACATGAAAGGCATAACACACGTAAATATGCAAAGCAACTTAACACAAGAAGCATGCCAAATGCGATGGCACTTAAACATGCAACATGTTAATAGACTAAGCACCTAAACATACAAACATGTATAGCATGCAACAACATGCCAAAGGGATGGTCTTAAACTCATTTGGACAGCTCTCTACTAGGTCCAAAACAGTGGCCAATATGCTCAAGAATGGAAGCCAAAACACATACAAATAGGCATGCATGCAAGGTTCAACACTTAAGCACCAAGAAGCAACTTTAAAACACATTTAAAAGAGACTATTATGGACAAATGGCAAGCACATTAAACTCTGAAAAATACATGAGGGATGATGCCAAATCAACCTATCAATGCAAGCAAGGCATGCAACTATGTCCAAAACTCAAGGTAAGCCAATGGGCTTAAACCATGGCTATATGAAGCAAGTCCCAAAGGGCCGAGGGGACTCAAAACAGTCCCAATGTAGGTCGAGACAAGGCCCAAAACACACTTAGATGGCATCTAAATGGCATACACAAGGAAGCATACACAAAGGTCCAAACATGGGGCATGAAACACCAACCTTTTAAAGCATTAAAGGGGCATCAAATGCAAGCATACGAGCATGGAGCAAGGACTGAAATATCATAACTAATGGTGCCAAACCACTGAAATGATGCAAATAGAGCATGGTAGAGGAGCCAACACTCAAGGCATACAAGCTAGATTGCATGGTAGCTATACAAATCAAGTCATGGATGACCCAAACAACCAAAATCAGACCTAAATCATGCCAAATTATGCATAAAATCTTCACAAAGCTAAGCCAAAATCATGCTAGAAACAAGGCTCAAAGCACAAAGCATGTTAAGGCAATTTCATGGCATTACAAGACAAGTATGTTAAGCATGCATGGTGTGTCTAAACTAAGTAAAAATAGTGCTATATCATGGCAAAATAAGCACAAATAACACTTAAGACATGGCCAACATGAACTCAAGAATGGTGCTCACACATGAGGCTAAAATGGCACATTTTGAAGACAACAAGGAGAGGGGGTGGCCCTCTCCTTCTTAGGACCAGTGGTGAGGAGGTCCAAACAAGGTGGTCCCGAAGCTCACCAAAAACACACAAAAATGGGGCCAAACAAGTCCTAAGAGGGAGTAAACGACCCCAAACACAAAAGTGGTCTTAATGAAGTATCTTAAACACAAAAGAACAGAACTTTTTTATGTTATACACAAAGATCAAATCAGCAAGCAAGACAAGCTAAAAGTGTGTGCAAAAACAGGGAATAAAGAGGGAAAAGGAGTTACCTTTGTAGCCAAAAGGGGACAGCAGCCTCTTGGCCCAAAAACTAGTCCCTTAGCCTCTGAAAATGGCCTCCAAGATCCTTAGGTTGATGATGGAGGTGTTAGGCCAAGAGTTGTAGTGTAAATGTGCAAGAACTAGACCCTTTTGAACCCTCTAACCCACACAAATGTCGAGAGAGAGAGGGAGATATAGAGAGTGAGTGATATATATCCTATATATCAGATTTTTCTAACCATGGAAATGGAAGGAGAAGCTCTCCTTATATAGACAAGGCAATGGCTCAAAGCTTCTAGGAGAAGCTAACATAAAAAAGGGTCAAGGGGGTCAAGCTTATCAAGGAAGCTAACCCAAAGGTCCAAGGTTCTCTTAGAAGCTTGGAGCAAAAGGGCCAAGAAGGCCAAGCTTCTTGGAGAAGCTAGACAAGGGTTCAAGCTTCTTAGAGAAGCTAAGCCAAGAGTTCAAAAGGTTCAAGCTTCTTGGAGAAGCTAAACCAAGGGTTAAAAGGTTCAAGCTTCCTCAAGAAGCTAAAAACTAAGCGTTCAAAAGGTTCAAGCTTCCTCAAGAAACTAAAACGGGGTTCAAAAGGGTCAAGCCTCCCCAAGAAGAGGTCTCGGCCAGAAAAAGAGTCAATCGGCCAAATTAATGGTCGGCTGACCAAACAAAGTGCCGATCGGCCATCACCAATGGCCGGTGGCAAGAAAAGAGGGCCGGTGGCCTCAAGCCATGGCCGGTGGAGGTGTTGGGGTGGCCAACAAGCCATTCCCTGCCCTCAGAAGCAAAAACACAAGTCGAGAGGTCTTGAGGCAAGGCACGCGGCCGAAACCTCCGAGAACTCAAGACGAACATGAACATGGATGATCACCGAGTGTTCAAATGGTGACGTCCAAGTCTTGAGGACGGTCAAAAATGGGGTGTCTACAGTCACCCCTCTTTGACAGAACTCGAAAGTCATAAGAATGACGGGAGTGAATGTCAAAGCCCAAAGACGACCCATTTTTGACAAGGCCGAAGACTTAGACAAACATGTGAGACAAACAAAGATATGCGCCCGAAGGCAAGGGCAAAATGCAAGACAAATGCAAGAAGCCGAACATAACTTATGATCATGCAAGAAACATAGGGACGTATCCCAGTGTTTTAGAATGGTGTGAGCATTGGAACGTATTCCGAACGCTTTTAACCGAAGAGGGAGGAACATAGGGACGTATCCCGGTGTTTCGGAATGGTGTGAGCATTGGAACGTATTCCAAACGCTTTTAACCAAAGAGGGAGAAACATAGGAACGTATCCCGGTGTTTCGGAATAGTATGAGCATTGGAACGTATTCCAAACGCTTTTAACCAAAGAGGGAGAAATATGGAGACGTATCCCAGTGTTTCAGAAAAAGAGAAGAAACATAGGGACGTATCCCGGTGTTTCGGAAAGAGAGAGAAACGTAGAGACGTATCTCGGTGTTTCGAAAAAAGAGAAGAAACATAGGGACGTATCCCGGTGTTTCGAAACGGAAAAGAAACATAGGGACGTATCCCAGTGTTTCGAAACGAAGAAGAAACATAGAGACGTATCCCGGTGTTTCGGAAGGAAGGAGAAACATAGGGACGTATCCCGGTGTTTCAGAAAGAAGGAGAAATATAGGGACGTATCCCGGTGTTTCGAAAGGAAGGAGAAACATAGGGACGTATCCCAGTGTTTCGGAATGGTGTGAACATTGGAACGTATTCCGAACATTTTTAACCAAAGAGGGAGAAACATAGGGACGTATCCCAGTGTTTCGGAATGGTGTGAGCATTGGAACGTATTCCAAACGCTTTTAACCAAAGAGGGAGAAACATAGGGACGTATCCCGGTGTTTCGTAATGGTGTGAGCATTGGAACGTATTCCAAACGCTTTTAACCAAAGAGGAAGAAACATGGGGACGTATCCCAGTGTTTCAGAAAAAGAGAAGAAACATAGGGACGTATCCTTGTGTTTTGGAATGGTAGAAAAAAACATAGGGACGTATCCCAGTGTTTCGAAAAGATAGAAAAAAACATAGGGACGTATCCCAGTGTTTCGAAAAGATAGAAAAAAATATAGGGACGTATCCCAGTGTTTCGAAAAGAGAGAGAAACGTAGGGACGTATCCCGATGTTTCGAAAAAAAAGAAGAAACATAGGGACGTATCCCGGTGTTTCGAAAAGAGAGAGAAACGTAGGGACGTATCCCGGTGTTTCGAAAAAAGAGAAGAAACTTAGGGACGTATCCCGATGTTTCAGAAAGAGAGAGAAACGTAGGGACGTATCCCGGTGTTTCGAAACGAAGAAGAAACATAGGGACATATCCCGATGTTTCGAAACGGAGAAGAAACATAGGGACATATCCCGGTGTTTCGGAAGGAAGGAGAAACATAGGGACATATCCCGGTGTTTCAGAAAGAAGGAGAAACATAGGGACGTATGTCGATGTTTCGAAGGAAGGAGAAACAAAGGGACGTATCCCGGTGTTTCGGAATGGTGTGAGCATTGGAACGTATTCCGAACGCTTTTAACCGAAGAGGGAGAAACATTGGGACGTATCCCGCTGTTTCGGAATGGTGTGAGCATTGGAACATATTCCAAATGCTTTTGACCAAAGAGGGAGAAACATAGGGACGTATCCCGGTGTTTCGGAATAGTATAAGCATTGGAACGTATTCCAGATGCTCTTAACCAAAGAGGGAGAAACATAGGGACGTATCCCGGTGTTTCGGAATAGTATAAGCATTGGAACGTATTCCAGATGCTCTTAACCAAAGAGGGAGAAACATAGGGACGTATCCCGGTGTTTCAGAAAAGAGAAGAAACATGGGGACGTCCCGGTGTTTTGAAGAGAGAGAAACATAGGGATGTATCCCGGTGTTTCGAAATGGTATAAGCATTGGAACGTATTCTAGATGCTCTTAACCAAAGAGGGAGAAACATAGGGACGTATCCAGGTGTTTCGAAAGAAAGGAGAAACATAGGAACGTATCCCGGTGTTTCAGAAAGAATGAGAAACATAGGGACGTATCCCGGTGTTTCGAAAGGAAGGAGAAACATAGGGACGTATCCCAGTGTTTCGAAATGGTGTGAGCATTGGAACGTATTCCGAACGCTTTTAACCGAAGAGGGAGAAACATGGGGGCGTATCCCGGTGTTTCGGAATGGTGTGAGCATTGGAACGTATTCCAAACGCTTTTAACCAAAGAGGGAGAAACATAGGGACGTATCCCGATGTTTTGGAATGGTATAAGCATTGGAACGTATTCCAGATGCTCTTAACCAAAGAGGGAGAAACATAGGGACGTATCCCGATGTTTCGGAATGGTATAAGCATTGGAACGTATTCCAGATGCTCTTAACCAAAGAGGGAGAAACATAGGGACGTATCCTGGTGTTTCGGAATGGTATAAGCATTGGAACGTATTCCAGATGCTCTAGACCAAAGGAGGTCTAACCCGTCGCACGCGCGAGAAGAAAGAACAACAATGCAAGTGAAAAGGTGCATAACAATGCAACTGGAGCGTGCATCACAATGCAAGTAAAGTGGGTGCATAACAATGCTAGTATAGTGCGTGACAGCGCAAGTTAGAGATATGTGCAAGGCAATGCAATACAGGTACACAAGACATTGCGATGAGGTGCACAAAAGAGGTGCGATAAAATTCATTTTCTATGCAAGTATGGGGGCATTAATCATGTACTCTGGTGCCTCTGATTTACCTCTTAGAGGACTTTGCAACATACTCAGCTCAAAAAGCGACACCCTGTCTATATTGGCGAGAGGTAACATCTGCATGTGAAACCGTCGGGTGCTGCTTGGACTGCCATTCTGACTTGAAGTAGGCTTACACTTGGAGTAGAGGTACGCTCATTCTCCAGAGAAATGGCGAGGCCTGAGAAAGTGCACCTGGAATACAGTCTCGGAATTTGCCGAAGTTGAAACACACTAAGATGCTCCAAATTTTCCCTCTTTTCTTTTGCTTTGCAGTCTGGAACCTGTATAGCTTCATATAGGTCCTTATCTTGCTATTCACACTTATCGGGGGTGGACCCTGCGGTTTTATGAAAGAACGAATCTTGTTTTGTACAAACGTGAAGAATATCACAGCACTCTGAGCACAAAACGATTTTATTTTTGAAATTGAGAAATGAGTTCTTAACTGGGTATTGAGCCTACGACTGAACACAGCGAGAAAGACTCAACAACGAAAAACAAAAGGTAAACAACCTAAACACATCGAGACATGCTCGGAACGACTCAAAGCAAGAATCGAGACAAACCAAACAAAAGACACGACACAGAGACGTGTTACAAAGACGAGAGACCTCTCAGTGCACGAGGGGCCAGTTTCTCTGGGTATTATTTCCCACCCTTTCCTCATTTGTGATTCTCACATCACTTGGCCCTCGGGCTCTTTTTTCTCTCAAAACCCTTTTCTCGCTTTTTCTCTCAGCGCATATCTCTCTATTCTTCAATCTCTTATTTTTTATCCCTCCCCTGGGTGGTTGATGGATAAACAGAACGTTGTGGGCTCTTGCCCCTAGCATTCTGCCAGATTCTTCTTTCTTCTGCTCACAACAGTGAGTTTCTTCCACATAGGGGCTGCCCTACAATTGGGTGTGTAGCCAATTTGCAGCTGACATCGGTTGACGATGCTCTACTGGGGAGTTTGGACGTGATCAGATCTGTCCAGATAAGGAAGTGGAATATCTTGTCCCATTCCGATTCGTGCTTCGCACTTGGTTTGATACCTCATTGCTTGGAGGATGGGAGAGCTTTCGGCCCTTTTGCGGTCAGCTTCAGTGGTGCCCTTTTCTGGCGAATACGGTGCCCTTTCGGCAAGTAGAGTGCCCTTTCTGGCAAGTATGTTGACAACGGGAGAAAGACAGAACACCTGACTCAACTGTGCCCCTATTTCATCATTTTGACCATTTTTTGTTTTGGTTTTCTACTAAAACAGTTTTGATCAATATGAGAGTTAGATTAACATGCTTATTTGATTTTTTGATTCAAAATCATGCAAGTCAAGCTATGAGCACTGAAAATTTTCCTTTTTTGGGTCCAAGAAATGGTCCAGTTTTAGAAAAATGGAATAATTTTCGAGAGAATTAGTCAACCTCAGTAAAAATTCTCAAAAACTATTTTTGCAAACGGCCACTACTCAACGAGCACGGAACCTACTCTTGAGATGCATGACCTCGGACCCGAAGGAAAATTGCCCCTTGCTTGAAGGACACTGCATGGCAACAGAAAGTTACCCCTTGTTTGAATGGCACCGCTGCTCATTGAATGGCAACGGAAAGTTGCCCCTTGTCTGAATGGCACCGCAGCGCATTGTAATCAATCCTCAGAGTAGCGATCACAACCGAACTCTCGGATACAGAGAAGGCAAAGAGGATCAAAACCAATACATGGACACAATCGAATTTGAAGTGTTTTATGGCTGGAGTTCAGAATGAAGTTGCCTACGTATCCCAAAGATGGGAATCAAGCCTTACGTAGTTCGAGGTAAGGTACACTCGGGTATTAACCTCTCCTTTTGCGCTCTAACTTTTGCCAAGGCCGCCCTTTCGGGTTTTTAACCTTGCAAGCTTTGTTCTTCTTTTATTTTCAATTCTTTTCATTTTTTCATCTTTTATTTTCTTTTTTCTTTTCTTTTTTCATCTTTTCTTCATTCTTTACATTTTTTCTCTTTTTCTTTTTTTTTCTTTTTCTTCATTTTTCTCGCTCTAACTTTTGCCTGGGTCACCCTTCCAGGTTTTCGGCCCAGCGAGCCTCTCAAGGGTAAAAGTGTAGCTTTGTCCATGTCAAATGGTTTTGAGATCCCGACGTCATCTGAATCCAAGAGAATGGCTGATGTTTGCTGACGATGCAGGAGTCCATCCAATGGGGGGCTAAATTTGCCCCTAGTATTGTGGATCGGAACTCAGTTTTTCTTCAACAATACTTTATTCTTTCCTCCCTCTGAGATTTGGCATTCTTGCCGACCTTCTTTTATTTGTGGAATGATCCATCTTCGGCTCTTCGACCACATTTGAAATTCTTTGCCCCTAGTTCCAAGGGTGCTTTTGATCTAGCTTTGCAAGCTTCTTTTGACTTTCTCGCCCCTGGTTCATGGGCCGCTTCAAATTGGGCCACACAGGCCTCACATCATGATTGACCTCTGAACATTCTGAATCTAAGTCCAAGGTTTGAAAACAAATGGGTTGAGTCTTGAGGCTGAGAGCGATCCTAAGCTGCGCAATCTCAAGAGCGATTCCACATAGGTCTTCACAGGACCGTGCAAAACGTTTTTTGAAAGTTTTTAAGAAAGCGACAAATCACTGGCGCTGAAGATAGTGCGAAACCAATCTGGATCAAGCCAGGATCCTTCTCAGTACTCACGTTAACAAGCATGATTTCATTCATTAAGGGCTTAGCACGCCTCTCTTTCTCTTAATTGATCAAATTTTTGCAAAACCCGAGGAATTCCTTCATCTTCATTTTCACCACAGTGTTCGAAAAGTTTTGAAAAACTTAGGTCCATGAAATCACTTCAAAGCACAAAAGAGCAGGTGGAATGCACTGCCATTTCATTCAAGCTTCTGGCATAACTGGCGCAAGGCGGAAGCAAACACAAGAGTGTGAAAAAACTACTGTTGTTCATTGAGATCTGTTGGCGCAACTGGCTCCATGGCAGAAACAGACTCAAAAGAAAACGAAAAGACAAACACAAAACAAAAATGGTGATGTCTGAGGTAACACCCTCCGGAATCACCTAACTCCAACGCAACAGGACTGACTCGAAACCACAAGACAGACCCGAAACAAAAAGACTGACTCAAAACAAAGAGACAGACTGAGAATAACACAACAAGACTGACCCAATACCTAAGTCAGAATGTACAAAAACCAACATTCACAAATGCTCAAAACAGTGGGTGTCATACACCACATCTGAAATAAATTGAACGCCGCCCGTAGGTGGTTCATCCCCCAATCACAGTCACATTATCCCCCACAGGTTCATTGATCAAGTGCCGATAGACTTTGCAGAGCTTGGTGCGACGATGACCTCATTGTCAATCAGATTTTGTATCTCATGACGAAGACGGATGCAACCGTCAATGTCATGATCGGTTTGTTGATGGAAAGCACAGTACTTAGTCAGGTCATGCTTTACAGGGAGAGGATCGGGTAGAGGCCATTGTTCTAATGGTTTCAGATGTCCTTTCCTGAGTAGGACCCCTAGAGCTTTAGACAAAGGCATAAAGAGTGGGGTGAAAACCCTCTTGCCTCAGGGTAGATAGTCTGAAGTTCGGGGGTTTGAAGTGGATGCACCAACAAAGGGGGTGGCTGCTCTTGGTGTGGTGGTGGCGACCATGCCCACGTCTGAAGTCCTAGCAGCTGCGTCACCGCTGGTGGTCGCATTCGAACTGCGGGTAAACGCCCTCCTGGGCTGCTCCTTCTCCTGGTCAATGAGGCCCTGCTTCATAGCGTCCTCGATCTGTACTCCCATCTCATGCAAATCTGAAAAGGTAGGAAAGGGGAGCACGATCATTTTCTGCATCAGTTTGGGTTGGAGGTTGCGCACAACCATCCTTATCTGGTCTTTATCAGAAGGCCTTATAGCCATCATCGAGGCCTTTGCTCTTCATCTCGCCACAAACTCTGAAAAACCCTCCTTTGGCTCTTAGCAGGTGACTTCAAGATCACGAGTTGTGACCTCAATCTGTGTGTTGTAGGAGTATTGATCACTGAAGGCCTCAGCCAACTCTTCCCAGTTCCATTTCACAGAGTTCTCCAATTTCGCATACCAGATTGCGGCTATCCCAGACAAGGTTCGGCTGAATATTGACAATTTCTGGGCTGTGGTCAAACCCATTGGCCTCAAGATATCAGAAAACAGTTGGAGGTATACCATTGGGTCTTTAGAGCCATCGAATCGATCGATATGTGGCATCTTGAACCGATCCGGTAATGTCACCACTGAGTCGGTATAACTATCCTCTATATCAGGAATAGAGTGGGCCCCCTGAGACTTTTTGAACAATTTCTCAAGCTTGCTTACTTTCAATGCTGTGGAATCCGTTTTGAACTCAAAGGGGGAGTCTGGTAGGTTGGTGGGTGTTTTAGATAGCTGGGGTAGAACCGGGGGCGGAGCTGGCCCAACTGGAATGTCTGCATCATCCTGGACGTGGGTTGCCTCCCCTAGTATGGGAACTCTTGGTAGGGGAGGAGCCTGGTGTGAAGTAGATACTCCAATTCTTTGCTCTAGCAGCAATTGTCTCGCACTTGGGCTATGACTATGACTCTGACTGTTGCTTGGCAGTCAGCAGCGTTCTTCTTTGCATGGCTTTCATCTTGTCTGAGTTGGCGCACCATCTCTTCCAGACTCGACATATTGTCTGATCTAATCGAGCAACCGGTGTATCTCTGCGTCTCTGATGGCTCAAAATCTCAACCCGCTCAAGATCATCGATCTAGTAATTTGCAGAGTGGTCGTGCACGACTAGCTTTCTCGCCCGATTCCCCTTGAGTCTCTGACCTGACAAAGTCTATCAGCACAAATCCAATGTACCCGGGGGATAGTGAAGCCTTCTGAAGCTATGGTTTCCAGACTACCTAGCAAAAGAGAAAACAGACAGCACCTCAGCCTAATTTCACCAAAACATATATGAGCATAGTAGATATGTTGCCCTCTCTTGGTCTGCCTCAAAATGCTTCGTCAGAAAATACCCTCGTAAATGAATCCCAAAATACGGAACTGGTGCCCGCAGGCCTGATGCCCAAACTTGCAAACTGATACACGCATTCCTGTAGAGACGCACTCTAAAGCACATAGCAGATAATTGAGAGCCAAAACACCCCTATGTTGGGATAGGGTTTCCCTGTCCTATTTTGTCAGGAGCTAGGGTTTCACTACGCACGCAGCGGTTTCAAACAACCTAACATCGGGTAAGCAACCTGTCCTAGTTTGGAATGGTCACTATGGATTTCGATATGCACTAGGTCGAATGGTCAAAAAGGGTGCCCCAGAAAAACCGGGGTTTGAGTTCCCATACTGGCAGAGAACGCAATCGGTCAGCCTTATGGCATGCTTTGACAAAGTCAAGCCTCCGGCAAACCGCTCAGGAATAGCAGATGGTCAACACGGTGTCCTAGGCACACCAATGCACATGCAATGCAAAAAAACACATAAGTGTAGTCAAAACAAGATATCACGAGTTCGAGTCAAGTTCTCTAATTTTTCCCAGCAGAGTCGCCAGAAACTGTAGACGTCCCCGAATGCCCCGGGAGGATGAATCTCGTTCTGTTCATCTGGGCTTACTACAGTTCGGACTCAAATTGTCACGGTTCTAAATCTGAACCAAAGAGTCCAAATTCGGCAAATCGTTTTGAAAAGCAGATTTTGTAAAGAAGTGCCAAACATAGACTACTTTGCCAGATATAGAGTCGCCACCTAAATATTTATTTTGGGGGAATTTAGGAAACCCTGACTCGTTGCCAAAGGCCACGTGTCCGTCATCACCAAAGTTGCCTCGGCTCGGGAACTTGGGTACGATTGGAGAAGGTCAGCTATGAGCACCCCCGCTCGCCCGATCAAAGATCGGCTTCTACTAACCATGATATCTTGTTTTTCAAAACACATGCGTTATTATTCCGGTTAATTAGCCCAGAATTACTACGTGATGCGCACAGCAAAACAAGTATAGACTAGATCGCCTAATTTGGAACAAAGCATTGCATGTCCATTTGTTTGAAAATGGTTAGAGATTTGCTACTCGCAAGTTGGCTAAAATATAGATTTCAATGAATTATTCCAATTCAAACAATCCAACCTTCACCCACAGGCATTCAGGCAGTTATATCACATAAGCAATTAGCCTCATGGCAAGCATGCTGTCCTGGCAAACACTCGCACTCATGCAAGATGCTAAAGCATAAACACTCACAGTGTACTCCAAGCCAAAACAGAAACTAGTTAGTAATCAAATGCATGATCCTAGTTCATTTTAAGATGGCTAATGCAACACATGCAAAGATGCAACTAGAATAGGCTCGGCTAATCTAAGAATGGCATGTGAAATGCGACAAATAACACGTATTCAACTCGGAATTGAAATACAATGCAGTTAGTATGATGCGCCAAGCCCGGTGCATGCAATACAGATGGATGGATGCACGCATGCAAAGCATAAAGTATGCTAATTGAAATATGTCCTAAACTAACCATCATAAGCTGGTAAATAAAAGGGAGAAAGACGTGGGGTTGGAAGACATGCACACACGCACCCACACTTATTACAAATTCTCCCTCGCTCGACGGGGCCAAAAGAATAATACAATTTAACTAACTATCAAGCTAATTAAATATTACAGACCACCTAATTAATTAAGAAAATTAACTAAGCTAAGAAAGCAGTAAAGGCCTCGGGAAGAGGATCCAATGCGCACGTGCTCGGGGTTGCTCGGAAATCCAACGCCATGCACAAGTTTGCCTCTATTTTTCCTGCTCTGCTCCTCTGAAAATTGCACAAGTCCCAGGGAGCACTCTATGGACACTGTGGAACACCACCGGCTAAGACAGAACACCACCGGCCATGTCCGGATGGTCATCGACCATCTGTAAAGCCATCGGCCAAGAATGGATGGCCGGTCGGCAGTATAGATGGCGGCCGGCCAAAGCTTCCTGCAAAACCTATTTTGACAGCAGCAGAGGGCAAAACAAGGTATGGCAATGCATTTCAAGCAAATGTGTGCACCACCACACTCCATATCATGTTTAAGACTCAAGGGAGTATGGTGCTCAACCCTCAGACCACCAATCACGCATTTCAAGGCATGATGGCCCAAGAAGCCAAAGTGTGCAATTTCAATGTGGAATGAAATGCACATAAACAAACAATGAACTCAACCTCTATCATACTCAATTCAAGAGGCAAAGTATGCATGCCAATGTAATGTAACCTAGGCATGTGAGCTAAGTGTGCAACATGATCATGCAAACAACAAAACCATGTGCAATGGGCCATGAACTAAACAAGTAAGCATGCAAGGCATATAACATCAATGTTAATGACACACATGCAACAACATGAAATGCAAAACACATGTAAATATGCAAAGCAACTTAACACAAGAAGCATGCCAAATGCGATGGCACTTAAACATGCAACATGTTAATAGACTAAGCACCTAAACATACAAACATGTATAGCATGCAACAACATGCCAAAGGGATGGTCTTAAACTAATTTGGATAGCTCTCTACTAGGTCCAAAACAGTGGCCAATATGCTCAAGAATGGAAGCCAAAACACATACAAATAGGCATGCATGCAAGGTTCAACACTTAAGCACAAAGAAGTAACTTTTAAACACATTTAAAAGAGACTATTATGGACAAATGGCAAGCACATTAAACTCTGAAAAATACATGAGGGATGATGCCAAATCAACCTATCAATGCAAGCAAGGCATGCAACTATGTCCAAAACTCAAGGCAAGCCAAGGGGCTTAAACCATGGCTATATGAAGCAAGTCCCAAAGGGCTGAGCGGACTCAAAACAGTCCCAATGTAGGTCAAGACAAGGCCCAAAACACACTTAGATGACATCTAAATGGCCTACACAAGGAAGCATACACAAAGGTCCAAACATGGGGCATGAAACACCAACCTTTTAAAGCATTAAAGAGGCATCAAATGCAAGCATACGAGCATGGAGCAAGGACTGAAATATCATAACTAATGGTGCCAAACCACTTAAATGATGCAAATAGAGCATGGTAGAGGAGCCGACACTCAAGGCATACAAGCTAGATTGCATGGTAGCTATACAAATCAAGTCATGGATGACCCAAACAACCAAAATCAGACCTAAATCATGCCAAAATATGCATAAAAGCTTAACAAAGCTAAGCCAAAATCATGCTAGAAACAAGGCTCAAAGCACAAAGCATGTTAAGGCAATTTCATGGCATTACAAGACAAGTATGTTAAGCATGCATGGTGTGTCTAAACCAAGTAAAAATAGTGCTATATTATGGCAAAATAAGCACAAATAACACTTAAGACATGGCCAACATGAACTCAAGAATGGTGCTCACACATGAGGCTAAAATGGCACATTTTGAGGACAACAAGGAGAGGGGGTGGCCCTCTCCTTCTTAGGACCTTAAACCACCATCCTCACCACTAAAATCCCTCAAGATTTCAGTGGTGAGGAGTTCCAAACAAGGTGGTCCCGAAGCTCACCAAAAACACACAAAAATGGGGCCAACCAAGGCCTAAGAGGGGGTAAACGACCCCAAACACAAAAGTGGTCTAATGAAGTATCTTAAACACAAAAAAACAAAACTTTTTTATGTTATACACAAAGCTCAAATCAGCAAGAAAGATAGGCTAAAAGTGTGTGCAAAAACGGGAAATAAAGAGGGAAAAGGAGTTACCATTGTAGCCAAAAGGGGACAGCAGCCTCTTGGCCCAAAAAATAGTCCCTTAGCCTCTAAAAATGGCCTCCAAGCTCCTTAGGTTGATGATGGAGGTGTTAGGCCAATAGTTGTAGTGTAAATGTGCAAGAACTAGACCCTTTTGAACCCTCTAACCCACACAAATGTAGAGAGAGAGGGAGATATAGAGAGTGAGTGATATAGAGTGAGTGATATATATATCTTATATATCAGATTTTTCTAACCATGGAAATGGAAGGAGAAGTTCTCCTTATATAGACAAGGCAATGGCTCAAAGCTTCTAAGAGAAGCTAACATAAAAAGGGTTCAAGAGGGTCAAGCTTATCAAGGAAGCTAACCCAAAGGTCCAAGCTTCTCTTAGAAGCTTGGAGCAAAAGGGCCAAGAAGGCCAAGCTTCTTGGAGAAGCTAGACAAGGGTTCAAGCTTCTTGGAGAAGCTAAGCCAAGAGTTCAAAAGGTTCAAGCTTCTTAGAGAAGCTAAACCAAAGGTTCAAAAGGTTCAAGCTTCTTGGAGAAGCTAAACCAAGGATTCAAAAGGTGCAAGCTTCCTCAAGAAGCTAAAAACTAAGGGTTCAAAAGGTTCAAGCTTCCTCAAGAAGCTAAAACGGAGGTTCAAAAGGGTCAAGCCTCCCCAAGAAGAGGTCTCGGCCAGAAAAAGAGTCAATCGGCCAAATTAATGGTCGGCCGACCAAACAAAGTGCCGACCGGCCATTGGCAAGAAAAGAGGGCCGGTGGCCTCAAGCCATGGCCGGTGGAGGTGTTGGGGTGGCCAACAAGCCATTCCCTGCCCTCAGAAGCAAAAACACAAGTCAAGAGGTCTTGAGGCAAGGCACGCGGCCGAAACCTCCGAGAACTCAAAACGAACACGAACATGGATGATCACCAAGTGTTCAAATGGTGACGTCCAAGTCTTGAGGACGGTCAAAAATGGGGTCTCTACACTTGGCATGCTTGTTTATCTAATAACAGGAAACCATTCTTTATAAATCTGATGTCTGTTAAGTTGGTGTGAGGAAAATGGTGTAGATGCTCAAGCGATCAAGTTGCTGAGAGTTTGAATGACATACATGGTGTCCTGAATAATTGACAAGAAAGAATGAAAAAACTTCAAAAATGTAAATATGGAAAGTTTGAAAACTATGAACTTTTGACATTATAGAAATAGAAGGAATGACACATGCTGAATGAAAGGAAATGACACACATATAATAAAAAGGACTTTTAATTTTGTTGTTACAACGTGTCAAATTGATTTCACAATTGCCTTTCCATTGAGTTGGCAGAGGCGGCATTCCTTGATTGGAAGATTTGATGAAAGAAAATAGAAAGAAAAGGGTAACACCTCACATCCCTTTACATTCAAAAGCTTTACTACAAAGTTCAAATAATATGGATCAATAGCACTAAACACAAAAGGGTAACACCCCACATCCCAATGAAGGTTAACCTCGTATGTTTTCACCCATAACCAGTTTTCATTATTCTCCAATATCCATATATCAATTAATCTTACATCCAAATAACCGAAAGATGATTTTCCTCCCATCTTTAATAGACGCATCTTTTCATGCATTTGTAATGAGTGACATTCCTTTCCAGGATGAGGCATAGAACATAATTCTTCAGTGTCTATGTTAAACCTCACGATGGAGTTGCTACAAAGAGGAACATTGTATTCATTTTCATGTGTGTATGACCACCCAGCACAAATATCCTTTTACAATTGTTGGGGTTGCAAAACACTTTGGCCAATAAGAGACCTACCAAATCAAGTTTTATCAACAACTTGTCCCCAGTGGTAAATATGTTATATTGAAAAGAATTGGCTTCTAGTGCACATAAAGAATTCAGTTTTCCATTGTCAGTGGATGGCAGAACGCACATAATATATCTTGTTTTGCTACTTTTTTAAAAGCAAACTATGGTATTGAAGTTAATGCCAACCACTTCTTACACACCCTTCGACATTCTAAAACACAATCAGTTTGGAGTCTACTAAGGATGTCAATGATGTGGAATCCACATCAACCATTAAACAACCATGGTATCTGAAGAAGCAAAAATACCAATCAAGCTCACCAAATAAAACATACTAATTTCATAGTAACCAAATTGAAAGAATCAAAGTTAAATGGCATCACAATAAGATTTATGAAACATTTACAAGTCACTTCAGTAAAGTAACATAACGTAAGGTTCTTCGAATAAAACTTGGACATTATATTATACAATTGTTGAAATGAACTATCTCCATTTTATAGACCCATTCATCTTCTCAATGGATGGCTAAGATAAATGAGATCCAATGGACACAATTAGGCTTCTAGAATACTTAATAGGTAATATTTAAAGCAGTTTTGTCTTTTCAATGAGTACCATTAAATTTCTAGAATACTCCCGTAGCATATTTAAAACATTTTTATCTTTGCAATGGCTATCATTAAGCTTCTAAAATACTTGTCTATTATCTTTCTACTATATTCTAAACATCTCCACTCTACTATACTCAGGAAAGTTTTCCATACTGCCCTAGGGACACCGGCTCTTTTCTATACTAACAAAATTTTATACATAACTTGATACAAAAATTATGTGGGTGAGTCATTCTAGAATGAAAACAACTATGGGGTAAACCCTACTAATTATCTTGTAAATAGTTGTTTTTTTTTCTAGATTGACTCCTGCCACATAATTTTTGTATCAAGTTATGTATAGAGATATTTAGAATATAGTAGAAAGATAATAGACAAGTTGTTGACAAAACTTTTGGTGGGTCTCTTATTGTCCAAAGTGTTTGCAGGATATTTGTAAGATATTTATATACACATATATGAAAATGAATGCAATTGTAAAAGGATATTTGTGCTGTATGGTTATACACATATATGAAAACGGCCTTTTGAGTCAGTTTTTTGAGTCGGCAAATTTTACCGTCGCAAAAGTTAGCCTTTTTGAGACGGCACAAAGTTACCGATGCAAATACCAACACTTTAGCGTCGGCACCGTTGGCCGACACAAAAAATTAATATGGATCAATAGCACTAAACACAAAAGGGTAACACCCCATATCCCAATAAAGGTTAACCTGGTACGTTTTCACCCATAACCAGTTTTCATTATCCTCCAATATCCATATATCAATTAATCTTACATCCAAATAACCGAAAGATGATTTTCCTCCCATCTTTAATAGACGCATCTTTTCATGCATTTGTAATGAGTGACATTCCTTTCCTGGATGAGGCATAGAACATAATTCTTCAGTGTCTATGTTAAACCTCACGATGGAGTTGCTACAAAGAGGAACATTGTATTCATTTTCATGTGTGTATGACCACCCAGCACAAATATCCTTTTACAATTGTTGGGGTTGCAAAACACTTTGGCCAATAAGAGACCTACCAAACCAAGTTTTATCAACAACTTGTCCCCAGTGGTAAATTTGTTATATTGAAAAGAATTGGCTTCTAGTGCACATAAAGAATTCAGTTTTCCATTGTCAGTGGATGGCAGAACGCACATAATATATCTTGTTTTGCTACTTTTTTAAAAGCAAACTATGGTATTGAAGTTAATGCCAACCACTTCTTACACACCCTTCGACATTCTAAAACACAATCAGTTTGGAGTCTACTAAGGATGTCAATGATGTGGAATCCACATCAACCATTAAACAACCATGGTATCTGAAGAAGCAAAAATACCAATCAAGCTCACCAAATAAAACATACTAATTTCATAGTAACCAAATTGAAAGAATCAAAGTTAAATGGCATCACAATAAGATTTATGAAACATTTACAAGTCACTTCAGTAAAGTAACATAACGTAAGGTTCTTCGAATAAAACTTGGACATTATATTATACAATTGTTGAAATGAACTATCTCCATTTTATAGACCCATTCATCTTCTCAATGGATGGCTAAGATAAATGAGATCCAATGGATACAATTAGGCTTCTAGAATACTTAATAGGTAATATTTAAAGCAGTTTTGTCTTTTCAATGAGTACCATTAAATTTCTAGAATACTCCCGTAGCATATTTAAAACATTTTTATCTTTGCAATGGCTATCATTAAGCTTCTAAAATACTTGTCTATTATCTTTCTACTATATTCTAAACATCTCCACTCTACTATACTCAGGAAAGTTTTCCATACTGCCCTAGGGACACCGGCTCTTTTCTATACTAACAAAATTTTATACATAACTTGATACAAAAATTATGTGGCAGGAGTCATTCTAGAATAGAAAACAACTATTGGGTGAATCCTACTAAATATCTTGTCAATAGTTGTTTTCTATTCTAGAATGACTCCTGCCACATAATTTTTGTATCAAGTTATGTATAAAATTTTGTTAGTATAGAAAAGAGCCATACTTAGCAATATAGAAAACTTTCTAGTGTAGTGAAAAGTAAAGATATTTAGAATATGGTGAAAGATAATAGACATATTTTGTCTTATATGGTTATACACATATAAAGATAAAAATGTTTTTAGTCGGTAAATTTTAAAATGCAAAAAGTTAGCCTTTTTGGGACGGCACAAAGTTACCGATGCAAATACCAACACTTTAGCGTCGGCACCGTTGGCCGACCCAAAAAATTAATATGGATCAATAGCACTAAACACAAAAGGGTAACACGCCACATCCCAATGAAGGTTAACCTCGTAAGTTTTCACCCATAACCAGTTTTCATTATCCTCCAATATCCATATATCAATTAATCTTACATCCAAATAACCGAAAGATGATTTTCCTCCCATCTTTAATAGACGCATCTTTTCATGCATTTGTAATGAGTGACATTCCTTTCCTAGATGAGGCATAGAACATAATTCTTCAGTGTCTATGTTAAACCTCACGATGGAGTTGCTACAAAGAGGAACACTGTATTCATTTTCATGTGTGTATGACCACCAAGCACAAATATCCTTTTACAATTGTTGGGGTTGCAAAACACTTTGGCCAATAAGAGACCTACCAAATCAAGTTTTACCAACAACTTGTCCCCAGTGGTAAATTTGTCATATTGAAAAGAATTGGCTTCTAGTGCACATAAAGAATTCAGTTTTCCATTGTCAGTGGATGGCAGAACGCACATAATATATCTTGTTTTGCTACTTTTTTAAAAGCAAACTATGGTATTGAAGTTAATGCCAACCACTTCTTACACACCCTTCGACATTCTAAAACAAAATCAGTTTGGAGTCTACTAAGGATGTCAATGATGTGGAATCCACATCAACCATTAAACAACCATGGTATCTGAAGAAGCAAAAATACCAATCAAGCTCACCAAATAAAACATAATAATTTCATAGTAACCAAATTGAAAGAATCAAAGTTAAATGGCATCACAATAAGATTTATGAAACATTTACAAGTCACTTCAGTAAAGTAACATAACGTGGGTTCTTGAATAAAACTTGCACATTATATTATATAATTGTTGAAATGAGCTATCTCCTTTTTATAGACCCATTCATCTTCTCAATGGATGGCTAAGATAAATGAGATCCAATGGATACAATTACGCTTCTAGAATACTTAATAGGTAATATTTAAAGCAGTTTTGTCTTTTCAATGAGTACCATTAAATTTCTAGAATACTCCCTTAGCATATTTAAAACATTTTTATCTTTGCAATGGCTATCATTAAGCTTCTAAAATACTTGTCTATTATCTTTCTACTATATTCTAAACATCTCTACTCTACTATACTCAGGAAAGTTTTCCATACTGCCCTAGGGACACCGGCTCTTTTCTATACTAACAAAATTTTATACATAACTTGATACAAAAATTATGTGCAGGAGTCATTCTAGAATAGAAAACAACTATTGGGTGAATGTTACTAAGTATCTTGTCAATAGTTGTTTTCTATTCTAGAATGACTCTATATAAATGTGAATATTTGAAATTGTAAATAATGTAAAAGAATATTCTGCATATGGTATACATATATAACTTGACCTTTTAGTCGATTTTTGAGTCGGCAAATTTTACCGTTGCAAAAGTTAGCCTTTTTGAGACAGCACAAAGTTACCGATGCAAATAGCAACACTTTAGCGTCGGCACCGTTGGCCGACACAAAAAATTAGTGTGGATCAATAGCACTAAACACAAAAGGGTAACACCCCATATCCCAATGAAGGTTAACCTGGTACGTTTTCACCCATAACCAGTTTTCATTATCCTCCAATATCCATATATCAATTAATCTTACATCCAAATAACCGAAAGATGATTTTCCTCCCATCTTTAATAGACGCATCTTTTCATGCATTTGTAATGAGTGACATTCCTTTCCTGGATGAGGCATAGAACATAATTCTTCAGTGTCTATGTTAAACCTCACGATGGAGTTGCTACAAAGAGGAACATTGTATTCATTTTCATGTGTGTATGACCACCCAGCACAAATATCCTTTTACAATTGTTGGGGTTGCAAAACACTTTGGCCAATAAAGACCTACCAAACCAAGTTTTATCAACAACTTGTCCCCGTTAGTAAATTTGTTATATTGAAAAGAATTGGCTTCTAGTGCACATAAAATTGATTTTCCATTGTCGATTGGATGGCGACGCACATAATATATCTTGTTTTGCTACTTTTTTAAAAGCAAACTATGGTATTGAAGTTAATGCCAACCACTTCTTACACACCCTTCGACATTCTAAAACACAATCAGTTTGGAGTCTACTAAGGATGTCAATGATGTGGAATCCACATCAACCATTAAACAACCATGGTATCTGAAGAAGCAAAAATACCAATCAAGCTCACCAAATAAAACATACTAATTTCATAGTAACCAAATTGAAAGAATCAAAGTTAAATGGCATCACAATAAGATTTATGAAACATTTACAAGTCACTTCAGTAAAGTAACATAACGTAAGGTTCTTCGAATAAAACTTGGACATTATATTATAGAATTGTTGAAATGAGCTATCTCCTTTTTATAGACCCATTCATCTTCTCAATGGATGGCTAAGATAAATGAAATCCAATGGATACAATTACGCTTCTAGAATACTTAATAGGTAATATTTAAAGCAGTTTTGTCTTTTCAATGAGTACCATTAAATTTCTAGAATACTCCCGTAGCATATTTAAAACATTTTTATCCTTGCAATGGCTATCATTAAGCTTCTAAAATACTTGTCTATTATCTTTCTACTATATTCTAAGCATCTCTACTCTACTATACTCAGGAAAGTTTTCCATACTACCCTAGGGACACCGGCTCTTTTCTATACTAACAAAATTTTATACATAACTTGATACAAAAATTATGTGGCAGGAGTCATTCTAGAATAGAAAACAACTATTGGGTGAATCTTACTACGTATCTTTTCAATAGTTGTTTTCAATATAACATATTTACCTATCAAGTTGTTGAGAAAACTTTAGTGGTGGGTCTCTTATTGAAAGTGTTTTGGCAATAACAATTGTAAAAGATATTTGTCTTAAATGGTTATACACATATATGACCTTTTAGTCGATTTTTTGAGTCGGCAAATTTTACCGTCATAAAAGTTAGCCTTTTGAGGCGGCACAAAGTTACGATGCAAATACCAACACTTTAGCGTCGGCAGTTGGCGACACAAAAAATTAATATGGATCAATAGCACTAAACACAAAAGGGTAACACCCCATATCCCAATAAAGGTTAACCTGGTACGTTTTCACCCATAACCAGTTTTCATTATCCTCCAATATCCATATATCAATTAATCTTACATCCAAATAACCGAAAGATGATTTTCCTCCCATCTTTAATAGACGCATCTTTTCATGCATTTGTAATGAGTGACATTCCTTTCTGGATGAGGCATAGAACATAATTCTTGGTGTCTATGTTAAACCTCACGATGGAGTTGCTACAAGAGGAACATTGTATTCATTTTCATGTGTGTATGACCACCAAGCACAAATATCCTTTTACAATTGTTGGGGTTGCAAAACACTTTGGCCAATAAGAGACCTACCAAATCAAGTTTTATCAACAACTTGTCCCCAGTGGTAAATTTGTTATCTTGAAAAGAAATGGCTTCTAGTGCACATAAAAATTGATTTTCCATTGTCGATTGGATGGCGAGCAGCACATAATATATCTCGTTTTGCTACTTTTTTAAAAGCAAACTATGGTATTGAAGTTAATGCCAACCATTTCTTACACACCCTTCGACATTCTAAAACACAATCAGTTTGGAGTCTACTAAGGATGTCAATGATGTGGAATCCACATCAACCATTAAACAACCATGGTATCTGAAGAAGCAAAAATACCAATCAAGCTCACCAAATAAAACATACTAATTTCATAGTAACCAAATTGAAAGAATCAAAGTTAAATGGCATCACAATAAGATTTATGAAACATTTACAAGTCACTTCAGTAAAGTAACATAACGTAAGGTTCTTCGAATAAAACTTGGACATTATATTATATAATTGTTGAAATGAGCTATCTCCTTTTTATAGACCCATTCATCTTCTCAATGGATGGCTAAGATAAATGAGATCCAATGGATACAATTACGCTTCTAGAATACTTAATAGGTAATATTTAAAGCAGTTTTGTCTTTTCAATGAGTACCATTAAATTTCTAGAATACTCCCTTAGCATATTTAAAACATTTTTATCTTTGCAATGGCTATCATTAAGCTTCTAAAATACTTGTCTATTATCTTTCTACTATATTCTAAACATCTCTACTCTACTATACTCAGGAAAGTTTTCCATACTGCCCTAGGGACACCGGCTCTTTTCTATACTAACAAAATTTTATACATAACTTGATACAAAAATTATGTGGCAGGAGTCATTCTAGAATAGAAAACAACTATTGGGTGAATCCTACTAAATATCTTGTCAATAGTTGTTTTCTATTCTAGAATGACTCTAATTGTGTTTTAGAATGTCGAAGGGTGTGTAAGAAGTGGTTGGCATTAACTTCAATACCATATTTTTCTTTTAAAAAGTAGCAAAACAAGATATATTTTGTGCGTTCTACCATCCACTGACAATGGAAATCTGAATTCTTTATGTGCACCAGAAGCCAATTCTTTTCAATATAACATATTTACCACTGGGGACAAGTTGTTGAGAAAACTTTTTGGTGGGTCTCTTATTGTCCAAAGTGTTTTGCAACCCCAACAATTGTAAAAGGATATTTGTGCTGTATGGTTATACACATATATGAAAATGAATGCAATTGTAAAAGGATATTTGTGCTGTATGGTTATACACATATATGAAAATGGCCTTTTGAGTCGGCAAATTTTTTACCAATGCATAAAGCCTTTTTTTTGAGACGGCACAAAGTTACCGATGCAAATACCAACACTTTAGCGTCGGCACCGTTGGCCGACACAAAAAATTAATATTTGATAGCATTATTTGAGTCGATTGAATTTATGATAGACCTTTTGCGTCGGCATAGCCCTTTTGCGTCGGCAAATTTGTGCCGACGCAAAAAATTAGACCTTTTTGTGTTGGCAACTGATGTCGTAGCAAAAAAAAAAAATTTATAGCCAAGATATATATATTTACTTGATTATATTTAATAAATATATTTATTTATACATATACTTTTATATTAATATTGACTGTATATACTATAAATAATATATATCTCATTTAAAATTTGAAAGAGGTATAGTGGTGAAGTGGACGTAGTGTGGTGACTTCAGGTCAAATCTTTCAAATGGAGTGGGTTCGAAACTTGGGAGCCTCAATGAGAAAATTATGGGTTAAATTTTTTAAAACATTTAACCACTTTTTGAGTCGGCAATCTACCGTCTCAAAAAATTAAAAATTTTTGCGTCAGCCGATTGCCGACTGAAAAACCTTTTGCGACCCCATCATTTTCGTCCCTTGAGTTGCCGTCGAAACGCCGTCGCAAAAATTTTTTGCGTCGGCAAATATGCTATTTGCGACGGCACGCTGCCGACTCAAAAACCCCGTTTTCTAGTAGTGAGTGAAAATTTTGCAAACAACTATTGGAAGGTAATACCATGTCATTAGTTTCTCGCCAATCGTTTGTCATCAGTCGTTCGCCGCTCGCCGTATTCGACTGTCGCTTCGTTTTTGGCTGGATTGTGGGTAGTGTAAGAAAGAAGCATACAACATAGAAAAAGGGAAAAGGCAGGACAAAAAAAATAAGTCCAAAACAACATTGTTTTGGAAGCACTATAGGTGTTCAGAGACGGATCCAGGATTATGACTTTGGGGGAGCTAAAGTACATTTAACCTCTAACCAATAAAATTTGAAGTTCAATACCAATTTCTACTAACATAAAAAAAAATCAATAATGTTACGATAAAATATTGAACTATATTCCTTGTCAACATAGTTGAGTACCAAAAGATGATCATACAATTGAGAATATTTTTTTGCCCATATTCACTTACAAAAAGTAGTAACTATTTCTACATGCATTTATTTACTAAAATTAGGCATCTTTAATTGAGCTCGACACTCTTTCATAATATCAAAAGCATGAATGATAAAGTCTACATCAAACCCTCGAGCAATATCTTTTTCAATGTTCGTAATCAAGTAACTAGCCAGAAAACCATCTTCCATCCTATTCCTAAAAGTCATAAAATATATGGCAGCACAAAATAACATTTAGATTTTTATCCAAATTCTTAGAGGAAATCAACACATCATAACCTAAAAGCCTATTCAATTATCAAGAAATCACACAACACAGTACCTACCAATTACAATAAATCATAGTATTAAAAAAAAATTCACAATATTTAGTTAACAATTGTACCAATAACAATTATCAGATATTCATCGCAACTCCTGGCTTCTCCACCCTATGCCAGCCTCTCTGCCACAATTTCACCCAAAAAAAAACAACCAGCTTGCATTGGCTCCACATTGCCATTAAATTATTATTTATTTTTTAAAAAATTCAAAATCAATTGCTAACCCAGATAATGTTAGAGGTAGTGGGTTTTGATTTGTGTGTTGAAAGAGTATATGTGTATTTATTTTTTCGATTGGCATAGTAAAATAAAAGTGTTTGGAGAGAGGAGCGAAATCTATTGACAGTGGGGGTGTAATTGTGGGTTATGTGACGTAGGAAGTTGGGGATTTGGGTTATCAAGTTTGGGATACCAAAACTAAAACTTGGGTTGAAGATTTCTAGTTGTCTGGAAGCTTATGGGTGACCAATAACAACCAATAACAAATTAATGGCAAAATAATCGCATTATTCAGTCTAAAATCATAATCAATCATAATATTCAGTCTAAAAACAGAATAATCACATTGAAGCTGAAGGGATATCAGATAACTTACCAATGAGAGTCCACGGTTCCACCGTCCATGCCGACCAGCTCTGACGAAGGCTGACCAGCTCTGATGAAGTCTGACAACAAAGCTTCTCCGTTTATTCCCTCGTCTCTTCGATCCTCTCCTCTCTTTTGAATTGCAACAAGTCTCTCAAATCAGTTGTTTTCTTTTCTTTTTCTAATCTTAGTGCTTTATTTGATCAAGCTTCTCCAGCAAGCCTTATAGGTTATATATTTGTAAAAGTTTCATATTTTACACTTTGACCCATTAAAGTTTCTAAAATTTTGCTTTCATCTTGACCTAATTTAAAAAATACATATACATGAAATTTAAAATAGATTATTATATATGTTAACTAATTCAAAAAATAAAATAAAATTCCAAATAGTTTAAAAAATTGGGGGGGCTACTCTATATAATTTTGACATTATCTAAAAAAAATTTGGGGGTGCGAACTCCTATAATTTTAAATTATTTTAAAATTTCTAGTATAATATATGATATTTTTCAAATTTTTGGGGGTGCAGCCGCCCCCCTCCCCCCCTCCCCCCTAGATCCATCCTTGTAGGTGTTAATGTATATCATTGTTAATCAAGAAAGGAAGTTACCTAAATATAAACTCATAGGTTTTGTACATAATTTCCCATACTTTGTCTTTGATGTACTAAAAAATATATTAACAATACAAATAGAACACAACCAACGAAGTTAGCCTGATTGGTCAGAACTCTCAGTAGTCTAGTAGTTCAAATCTCTCTATATGCGTGTGGGTCTTATTATTTGATTTGAAGAATGCTTTAGCTTGTATTGGATATCCTTATATTACACTACCTTTGGATGGTTTGGCCAAATGAGGCCTTCCTTTTATAGAGGCACTCAAGCTTTTAAGGATTATTCTAGATCAAGGATTCCACATCCGCCCTAGAACTATCCTTCCTTTTATATAGGCACCCTTCTTAGAACTATCTAAAAACTATAGAATTATATATAACATTCTTGCATTCTCTCAAACCTTCCGAGAGTTTCTGGAATCTTTTATTCTAGATAGAGGCTTTGACATCATTCTTAGAACTATCCTCCACTTTATATAGACACATTGAGTTTATTATTAACGTAAAAAATTAGATTGATCGAATATCAATTGTCACATGATCCAGTTAAATTTGACTTTAAAAAATTCCAATTTATTTCCAAAATCACAATCATTTTGTTTAAACAAAATATGATTGGATCATGTAGTTACTAATATTATGAATGATTTACTCAACCATTTTCAAAAAATGAACAATTTAAATCATGATAATGGATCTGGGGTCAGACCCAATTGATGGCACAACATCTCTTGCTGTGAGGCACATCAACCACCCTTTGTAGTATGTAAACCAAAACACACTACTTGATTACTTTAAGAGCAACATTTACTTTATTCTGCTTTCATTTCGGAACACTTTACCTTCTTATGATTTAAATATAAACAGAGAATCCTCTTGATTAGGATTAAAAAGCAAAGCTAACTCTATTAACGGTAGGGGGGAAAATTACTTGAATGTCATAATTTCCTATCTTAATCACATATATAACAAACTAAACCATAAATTATACTAAACACCATATTTATTATTAACATAGAAATTAGTTTAATCTATTTTTTAATTTTTAACCCAATTTCTTATTCAATAATATTTTAAATTAAACATATACATATACATATATATTATTACAAAAGAAACCAAAATTAGGGTTAGGGTTTGGTTAGAATTATGGTTTAATTTGAAGAAGAAGACGAAGATAATGGTAAGTAAATTTTAAAGAGTTTATTTGTAATTTATCCCAATTCACGATTACCATTAGTTTGATTGGGATATTAGTCTGTTAGAAAAATATTATTCAATAATACAGTTTTGTTCAATAAAATGATTAAGAGATTGATAACATATAAAAATGTTGCGTTTGGTTTAGTTTTGGAATTGTGATTATCTTTTTGGAGTTGTAATTTGAGTGTGGAATTGTGAATTGAGTTTTGAAAATAAAAAATTTGTTTGATTATGAGTTTTGAAAGGAATTTTTGAATTTTAAATTTTGAAAAGAGCGGATTGGATCTATCCAGTCGTCCTCCTGGACGTCCGACCGGGTGGCCGAAACAGTGCAAATTATTTTTTTATTTTTATTTTTTTATTTTGTACAATTGCAACCGGTTATTTGAATATATATATATATATTTTTTTGTTTTAGATATTTTTAAATGTAGAAATTATTATTTTTAGATTTTTTATAAAAATAATTAAACAATTCTGTCATTAACCATCTTCAACATTATATCATCAAAAAAGTTTTGAATTGAGTTTTAAATTGTGTGTTTGGGTATGAGTTTTGAAATTAATTTTTTAACGTAATTTTGAGTTATGTGTTTGGTTATAAATTTTGAAAAGTGATTTGAAAATTTTGCCTTTAGAATTATGATTCCAAAAGCAAACCAAATACAACCAAAGAACTAACCTGTAAGATTGAGGGGCATCAATTTGAAGATATAATTCAAGTGCTCACAATCTTTCTCGTCCAATGTACACGTATAAATACGTAAAATATACAAAGACAGCTCCTTAAAAAATTCGCACTCTTTCACTATACAAAGACAGCTCCTTAAAAAATTCGCACTCTTTCACTTGGGTTGACATGTAAAATCTCTATATCTTTCTTCTCGAACTCATATATTACTGTATATATATATACATATATAGGCAGTGGCAGAGGCACATAGGGCTCAGGAGATCACGTGTCCCACTGGGTTTTGAGATTTTTTTTTTTAAATATAAAGAAAATATTTTAAATAAAAAATTTATAGGTCATAACTAATGTCAATGACATTAGTTAAAGTGAAATGTCAATGATATTTTTTATTTAAAGTGAAATGTCAATGAAAGTTTAAAATTATGAGACAATAATGGTTATTTTGATTGAAAATAAAGAGATTATGATAAGTCATATTATTATTCATGAAATTTTCAATATAATGGTAATGTTTATCATTATTGACGTGCAAGCATAATTAATTTCAATGAAGACATGAAATTTATTGGATTGTTAGCTATATTTGACATGTAGAGTTTCTTCTCCATGTGCTTCTTTCCATTCATAACTAAAAAAACCACTCTATAAATTATAATTAAGCAACACATTGTCAATTATAAAAAATAAAAAATAATTACAATAGGTCATAACTAATATCAGAATTAGTCATAACTAACTATTACTTGATATATAGTCATAACCAAAATAACAATTACAAGAAATTATAACTAAAGACTACAAAGATCATAATTGCGACATATGATAGACACTTTTTTTTGCGGTATGTTTTATAAAATTTCTCTACTAAAATATATCATTTCTACCTCAACTTATCTTCTTTTTTTAATTTTCCAATCCACTTATAAAATAGTTACTCCGTAATATTTGTATAAAATTTAATCTCAAATTTTTTAATTTAAAATTCATATTTATCCAAATAAACTCTTAATATTTAAGTTTAGTAATATCTCATTGTTATTTATTATGAAAAAAAAAATTAATATTGTTATTAATTCGTACCCCCTCTTCACTGAATTCCTGATTACAGCACTGTATATAGGTGAGAAACTTATGGAAAATAATACATAACAATTATATATATTAATCACTAAATAATTAAAATAATAAAAATTGATAAAAATTTTGTAACTGAAATGAATAATGGTCATGAACCGACTAAATAATGAATTAACTTGTAATATTTAAATACATTTATTTTAATAATAAAATTTGTAACAACCAAAATATTGAAACAATTAAATATGAGTTTTATTTTTATTTGTAGCAGCCACTGTTGTGCTGTGATATGGGCCCATTTCGGAGCCCGCTTTAATAATCGAAACCGTTCACATTTTAAAGTATATTAAATCAACTTGATCAGATATTGTTAACCGTTTCATCTAATTACATTTGTATCTAAAAAAAATAAATAACAACTGTGATTTGAAGTATAAAATTGAATACAAATGTGAGTGGATGAATGAGTTAATAATATTCAATCAACTTAATTTTTTACAAGTATATTTTAATAGATATACTCTAAAATATGAACGGTTCGAATTATCGAAACGGATCCAGAAATGGGCTCATATGACCACACAACAGTAGTTGTTGTGCCCCAGCCCATCTCCAAAATGTTATTACATAAAAATACAATACACATTAATTCACCATAATTGCGCAACAAATTACACTATGAGGCCAGTCACTTTAATTTTGAATTTTGTATCAATTCACCGTAATTGATAATGATATCAAAAAACACTATCAAAAAACAAAAAATTGATAGGATCACTCATAAAAGTTTACATTAAAAACTTTTGTAATGAATATTTAAGTTTTTATTCTTAATATTCCCTCAAAAATTATTATTGTCTTATTTTAAGAAAATTCTCCAAGATTGAAAGGAGGCTGAGAGGGAGGAGGGGTGATCAAAATTACATATTGCTTAAAAGATACATAATTAGAGTTTAGTTTGTTTGTTTCACTTACTGTCATCATTTGTCACACGTCTCCTTTTGTTGTACGTCCAAATATTAAGATTTATAAGAGATGTGACAAAAGATAAGACAAATAAGAGACAAATAATACGAAACCGTGTGACTATAAATCACCTAACTTTTCTATTGCAACCATTGACTTTCACTTTAAATTCATTGAAACATGATTATCACAAGAATTTGAGTAAATAAAAATTTCCCACCAGCAAAGACTTCATATACTTCCATATAAAAAATGCATCATACAATTAGTTCCTTGGTCGGTCCCTACAAGGGAAAAAAAAAATTCTAGACGAATTTTTTATGCATTTTATTCACCGTGGCCAAAATTTCCTTGCTTCATTGTAAAATCCATCATTTAGGGAATATGCATGATCCATGAGCTGCATCAACATTAAACACAAAGGGTGAATGAGTGAGTGAGATAGAGAGAGAAATTTGTTTATGGTACGAAATTCTCTATGTTAAAAATTATCGTTTTCTTGTTTCAATGCACTCTTAGTTGAATGATTGAGTTTCAAAATTCCCATGTTTCAAGATCAACATCAAACACAAAGAAAGTGAGTGGGTGAACGAGAGAGAAATTTGTTTATGGTACAAGATTCTTTAAGTTAAAAATTATTGTTTTCTTGTCTCAATATATTCTTAGTTGAACGATTGAGTTTCGAAATTCTCATGTTTCAAGATTTCGACCACATCGTATGATTGAGAATGCATTGAAGACAGAGGTATAAAGACTTTAATAACCAACTTACAAGGATCAGTAAAGGCGATGTTGCCAATACGTGACAGAGAGCGCCGGTCTTATAGTAGCGATTAAAGACTACTGATGCATGATCACACAGTGTTGGGCAAAAAACATGGACCTCCAGGCTTTATCACACTACAATCAGCCCCTGGTTTCGTGCAGAAAAAGTCTATGTTATTTTGCAACAGAAGATCTGACATCGAAGGGTTTGCAACACACCAAGTATCTGACTGCATCATCATCATATATATAAGATATAATTGGGACCAATTAGTGACAAGAATTTTCATGATCGGTCAATGACATTTTTTTGTTATAAAGTGAAAAATTTTAAGCTTACTATATCATTCTAAATAATTTTTCTATTTATATAACACTATACATACCAGAAGCTTGTTCTGCTCAACCCATGTGTTGGAGTTCATGAAACAAGTGCAAGCAACAATGCAGAGCAAGAAAGTAACAGAACAAAATGAAAATTTGGCCTTGTCCATGATTTTCTGTTTAGTCTTTGCCAATGCACTACTTGTCAAGTATTGCAATCCTCATTGGAGCTTTAAATAGTAATCAAGTGGTTGGCCTAGTAGATGCAGTTTAGAGTCTGGGGTGTGCTTCCTTTTAAGTTTTAGGTTCAACTTTTATTAGATGCTATTAATTTCTTGGTCAAAAATCTAGAAACCCTAGATGTTGATTTGTGATTATGTACCAATTTTAAGCAAAATATAACAATTCCAATCAAACAATCAAGAGAAAGAGACACAAAGATTTAACGTGAAAAAACCACAATTGGACACCTTCCAATTGTGATCAAAAAAACCACGGGCAACTGCCACAAGACAATCCACTAAGAAGATTTAAAGAAATTACACAGGTATCACTCTCAATTATCTAACGAATCCACAACGCCTAATTGAACCAACCTCTATGTGCCTCTTCTAACCCCATCTTCAGCACGGAATTGTCTTTCTGATGAGCCACTCCGGATTCTACCAAAGCTTCAAGCTCGAATTCTTCAGAATTCACAACTGAAGAACAACTCTCTCTTTTGTGTATAACAAACAAACCTTTGATGTACTCTCTTTAAACCATGAGTTGAATACTCAATAAAACATCAAAGAAAAATAAAATAAAATATTCCAAGATATAAACCTTTAAGAACCAAAAAGAAGATCTGGAGGACTTCAATGAATCACTTAGTTTTGGGTGAAAACCAAGTATTTATAGAGAACCAAAAGTAATCCTAGATTGAGAAGAAAACAAACTCCTTGAGAAATCCGGATTCTGAGGCTCGCTCGAGCGAAGATTTCCTCGCTCGAGCGAAGATTTCCTGGCTCGAGCGAGGAGTGTATTTTTCATGATTTCTACTAGTGCCTTGGTTCGAGCGACGGATATATCCTTGGCTCGAGCGAGGAATACACTCTTTCAGGTTTTAGTATGAACGCAATCCTTGGCTCGAGCGAGAACTCCTTGGATCGAACGAGCAAACCTTCGCTCGAGCGAGCTCTTCTTGGCTCGAGCGACCAATGGCAGACATGCAATTTTGAGTGCAATTTTGCATTTTGCTTCGGCCGCGAGTTGACCGGGCAGCTCGACCCCCGTAATAATCAGCGAAGTGGCAATCTTGAAAGCATTAACATCACAAACTTCTCTGCATGGCTCGATTCGGATTTGGATTTGCATCTAATAAACTCATAGCCTCACTGAAATAAAAGTGCAAAAAAAAATACATCTGAAAGGAGTTTTGTCAAACGGGGTTGCCAAAAATAAAAACCTAACACTTGGGACCACCCCCATAAGCGGTACTTGAGATTTGCCAAATCTACTTGAAGGAGAGCTTTGTGTGGGTCTCGCAGATTAGTTGAAACACGCGTAAATTGACTAGTCACCCCGACATATAAAGAAAAAAAAAATAAAAATTGGGTCTTAAATAGTGTGTGTTCGAAATGAAGAGGCAGTTAATGTATTTAATTATTGCTTACCAAAATGTTTACTGGAATCATCATTATTTCATTTATTCCTATTTCATTCATTTTATCTTTCTATTAATTCGGGAGGAATAAAACTATATGCACTAATTGGTATAGTTAAAACATGATTTGGATCAAAAAAAATAAAAATTTTGTTTGGTTAACAAACTTTTAAAACACAAGGCAAAATTAAATTTTGTCTCTCCTCTCTCCTCTTTTTTTTATTATTATTAATAAATAAATCAATCATTTTTGCTCTCTCCTCTCTCCTCTCTCATTCTCTCACATTCTAAATATTAATCAATCAATTTTTTCTCACACCTATCTATTCAACTACAAAAAAAATAAAAAATAAAAATTGATTAAAAAATTATCTCAAAACTATTTTTAAAACTAATAACCAAACAAATTTTTAACTTTTAAAACTCTTTTCGACAACTTATCTTTCAAAATACAATTCAAAGCTAATTTCAAAAACTAAGCCAAACAGAGCTAATTTTTACAAATTATAAAAAGAAAGTACAATAATATATATTGTAAAATAGATTTTTTTTTTCTTTTTTCCTTCATAATTTTATCCATAATGGCATGACAAATAAAAAATAAATTAGGAAAAATTATAAATAAAAAAAAAAAACCCCAAGTTTGAGTCTTGTAACAAAATAAATTTTTTATTTTCTATTTTATCAATTTAAAATTTAAACTTTTGATTTGTTTTTAATTTAAATCATTTTTCTATTTCCATTAAGTAAAATCAATGGGAAAATATGTATTTTAATCATTAAACTCAATAAACCAAAACCATGTATTCTACTTAATTGATGGGAAAGTATATGTTTTATTTAACTATAACAAAATATCAAATCATCTCAAACTCCCACACTCCAAAACTATTTCCAAAATATACAACCAAACAAACCAAAAAAAGTTCTAAACTCTTTCCCTAAATTTTTTTTTGAAAATTTATCCCACAAAACCAAACCAAACAAGGCCTATTTTTCTATCAGTTTTATTTAATGAAAATAGACGAATGATTTAAATTGAAAAATAAATAAAAAGATTAGAATTTAAATTAATAAAATTAAAAACTCATTACCTTTTTTGTTACAAGGCTCATTTTTTTTTTAATTGTTCCAATAAATTATAAACTCAATTTGGTACATACTAATCGATGCAAATAAACATTTTCTAACCAAAAAAAAAAATTATTCATAAAAAGTAGATACTATAATCAAACTCAAAACATATGTTCTCACAATACAAACCAGTAGTTGGCACACACAATTTATGTGTAATTCAAATAAAAATTAAACAAAATATTTAGAATATTTTGTATGTCATTTAAGTTATAAGATTTTCTTCTTCATTTGACTAAACGCCCAAAGTTTAAGTCCCTCTCCTCTATCTTTTTTTTTTTTTTTTTTTAAATGTAAAAGTAGACACTTCGAATAATCACAATAAAATGTCTCAATAGTAAAATAAATAGACGAACGAACATTTTAAACAGATGACTTCAATCAAAAAACATTTTAGACACATTTCAGTACATCAAAAATCAATAATAAAAAAAATAAAAAATAAAAAAACGCAAATTAAGATTTTTTTTTGGAGTCGAGTGGACTTCGTTACAATAAGGGTGTTTAAAATTCAGAATAATTGGATGATTATACTTTTTTAGAGAAATTTTATCATACACACCGCTTTTTGAGTGTGTACCATATGCCTCCATTACGACATTTATAGTCTTTAGTTATTATTGATTGTGTTATTGGCTATGACTTGATTATGATTTGGTTATACACATTGCGGTGTTAGTTATGACTCATTATGATGCTGATTATAACATTATTTTAGTTAAGGTCAGGCTTGTCTCAAGTCCACTTTGTAGACCGGACGGTGTTGTTGGGCATGTGGGGCTCACTACGGGTCGTGTTTTGATAATCTGAACCATCAATATGTAGAATTCGTCGAGTACTTTATCCCTGTAAAAAATCACGTTGATTGGATATCAACAGTTACTTGATCGGATTAGATTTTTGTTAGTAATTGATTTTGAAAATTAAATTTACCATTGACAGAAATCTGATTCAATCAAGTAGCTATCGATATCCAATTAATGTGATTTATAAGGATAAAATATTCGACGAGTTCTATACATTGAACGATTCGGATTATCGAAACAGAACCCGTGCTGAGCCCCCATGGATCTAACAGCACGCTCTAGTCAGACTAGAGAGACATCTGGGCCCCTTTTAGTTATACCAACCATACTCTTTATTTTTCACTAGCTAAAGTACAAAAAAAGGACACTCTTTATTTTACCTAATTAGTTTAGCTATTGTATGTTCCAATCATACTCTTTATTTTAACTAGTCATTCAAACTAACTAAACCAATTTTCAAAACAAAAAATGCTTTATATATTACAATCTTTTTCATAAAATGCCACATACGCACCAAACACTAATATGGTTGCCAATGTGACATTTGCGAAAATATTATAAAAAATAATGTTAAGTAATATTTAATTTTTTTTATTATAAAACTTATAGTACGTGAATATATACCAATATATGAATTTTGTGGAACCATCTTGAAGGGGAGGGGAGGGAAAGAATAAAAGAAAACAATAAAGAATTTTTAAAAAAAAATAACAATACAAAAGAAGTTCTTCAATAATTGTAATTTATGAAATTAAATTAAGAACTGAAAGAACACAAAATAACTAATTAAAAACCTTAAAAAGGTCAATGAATAAAAAAAAATCATAAATAGCAAAGTTAGGAATAAACTTCAAAATAAATAAACCATTTCTAATTCAAGTTGTTACAAATCTCCATGTAGATGCCACAAATGCTCAACTAGGTCTGCTTGGAGTTGAGAATGAGTTTGTCTATCTCTGATGTGATGATGATTTTGAATGAATTCATAAAGTTCGGGTGTACGCTCATGTGACACTGCTAGAGGGAGACCTTCTTCGATTGCATCATAATTACAGTCTATATTTTGTTCATTTCGCTCATCTTCAACAATCATGTTATGCAATATTATACATGCCTTCATAATAACTTTAAGGGTTTCAACTTTCCAAAAACGTGCAGGTCCTCGCACAATTGCGAAACGTGCTTAGAGCACCCCAAATGCTCGTTCAACATCCTTCCTTGCTGACTCTTGAGCTTTAGCAAAATGTATTTGCTTATTGCCTCGTGGAGATGGGATTGTTTTAACGAATGTTGACCATTGAGGATATATACCATCAGCGAGATAATATCCCATTGTATAGTCATTTCCATTGATTGAGTACTCAACTTGGGGGGCACGCCCTTCAGCAAGGAGAGAAAATACAGAAGAACGTTCTAGCACATTTATGTCGTTATGAGATCCAGGTAATCCAAAATATGCATGCCATATCCATAGATCATAGGAAGCCACCGCTTCTAAAATAATAGTTGGTTCGCGGATGTGACCATAATACATACCTTTCCATGCAGTAGGACAATTCTTCCACTTCCAATGCATACAGTCAATGCTCCCCAACATTCCAGGAAACCCACGATTTTTTCCCACCTCTAGTAATTTAGCAATGTCATCTTTGTTTGGCGTCCTTAAGTACACATCTGAAAAATTTGCAACCACTGCCTCAACAAACCTTTGTAAACTTTCTATTGCAGTGCTTTTTCCAATCCTCACATAATCATCTACAGAATCGGCCGCTACTCCATAAGCAAGCATCCTCATAGCTTGTTGTCATCTTTTGAAGGGAAGATGACCAAGAACTCCAACAAAGATCTTCCTTCGACAAAATAAGGATCATATGCTTCCACCATAGATAAAATACGAAAAAAAGACATCGACTCATCCTAACCTCCTCCTAAATAAATTGGGAGGATATGTAGGTGTTTCAGAAAAATAATCTTGATAAAGTCTCTTGTGGCCTTGAATTCGATTACGATAAATAACTGCATGACCTTCAATGGAACCACGACGTAATCTCAATTGTCTCTCATTATTTAACCGCTCTTCTTCTAAAGCAGCTATTGCAAATATTTCCAATTCATCATCAGAATCAGAGTCATCAATAATCATCTTCATTACACTATTGCGAGCCATGGAAATTAAAAAAAGAATGAAGCTGAGAGATAAACTACTAAAAATAAATGTTAGGTTGTGTTTTGCTTCTTAAGCTTTGCAAGTTCTGCCTAACAACTTCAATTTTGCTGCAAAGTCAAATTTATAAAACATATCAAACAACTTCCAAAATAAAAACACCAGCAACTTACATAATTTGTATTTAATTCATCAACAAATAGAAATGTCCTGTAAATAAGTAGCACTCCAATCCAACATACAACAATCAATTATATTTAGCCATTGAGTACTTTAGCAAGCATTCAACAAGAATTTCACTTAGTAATTAAATTACTACTAGTTCAACCATTCAACAATAGGTAGTTCCAAAATAATTTTAACATATAATAACTAATTCCAACAAAAATTGCATAAAGTCCTCAAAAAACATAAACTGCATAAAAAACATAGTTCTGACTACAATGGAGAATCAAATCCAACAATAAATAAAGTTAAAAACATAGTTCCAACAACTAAATTCTTTTTAGGTAGTTCCAACAACTAAATCTTTTTTTGGAGAATTTCCGTTTGGCGACGATGAAGGTATTCTGCTTGCAATGAAGGCAGACCACTCGTATCTATTGACATTATTCGCTCTTCCTCCTTCAATTGTTCCATTCTTATCCTCTCTTTCTCATTATCAACCTTTTCTTGTTCCATTTGCGTCCTCTTTTTCTCATTATCAATCTTTTCTTGCTCTTGAAGATACGACCTTTCATACATCTCTATTTTCTTGTCATTCATTTTCTTTCTATCTTCCTTTAAATCCTCTAATAATATTAAAATAGGAGACCCTCCTTCATTTCCACGGTCTTTATTCTTTCTTTTATTCAAACGTTCCTTTTCAGCCTTCCTACCCGGTGGTCTTTCCAAGTCTACATTGTTATTATGTAAAACATCATTGTCCTCTAAATTTATTGAATCCGGTGCTCTAGGAGAACAGACGCCTAGCTTGCCACTTTTTGGGTTTTTGTTTCTTCATGCTATATTCTCTCGCCATTTTGGTTGATCTCTTAACTCATGCCAACAATGTTCAAATGGAAATGACGATTTGTACAACTCTTTGTATAATTTCTTCGATCATGAATCTGAATAATATATAAAAGAACACTAATTATCATGAGATTACACAATTCCAATGATAATAAGTATAAAAATCTCAATGGCATTAATACCTTATCTTTTCATTTTCCACTTTGATTCAACCTTTGTATTTGGTAAACATCCATGAACTTATTCGTGGGAAGTTGAATCACTGACCAACGATTCATTAAAGAAGTTTGACTACGATTTGATGAGAACGTTTTGAACTGGTGGAAATACTCCCACACTCTTAGCCAATATGCCTTTGATTTTTGTTCATTCCCTAACCGGATCTAAGCTAATGTTAAGCCATGCCGATATGAGCATACTGTCTTCTTCTGTAGTGAAGTTGCCACCTCGTTGTGGTTTCTTGGTGGTTTCTATTTGAGTAGAGAATGGGGAAGACTAATCTCTTTGGTCAAGAGGTTCATCCATAAATTCATAATCATTCCCATCATTCATCAAGTTGGTGAAATATGCATCATTTTGTTGCTGACTCATCTATTGACAAGGTAAACAAAATTATGGCAACATATATTGGGTTGGAGAAAAAACTAAGATTCCCAATTGGAAGCAAATTAATTAATAAATGGAGATCATGTAAATTAAAACACTAGTTGTTTTCTTGAAAATGATTCAATGATAATTTTAGACAAATAAATGGAGATCATGTAAATTCAATGAAAAAGAATTCAATGAGTATGTATAGGTGCAACCCCAGATTACATGCTGTAGATGTAGGACTCAGTTATTACCTTCAGCCCCCAGCCTTATGCACCAGCACTAAACACCAAGCACAAGCACTCTGCACCAGCAGTAATGCAACACATCAGAAGCTAACTACCTCAACTGAAATTGATCCATAGTGATTTATCACTCTGCAGCAGCATGATAATTTATGCTTCATATAGTGTATAGCAATCCTTTATACCAAAACCAAGCCTCAGAACAGAGAACCAGGTGATGGTGATAAAAACAATGCACCTACCCAATCTGCTGGTGCAAGCCCACTACAAACTAGCATCACCTGATGAAAAGCTCTGACAGCAGACATCATCACAGAAAACTGAGACAAAACACCCAACCCAACCCAGACAGTGTTCCATAACTGAGACAAAACATCTATACCCAACCCATACCAGAACAGAACAACACCAACACTGAGACAAAACATCTATAAACATCCAAGGAAGCCAGAACAGAACAACACCAACACTGACTTGGAGTAACAATCTGCACTTTTAGAGCCACCAAAAGTGCAGATGTGTGCAGCATACCCACACCTTCAGCAAAACTGGACTCTGAAACCACCCAAACCAAAGCAAAACACTCCACCCAAAAACTGGACTCTGTAACCACCCAAACTAAAGCAAAACACTCCACCCATCTGCAAACAGAACAGAGCAGATTCACACATGCAGAAACAGATCAGCTTCAGTCCAGATCATTCCCAAAAAACAGAATCCAATTCCTTATATTAGACCATGATAACTTGGGCTGCAGAAAAGCCTAGAGACACATAGTCAAACCTCTACACTTGAGAGCACATTTGCAACTCAGATGCAAGATGTATACCAAAGAATCAGATATTTAACTTGGGTCAGAAACTCAAAGATTTCAACCGACCCAATCAAATCGCATACAAAATCTACCCTACTTGAGATTATTCCATTACCTTGATAAAAGGCCTACTTACTTCAAACCAAAACAGAACACCACACCAAACTCCAAACCCAACTGAATAACTACCAACAGTAACCACATTTAGATATAGCAGATCAGAACTGCAGAAAAAATTTAAATCGTCCTACACCATACAGCAGCAGAGCACATTTAGACACTGCAAAAGAATTAGACATCAAAGAAACCCAGAACACCACACATACTACCTAATTCAATGCCACCTCGAGGATAAAGAGTGTTAGGAACTTTACGATCCCCACTTCTTCATTATCTTTTTTTCCTCAAGTTTTCGTTGAGAGAAGTTGTATGTAATTATTAGTTGTTTGACATGGGTTTGTTCTTCAGTTTGGCATTAGTGATTTGTTGTTAGGTTGTATTGAATTTTTAACTCTTATTAAATTAGTAATCTGTTTGATATAATATTTTTTATATTCATAATTACTCTTTAATGTAAAACAGCTTTTCATATTTGAATGCCCCTTTGGCTCCTCATTGTTACATGGTATGCATATCTAGAAGAAGAGGGAGGAGTGGATGTTGTTTTTTGGACTCTCTAGAGTGTCTTTGATATCTTTTTGGTGAATTTTTAATTATTCCACAAAATCAAACTCGCTAGAACTTTCTCTCTTTCACATGTTCTTGATAAAAAGCAAACCTTGCTCAGCAAATTTAGTAGACTCCAAAAACTGTCAACGTTATCACACTTCATATAAGAATAATTTATTTGATTACAAAACAATTATTTGGAAAATGATGTGTGGATATCATTTTTCATTTACTAACATCAACTATTAAAAGATAGGATTCAAGTAATCAAACAAAACAAAAGAAAAATATCTTCACATCTATGAAAATGCACAAAGCAACTTAAGCCCACAATAGAAGGCTAAAACAAGTCAACTGAAACTAAGCCATGCTTTCCAAGAACTCAAAAGAAGCACAAGTTGGCTAACCAAAGAATACTACCCCAACCAAAAGTCCCCTTACCAAACAAAAATCTCAGATCTCTCAGTTTGACATAAAAGTACCAAACTTGAGTCCGTGTCAATATGAATAAATGCATACCAAAGAAGACAGTGATCGTGTCATGGAGGAAAAATAAAATAAAAAGATGCAAACTTACTACTTAAATCATACAGATTGATGGAAAAGGACTTTGTTAGAATCACATGGGATAATGGAATAGCAACATCACAATAATCGATTCCCTAATTTGATCCTTCAAAGATGGTAGATCAAAAATCAATTCAGAGCTACTTAGAGGAAAAAGAGTTAAGGGGGGAAAGAAAGAAAAGGCCACATCTTTTTTTTTCTGCACTTGGCCAAGAAAAGCATATTTTTGTTTATTGAAAAGAACTTCAGAGAGCCCAAGCAAATATCGAAAAATATTATTATTATTATGACAAGATCAATGCTTGAACCCCGCAGAGAAACATGACCCATGAATATTATCAAGTCAGAAGGAAGAAAGGTAATCAAAAAATAAAGCACATAACTAGAGTTCGAAACTCACACTTAGAACTGTAAATCACATAAAAAATAATCATCTATACTACTGTACAAAGCACATAACTCATCACACAATGTTGATTCCCAAAAAACCCCACCAAATATTTATCTTGCCTAATGATCAAACAATAAAATTACCACAACTCTCTTCCTCTCTATCTCTCACCCATGATTTTCTGTACAAATTAGTTTAGTTTGAAAACAAAAGTAGCCTTTTGCCCCCAAATTACAGAGGAACAGGGAAAGTTTCTGCTATACATATATATATATAGAGAGAGAGAGAGAGGGTTTATGAGTTGCATAGAAGGGGAAGATAGAGAGATAGAAGGATCTGTACCTTGAGAAAGAGGTCGATCGAGGGAGTTGCAGACAACGTTGAAGGAGAAGATCGATTTTGCGCTGAAGGAGCAGATCGATTTCGCGGGAGAGACGTGTTTGGAGATCGATTTCACGCTGAAGAAGAAGATCGATTTCGCGGGAGAGACGTGAGCTGATCGATTTCGCGGGAGAGACGAGTTTGGAGAGCCTTCAATCACTCTCCAATTGAAGCCAGCGGAGAAGCCGCGAGGGAAAATAGGAAGTGATTTAGCCAGCCCGTTGGAGTGTGAATATGAGGGGGATATGAGCTAAAAAAGCTAACAGTAGCAATATACCTCTTCCCTTGGAGTTGTTCTTATGTAGTATTTGGTTATGAATCATTATTATTATTATTATTATTATTATTATTATTATTATTATTATTATTATTATTATTATTATTATTATTATTTTGTTATTATGATCATAGTTCATCAAATCACATTTGTAAATAAAAAAATGAATTGTAAATATGATTACAAATATAATTAAATAAAAGAGTTATCAATATCCGATCAACTTGATTTTTATAAATGTGTTCTACTCAATATTTTCTAAAAAAATAAATGGTTCAATTATCAAAATAAGACTCAAAACAAACCCCATGAAACGCACAATAGTCACTGTTGTGCCCACTGCACCATAGTGACTCCATATCCTAACAAATCAAGCGTGGTCAAAAACTTTTTTTAAAAATAATTTTTTTTAATTAGGTATCTAATTTTTTGCAATTAGCTCTTAATTTTGTAATCTTTAACTTCAATGGAAAATTTCACTGCTTAGAAACAGTGAAATATCATTTTTTCAAGACAGAAAATTTTCACTTTTTTAGTAATAGCTAGTGAAATTTCGTAAATATTTTCTCCCTAAAATTTCATATTCATTAATAATCTTATTTTTGTTTTTGTTTTTTTATTTTTATTTTTTTTTAGTAAGACCCTTTGGTGGTTGGCCTAATGATTGTGTAGTACTGTGAAGTTTCAAATTCAACTACTATAAAGAAGAGTTTATTCGGAAAAAAAAAATTAAAATTTCATATTATTTCTTTTATTCATTTAAAATAATTTTTACTGCAATATGAATGCAAATTAGTGTCGTGTGTAACTGGTTGGCATCTTTACTAGTCTATATTCTTCTATATACGATATTAGGGTATTTTCAATGTTATTAAATATTTTATCTATCTAAAAGTTACCATTATGTATAGATTTTATTTTGCTTATCTGCTTTTTCAAATTTCTTCTTCAATCTTGTTTTTTATTTTAGCTATTCATCTAGATACTATTAACTTTATCAAATATCACATCAACAATAAAAATGAAGAGAAAGAATATGAAATGAGGCCAAATGCCTAATCATATACCCTAGTGCATTGGAGTGAAAAAACATAAAATATATTAGAAATTTTAGCTAACAAACATTATATGACTAATGGTTGTTTTTTAGCTTGAAACTCACTATTGATTTTCTTAATTTTTTGAGTTTTTAATATCATTAAAAATGGGATGAATTACGCTAACAGCCCCTGTAGTTTGTGTGATGACCGGGGATATTTATTCGCTCCACTCTCATTTTGTTTTCATTGGGTTGTAGTGTCCGAAAGTTTTAGTTCTCAAACAAAAATTCTTGTTCTCGTTTATTCGGTGTCAAATTCCACTTGTTCCGGGGAGTGCGAGATAGGTCCCAAGTGCCTAGAATTGAGCAGAGAAAAATTCTTGGCTGGAGAACCAAGGTCGCACGTGCAAGAGAGGGGCTGGACGTGTGGGAGGTGAGGCCGCACTTGCAAAATTAAGGGGTTGTTTGGGTTGTACATTGTCTAATATACAGATACAGAGCAAGGTACGTGCGGGGATGGCCGCACGTGCGGGGATGAAGGCCGCACGTGCTGGAAGGAGGCTCCGCACGTACGGGGCACGTGTCGCACGTATGGGGTGCTGGGCAGTCCGAAAACCCTATTTTTTCTTCCTTTTGGGGCTGATTGTATCTCATTTGTTTCTATATCTCTCTCTCTCTAAAAACCCTTATCAAACACTAAAACTCTTTGATTTCTTGCAATCCATTGGGTCTAGAGTCACCATCTCTCACAAATCTTGGAGATCAAAGCTTGAACTTCACATTATGTGGTGGAAATCGAAGATCCCTCATCTTTGGCTCTAGGGTTTCATCTCTTTTTTTCTTCAAACCTTGAGGTAGGGACTCTTTTGAGTTATATATACATGTTTTGCAATGATGTTGTATTTTTAATGGTCTTCTTGAAGTTATTACATAGCTTTTGATTTTGTGGCTCAAAATGTAGAGATTTTTCAAAAGTGGGTTTAAATCTCAACCTTTTTGTAAATCCTTGAGGGTTTCACTTTCATTAACTTAAGAAAGATGATTTTGGTGAGGCTTTACCAAGGAAATGGGGAAATGTTTTGGGTTTTAATGAAAAACCCTAGAAATTGGGGGTTTTGGAAAATATGGAAAAGCCTATGGATTTCTTTCTTTTCTTGTGTTAAAGGAATGAATCAGTGTAGATTTCATGATGTGGTTTGCAAAATGGTAATCTTCTTGATATATGAGAGTTGAGAATTTATTTTCAAACTAGCGTTAAATGCATGGACATGTATAGTTGTGAGATGATAATTGTTGAGTACCATGGATTTTGGGAATTGTAATTTTGGAAATTTATGCTTGAAAAATTACATATAGTCTTAAAGAAACTAAAATGCTAAGAATTGTGCATGATGATAAGTTATTGCTATGTGTTGATAGCATCGGTTGAGCATATGGTTATTTTTTGGAAAATGGCATCGGAGTGAGGAAAAATGGAGAATTGTTATGAGATAGTAATTATTGCATCATACTCATTCAATTTAATATTATTGTTATGCATCTTGCATTGAGTTGGAAACGTTACATTGAGAAAAGAATATGTTGAATGAGAACTATTGAAATGTTATGGGGTAAATACGTTGGTAAGAAAAAGTGACACCATTAAAAAAGAGGAAAAAAATGACAATTTCCTCTTCTGACTTTACCGAGGACCCTATCCATGAGGTTGCTGCCAAAGCAGTGGGGAAAGAGCACTCAAAAGAAATCGTTATTTTCCAAAGGTCCGAAAATAGAAGGCAACAACAGATGCTAAGAGATGAAGCTGTTGCTGCTAATGCATTGCAAAAGGAAACTGCAAGGAGAAAGCAAACTGCTAAGCATTACTCCCTTTGCAGCTCTCCAGCCAGCACCACTACCACCTCTGAAGCTGGTAATTTCCTTCAATCCCTTTTGATAACTTCCCTTTCCAAGATGATAATTTCCCTTTCCAAGATTTTAGAGTAGAATTAAGACTTTTCTTTCTTATCTGACATGTAGCAGTCATCATTCTAGCTCCTTCTCTTTCGACACTAGCTTCCTCTATTTTTTTTTTTTTGTAGAGGAAAGGTCATTAGAGGCAGTCTCAGAAAGGAGAAAGAAGAGCAACACTTAAGTGCCCATAAGTGTAAAGCCCATCCAGATAGCACTTCCACTTCTTAGCTCTACACTTCTTATGCCTTCTTTCCTTCATTCTTTGAGGCCAAGCATCCCTATTTCTTTATGCCTGAGCCTAACTCCATATCTACCCCATCTAACCTTTTCCTCAGCTCAATATTCCTCCTATAGCCTTGGTTGTCCCTTCATCACCTGAGAGAGCCCTAGTTGCCACTTCATCTTTAGTGGTAGTTGGCACCCCCAAAGAACACACTGGTAGCTCACCCATTCCTTCTATACCATCCAACTCTAGTCCCTCTTCTCTTGACCTACTGGTGGCCAGGAAAATAGACACTGCTAGGGAATCCTCAACTTCCTCTCCTATCCTTATGCTGCCATCTCTTCCTTCAACCAGTGACACCTTTGCACTTCCAATGCCAGAGGAGAAGATGGATATTTTTGAAGCCTGGCTGGCTAGCCTTTTTGACATACCTGTACCAAATCAGGCAGCCAGTAATGAGGTTAAGCCCATAGCCCTTGCTGACTATCTTCTTGAGATCATTAAGAGTTCCTCCACTGCCAGACAAGTCTCTTTGCCACCAGTGGACTTAGGTACTTGTTTGGAATTGCTGTCATCATTCTCAAGGGTCCTATTCGAAGTCTAACAAAGACCCATCATTAAGAATGGTTTCTTTCAATGCTACAAAGTTCTTAAGCAATCCAACATGGCCATCTCAAGCCACTTATCCCAAGGAACAACCACAATAGATTTCTATGTCAATATCTGTCATATGGCTAAAGTTGCCAAAAAGAAGCTACTGAAGGACAAAGAATTTGTTTTCCATATACATGCTGAGGTATTTGAACTAAAGGAACAACATTCCAATGCCTCTCAGTTTCAAACTCAACTTTTGGAGAAAAAGGCCCAATTGGAGGAGAAGCTAGCAGCAATCAACCTAGCCTTGGATCGAACTGCTAAGAAGCTGCAAATTACTAACCAAAGGCTGGCTGACAGAAGGCAAGATATGGCTACAACTATTCAGTTATTCCCAACCCTTAGAAGTAGAGAATCATTTATAAGGGAACAACTGAAACATTGTACTGATTTATGGGCCAATTTGTGGCTACATGTACGCAATTCTTTATGAAATGAAATCCTTATTTATTATTTGAGCGTTTCATGCTCCTTTGTTTATCTTTACTTAGCATCTCTTATGCTTCTTGTGTTTCTTACACAGTTGGTTAATAAGGTTTCAAATACCTGCCATTGATTTTCTTGGGATGTACATATCCATTTACATTTCTCAGATGGTATGCTCCCCAGACAAGACTCTATGAAATTGATATAGTCATTTCCAATTAGGTGACCATTTGCCAAATCTATGGCTTTTAATTCCTATTGTAAATATTGTTTTCCACACCAAATCATCTTCATCGAAGCTAATATGCTTGACTTTCTTATTATAGCTTATGGTTGCCATTTTTTTTTGGAAAAGAATATTATTTAATGTGAAAATTCTAGCTTCATCCACATTCTCTAATTCCAAGAACATACTTTGATGGTATTGCTCAGAAGTTAACTGGTCTTGGCATTTTACCTTTAGGGATTTAATATTAATTTCCACAGGCAACATTGCATCATGTTCGTACACTAAGGCATAAGGAGTGACTCATGTACTTGACCTTGGAGAGGATCTATAAGCCCACAGCACATCTAACAACAAGGTATGCCAATCTCTAAGATTGTCCTCCACAACTCTTTGTATTCCTTTTTCAAGGATTTGTTAAATGACTCAGCTTGACCATTTGCTTATGCATAATAAGGAGTGCAATTAATAAGACTAATTCCAAATTCTGCTGCGAAAGATCTTACCATCTTTCCATCAAATACAGTCTCATTATCTACAGTTATGGTCTGTGGGATGCCAAACATGTGGATCAATTCTTTATTAAGCCCAATAACTTCAGTTTAATCCACAGCCTTATAGGGCTTATCTTCTACCCATTTCGTGAAGTATTCTGTGGCCACTAGAATGAAACAGTGTTATTTCGAAGAAGGTGGATATATATTTTTTATCATATCCATTACCCATCCTCTGAGTGTCCAGGGCTTCACAACTGCATGAAAATCAGTTATTGGCACATGTCTTATCATGCCATGCTTTTGGCATGCCTGTCAACCCTTTGCATACTCTATACAGTCTTTAAGGATGGTTGACCAATAATAGGAATGCCTTCGAAGCAGCCATCTCATCTTCACACCAGGCTGATGGGCACCACAAATGCCTTTATACACCTCAATCATGGTTGTCAATGCCTCTTTTGGCCCTAGGCATTCCAATAATAGCCTATGTGCTCCCCTTTTGTAAAGAGCATTGCCATACACTATGTACTGCATAGACTGTAATTTAAGTTTTCTGCTTGCCTTCGAAGAAGGGCCAGTCAAATACTGCATGATTGGATACCTCCAATCTTGATCTTGTAAGTCATTATGGTTGACTTCCAACATAATACCCCTTTTAGCTAAAGATGGTATTAATTTTTGATATGTTGCTTGACTTATGTCCAGTTGAGCACCATCCCTTCTTCTGAAATTCAAAGCCTTCTGAGCTACATCATTGGCATTGTGATTCATGAATCTTAGGATATAAGTCACATTTTTTATTCAAAACTGAGAAAGAAAATGTAGTACAACAACATAATATAGTAACATGCTTGCACATTGACATTTAAAAATTCCTTTTACCTGGTTCATTACCAGCTGGGAATCTCCAAATATATCAACTGCGTCAGCCTGTAATCCAATGAGTCTTTCAAGTCCTATTACCAAAGCTTCATACTCGGCTTGGTTGTTTAAACAAGTAGTTTCATCAACTCTAAAACCATGCGTGGTTTCTATCCCTTATGGTGACTTAATCACAACACCAATTCCAACCAGGCCATTGGCTTGTGACCTATCGAACCACATTTTCCATGACATCACATTAACTAAACCAAGGTCCATTATCTCTTGGCTTTTTGTTTGACATGGATGGTCTACCAAAAAGTTAGCCAAAAAATATCCTTTTACTGCCTTTTGAGGAACATAGTCTAGATGAAACTTTGATAGAGCTAAAATCCATTTGCCAATTCTTCCTCTTAGCATTGGTGTAGATAACATGTATTTAACCAAATCTATGGTTGCAATTACCTGGATAACAATAGGCAAAAGATAATACCTTAATTTCATTACTACAAAGTACAATCCTAAACACAGCTTTTCTACAGCTGAATATTTACATTCACAAGAATTTAAAAACCTACTAAGGTAATAGATTGCTTGTTCTTTTCCTTTTCATTGTCTTGGGCCAGAAAAACTCCCAATGATTCTTTAGTTGCAGCAATGTATAGCTTCAAGGGTTTATCTCTCCTTGGTGGCATCAACACTGGAGGCTTGGCTAAGTAGGCTTTGATTCCTTCGAAAGAAGTTTGATGCGCAGTTGTCCATACGAATTCTTCTTCATTTTTTAGCCTTAACAAGGAAGAAAATACTTTAGTTTTCCCTGCAATGTTAGAAAAAACCTCCGAAGGAAATTAACCTAACCAAGGAATTTTTGTAATTATTTCTTACTTGATGGAGGTTTAGTCTCAATAATGGCCTTGGCTTTGTTCTGATCAATCTGTATTCCCTGCTTGTGTACTACATACCCCAAGAAGTTTCCAGCTGATACACCACAAGCACATTTGAGAGGATTAAGTTTCAACTTGAACTTTCTTATTCTTTTGAAGGCTGCTGTCAGGTAAACCAGGTGCTCCTCCATAAATTGGGACTTCATAACTATATCATCAATGTAACACTCTAAGTATCCTCCAATGAGATCATGGAAGATAGTATTCATTGCCCTTTGATATGTTGCGCTAGCATTCTTTAAACCAAATGTCATTTTAACCCATTCGAAGGTACCAATATTTTCAAGACATTTGAAAGCTGTCTTGTGGACATCTGTAACAACCCTCACACTGATTACCGATCAATTACCGATCATGGCTAAACTGAGACTGATTGTGACTGATAATTAAAGTAATTGAATTGACTGACTAAATCTAAACTGAATCGACTGAATATATATATATATATATGTTTGAATTGCATCCTATCTGTTTGACTGTGTGATTACCTGTTCATGTTTACATGTTTAAACTGTAAATTGAAGGCCTTATCGGCGGTCGAACTAGAAATTGATTGGTGTTTTAGGACCATCATAATTTATGTGATTTTATGGTGTATTTAATTAAAATGTGATTTGGTATGATTAAAATAAGTTAAATTGCATAGTTTGGCATATTTACCACTTTGCCCTCTAGTGGGCCACTACACCAAACCTATTAGAGCCTTTGTATATTTGATTCAACACTTTTCATCAGCTAAATTCCCTTATTTTTGCCGAAGTAGAGAGAGAGAGAGATAGGAGGGAGAGCTTGAGTTCTTGAGATTTGGCTTGGAGGTTGAGAGAATTGAAGGGATTCTTGCATTTTTGGACCTCTACACTTGAATTCAAGGCTTAAGGTAGAAATTCATCTTCTCATCCTTGTGTTTAAGTTAGTTCTTGCATGGTTCATCCTAAATTGAAGGATAGAGTTAAGAATTGGTCTTGTAATGTTGAATTATGGCACATATCATGCATGCATGTCTCCATTGTTGCATTTTGAGGTTGATCACATGGAAATCTTGCGTGCATGTTCATGTTTATATGTTAAGTCCATGATTTTATCTTGAATTTGAAAGAATGAGCTCATTAGAGCATGTTTTGAAGCTTGAGAGTTGTTTATAGTCCATGCATATTCATTTGAGATCTTGTTCATGAAATTGGGTTTGAAAATGGATTTAATTAAACTACTCTTGGGCTTTGATTTGTCAAATTGATCTTTGAAATATGTAATATTATGAGTTTTGAAGTGTTTTTCAGAAAATTAGCCCAAGAGGATCGAATTTGATGCATTTAAACTTGATTTTGAGTTTGGGACTCAAATCTGGGATTTCCAGATTTTGGTCTTCCGCTCGAGTGGGGGAAGTGCCGCTCGAGCGGGAAAATCAAGCTCCCAAAGATCTTGCATCAGCATCACCCGCCGAGCGGAGTATTGGACGCTCGAGCGGAGGACTGGGTGACACGCTCGAGCGGGCGTCGAGCGTGAATTTCACTTATCCAGTACTTTTTGGTCCGCTCGAGCGGGGAAGTTGACGCTCGAACGGGGACCTTTGCTGCATATCCGCTCGAGCGGGGAAACTTGCGCTCGAGTGGGACTCTGTTTTCCTGAAAATTCTGAAAATGTTTTCTGAGTACATCTTTGCTTCATCATCCCATCCTAGGCATCCTTAGGCCTAGTTTAAGACATCTTAATGAGGATATAGATGTAGAACACACCGAGGCATATTAGGGATTAAGTTATTATCTTTCCCCAACTGTGAAACTTAGTGTGTGTTCAATCTGTTAACTGTATAGGGTTGGCATTCCGAGGAGACGCTCTAGTTCATCAGAGCCCGTAACTCGTGAGTAACAATTGTGTAAAGATATGTTCAAAATGATTATCTTCAATAATGAATCGAATCAAGCATCGAATCGATATTGTTTATCAATGAATGTATGTCCTTTATTTCGAACTGCATCAGGCATCCTTAGCACATACTGCTTATCGTTATCACATAGAGATCTTCGCTTGCCCTTGTGGAACCACTATCAAGCATCGATTGATGGCCATCATTACTGTTCGGTCTTTTAAGACCTACTGTTTACTGTTATGCTAATGGATGTACCACATATGACTGTTCACTATACTAAACAACTGAATTACTGATTGAAATGAACTGTTTTCACTACTATAAGGACATTCATTCTAAACCTCTTTACGCAATATGTTATTCACTGGGCTTTAGCTCACTGCTCATATATATATATATATATATATAGGTGTACAGGCACCGGATCAAAGCTAGAGGCGTCGGGATAAACTCCAGTTTTGTCAAGCCAACCATTGTGCCTCACTGTGAGGTTCCGAGCCTACTAAGCTAAGGCTTAAGGGTGTTTTAGCAATTCCCCCTTCCGTACTATTTTGTAATATTGTATAGACTGTATGTTTGCACCGTACTGTACTGTAATAGGGATTAGGTCCCTGTTTCACTGATTGATATGTATGTATATGTACTGTTCTGTAAATATGTATGAAAAATCTTTTGGCATACTGTCACGTATCACTCATTGGACATTGTTTAATTCATGTATTGGCTTCCGCCAAGCCCTCAGACAGATATCAGATATCATATAGTGCCTTCGGTAATCTCAGACATTGGCGATTGATGCTAAACCCATAGGGGCGGGTTTAGGTCGTGACAACATCCTCCTTTGCAATGCAGATCTGGTTATAGACAAAATGCCCATCTATCATGGATAAAATCCTATGACCTACTGAACTATCCACCAATAAGTCAACAATGGGCATGGGGTACTCATCTTTTGGAGTTACTAAGTTTAGGTTTCTGAAATTAATGCATACCTCTATTTTGTCATTCTTTTTAACCACAGGCACAACATTTGACAACCATTCAACATACCTGGCTATTCTAATGAAATCTGCTTTAAGGAGACTAAGAATCTCCTCTTTTACCTTTTGAACCACCTTATGGCTCATCCGCCTTAGTTTCTGCTTGTGTGGCTTGAAATTAGGCTTCATAGGGAGCCTATGTTCCTCTAATGACCTCTAGTCCAGGCAGTTCATTATAAGACCAAGCAAGGCAATTCTTATATTGTTTTAAGATAACCAACAACTGGTTCCTGTCATTAGGATTTAACCATGCACTGATATAGGTGGGTTGCTATGCTGAACCCTCTTCTAGGTTAACTTCTTCCAAAGGATCCTGTACTTCAGTACTTTCTGATGTTTCCCCTTTGACTTCTTCTACCTTCAAAGCAACCCTTTTATTTTGTTCCGCTCCCACCTTTTCGGGCTGAACATCCTTGTTTTCTTTCTCATAGACAAAATCTATCCATAAGACTTCTTCTTCTTCCTATATTTCCTGGACTTTAGTTTCAATGTCCAATGCGCAGTACTTATCAAGGACCAAAGGTCTGATCCTTTGTTGCACCTAGCTGTAGCCAATCATTATGGCTTTTTTTTCTTCTCTCTGCACCTTTTAGACTATTGACTCTATGTCAAATATTGAGAATTTGATTAGAGCCAATGATATGGCTTCTTGATCTTGATTCTTTTGCCTACAACCAAGCATCATTGTCATCTTTGATAGTGAACTCCGCATCAGCACTCTCATGTACTAGATGTTTCAGGTGTGTTACATCTTTATCAGCCAGTCACTTTGGCTGTTACATCAGACTTTTTCAGTACACTAAGTGGTATTACTCCATCAGTGTATAGCTTAGCCTCTGCAAAATCTGCATAAGCAAAAAAGGGTTGTGGATCTGCATTGATCTCTTCTATCCCCCCATTGCATAGTGCTATCATCATCTTCTAACATAAAGAAGAAGGCACACATTTGTTTATGTGGATCTAGTCCCTACCAAGCAAAGCATTGTACTTGGCATTGTTGTCTATCACAAAAAATGCTGTCATGCAATCTCTAGTTCCCACATTTAGGTTGATAGGCAAAATGCCTTGAGCCATCTACTTATCCCCAACAAAACCAGCAATGGTTGTGCTTGTCGGGATCAACCTGGGGTTCTTCTCTCCCAATTTCTTGAAAAAGGACCTTGGAAGCAGATTCACTGCTGCCCCGTTGTCTACTAGCACCCTATTCATTTGTATCCCATCAAATTAAGCCTTGATGTACAGAGGCTTCACATGCTGGATCATGGATATTGTAGGGTACTTGAAGGGGTATGAGACGTTAATGGTCACTTCCTCATTTTCCTCATCAGTTTCCATGGGTTTGGCTCCTTCAGATTCATCTTGAACCATGTTGGTTTGTAAATCCTCACTAGAAACTAGAATGGGATCATCCTCTTGACCCTCTTGGTTTTTTTCCTCAGCTTGAAATTCCTGAGGTAACACATAAATCATGTTAACTAGTACTAGTGGAAATGAGCCAAAATGTATTACTGGCTGTACTTGCTCCCTTTCTACATTGGCTTGCTCTGATGCCTAAGAAGCATCCTCCATGTTGCATTCTGGTACCTCAATACTAATAGGCTCCTTCGAAGTAGTCTGATTTACTTTTGCTGGCTTGTCAATCATGAAGGTTTGTTCAGCCATAAAAGCTTCGAACATGTCATCTTCAGGCAATGTATTTTTCTAGCCTTACACAATTCTTTCATCTGTCTCATCATCACTTTCTATCAAGGCCTTATGGAGGCCTATTAAACTGGATCTCTCCTTGGCTCTTACTTTAGCCAATTGTTCTCTGTTGACACTCCTTTTGATCTTATGACCTAACTTTGAACCTTCTCCTTCTTCTGACTGGCCTTTTGACTGTGCCAATGACGTACCTTCTCCATTGTCCTTCAGATCCCTTTGGTACTGAGTGTACCTTCATTGGATCTTCCTTCTTTGGGACCTAGAGATCACAAGAATCATGTCTGGTTCCTTTGTCTTTGGGTCTCTATGCAGCACCCAACTATTTTGAGCCACTAAAGGGGGTTTGATCATTCTCCCCTTATCTCCAAAGGTTCACCTCTAAGTAAGCACCTCATTAGGTTTGTTCTGCATAACAAACCAATCTGGAACCCTAGGGACCCATGAGCCTACTGCCTTAGTTGCTGGGTTTGTCGTTCCTGCCTTTCAATCTACCTTCGAAGTGGCCTTGAGAGGCCAATTATTAGCCCTGATTCCCTGTTTTGAGCGAAATATAGGGCTTTTCTCAGGGTGGCTTCCTTCCATCCTATAGTAGTTGGGTGATCTGATCTCATACAGAGGTCATTTACCCTTTAATTGCATTCTAGTAGCTGGTGGCCTAATCAAGGATGACTGCTGCCTAAGACCAATTGGGTATGGCCTTCTGTTGTAGGTATTGGTTGGCTTATGGTGCTTCTGCACATCCTTGTAATACTGTTTCCCATCAATTGGAAGTCCTTTAAGCAACTTGTAACTCAACCTGCATCTGGGACACATCCTCTGCATCACAGTTGCTTCAAGGGAGTCATCATCTAATGTGTCTTTCATCCCTTTGCCCTGCAAAGCTTTGTCTAGTGGCTGATGATCCTCTCGTGTCCTTCTTGCATACAGCCTAACTAGCAACATGCATTTGCACATTTACCTTTTCCAATTCCTTCAATGAGAGGATTTGAAAATTTGGTATGCCGATATTGGCTGCTGCCTCTCCAATTTCTGGAAATGGATTAGTGTCAATTCCTATGGCCTTTTCTGTCTTGGTTGGGAATTTTAGCCTCCCTTTCCGAATTTATTTTTGGATCCTGTCTTGAAAAACAATGCAGTTTTTAGTTGAGTGAGACCAAAAATTATGCCATTTATAGTGCATTTTTCCTTTGAGTTCTTCAAAAGTTAGAATTTTAACTCCCTTAGGTAACTTTAAGAAATGTGCTGTAAGCAAATGATCAAAAATGTCATCTACTTTTGTTAAGTCAAAAGAATACTTCCTATGAAAATCTTTCTTTTTGAACTGCTGGTCAATTATTGCGTCTTTTTGAATTAATGCTTCACAGGTCATAAGTTCTTTTCCTATGATCTCTGCTGCATCGATTTCATAATTAGGATCCCTGTAATAGGTTTTATAAGATGCATTGTTTCGATCTTGTTCTTCTTCAAGCAAGGTTTCATACCCAAAAACTTTATGAGTTAGTTCTACTAAGTCTCGAAACTCAGTTGCACCAAATTTTTTTCGAAGCCTAAACTCCAACCCATTCTGAGCCAATCTTACAAATTCAGGCTCAGGTAGAATGACCCTACACTTGTTTCTTGGCCTTTTTAAATCTGGCAATGAATTAAGCAGCCTTCGCATCAGGCCTTTGGCTCAATCTTGCCAAGTCTGCCATAGAAACTTCAGGTTCTGTTTAGAAAAACTGGGCATGAAACACTTCATTCATTTGTTGCCAAGTATGGACAGAGCTAGGTGTAAGGTTTATATACCATGAGAAGGCTGCCCCAGTTAAAGAATCTAGAAACAGTCTCAATTTCATGTAGTCATTATTAGCAAACTCACCACACTGGCATGTAAACTTGGCAATGTGTTCTACTGTAGACTGGTTTCCATTTCCATAAAAAAAAAAAGCAAAGTCTGGTATTCTAAACTCCCTTGGGTATTCATGCGCCTTATCCACCCATTCTGGGTAAGGCTTTCTATATACAGGAGTTTGAACCCCCCGAGCTATGGGTCCACACATCTCTTTAACAACATCAGCAATTTGGTCCCTAGAAACCATGCTTTGTGCTGGTTGGACCACCACTGGAGGGGCAAACACAACGTTTGGAGGAACCCCACGTACCTGAAGTCCTCTTGGTCCATACTGAGGTACATTTTGTTGTACTTGTTACTGCTGAGGGTGTGGTTGGCCTCTTGGGGCCTGCCCTGCGAAAGGTGCTACAGGAGGAGGAACAAGTATTGTTTCTCTTCCAACCACAAGAACTCCTGCCAACCTCCCGGGTGTAAATTCAAACATGGGATTGGTGAACATGCATGCACCAGGTATGGTTTCGAACATGGGATTCGAAATCACCCTCCTACCATTTCCCTATGGCATTCCAAACCCACCAATTTGTATGGTTTCGCTGATTGTTAATGGTACATTTTGGTTTATCACTGGTCTTGAAGGAGCTTCATACCATGATTGAGGCACAAATGATTGCCTCTCATGGTTTTGACTACTAGTCTGACCATTATTATGTCCATTATTTTGCATAAGCTGTTTATCTCAAGCCAATCTTTGTATATTTTCTTCGCCCTGCCTTATGGCAGTTGGTTGATGAGAATTTATTCGATCTAAAAAGGATGTTGCTCATCTTTCCATTGTATGCATTAACTGTTGACCCATAGCATCTACCAAACCTCCCCATGGATTCATTGGTTGGGTAGAAGGAACAGTGGATGGTCTAGTTCCATGGCCTTGTCCAATGTTTTCGACATGTGTTGCATGTTCTAAAGTGTTGGTCTATTCGACCATAGAAACTGATGAGGTAGGTGCTTCCATAGGATGTGATATTACATTATCCTCTAGATTAGATGCTTCTACCTCTCATTTAACACCCTCTTCTAAGTGTTCATTTTCTTCTTGTCTCCTACATCTAGGCATTTTTTTTTTTGGGTCCCACCGGGCGTACCAAAAATATATGTTGGCTTTTTGGCTTTCGAAGGTTAATTATGTAATTTTAAGCATGCCAACAAGGATCAACAAGTCCTTACAGAATTTTAATTGCCAACTAATTATCAAACAATTGTGTTGAAGTTCTTTCAGCCTCAATGAAGAGGACTTTTACTAGTGGCTTTTAGGAGAAACTTGCAAATTTCATTAAAGGAATAAGAAATTACAATGAAGTTACAAAGTCCTAGCCTCAACGAGGTTCGCAGGAACAAACTACTTAAAAACTACTCCTAAGAAATGAACTGCAGTATAGGAATTGAAGTGATGGAAATGTAAAAATGAAGTAAATAAATTGGTTTCTGGATCTGATCTTGGGTCCTTCATTCTGGGGCCTTCTCTTCTATTTATACTTTCCAATGGTAACCGTCGAAGTGGGTTTCAAACCATCAAAATGTCCTCCCATGATTACTGGTCATGCTCTCTCCCAATCAGTCCCACTATGCCATTCTTGCAGTTAGGCTTCCCTCCTGAATTTGAATTTGTGAGTAACCGTTGGGCCACGTCGTCTTGCGCCTTCTAACTATTCCAGTGCTACGCAGATCCACTATTACCAATATGAACTACCACATGTCAATCTTTGATTAGAGACTTGTTTTAACTCCATAACTTGCCCTTTTTATGTGCCGTGTGTCAAGCTACGATTGGCTTTTACAAAATATATAGCCAACAACTGGTAGGGCTGCAAAATGAACTGAACAGTTTGTAAGCTGGCTCAATTCAGCTAGTTTAAACGAGCCGAGTTTGAGCTCGCATAAATTCGGCTCGTTTATCTTTATTTAAATTATATAATAAATATTATATATATATATTAAATAATATATATATATATATATAATAGCATAAATACATTATTTATGTATTAAATAATATAAATAAATAAATAAAATCTTATCGAGTTGAGTTTAACAAAGTTTGGATTTCATTACTATTAACGAACCGAACTGAGCTCGAGCCTAATTAGTTATCGAGCCAGGCTTGAGCTCAATAAACAAGCTTGATAAGCAAACGAGCTAAGTTCGAGCTCAAAAAAACTCAACTCGGCTCGTTTGCATCTCTAGCTATTGGTGGTGTTGACAAATTTGTGTCTCATATTCTGAGTTTTTCCAAAATACTATAGTTGATGTTTATGTAAATAAAGAAAAGAACAAAATTTGAGACCAATATCATAGCGTTGGCAAAACAAGATTTTATCACTTGAGCAACACATACATATATGTATAATTTTCTTTATCATTATTTATATATTATTATGTTTTTTTTATTTATTGAAAACACATTGTGTGTGCGCCGGATAGTTTCTTTAATTTTATCTCTATTTAAAATTGTCAAATAATAAACCTTAAAAGCTATAAACACTAAGGCCCCATTTGATTATCCGGATTGGATATAAGGTTTGAGAAGGATATGTAATACCTAAGGATAAACATGGGATATAATATGTTGTAAGATATGAGATGGATTATATATACTGCGGGATCACTTATACTATGTTTGGTTAAGATAGAATATAAAATGGGATAAGAGAAGAGTGATTATTTTTTACCTATGGATAAAAGATGAGTTATATCCTATGGTGGGGGATATACAATACCATGGGGGTGGTATTACATATCTCTTCCTTTTGCATCGTATAAGATCCGAACTCTCTATATCGGAAGCAACCAAACACGAGGGTATAAGCAGACAAAAAAAATGTGAGATCCACCTCATATTATATCCATTCTCACACCCATATCCAGCCTTTATATCTGGTAAAAAAACAGGGCCTATTTCTCAACCAACAAAACCCCTTCTCTACCTATCTCCACTAGCTAGTGCCACCATTCGCCACCGCCACCACCTTCCTTTCTTCCACGACTCATGTTACTCCTATTTTATCATGCCGCCACCCCTCTCTTAGATCCAACCTCAACCACCCTCCTCGCCACCTCCCAACCCCTTTCATCCACATCTCACGACCTCCAATCCCCTCTATGCTGAAATAGTATTGAGTACCAACAAGTAAAAGTTGCAAATGAGATTATGTGGACAAAATTTATCTCTCATTAACCAAAGAATTCGCGCAAATTAAGATTTCTCGTTAGCATGTTTATCAAAATTTTGAATTGGATTGTAGAATCTTATGATGTTACAACTCCAGTTGGCTCAAACATTCCTATTTGTACTAGGATCTTAATGTGACTGTGATCTTAGTTATAAAATCACACTACGATTCCAATTCTACCAAAATAAAAATACAAAAATCTCATAAATATTTATGTATATGTGTATATCTCTATAATAAAAAAATAAAAAAATCTACTATAATTTTTTCTCAAAGCGGCTTCTTTAAACTTCTTTAATTTATGTTAACATAGAAGATAACATTATATTGAATTTATTATTTTTCTTTAATAATTTTAAAATTAAGTAAAATACATAATTTTTTCATTTTATTTTACATTAAAAGTAGAATCTTATAACTCTCGATCTCATTCTACAATCCAATCCACGAGTCCCTCCCAACGATCCCATCTAAGATCTCGATTTTAACAACCTTAGTTATTGAATGGTGATACTACCATTACATTCGATATTTACTCATCCACGCCCTACCCTGACACCTCACCCTCATCACCACTTCTAATCCCTTTTAACCGCCTCATCAATTTTTTGGGGGTAAATTGCTACATTGATTTCTTTAATTTGAACCAAATTTCACTTTGATTTTTATATTTTGAATTTGAATAATTTAATTCTTACACTTTTAATTTTGTTTCAATGTAGTCATTTTGTCACTTACAATTAATATTTTGAACAGAAAAAATCATATATAAAACCAGAGGAACCAAAATGGAAGGATTTGTTTTGAATTCTAACGGTAAGTAATGGAAGGGCTATAGTTGTTTTGAATTGGGAAAAATACAAATCAGTTGTACTTTAAAAAAAATAATTACTAATACATGAAAAACTTTATGTGCTTAATAATTAAAATGTGTAAAGTTTATCATTAATTTGATTTTTTTTTTTAATTTTAAAACACTCACTAATATGTTATTCTCCCTTTTGAATTCCACCTTGATGTTTGGTAAGTGACAGAACAGAATGACTACATTACAACAAAATTGAAAATGTAAACTAAATTATTCAAATTAAAAATATAAAAATTAAAGTAACATTTTACTTAAACTATAAGGCCATCTCCAATCCTTCATCAAATATTTCATCAAATTCAAATTTGATGAAAAACGTGTTAAAACTTAGCTCCAACCATTTTATCAAATTGATATCAAATGAAAGAAGAGTAAAATTTTTCATCAAATTTTGTAGGTAGCCATTGCACCGAACATCCACTTGGATGTCCTCCTGGACATCTTCCCGGACAAGTGGGCTTTCTTTATCTGAACGTCAATTTTCACTCATTGATGGGCGTCTGCCCGAACAACTTGGCTTGTAATAAGATTTGATGAAAATTTTAAATTTACCATTGGAGTGCATCATATCTTATCAAACTTTTCATCAAATTTGATGAAAAAATTGATGAAACGTTAGAGATACTCTAAGAACTAATAGGATAATTTACTCTTTCTTTTTCTTTTTTTTTTTTTTGGCCGAAATCTTTCAAATACATTTTAATTTCCCACCTCTCCCATCCCAAACGTACCCAAACACATCACACACTATCAAGTTGAATTTCTTCCAAACATGTTTGCCTGTGGGTATAGCGTTTCTGGTTTAAACCCGACCCATTTGACTTTTGGATTCAGGTTTCTTTTCCTTGTATAGTTGTTCTTGCCTTGTTTTCCACTATTTCTCCTTGAGTTGGGCTATTGGGTTGTGTTGTTTGTGTTTGGAACAGGTTGGTAGCTTGTTTTTCAAACATTGGTTGCCTAGATTTTTGTTCCTTCGCTCAAACGAGACTTCTTACGCTTGAGCGGTCTTTGGGAACATCCAATATTTTTGTAGGTTTGCAAAACTACTGAGAGTTTGTATTCTTTGCTCGAGCGAAGCTTCTTGCGCACGCTCAAGCGACGACCTATATCTGCAAAACTACTAGAAATGTGTATTATGCGCTTGAGCGAAGCTTCTTGCGCTCGAGCGGAACAACTTATTGTGTCTGGTCACTCGAGCGAACTACATGTATATTAGATCATAAACAGCCCATTTAAGTCACTTTTTCATATATCTCTCTCTAAACATTCCAAAACCCTATTTCTCTCACTCTCTCCCTAAAACTCACATATTTTCCTCAAATACACCTAGATCCGTCAATTTCTTCACCCGTGTGCCTTTGTTAAAAAGATAGAGCTCGGCGTGGGCTTCGTTCTAACTGGAGCAAAGTTGGTTTTTGGCATCTTTGGGTTTCTCTCTCTCTCTCTCTCTCTCTCTCTCTCTCTCTCTCTCTCTCTCTCTCTCGTGTTCTAGCTTGAGGTAAGGATACTTTCCACACTTTCTATGAGTTTTAACTTAATTATTGGTTATTTCTAAACAATATTGAGATTTTTGGAAGATTTGGAGTAATCTAAGGTTTTGGATAAAAATTAAAAATGGGGTTTTTCATATGGATCCTTGAAAATGATTATGATGTTGGAAATAACGTTAGTTTGGTACAAATGGTTGATTTTGATATTTAGGATTGATTTTGGAAAGAAAAGGAATTTTACCCTAAATGCCTCAAATATTGGTTTGTACAAATAATGAAATTTGAAATTATGAAATTGGATTGGTGTTGATGAACATGGTAGAGTTGGATATGTGTTATCACCCATTTCTTGTATAGCGATCCCGGTTTTTCCTTTACTGTTTAATTGTATTCCGGACTCGGTTCTGTGGTTGATGGTTGTTGTCTGTGTTACATTTCCATCCTTTAACTCTTAATAATTGAGTTTAGAATTGTTTTGGGCATGTTTCGAACAAATGGGTTGAGTTTTGCTCTCAAGTGTTGTTGCCCAGGTTTTTGGTGATTCACTCGAGCGGGTCCCTTTGCGCTCGAGCGGAGTTTGCACACTTTCAGTATCTTGTGCGTCTACGAAACTACTGCAGATGTGTTCATTACGCTCGAGCGGGTCGCGCTCGAGCAGGTATCTTTGCGCTCAAGCGGGTGTTCAATGTCTGTAAAAGTTCTAGGAGGATGTAATCTACGCTCGAGCAGATTTCGTTTTTGCGCTCGAACGGGTGGTATTTTGTTTTGTGCCTTGGCGCTCGAGCGGGTCCTTTTGCGCTCGAGCGGGTCAAGTTTTTGTATTTGACACTCGAGTGTCCTATCCTACCTTCGAGCAGGTCATGCGTATATCAGATCTGGACTGTGATATTTTAAATCACTTTTTACACACACTCTCTCTCTCTCTCTTACTTTTCAAAACCTCCATTGGAGAGCTCCTCTCTCTAAAAACACAACTTCTCTCTAGGGTTTGATCTAGTAGGAGTGATCTTCTATCCTTGGGCCTTTGTAAAGAGTGTGGAGATCGTTGAGGGCTACATTTTGATCCGAAAATATTGGGGTTTGGAGCATTTCGAATTTCTTCATCTTCTTCCTTTGAGCTAGGGATAACTACTCATTTTTATGGTCTTTGACATAAACTTGTAGTCATTTTGATTAAATGTTGAGAGTTGGGAAGTTTGGGTGTTACGGTTTCAAAATGTGAAAAAGGGGTTTTGTTCTTTGGGCCAATACATGAGTATGTTGGGTCTTAACATGAGATTAGTGTTGTAAATTGTTGATATTTTGACCTTTGGATCAATATTGAGAAATTGAGGAGAAAGCCCTAATTTGTTGTATAAATTAATTGGTATAATTAATTTGAAAATTTGTGGATATGTGGAATTGAGTTGGAAATAATGAAATTGGCTCATTATAAGAGGGAATGGTGGAGTTGGATTTATTAATCGCTCAGTTATGAAATTGTTGTCAAATTATCTGTTGATGCATTTATTATCTGTTTAGAAATAAATAGCTTTGGGCTATCGGTGGAGGATAGTCTTGATTGTTGTAGACAATGCATGATGATTAGGCAAACTAAAACTAATCTATTGAATATATCATCGAATATGACGGTTGGAATAATACATCGAATTTGTGTATTAATTGAATATGTATATGATAAACGTTTATATACATTGTGTTGTATGGGAGGATATAGGAGATGTACTCCACGGTTTAGGGGAAGATAGGGGATGGACTCCTAAACCGAATATTAATTGGGAGAAGATAGGGGATGGACTCCATTGATACAGCAAATATGTATATCTATTGAAGTATTGATACAGCAAATCTGTGTATCATTTGTGAAGTATGGAAGTGTTTTAATGTGAAATTGATACAGCAAATATGTGTATCTATTGTGAATTATTGGAAGTGTTTTAATATGATTTATAGTCTCATAAAATTGTTTGGCCAGATTCTTAGCCATGTTTATTAATCGAAACGGTATAAGTAATGGAAAGTGGAAATGAAACATGGACATACTGGTCATGGAATTGAAATGTGTTATAAGTTGGTATATATGAGTTAAACATTCATCGAATGCTAAAGTTTTAGTTATTGCTCATATTATGTTTAGCATATCTCTACTGGACGTTGGCTCACCCTATATAGGACATCCTTTTCAGGTACATGTGTTATGCCACCTCCAAGGACGTAGCTTGAGAGGCTTGAGACTGTTAAACTCCTTTTTGTCGTTTTTATTGTATTACATGTATATCAAGCCAAGGGCTTATTTTGTGTAGAGTTAGTACTCTCCTTTTTGTAACCAAGTGTTGACTTGGAAAGTTGTAAGCCTAAAGGGCATTTACTTTTGATGTCAACATGTAATGCTTTTGTAATGAATACTCTGATGAATAAAATTATGTTTTATTCTCTTATGTCTAAGCATGTCAAGATTGTATGATTTATGGGTTTATTTTGAGGGCGTTACATCTTGAAATTTGAAAAATGTATCTTTATGGAATTTAAATTATCTGTTTAGAAATATCTGTTTTGAGCTATCGGTGAATGATAGCCATGAGTGTTGTAGAAATTGCATATGAATTAGAAAAATTGAAACTATTTTCTCATCCATTTGCATTGAGCATTGTCTCACACTTATACATTGAAAATGTTATCATTTTGAGAAAATGGGTGAATCTAGGAAAGGAATTATTATTACATCAAATAAGTTAGTCTGTGTGTCCAGGGTGAAAGTTCCGAAAATCACACGTATATATGGGTGCCGATCCCACGGACGAAATTTCCGTAAAATGGCAATAGTAATGTTTGTATAGCCTACGTTTACATGAGTTCCGGTTTACAATTTCCTTCGAATGAAATTTTCGGGAAATGTTGTATTGTTTTGGAATCCCCAGAGTGTGATTCACTACCCCATTTTCTATTGCAATGGAAATGATTTTGAATCAAGGTATTGACTTGACATTACATAGTTTTGGAAAGAAGTATAAAAATGTTTTGGCATGAACGTTGCATATGTATTCACCTTATAACTTTGTTAAAATTCATATACTGTTTTGGATTATCTCTACTGGGCATTAGCTCACTTTATGTGGGAAAAACATTTCAGGTGCTGATGATATGCCTTCGCCAAGACAATAGCTTGGGAGGATCAGGAGCAAAGGCTTCATTTTTTGTTAATTGTTGTATATGTTTTGTACAGGCCAAGGGCCTTTAACTGTATTGGATTTACATTCCACTTTTGATGTAACCAAGTACTATCTTAGAAAGTTGTAAACCTTTAGGACATTTATCTATCTGTTTTATTCTCATATCTTAGCTCTTGCTGTAACATATGCTATGGATTTAGGGATAAGCTTATGAATGTATAACCTCGTATGTTACTCTTTTGTAACTCATTTGGAATCAATGAAAGATAATTATTTATGTTCGTGTAGTCATTTAATGTGTATAATGGATGGGCTATTATCTATTATTTCGGGCGCCACAATGGGACTATGAGGAGGTTTTTTTTAATGTTTGACAATTGATTTTTTTTAAATAATTTTTAAATTTTTTATGAAAATATATTTAAAAAAAATTAAAAAGGCTGATTGATAACTTAGGGGGTGTTTGGAAAGTTTACTTATTGGCCAAAAAAATCACTTCTTTTTAAAAAAAATTATTTTTATTTTTAGGGACTTTTTTCAAATTATGTTAAATTTTTTTACTTTTTTAATCCGTCTTGTATAGACGAATTTAAAAAGGAAAAAAAAATTGAAAAAACCAAAATAAGTTAGGAACTTTTTTTAAAAAGAATTTAATTTTGCAGTTCAACAATTTAAAGGTTCTTTAACTTTTTTTAAAAAATAAACTAGAAATAAAAATAAACAAATAAAAACAAAACCATCAAATAAACAAACCCCAACCACTATATAAATTTTTAGCGACTCCTAAACGGAAAAGATTACTTGGCATAGTTTTATAGATTGAGGTTTTTATGCATTTTTCCATAGCTCTCATGCCTTGCGTGGTGTATTGAACGAGTGCATTAATGAAGTGTAGTGCAGTAGGATAAAAAGATCTGCTTACAGTTGAATTGCTTGACGGTCTCTCTCTTTCTTTAACTAGAGGTGTTTTATGTAATATATTTGCATATATTTAGAAATTTTACCTGCAATCTTTATTGTTATTCTTTCAGATTTTTCTCTTTCATCGGTCATAGATCTCCCACTCGCTCCATCTCCCTCCCTCTCGCTCCATCTCCCTCCCTTCAGCTTCTCAGAGGTAATAATTTTAAATTTTCTATTGAATTTCTGATTATTTAAGAATTAGCATTTTTTTAGGGTTAATTATACTTTTGGTTGCCAATACTATATGTAAGCCTACTGAAAACCCAGATATGTCATATTTGTTCTATGGGTTGCTGGTAGAGGTTGAGGGTGAACCTATAGAAAACACAGATATATTGTTTTATTTATTGTAGCATTATTGATATGACCACTGCTTTTATGAATTTTATCAAGTGTTTGTTGATACAAAGCTAAGAAGAAATACTTTATCTTCTATTTTTCTTTTCTTAAATTTGTCTTTGTTTGTGGGTTTTAGTGTTACCTTGTCTTCTTGTTGTACTTTCTTCTAGCTGCATTCTTTTGATTTTTTTGTTCTTCTTTGTTTTTTGTTGAGAAGGTTCTGGGGCTGCCATGATCTTTCTTTTCTTTCTATTCTGGTTTTGTTCTTATATTTTTTGTGTCTATGTTCTTTGGGTTTCTCTTCAGTGGTGTTTTGAGTAGTTCATGGCTGCTAGTGTCCAAGAAATTCAGATGCACTACGATCACTTTAGTCTTTTTGTTGCTTATCATGGCTATGGAAGGTACAAGAGGGTTGTGAGCGGCTGTTTTGGATGTTTCTACTTCTCTGCCTCTCTTCTTTTCTCAGTTCATGTTTGCTCTCTACCTCTCTGCTTTTGTTGCTACTATATTGGATTGTGCGTTGCTGTTTTGTGTTGGGTTAGTTGTTTATTTCTTTTCCTTTTTTATTTTTCTTTTCCTTTGGTTTTTGGGTGGGTGGCCTGCAGCTTCAGTTAGTTTGGGCTATTGTTGGTGAGTTTATTTAGTTCTTTGTAGCTGAGTTTGGGTGTATTTTGATGGATTTTATTTGCGGAACAAGACTGAGTTTTGATTAACATTGATATCTCTCTACCAATAAAACTCTTATTTTAATTGGATACTTGGAATTACATATGATTTTGTTTGTTGGATTTGGATATATAACTTGGTGGAAAAGTACCTCATATTTCCAATTGGGATTTGTGATTGAGATTTCATGGCATCCATGTTCTGTTTTGATGATTAATTTGATCTCCTAGCTTTGTAATTGAGTGGACAAGAACTTGCTGCTGGAAACCATGTCTATAGCATAATTGATTGTTTCCAGAAAGAAAAATATGAATTTGCCTTTTCACTAGGTAAACATTGCATCCAAACCAATTGCACAATTGATTGGTGGTGGATAATCGTTCCAATTGATTGTTGAATTGATTAGTGGTGGCCAAGCCATCTGATCAATTGGATAATCGATTAGTTAACTAATTTTGCTGACTTGTAGAAAAGCGATCTTGGGTCTTTACAGTGTCAGCGGCTACCAATATTACGATAGGATGCATGGCCATGTTTGGGGTTGAATGAAAGGTGTGTTTGGTTGGTTGCATATGGTTTGAGATTTTGCTCATGAAGATTGCTTTTTTTGTTTTTTTTGGTTTCAAAGGAGAATGTCAGGTTGTCTCTTTTTTAGCTTCGATGAAAATGACACACATCTATAGAAAGTTAAAGAAAGATTTGGTACAAGCATCAAAATATATGCAAGTCGAATTGGGAGTTAGATGCCAAAGCATTTTGAAGAAGCCGCACAAGCGCTGAGGCTGGATCCATGAGTTGACATTGTGGTTATTTGAAAGCTGCATTATTTATTTATTTTTATTTTTTTTGTGCTTTATGTAAATACTGTTATGGAAATTATTGTTTATTTCCTTTTTTTTTTTTAAAAACATTAAATAAATTTGTGTATAACCTCTCCTAGTTTTTGGATGTGGAGAAATTTATCTACTTTGGATGTGGATGTAATGATTTAATCTTTATTGGAGTTTATGTTGAATGAATTGAATTTTTATACTTGTTAATTGAGTTTTTTTCTATAATTCGATGAAAATAAAATTCTGGCGGGGATATTAATTGTTATTTTCCACAAAATAATACAATGGTTGTTTTTAAGAAATGTTATTTCTTTTGTTTTGTTTTGTTTTTTTGTTTTTTTTTTTTTTTTGAGAACAGAAATGTTTATTAAAAAGATTTCATTTTATTCAGTTATAAAAGACACTTAGTTGGACTTGTTTTTATGAATGGCATGCACAAAATTGATTGGCTTGTAAATTGGGATTGTGGCTTATATGCTTAATCGATTGAATAAAGTTATAAGTACTAATTGATATATCAATTAATGTATTAACATATGATGTGATATAATTTTATTGATTTTAAATTTCTATAATTTATATAATAGGTCTATAGGTTTGAAATTGTAATGTTATAACATATGTTAGTAAATTAATTGATATAATAATTAATGTGTATAGCACTACTCAAGTTAATTTCAACCAAGACTTGTTCGTATGCATAATCAGTTGCACAATCAATTGGCATAAAAAAAAATTATGGTTTATAGTATTGGCATTCTTGTCTTTAGCCTAATGCACTCTCAACCAATTTTCAAAGAGATTAACCAACATCAAAACACAACCTCACACTTAATTGATGAAGGAAACTAGATAGAGGATGAATTTTTTTATTTAATAATGATATCAAAATTATCACCATTTTTTACTTTTGAAAAAATTGAAACTAATTTAACAAAAATAAATATAAAAAATTATTTCTACCCTTCCAAAAGATAAAATTATATAAAAATGATGTGTTTTTAATTTTTTTACTAGTTTAATTTTTAATTTCTTTAAAAAAAAATTGAAAATATATTCTAAAAACCAAACTAAACAGAACTTTATAACCAAGAAAGTTTCAACATTATTCATTAAAAAAAAGACCGTCACATTTTAATCAATATACAAGTTAACCAACACAAAATAAGTTGTATGATGATTTTACTCTTGAAATAGACCATTTGCATCAAATTGACAACTTTGCTTTTGAAATGGAGCAACGGTGTCTTCAATTATTCTTATTTGGAATGAGATTCGAAATTCAGGGTCAAATATATCACAATTGAAAAATCAAGGACCAAAGTGACATAAGTTCCAAACTATAGGAACTATTAGTATAATTCACTTTAACACGTAACATGGTAAACAAAATATAATGGAAAATTTTAGTCATCATAGTATTTTTTTTCTAAATTTTGATGAAGTGGGTTAAAAGTTTTTATACTAACAAATCGGACATGGGTCACTATTGTGCAGTGGACACATTAGTGACTCTTGTATGCCTTGTAGGCCCCGTTTTGGGTTTTATTTTGATAATCTAAACTATTTATTTTTTAGAGAATATTAAGTAAAACATATTTACAAAAATTAAGCTAATCGGATATCAATAATAACTTCATCAAATCATATTTGTAAATAAAAAAAAAATGAATTGTAAATATAATTATAAGTATAAAGCTAAATACAAATATAATTAGATGAAAGAGCTATCGATATCTGATCAACTTATTTTTTATATGTATATTCTACTTGACATTTTTTAAAATTAAATTGTTTAAATTATCAAAATAAGACTCAAAACAAACATTCACAAGACGCACAACAATCACTATTGTGCCCACTGCACTAGAGTGATTTCATATCCCAGCAAATCAAGGGTGTTCAAAAACTTTTTTTTTAAATAATTTTTTTTAATTAGGTGTCTAATTTTTTACAATTAGAAACAGTGAAATTTCAATTTTCAAGACCAAAAAAAAAAAATCCACTTTTTTAGTAACAGCAAGTATAGTGAAATTATGACTAAAGTAAGCCCCTCCAAAAAAAAAAAAAAAGTACAGTGAAATTTCATTAATATTTTCTCTCTAATATTTCATATTTATCATTTATCTTTTTTTTTTTTTTTTTTTTTTGAGTAAAACCCATCGGTGGTTAGCTTAGTGATTGTATAACACCTTTTATAGTGTGAGGTATTAGGTTTAACTTTTTTTGGAGAGGAGTTTAGTCAACAACTTTTTAAATTTATTCAATTTCACTTACTTTTAAAATAGTTTTTATAGCAATATCAATGCAAAGTAGTGTCGTGTGTCACTGGTTGGCAACTGTACTATATGATATTATGTTTTTGAGCTTGAAACTTGCTATTCATTTTTTTTTTTTTTTAATTTTATGAATTTTTAATATCATTAAAAATGATATTGTCATAATGTGATAAATTTTTATACAACGTTAAATTGAATATTTGACCTTTTAAATTAAATTTAATTTAGTTACCATATAAAACAAATGAATTAGGAAATTTTGCATTAATTAACATGAAATTTGTGTAACTTTAAATTGACTATTTGACTTTTTAAATTAAATGGAATTTAGTTACATTATTAACTAATGAATTAAGACAGTTTCCATTACTGAGCATTTTTTTTTTTTTTCTTCTCAATGTTTCTCTTTTAAGTTCCATCATTCAAATTTTAAACCAAAATTTGAATTTAAAAAAAATTATTGGAGAAATTCCTAGCATAAAACCCGATTATATTGACCAAATTTAAGTTGGTTTAGTGCTATGAATTGCTGCTTACATTCTAAACGTATGAAAATCTATCAATTTTTTATAAATTTTATATCTATTTAAAATTGTCAATAGTACTCAAACCTTAAAAATTATTGTAGAAAAATCAGAAATAGTACACAACTGAAACAAATAGATTCGGACATATCTTTTACGCTCAAACCGAATCTATAGATCATGTGAATGAATCACGTACCTCCATTAATGTCTTCGAACAATTCCCTACAATGGGACAAAACTAATAAAGAACTACCTACACTTTTCACAGTACAAAGACTATTCTGTATTTCTATGGAGAGAGAAAGAAGAGAGAGTCTAGGAAAGAGAAAACAAATGTTGATTACCTATACAACTAAAATCTTACTCTTTCAAATATAATACGTATATTATGTGAGAGAGTTATAACCATTCACAAGATAAGATAGTGAGTTATATAGTCTTATCCCAAGGATAAGTATATTCTAAATGAATCTCTCTTAACTGGGTCTCTTAATGGGTCATGGGTCTGCCATCATGGGCAACCCAATCGAGTATGAGTTCTAAACCCAATCCAATTTTCAACAATTATAAACTCTAATTTCTCAATCAACAAATCTCCTTCTTTACCTATGTCCACCTGGTAGTGCCACCATTGGGCACCCCCACCATCTTCCTTTCTCCCCTACTCACACTATTCCTCTTTTATCCTGCCACCACCACCTGTCTTAGATCCAACCTCCTCGCCACCAACCAACCCTTTTCATTCACATCTCACAACCTCCAATCCCTTCTATGCTGAAATAATATTGAGTACCAACAAATAAAAGTTGCAAATGAGATTAAGTGGACAAAATTTGTCTCTCATTAACCAAACATTTCTCACAAATTAAGATTACTCATCGGCATGTTCATCAAAATTTTGATTCGGACTGTAGCATCTTAGGATGCTACAACTCCCATTGGGTCAAATGATCTGGATCGCACTAGGATCTTAAATTGTATAGGATCTTAATGTGACTATGATCTTAGTTATAAAACCGTGTGAAATCGTAGTACAATTCCGATTCTACTACTATCTCTATTCTACCAAAATAAAATATAAAAAACCTTATATACTTATGTATATGTGTATATCTCTATAAAAAAATTGATTATAAATTTTTCTCGAAGCAACTTTTTTAATTATGTTAACATAGAAGATGTATTATATCAAATTTATTATTTTTCCTTAATGATTTTAAAATTATATAAAATACATTATTATTATTATCGATAATTTTTCATTTTACTTAGTATTGAAAGCAGAATCTTATGATTCTCCATCTGATTTTACGATCCAATACACGATGAGTTGCTACCAACGATCCCATCTAGGATCCTCATTACATTCAATATTTACTTATCCACGTACGCCTACGCTGATACCTCACCCCTTATCGCCACCACTAATCCCCTTTAGCCTCCTCATCAAATTTTTTCTGGGTAAATTATTACATTGGTTTCTCTAATGGGAGCGAAATTTCAGGGCACAATTCCGAGCACCATGGGGCAAATTTTTTTAAAACTTTGGTCAATGGTGATGACAGAACAGTGACAAAACAGTGTTGTGGAACAAAGAATGGTGTATTAATGAAAAATAAGAGAGATGCTATAATGCCACTGTATACAAGCAATAAGCAAGAGAAAAGAAAAGCTAGGATTCAAGACGTATGCTCTGATACCATGTTATAATGGTTGAAAGAAATGTGGAAATTGTGTATCTGTATATCTATGAATAACCATATACAAAAGCTCCTATATATAGGAAAGTGATACAATCCTAATATGATCATCATCGTGTTGGGTATACTTCCTTATTGGAGTGTGGGACCAATTGGTTTATTAAAAGAATTTTAATTTAGTTTGGTTTAGGCATAATATATTTTAATATATTATATCTAATTTGTGGAGGCTCAATCCAATTTGGTTACAGCTAGGGTTTTGATAAAACAAACCCTAAAATTAACAATATATTAATATTGTTTATGTTCTTCTATGGTGTAGACACCTCATTTTTGACTGACCTTAAGACTCAGACGTCACCGATTGATCGCTCGGTGATGTTGCATATCGTGCTCGTTCAGAAGTCTCAGAGTCGCGGCCGTGCGCCCTGCCTCCGAACTCCCGAACTCTCTTCTGTGCCTTGTCTCGGTTTGCGAACCAGACTCGATTTTCTCTGTTTCTTTTCCTGAAGGGAGGGAGAGGTCCCGTAGATCATCTCTCAGTGGCCGTGGGCTACATTTCGTGGCCGTAGGCCATTTTGCCCATTTCGGGGCCCGGTTCCCGGTTCCCGGTTTTTGGAGCCGTCAGGCCATGTGCCTTGGTTCGGGACCACCCAACCATCTCCGATTCCTCTAGTTTTTGGCATACATCTCATTTACTCCCTTTCGAGGGACATTGGGGTCTTAGATACCCACTTCGCAGCCAAACACCACTTTCGGTGCTTATGCGGTTTCGGGACCGAATCGCTGCGTTTTGGCCCCCGAGCATTCGTTTTGCATCGATTTTTGTTCATTTTTGGCAGGTACCTCTGTTTTATCACCAGGAAGATCACTGGAGGGTGGGAGGCCAGCAGCAACCAGTTATGCTCCTTCGGCGCTCCCCGGCGCCCGTTTTTCTCACTTCTAGGCTAATGTTGAACACCCTAGGGCCATTTTCTTCGAGCCAAAACCACATATTTGTGTTGTACACACATGGGAGGACCCTAAAAAATAGAGCTCGGCTAGTAATTCTTGTTTTCATTTTTGACCCTCTCCTAAAGGTGGCTTGTTGTTTCTCCTGGCTCAGAGTTGCTAATTTCCAACCATAAGGTCTTGTTGTACACACATGGGAGGACCCTAAAAAATAGAGCTCGGCTAGTAATTCAACTTTTCATTTTTGCCCTTGGCTGGCCGGCCATGGGGGGTGGTTGGCCGGCCATGGGGGGTGGCTGGCCGGCCATCTCCAGTAAAAGTGCCTAGTCGGCCGTATTCCTTAGGATGTGTGCATTCCAGCTGTGCTTTGGTTTTTCCCCAAAAATATCTTCTCCGGGGGGACCCCTTTGGAGGGAAATAAGAGCTCATTTCCCTCCACTTTGGCCTTGACTCTTCTCTCCCCCTCTTGCCCACATTGGTGTCCTCCAAACTCAAGAGAAAACAATACATGGATTGATTGGAGCATATACATGCATATTACACCATTTCCTTCAAGTTTTGGTGCCATTTCTTCATCATCTTCAAGCTCTACCATCACAACTCCATTCCAGCAGCTAGGAGAGCTTTCCAGCAGCTAAGAGGCTCCCATTCTTCAAGCAAAAGGCAGCCAAGACTTGTCTACAAGGGTAAGTTTCAATTTCCCTCTTTTGTAGCATTTTCTTGCCTCATTTCTTAGGCCTATTTTCTCACTTTTTCAGGCTCTGAACTTAACTGAAACTAGGTCTTTTTTGAGCCATTCTTCATCTTTTCTCAAGGGCTCAACCCTGTTTGAGCCCTCCATTTGGTACTTGTTTCAATATCCTCTTATATGTCAATATCTTGCATGCTTTTTTTAGTTCATGTGTGATCTATTTCTGAGCCTGACATAAACTGTGAGTGGATCTATTTTGAGCCCCTCTTAAACATTGAAGAAGGGCTCAACCCTTTTTGGCCTCTCTATCATTTACTTGTTTCATAATCTCTCATATTTACCGTAAATTTGCATGATTTGTTTGGTCTACATGTAATCTGTTTTGGAGCATGTCATGAACTGTGAGTAGGATTATTTTATGTCCCTCTACAACATTTTAGAAGGGATCAACTTCATTGGGGGTCTCCATGTTATACTTGTCATTATACCCCTCTTTGGCCCTCATTTTGCATGCTTTGTTGGGCCTATTTTTCTTCTGTTTTCGGCCATGATCAGGTCTGAAAATATCCATATTTTGGCCTTCTTGTCATGTTTTGTTAAGGGTCCAAGGCTGTTTGATGAATTTTTGGCGTACCTCATGTTCTGGCCTTTGTTGGCTTCATTCTTGCATGACATTTTTAGCAAGTTTTCATACTGATTTGAGGGTTGTCATAAACTGTAAATGTGCATATTTTTAGTCTCTCATCAGTGTTGTAGAAGGAAATTTTTCAGTTTGAGCATCGCATACATCACTTGTTTCAATACCCCTCTCTTGGCCCCCATTTTTGCATGCCATTGTTGTCCTATCTATGCTTACTATTTTGCCATGTTTTGTACTATAAAAAATGCTATTTTGGGGCTGCCTTGCTACTGTTTTGCATGTCATGTACCAATTATGCATGTTTAGTATGGCTGTAGGCCATTTCGGGTGCTTAATATTGCATTTCGAGACCATTCCGTGCATTTGGTGTCATTTCCCCACCTTTCGGGACTGTTTTGCATCATTTGTGAGAGCTGAAATTCCATTTGCATATTTGCATATCATTTTCAATGTCATTTCGTGCCTTAGGGTCATTGTCTCGGTTTGCGTGCCCACGGGCACGCATTTCGAGGCATCTCATTTTTCATCCTCCGGCGTCCTATGTGAGTGTGGCTGAGGCCCTCTCATGTTGGTATAAGCCCATTGTTGCATTTGCATGCCATTTCATGCCTTAGGGCCATTGCCTCGGTTTGCATGCCCGCGGGCACGCATTTCGAGGCACTTCATTTTCATCCATCGGCTTCTTACATAGGTGTGGCTGAGGCTCACCCATGTTAGTATAAGTCCATTTTGTATCCTGTATACCATGTTAGTCTTATTGCATTCCGTATGCCATTGCCTCGGTTTGCGTGCCCGTGCGCACGCATTTCGAGGTATCTCAGTTTCATCCGATGGCCTCCTGTGTGAGTGTGGCTGAGGCTCACTCATGTTGGCGTAAGTCCATTTTGCATCACATATCTCATTTTAGTCCCATCGCATTCCGTATGCCACTTTCTCGATTTGCGTGCCCGTGGGCACACATTTCGAGACATCTCATTTTAGTCTCATTGTATATCATATTTCATGTCATTTCATGCCTTTATGCCATTGACTCGGTTTGCGTGCCCGTGTGCACGCATTTCGAGGCACTTCACTTTTATCCGCCGGCCTCTTATGTGAGTGTGGCCGAGGTCCACTCGTGTTAGTGTAAATCCAATTTCATTGCGTATGCCATTTCATGCCTTAGGATCATCGCCTCGGTTTGCATGCCCGCATGCACGCATTTCGAGGCATCTCATTTTCATAGCATTATGTGTGTTAGGATTGCATGTCATGCATATTGCATCGTGTTCTGGATAAAAGTTAACCCGGGCACGGGAAACGAGGCGCGTTCCGTACTCCGAGTGACGGAACGGGTCTCAATTCCCAAGTCACCGACACTCCGGATTATCCATGATGGAGTTAGGTTTTGTTGTAGCATTCATCTGCATTCATCCTATATTGAGTTGTGCAATCCGACTCCTCGGCCATCATGCATCGAGATGCGTGATTGGTGGCACGAGGATCGAGGCATGCATATATTTGTGAAATACATTGCTATGCTCCTTTCCTGCTCTCTGTTGCAGCGAAATGAAGAATTAGTAACTTTTGATGCAGCACGCATTTAGAAACATCGCAAAAGCGAGGCTAATTAGGGCATCGGTGGATTTCGGCAAGCGACCCAACATGCATCATTTCATTTTCGGGCGAGTCAAAGCGGTCCACGGCTTGCATGCGATTCTGACTTTCTTAGTTAATTTGTTAATTAATTAGGAATTTGTACATTATTTGGACTTTATTATTTCGGACTGTATTATTATTTTATTTCGGACTGTATTATTTATTTGGACCCTCTGCGCGAGGGCATAATTGTAATAAGTGTGGGTGAGTATGATGTATGTCTTCCAATCCCAAGTCTTTCTTCCCTTTTATTTACCTGCTTATGATGGTTAGATATAGGGCATATTTCAATTAGCATACAGTATGATAGCATGTTTGCATTCATTCATCTGTTTTGCATGCACCGGGCTCGGCGCATCATACAAACTGCATTGTATTTCAATTCTAAAGTTGAATACATGTTAGCTGTAGCATTTCACATGCCATGTTTAGGACAGTCGAGTCTGCTATAGTTGCATTTTTGCATGTGTTGCATTAGGCATTACAGTATACTTAGGATCACGCATGATTTCTAACAAGCTTCTGTTTTTGTTTTGGCTTGGAGTACTCGGTGAGTTTTATGCTTTAGCATCCTTGCATGCGTGTGAGTGCTGCCATAAATAGCATGCTTACCATGAGGCTATGTGCTTATGTGATATAACTGCCTTGAATGCCTGTGGGTGGAGGTTGAGTTATTTGAATTGGGACAATTCATCAAATGTTTGTTTTAAGCCCACTAGATAGTGGCAAAATCATATTTTTCTAAGCCCACCCGAGGGTGGCAAATTCACGTCTTAGCTTACTTGCGGGTAGCACCATCAAACCATTTTCAAACAAACAAACATGAAGTGTCTTGTTCCAATTCAGGCGATTCAGTCTATACTTGTATGCTGTGCGCATCACATAGTAACCTAGGCTAATAACCGGAATAAGAACTCGCAATGTTTTCAAAATCAGATATCATGGTTAGTAAAGGCCGGTCTTTGACCGGGCGAGCGGGGGTGCTCACGAAGTGACCTTCCCCAATCGTACCCAAGTTCCCGAGCCGAGGCAACTTTGGTGATGACGGACACGTAGCCTTTGGCACCGAGTCAGGGTTTCCTAAATTTCCCATTTTAAAACATTTAGGTGGCGACTCTGTATCTGGCGAAGTAGTCCATGTTTGGCACTTCTTTCAAAAAAATCTGTTTTCAAAACGATTTGCCAGATTTGGACTCTTCTGTTCAAGATTGAGAACCGTGACATTTGAGTCCTTCGAACTGTAGTGACCCAATATCGAACCAGAACGGGGGGGACTCGCACTCCCTTCCCCCGGGATGCGTTTGGGGACGTCTACAGTTTCTGGCGACTCTGCTGGGGAGTTAGAGAACTTGACTCGAACTCATGATATCTGGTTTTGACTACACTTGTGTGTTTCTTTGCATTGCATTTTGCATTGGTGCGCCTAGGACACCGTGTTTCCCATCTGCTATTCCTGAGCGGTTTGCCGGAGGCTTGTCTTGTCAAGGCATGTCCATAAGGTGACGGTTCTGAACTCTGCCGATATGGGAACACAAACCCCAGTTTTACCGGGGCACCCTTTTTGACCATTCGACCTAGTGCATATTCGGATCCATAGTGACCATTCCAAACTATGACAGGTTGCTTACCCGTTTATAGGTTGTTTGAAGCCGCTGCGTGCATAGTGAAACCCTAGCTCCTGACAAAATAGGACAGGGAAACCCTACCCCAACATAGGGGTGTTTTGGCTCTCACTTATCTGTTATGTGCTTGTTAGAGTCGTCTCTGAGAATGCATATATCGATCTATGAGTTTGGGCATCGAACTGCGGACACGATTCGATTTTCGAGATTGATTTACCGAGGGTATCAGTTTGAGGCGTAATTTTGGGGGCGAAATTGAGAGGCACATCATCTGTTATGCTCATATCCATTTTGGTGAAATCAGGCTGAGATGCTGCATGTTTTCTCTTTTGCTAGGTAGTCCTGGAACCATAGCTTCAGAAGGCTCCGATGTCCCTCGGGTACATTGGACTAGTACTGATAGACTTTTGTTAGGTCCGAGATTCAATTCAAGGGTAACCAGTGTTCTTTCGCTGAGGCAAGGCAAAGAAAGGCCAGTCAGGGCTTACCGGTTCTTCTGATCCGTCACCTGATACATCACCCTTGTTCGAATCGTGACCGTGATGGCACAGGTTCGAAGCATTTGTGGTCAGGGTAGCGTTCATCGAGGATCGCCATGCAGGCTGAGACCAGTATTGAAACACAGCGCCCATCTGGGGCATCTGCCTCACATCCAGCTTTGGGACCCCAGCCGAACTTTGACCCGCTTCCGCTAGTTGAAGACTTGCTGTATCCGAGTCCCCGAGAAGGGTTGGCTCAGGCCCAAGTTTTCAGACCCCTAGTGCAGCCTAATGAGAGGCATTATCTCCTTGATGCTAATGACCTTGATCTGACCGCAGTGAAAATTGCGAACCTTGAGAAGCAATTGAAAAACCAGGCCTTAACTCCATTCCCGACATTGAGGATGGGCACACCGAGTCTGGCACGGCTCCCGACGACTTCAAAATGCCATATATTGACCGTTTCGGATGCAGGGATCCAATGGTACATATCCGGCTCTTCTTGGATGTCCTAAAGCGATGGGTCCGACTAAGCCACGAAACTCTCTATATGGAAGAACTCTATCCGTGTAGCGACCACTTGATACGCTAAGTTGGAGGACAAAGTGAAGCAAAAGCGGGAAGAATTGGTGAGGCCTTTGTCGATCAAGATTCCTACAATACCCAAGTTGAAATGACCATCCAAGAGCTTGAAGCAACCCGAGAACCCATGAGCCTTTTGTGGAATTTGTTACGAGGTGGAGAGCAAAGGCAGCACAGATGACAGATCGCCGCCCTTCTGAGAGGGATCAAGTGCAGATAATGGTGCGGAACCTCGAGCATGATATGTTGCAAAAGTTGATAGTCGCTCCATTATTCACTTTCAAAAGTTTGCATGAACTGGGGGTTCAGGTCGAGAATGCATTCAACAGCGGGATCATTCCCAGAACAAGTGAACCGACAAGAAGGGTGATTTCAAGGAGTACCAATGCCGGAAGTAGCACTATTCCTGAACCCACTGAAATCGATACAGTCGCAACAGCCAACCCTTTTGCCAATCTAAGCCCGCAAATAACCGACCCAGCCCGAGCTCAGGGCAGAACTTTCACCCCTCTCCATATGAGCCTGACTAGCGCATTAAAACTCCTAATGGAAAAAGGGCGCTCTCCAACCCCTCGATCCTCAACCTCTTCCCAACCCACTCCCAGCCAGACATAACCCTGCCAAGTACTGTATGTACCATCAGCAGCGCGGTCATGGCACCGACCGTTGCTACCGCCTCTGTCATGAGGTCCAAAATCTCATCGATAACCGGACGATAGCTCCACCTTCAGGCCCCAATGACCAAACATTTCCCGCCTACCTCAATCTCATCTATACACTGCCATCCACCTATGACCCCAGCATATACATCACCCCGGCCCATCTACCCAAGCCTAAGGTGTTTATCCCAGAAAGCATGGACTTATGCATGATGGGTGCACCTGAACCCCAATCATCTCAAACCCATGAACCCACTACTTCCGAGCTGATGAAGATGATTGAAGATCTTCAGATAACAGTGGTGGATTTAGCCTTTGGAGTTTTGGCTCCATCATCAACCACATCTGTCACGCCCCTAACCTGCCCCTAAAAGGTTTGGGCACGACTTAATCAGAAACAGACAGAATGACCTAAGATGAATAGCGTTTGGGGCCTGAGCGGAAGCAGAAATTTTAAATGACAATAAACAGACACATCCATTGAGCGACTACCAAAAACCAGGACCATTTCAAGATTAAACAAAAGGTAAGCATGTACATAGAAGTAGGTTACAAACATCTACAGATCCAGCCCAGATATTAGGCACTCAAAACAATAGATACATAACCCTGACCAGCAACATGGATGCCAAAAATTACATTTACAAAGAAAACTGGTCTAATATGTAAGGGTTCCCTCCTGTGCCTGGTTATCCTTAAGCTGACAAAATGCACGAGGTATTGGTAGAACAGCTCCCCAAGCTGGCTCCTACAGAATCAGACAACATATAGAATGAGACAAGCTCAGTGACTAATAGTGCACAATAATGAATCACAATGCACCTGAGTCTATGTATCCAAATCAAATACAGAGATAACAATTTGGCCTATTGGCCCAGATAGCCTTTCGGCTCAGGTAGCCTTGCGGCACAACAGATAGCCTTTCGGCATAGGTAGCCTTGCGGCACAACAGATAGCCTTTCGGCACAGGTAGCCTTACGGCACAACAGGTAGCCTTTCGGCACAACAGATAGCCTTTCGGCACGCGGTAGCCTTATGGCGTAACAATGTAGCCTTTCGGCATGTATCTGAATATGGTTTCCACTTTGCATTTCCAGATCATTACATAATTCACCATTATGTCTTACAGAACAGATACATAAATATATATGTAATGTACTATTACTCACAACGTTGGGGCGGCGTACTAGTTCCTTCTGGAGTGTGCCCTGCACACAATATACCGATAAATTAGTATCCTTCCCTTTTAAATCCTTATCAGTCATTCCGTATGTCACTATAGTTTTATGGATATGCATATATCACTATCATAAACTCATCAGAAAAACATTCTAATAGCACCAAAGAGTCAAGCATGAAAAACTGAACAAAACAGAGTTTTCTTACTGAAACAGTACTCCGCTCGAGCGTAGCTTTGTCCGCTCGAGCGGACAGTGTAGTGCTACCAAAAATACTGGATGGTCGATTTTCACGCTCGAGCGTACAGTTCTCCGCTCGAGCGGACAGGGTAAATTTCAGAAAACTGCTGGAAGGTGCATTTTCACGCTCGAGCGGTCCTGACCTCCGCTCGAGCGGACGACTACCCAGATTCAGGGCAGCCCGATCTCAAGCCAAAATTTCATCATTCAAACCCAATTTTTCATGCAATCAAGGGAAAAATTCATGCAAACATGCCACCTAACAACACCATAACATGAATTAAAGCTTAATCACATCAAGTTGAACCAAGTTAAAGGCTTCAACAAGCCAACACTTTTACAAATTTCAATCTAACTTCAAGTTCTTTAAACATACCACCTAAAATCAACATATATGCAAGATGAGATGGTTCAAAATCAAGGAATTGAAGTATAGATTCATACAACACTCAAAGTAGTGTCAACATGCTCAATTGGTGAAAAACCCTAATGAATCAAACATTCTTATCCATGAACCCAACACAAACATGGGTTGAAATTCTTGAAGAGTTATACAAGGGAATTGAGTTACCTTAACTTGCCTCTTTCAATTCTATCAAGTTGATTAGCTTCCCTTGGTGAACCACAAGTTTCCCCCAATTCCTCACCCACGTTTCTCTCTTCTCTCCCTCTTAGAGTCCCACGTTTTGATCACAAGTTCCACAAGTCTTAAACATAGATATATAGCAATATATATAAGAGCATAAAAGACGAAAATCAATCGCTTTATGGTGCCGAAATTAAAATTTCACAGAAAATCCCATTATAGCTTAAAAATCATGTAGTTTCCAAATATCAAATCAATTTTTGCAAATTAAATCTCTAAGGTGTCCAATTTCAGATGAAAGCAATTCAAATGTAACAGATAATGTTTGAATTCAACAGATAAGGGTCAATATGCCCTCTTTCCATGCAATTTACCGCACTTATACATAAGATTTCATAATAGATATTCAGAGATACAGAACAAAAGCTTAAAAAAAGATAATAGAATCAGATACAAGGGTCGGGGTATTACAACATCGCCTACCAGGGAGTTCATGTCAAAAGGCTCCTCAAGCTTGGGACGGGCTGCATTGGGAGAAGGCAAATCCCTTGGCAAAGTGGAAACGAGTGGAAAGAACAAGGTAGGGGTAGGCATGGATCCCCATGAGTATCTTCTGTTGGCTATTGAGGCCTTGAAAGCCGAGGGACCGAACAAGGAGCAAGTGCTCGCAGTTGTTGCAAAAACTGTAGACGGCATTTTCGCCACCCAAGTTGGAGGCAGTTTGAATCAAGGGGCAAGCCGGGAGAAGGGCCGATATACCAGAGGCAATGCTGTTAGCTCTAATCCTCCACTCAGAAAAGATCAGCAAACCAGGCCAGGACTGGCCAATCCCTTTTGCGGTGCACCCAAAGAAAATCCACAAGCCAGTACCAACCCCGAGGTCAAAGGGTCTTCCATGCCCTCCACATGCCTTTATCCAAAGCTTTCCAAATCCTTGTTGGACAAGGCCATCTCAAACCCCTTGAGCCTCGGTCTCTCCCGAACCCTCTTCTGGCTACACATGATGCTACCGATCTGCGATACCATCGACAAAGCGGCCATGCTACCAACAACTGCTTCCGTCTTCGCCATGAAGTACAGGATCTATTTGACAACGAGGTCATCCTCCCGCCGAGCTCAGCAAAGTCTATCGACACTGGGTCAGTGAACTTGGGGGATAATGTTATGTGATCAAGGGATGAACCACCTGCGGGCAGCGCTCAGTTTACTCCAGATATGGTGGATGGCATGCACTGTTATGAGCAATGTGCAAATTCCAGTTTTTGTGCTTTCTGACTTGGGTATCGGGTCAGTTTTGTTGTTTTGTTTTGAGTCTGTCTTTTTGTTTTGAGTCAATCTCTTTTGTTTTGGGTCTGTCTTGTTGTATCGAGTCAGTCCTGTTGTATAGGAGTCGGGTGATTCCGGGGATGTTACCTCGGGCGTCACCATTTTGTTTTGTGTTTGTCTTTTTGTTTTGTTTTGAGTCTGTTTCTACCAGGGAGCCAGTTATGCCAACAGATTTTGAATGAAACAGCAGTGATTTCCATACTTTCGCATTTGTTTCTGCCGTGTGCTAGTTGTGCCGGGATTTGAATGAAATGGTAGTGCACTCCACCTGCTCTCTTGTGCCTTGAAGCCATTGTATTGACCTAAGTTTTTCAAAACCTTTTTGAACACTGCAGTGAAAACAAAGAGGGAGGAATCCCTCGGGATTTGCAAAACTTTGATCAAATTGAGAGAAAGAGAGGCGTGCTAAGCCCTTAATGAATGAAATCATGCTTGTTAGTGTGAGTACTGAGAAGGACCCTGGCTTTGATCCAGATTGATCCTACACTATCTTCAGCACGAGCGATTGTCGCTTTCTTAAAAATTTTCAAAAACAAAATGTTTCGCGTGGTCCTGCGAAGACCTGTGTGGAATCGCTCTTGAGATTGTGCAGCTTAGGATCGCTCTCAGCCTCGAGACTTGAGCCCTTGCTTTCAAACCTTAAACTTGAATTCAGAATGTTCAACGGTCGACCACGATGTAAGGCCTGTGTGGCCAGATTTGAAGCAGCCCTCGAACAAGAGGCACCAAAGTCAGATCAAGAAGGTCAGACCTCATCAGAAGAAGCTTGCAAGGCTAGAGTGGAAGCACCCCTCGAACTAGGGGCAAAAAATATCCGATGTGCTCGAAGAGCCAAAGGTGGATCTTTCTGCAAGTCAATACAATGACCACTCTCCGGACATAGAGGGCTTCAATCTCGAACCATTTGGCATGGATGGTTACATTTTACCCTTTGAGAGGCTCATTTGGGCGAAAACCGAAAGGCGACCAGAGCAAAAGTTAGAGCGAGACAAGAAAAATATATATACAAAAATGCAAAAAGAAAAAAAAATGCAAAGATACAAAAAGTGCAAAAAGAGAAAAGAAAAAAGAAATGAAATGAAAAGAAAAGAATGAAAAGAAAAAAAAAAAAGGGAGAACAAAGCTCGCAAGGTCGAAAACCTGCAATAGGCGCCTTGGCAAAAATTAGAGCCTAAAAAGGAGAGGTTAAATACCCGAGTGTACCTTAACCCCGAACTACGTAAGGCTTGATTCCCATCTTTGGGATACGTAGGCAACTTCATTCTGAAGTCGGTAGTAAAACAATTCAAATTTGATTGTGTCCATGTAATGGTTTTGATCATCTCTGCCTTCTCTGTATCCGAGAGTCTGTTTGTGTTCGTAGCTCTGAGGACTGACTACAATGCGCTGCAGTACCATTCAAACAAGGGGCAATTCTTCGTTGCCATTCAATGTGCTGCGGCGCCATTCAAACAAGGGGCAACTTTCCGTTGCCATTCAATGCGCCGCGGTGCCGTTCAAACAAGGGGCAACTTTCCATTGCCATGCAGCTCTCTTCAAGCACGGGGCAGTTTTCCCTTGGATCCGAGGTTGTGCATCTCAAGAGTAGGTTTCGTGCTCGTTGAGCAATGACCGTTTGCAAAAATAGTTTTTGAGGATTTTTACTGAGGTTGACTAATTCTCTCGAAAATTATCCCATTTTTCTAAAACTGGACCATTTCTTGGACCCAAAAAAAAAGGGAAAGGAAAATTTTCAGTGCTCATAGCCTGACTTGCGTGATTTCAAATCAAAAACTGAACAAGCATGTTAATCTAACTCTCATTTTTGGTCAAAATTGTTTTAGTAGAAGGCAAAAATAAAAAATGGTCAAAATGATGAACTAGGGGCACAGTTGAGTCAGGTGTTCTGTCTTTTTCCCGTTATCAATGCATTTGCCAAGAAGGGCACTCTACCTGCCAGAAGAGGGCACAACTGAAGCTAGAAAGGGCAGAAAGCTCTCGTATCCTCCAAGCAGCGAGGTATCAAGCCAATTGCGAAGCACGAACTAGAATGGATCAGGATATTCCACTCCCTCATCTAGACAGATCTGATCATGTCCAAGCTCCCCGGCAGAGCATCATCAACCGGTGTTAGCTGCAGATTTGCTACACACCCAGTTGTAGCACAACCCCTCTGTGGGAGGAACTCACTAGCTGTGTGCAGAAGAAGAAGAATCTAGCAGAATGCTAGGGGCACGAGCCCACAACTTACTGTTTATCCATCAACCACCCAGGGGAGGGATTGAAAAATGAGAGATTGAAGAATAGAGAGACGTGCGTTTAGAGAAAAAGTGAGAAAAGAGCTTTTTCAGAAAAACAGAGCTTAAGGGTCGAGTGATGTGAGAACCACAAATGAGAAATGGTGGAAAACACTACCCGGTGAAACAGGCTCCCTGTGCACGTCTGAGTGTCGTATCTTTTGTTTTATCTCGATTCTTATTTTGAGTCGTTTCAAGTGTTACTCGATGTGTCTAGGTTGTGTGCCTTTTATTTCCTTGTTGAGTCGTTTGGCTGTGGTCAGTTGTAGGCTCAATACCCGATTGAGAATCCTTTTCTCATTTTCAAAAGAAAAATCGTTTTGTGCTCCGAGTGCCGTGCCGTTCTCCACATTTGTGCAAAACAGGATTGGTTCTTTCAAAAAGCCACAGGGTCCACCCCCGATAAGTGTGAACAGTAGAACAAGGACCTATCTGAAGCTATAATGGTTCCGGGCTGCCAAACAAAAAAAAAGAAGGAAAATCGAAGCATCTGAGTGAGTTTCACCTTCAGCAAGTTCCGTGATTGTATTCCAGATGTACCTCTTCAGGCCTTGTTAATACTACCGAAGTGTGAGTGCGCCTCTACCTCAAGTGTAAGCCTGCTTCAAGTCAGAACGGCAATTAAAGCAGCAGCAGATGTTATCTCTTGCCGATATGAACAGGGTGTGCCCTTTTTGAGCTGAGTGTGTTGGAAAACCCTCTGAGAAGTAAATCAGAGACACCAGAGTACACATTTGATGCTCCTCTATTGCATAGAATATGAACTTTCATATACACTGTTGTTGCATGCGTGCCGCACATCGTTATGATTCTTGCATAGAATATGCTTGCTTTCAATATTGCATAAATTGTGCTTCCATACTTGCATAGAAAATGCCCGTATCTCTTGCATAGAAAATGCCCCCATAATTGCATAGAAGATGCATTTTATCGCACTTTCTTGTGCATTTTATCTCACTCGCACTATCTTGTGCACTGACACTTTGTATCTCACTTGCACTGTCTTGTGCATCTTGTGGTTGTATCTCACTCGCACTATCTTGTGCATTTCAAATCACTCGCGCTGTTTAGCGTATCGCGCTGTTTAGTGCATTTCAAATCACTCGCGCTGTTTAGCGTATCGCACTATCTTGTGCATTTCAAATCAATCACGCTATTTTGCGCACCTCAATCGCACTGTTTTGTGCAGTTTACATTCGCGCTATTTTGTGCACCACAATCGCACTATTTTGTGCAGTTATCATTCGCGCTATTTTGCGCACCTCCATCGCACTGTCTTGTGCATTGCATTCATCGCGCTATTTTGCGCACCTGAATCGCACTGTCTTGTGCAATACATATCATCACGCTATTTTGCGCACCTCAATCGCACTGTCTTGTGCTTTGCATATCACATCGCACTATTTTGTGCATTTCAAACCAATCGCGCTATTTAGCGTATCGCACTATTTTGTGCACATTACTTGCATTGTGCATTGTATCATTTGCGCTATCTTGCGCGTCCTACCTGCACTTGTTAGTGCATAACATTTCACTCGCGCTATTTTGCGCATCGCACTATTTTGTGCACATTACTTGCATTGTGCATGCATTTTATCGTGCTATCTTGCGCATTTCACCTACACTTGTTAGTGCGTTGCATCGCGCTATCTTGCGCACCTTACCCGTATCACACTGCTTTATGCATTCACCCGCCGGCACCGCGTGTGTCAAACCACAGGAATCACATTGAATATATGTTGTTAGCATATTGTTCTTGTTAAATTTCTCTCTTTTGCCTGCACGATATTGTATGTACGGTTCATTCGAGGCTGGTGCGACCAGACGAATCGCGCAGGTATCGTATCTTCTCCGTGTGAGACGCGACGAGAATTGAAGATTCTCCGCATTCCTAACTGCATGAAATGTAGTTGCTACTTTGCATTCTTGCTTAAAACTGTTGCATCTATTTGCGAATACTTGCTTCATTACAGCTTGCTGCATTTGCATGATCATCTGATCCTGTGCATATCATTTTGCATTTTGCCCCTTTTGCCTGCGGGCACGCCTGCGGGCACATATCTCTGTTCACCTTGTATGATTGTCTAAGTCTTCGGCCTTGTCAAAAATAGGTCGTCTCTGGGCTTTGACATTCACTCGATTACTTGACTTAGAGTTACTGTCAAGAGGGGCAGCATAGACACCCCATTTTGGTGACCTTAAGACTTCGAGCGTCACCGATTGGCGCTTCGGTGATGTTGCATACTGTGCTCGTTCAGAAGTCTCAGAGTCGCGGCCGTGCGCCCTGCCTCCGGACTCCCGAACTCTCTTCTGTGCCTTGTCTCGGTTTGCGAACCAGACTCGATTTTCTCTGTTTCTTTTCCTGAAGGGAGGGAGAGGTCCCGTAGACCATCTCTCAGTGGCCGTAGGCCATTTTGCCCATTTCGGGGCCCGGTTCCCGGTTTTTGGAGCCGTCAGGCCATGTGCCTTGGTTCGGGACCACCCAACCATCTCCGATTCCTCCAGTTTTTGGCATACATCTCATTTACTCCCTTTCGAGGGACACTGGGGTCTTAGATACCCACTTGGACCAAACACCACTTTTGATTGTACGGCGGTTTTGGGACCGGCTGCGCGTTTGGCCCCCGAGCATTCGTTTTGCATCGATTTTTGTTCATTTTTGGCAAGTACCTCTGTTTTATCACCAAGAAGATCACTGGAGGGTGGGAGGCCAGCAGCAACCAGTTATGCTCCTCCGGCGCTCCCCGGCGCCCGTTTTTCTCACTTTCGAGCTAATGTTGAACACCCTAGGGCCATTTTCTTCGAGCCAAAACCACATATTTGTGTTGTACACACATGGGAGGACCCTAAAAAATAGAGCTCGGCTAGTAATTCTTGTTTTCATTTTTGACCCTCTCCTAAAGGTGGCTTGTTGTTTCTCCTGGCTCAGAGTTGCCAATTTCCAACCATAGGGTCTTGTTGTACACACATGGGAGGACCCTAAAAAATAGAGCTCAGCTAGTAATTCAAATTTTCATTTTTGCCCTTGGCTGGCCGGCCATGGGGGGTGGCTGGCCGGCCATCTCCAGTAAAAGTGCCTAGTCGGCCGTATTCCTTGGGATGTGCACATTCCAGCTGTGCTTTGGTTTTCTCTCAAACATATCTTCTCCGGGGGGACCCCTTTGGAGGGAAATAAGAGCTCATTTCCCTCCACTTTGGCCTTGACTCTTCTCTCCCCCTCTTGCCCACATTGGTGTCCTCCCAACTCAAGAGAAGACAATACATGGATTGATTGGAGCATATACATGCATATTACACCATTTCCTTCAAGTTTTGGTGCCATTTCTTCATCATCTTCAAGCTCTACCATCACAACTCCATTCCATCAGCTAGGAGAGCTTTCCAGCAGCTAAGAGGCTCCCATTCTTCAAGCAAAAGGCAGCCAAGACTTGTCTACAAGGGTAAGTTTCAATTTCCCTCTTTTGTAGCATTTTCTTGCCTCATTTCTTAGGCCTATTTGCTCACTTTTTCAGGCTCTAAACTTAACTGAAACTAGGTCTTTTTTGAGCCATTCTTCATCTTTGCTCAAGGGCTCAACCCTGTTTGAGCCCTCCATTTGGTACTTGTTTCAATATCCTCTTATATGTCAATATCTTGCATGCTTTTTTTAGTTCATGTGTGATCTATTTCTGAGCCTGACATAAACTGTGAGTGGATCTATTTTGAGCCCCTCTTAAACATTGAAGAAGGGCTCAACCCTTTTTGGCCTCTCTATCATTTACTTGTTTCATAATCTCTCATATTTACCGTAAATTTGCATGATTTGTTTGGTCTACATGTAATCTGTTTTGGAGCATGTCATGAACTGTGAGTAGGATTATTTTATGTCCCTCTACAACATTTTAGAAGGGATCAACTTCATTGGGGGTCTCCATGTTATACTTGTCATCATACCCCTCTTTGGCCCTCATTTTGCATGCTTTGTTGGGCCTATTTTTCTTCTGTTTTCGGCCATGATCAGGTCTGAAAATATCCATATTTTGGCCTTCTTGTCATGTTTTGTTAAGGGTCCAAGGCTGTTTGATGAATTTTTGGCGTACCTCATGTTCTGGCCTTTGTTGGCTTCATTCTTGCATGACATTTTTAGCAAGTTTTCATACTGATTTGAGGGTTGTCATAAACTGTAAATGTGCATATTTTTAGTCTCTCATCAGTGTTGTAGAAGGAAAATTTTCAGTTTGAGCATCGCATACATCACTTGTTTCAATACCCCTCTCTTGGCCCCCATTTTTGCATGCCATTGTTGTCCTATCTATGCTTACTATTTTGCCATGTTTTGTACTATAAAAAATGCTATTTTGGGGCTGCATTGCTACTGTTTTGCATGTCATGTACCAATTATGCATGTTTAGTATGGCTGTAGGCCATTTCGGGTGCTTAATATTGCATTTCGAGACCATTCCGTGCATTTGGTGTCATTTCCCCACCTTTCGGGACTGTTTTGCATCATTTGTGAGTGCTGAAATTCCATTTTCATATTTGCATATCATTTTCCATGTCATTTCGTGCCTTACTGACATGGCTGATGATACTGATTCTAGAAAATCTATTTCGGGGTATTTGATGACTTTTGCAGGGGGAGCTGTGGCATGGCAATCTAAATTACAAAAATGTGTTGCTCTCTCAACTACCGAAGCTGAGTTTGTTGCCATTACGGAAGCTTGCAAAGAAGAGTTATGGTTGAAGAAATTTCTACAAGAGTTGGGTTTGAAGCAAAAAAAGTATGTGCTTTATTGTGATAGTCAAAGTGCTATTCATTTGAGTAAAAATTCTACTTTTCATTCGAGATCGAAACACATTGATGTGAGATACCACTAGATTCGTGATGTGTTAGATTCGAAGTTGTTACAACTCGAAAAGGTTCACACACATGATAATATTTCGGATATGTTGACAAAGACTTTGTCGAGGGATAAACATTTAAAGTGTCGAACTTTGGCGGGTATGGTTGATATCTCCACCTAAGTCGGTAGGGGGAGAATTGTTGGGTATACCTCCTTATTGGAGTGTGGGACCCAATTGGTTTATTAAAAGAATTTTAATTTGGTTTGGTTTAGGTGTAATATATTTTAATATATTATATCTAATTTGTGGAGGCCCAATCTAATTTGGTTACAGCTAGGGTTTTGATAAAACAAACCCTAAAATTAACAATATATTAATATTGTTTATGTCCTTTTGTGGGTGAAGAAAAAAGCGGTAGTAGCAAAGTACTTCGGCAACAGTGCTGTGTATAACTTTGGGCTTCAATTGGTGTGGTTTTGTTATTCTTGATTTGACTTGGTCAATCAAGAATTGGTGCTTTGATTTGTGAAGCAGTTTGGTTCAATTTTCAGTTCTGATTTGGTTTGTTATTTTGGGTCTTCTACAACTCTGGTTCTGAAGATTTTGGTTCATCTATTTGGTGAGGTCTTTCCTCTTTGTTTATTTGTGATTATTTGGAATTCACTTAAGGGTGGTTTGTGAGACCATTGGTGTCTCGTTTGTAATCGTTTGGAAACTTTTTTGGTTGATAGTGAATTCGGATTTCGATCCCGTGGACGTACCTCACATTGAGGGAACCACGTAAAATTCTTGTGTTGCCTTTGATTTAATTTTTTCCCATTAATTTTTATTCCCATTGATTGATTTACTTGTGGGAAATTATAGATTTTCCCTAGCACATCGCACCTACGAGAGGCCACGAACAGGATGCAACCAGGGCCACAAAGAAAAACACTCTCAGTACTTTTTCTCTGCAACCCCCAAAGGGGTCTCGTGCCTGCAATCACCATCTCGCGCCTGCGAACAAGGGGGTCGTGCCTATGAAGCTATTATGTCTATAAATAGCAAGCTCGGTCAGTTGTGTTTTTGGGGATCTATTGAGCCTTCATTTTGAGGGTGTCTTCTGAGAGAGTATTGTAGTGAGGTTACATTGTATATTTCTCTCATGTTTACTTGATGATTCATTCTCATTTGTTCTTTCATGAAATCATCAAGTCTAAATTAAATCACCAATTAACCTATGAGTGTTCTTGAGGAGTGAGTGTGTCGGGGATTCGATATCTCTTTGCAAAGGCAGATGTCCACGGATTGAAGGTCAGAGTTCAGTTACTTGCAGGTCTCGAGCGAGCGCGTGTGCCTGGATTGGTTGGTGTAAGAAATCTCTTGTACTACTCTTCTTCATAGTGGAATGTTATTGTGGCCGAGGACTCGTGGTTTTTTAATCATATGTTGGTGGATTCCAACTGTGGTTTTTTCACGTAAAATTTTTTTGTGTTGCTTTTGTTATTTATTTTTGCCCTTATTGTTAAGCTCAGTTGGTTTGAATCTATTAATGCAATAATCACAAGATCATGGTGCTATAATTTTTCCTATTGAATATATAATATACTCATATAAAAATTAAAATGTGGATTTTTTTTTAAAATATCCTCCATGGAAGAGGCTTCATTTCTCTGTAGCTGACTACTCAATTAGACAGATTTCATTTTTTTTTTTTTTACTTTTAAATTCATTTAGATGAATTCCTATGAAGTTTTTACTTTTTAATGGATTGTTACATGGATGATATTAGTGAGAATGCTTGGTTTTGGGAAACGGATAGATTTACCATTTCGTAAAATTGTGAAATATCTCAATTTCCAAACATAATAGTTTTTCAGTTTTTGCCAAACTATGTTGTTTGTATGTGTATTTGTGGGTGATTAGATTTCTTTTCTTTTAGTTTTCAATTGGTTGGAAAATAATAAATTGAAAATTTGATAATTTCATTATTTTCAAATTCAAAACCTATAATTTTTTCAAAAGTAAGAAATTGGAAATTTTAAAATTTCTCTATTTTTTGAAACTTTGAAATTTGAAAATTGTTTAGAATTTTTCATTATTCGTCAATGATAATTGAAACATTTTAGAGTTTTAAGATCAGATAGGAAATTTGAAATTTCTCGATTTGAAACTCTGAAATTTGCAAAATGTTAACAGTTTTTTATTATTCGGCAATGAGAATTGAGAAATTTGAGAGTTTTAAGAAGAAATTCAACTTGAAATTGAAAATTTTCGTGGATTTGGTGAAACTTCTCAATTAAATTTGATAGTTTTGATATTTTTCAATTTTGCTCACATTTTTTTTTTATCTGAGAAATTCTCATTTTGTATGTGTTAGTGAGATGCGGGTGAGCAAAATAAAAAATTATTACTCCAATTTAATAACAATACCAAGCAGTGGTGTGGCCACGAATTCAGGAAAAGAGTGCAAAAATTAATAACAACATTAATTTTATTTTTTTTTTCATAATAAACAACATTGAGATATTACTAAACTTAAATATTACGAGTTCATTTGGATAAATGTGAATTTTAAATTAAAAGATTTGACAATAAATTTTATACAAATATTGAGGAGTAACTATTTTATAGGTGTATTAGAAAATTAAAAAAGAAGATAAATTGAGATAGAAATGATATCTTTTAGTAGAAAAATTCTATAAAACATACCACCAAAAAAAAAAATGTCTATCATATGTCTCAATTATGATCTTCATGGTCTTTAGTTATAACACATTATAATATTAAATATAATTTAATTATAACTTCTTATGGTTGTTATTTTGATTATGACTATATATCAAGTAATAGTTAGTTATGACTTATTCTGATATTAGTTATGACCTATTATAATTTTTTTTTTATTTTTTATAATTAAAGATGTATTGCTTGATTATAATTTATATAGTGGTCATTTTAGTTATGAATGGAAATAAACACATGGAGAATAAACTCTACATATCAAATGTGATTAACAATCCAATAAATTTCATATTTTCATTGAAATAAATTATATTTGCATGTCGATAATGATAGATATCACCATTATATTGAAATTTTCATAAATAATAATATGACTTATCATAATATCTTTATTTTTAATCAAAATGACCATTATTATTCTTATAATTTTAAAAATATCATTGACATTTCACTTTAAATAATATTTTTATTAATTTTTTTATTTAAAATATTTTCTTTATATTTAAAAAAAAATAAAATCTCAAAATCTAACCCTATGTGCCTCCGCCACTGATACCAAGAAACACTCTCCTTGAGCAAACCAACAAAATCTCCCCCTTACCTTTGAACACACGCACGCACACAAATATATATATATATATATATATATAATTAAAAAAAATCCCAAAAACACAATAAACAAAAAAGAAAAGAATGTTGGCAAATATAATGTGAAAGAATAAGAACACTCTCAGATTAAACATTAATTCATTGAAGCTCACAGTAGTCTGGACAAACCCAAGTTGTCATTCTCCAATTTAATCAGGTCCACAACCTCTTCACACTTTAATTCAACACCATTGATCACTATCTGGTTTCGTGACAAACAAAACATTTAGACCAAAAAAATTATCAACTGGGTCATGTTTTATTTTTTGTAATATATATTTGGGTAAGTTACACTGTCTTTTATAAACGAAATTATAGTTTGTTCCACAATTTTTACATAATTGCACTTGCACTAACATTTCTTTTAGTATGGTTAAAATTGTCGAAACTAATGCCAATGGTCTATGATGCATCGACACTTCAAAACAAGTACCGTATCCATGCCAAACACATGGATACCTCAAGGACACGCGAACACTTCGGGAACATGTATGAGACAAGCCACATGGCATGTCCCCTTATTTAATTAATTTATTTTTAGGGAATATGCCGGGGACATTAGGGACATGCCGGGTGTTGACACCAAAAAATAATTTTCTGTCGATTATAGCTTGTTGATTACAGTCAAGTCTTGTTTAATTGATTGTGACTTGTCGATTATGACCAAATCTAATCTCATTGATTATAACCAATCGATTTTGATCTGTCAATTTAAATCATAAATTATTTTTAAGTGATTATGGTCATATTTCATCATCATCATCATCATCATCATTATTATTATTATTATTTTTGTGCAGTGTGTAGTAGACGTGGGGCATAGAGATGTTGTGTGCAAAGAACCTATAATGAGCAAAAAAGATGGGAACGTGGGTGATTGTGGAAGATGTTACTTACAAAGTGAAGTAGTGGAATATAAACTTTTTTTTTTATCAGTAAAAAAACTCTTTATTAATGATAACATAACAAAAACATCATGGTATACATCAGCAAGGAGGGGAGGCAAGAGCAAAAAACATCAAAGCAAACCTCCCTAATCCCAACTAGGTTGGCACAAAGGAGAATGCACAATCATCTGCTAGCTCAAGCCAAAAGTTGATGAGATACCAACCAAAGAGGGAATAAACAAAAAAACAAAACACAAAACAGCAAACCAGTGGAGCAGAACTCCAACTCAGACACCAATACAGCAGCAGAAAACAACAGATCTTAGCAAAAACAGAACAGAAATCCACCACTGTTTCACTCACAAAGCAAAAATTGCACCTTCGGTGGAGCCACATTCTTCCAAATGAATGCCCCTAATTTTGCAGTAACATTAGATGAAACTTCATTCCACTTGTAAGCAGATGCTACAGTAAACACTCCTAACTTATCTAGATTCCATCTCAACCCATCCAGCACTCCTTCCTTGAGGGCAAGAGCATATTGTAACATCACCTTCATCCTTTTCAGCTCATCAAGTTCCCACTGAAACAAGGTTCGTTTGAAAGCCAAAACCCACTCTTTATTCCCATTTCTCCTGCTATTAACCACTGCCATTGATGCACCTTGATCAAGAGACACTAAAAATAATCTAGGGAATGTATCTTTTAAGCTCCCAACACCAACCCAATTGTCAAGCCAGAATTTTGTATCCCTCCCATCGCCTATGATAAGCTTTGCATTGACCTTAAAAAACTCCAGCAGCTTAGGACTATTTCCATTGAATCCCAGTATATCTCTCCAAACCATGGACACCCTTGTACTTTCAACAGGGGCAGGCCACCAACTCCCTCCATTCTGTGGGTACTTGCTGCAGATTATTTGTTTCCATAGATTGCCATTTTCACTCCCAAATCTCCACCACCACCTCAAAAGAAGGCACTCATTCATGAGTTTCACCTTTCTAATGCCTAGAACCCCATTACATTTGCTTTGAGTAATTTCCCCCCATTTGACCAAATGAATTTTCCTTCTTAATTCATCACCCCCCCCCCTCCCAAAAAAACAAAAAAAAAAAAAGAATCTAGACTGTATTTTGTCAATCTCCTTTGCAATCCCTACAGGCATTTTAAACAAGGATAAGTAGAAAACTGGTAAGGATGATAACACAGACTTGATCATTGGCAACCTACCAACAAAAGGATAAAAATCTTCTTTTCCAAGAAGCCAACTTCGATTTGAATTTGTCAATAATAGGTTGCCAAGTCCTTTTTCTCCTTGGATTAGTTTCCAAGGGCATACCCAAATATTTCATTGGTAAACTATGGTGCTGACAGTACAAGATGGCAGCGAAATCTTTGATGAGTTCTTCATTAATTCCAATTCCATAAATCACACTTTTGTGATAGTTAATCTTCAACCCAGATAATATTTCAAAACACCTCAACATCCTTTTGATATTAATCACCTCCTCTCTTCTTGCCTCAGAAAACAATATTGTGCCATCTGCAAACTGCAAGTGAGTGATAATAATATCATTTGAACCAACTGTTGCACCGTTAATCAACCCTATCTGGACAGCTCTATTCAGCAGAATATTTAGACCCTCAGCTACTATATTGAAAAGAAAAGGTGATAATGGGTCACCTTGTCTAAGACCCCTTTGAGGACTAAATTCGGGTGTAGGTGATCCATTCACCAAGATGGAGATTCTGGCTGTTGAAACACATTCCTTCATCCAGTTGATCCATTTTGAGCCAAACCCAAAATTTGAGAGCATAGAGAAGAAAAACTCCCAATTAATTGAATCGTATGCTTTTTCAAAATCAAGTTTTAAAACAATACCTTTCTTTTGCTTCTTCTTCCACTCATCAACAATCTCATTGGCAACCAAAACACCATCCAAAATGCTTCTACCCCTTATGAAAGCTGATTGAGATTCACTAATAATCCTAGGTAGAACTGATTTAATCCTACTAGATAAAACTTTTGAAAGCACTTTGTATAGTGAGCTTATGAGACTAATAGGCCTGAATTCACTGAGACAAGAAGGATTATCATTTTTTGGAAGCAAAGCTACAAATGAGCTGTTAATACCAAGAACCAACTTTGAATTTATGTGAAACTCTTTCATGAATTGCATCACATCCCCTTTGATGGTTTGCTAACACTTTTGAAACATCAACAAATTGAAGCCATTAGGTCCAGAAGCCTTGTTTCCATCACAGTCTTTAATTGCTGCAAAAACTTCAGATTCTGTGAACTCAGTTTCCAAAGCAACTCGAGCCTCATCTCCCCCAATTGATTTAAAAGGGCCAGATAAGCTTGGCCTGTTGAACCATGATTCTGTAAACTGCTTCTGGAAATGGGTCAGGACTTCATCTCTAATTTCAATGGGGTCTACCTTCAGAACCCCATTGACGTCAATTGAACCCAGTGCATTCCTATTCATTCTTGAGGAGGTCATCACATGGAAGAATTTTGTATTTCGGTCACCTTTTAATACTTAGTTAACTCTAGACTTCTGCAACCATAACCATTCCACCATTTTACTCAATTTCCATGCTTCCCCTTTTGCCTCCCTTCTCCTACTTAGCTCTGATTCATTTAGTAACCTGACTTCAACTGCCAAGTCCAACGCATGCAATTCCCCCTCCAGCTGCTTAAGTTTGAACTCCACATTACCAAAAATTTCAAGATTCCATTTTTTCAGTGCTAATCTAAGTACTTTCAGTTTCCTTAGACACTTAAAGCCAACCCAACCATCGACATTTGTTTCAGCCCACAGTGACTTCACAAACGATTTGAAATTTGGATGTAATGTCCAGGCATTTAGAAATCTAAATGGCTTGGGACCCCAATCCCTCTCATCTTCCATGAGAAGTATAGGGCAATAATCTGAAAACCTTCTTGGTAACCCCCACAATTTGAAATTGAATTTCTGCATCCATTCTGGACTGAGTAAAAACCTATCTAGCCTACTTCACTTGACTTCTTGTGAGTTACACCAAATGAATTTTCTCCCCAACATTGGGATGTCACACACTTCCAATTCATCAATTAGCTTATTAAAGTCATTCATACCTCTACTTCTTTGAAAGCAACCCAACCTCTCAGAAAGTAACCTGACTTCATTGAAATCACCCCCCAAGCACCAAGGATTTTCATAGGTTTGCTTTAAATTCTTTAATATTTCCTAAACCCTTCTTCGACTAGCACCATCATTTGGACCATAGACATTAACAATAACATAGTCAAAACTGCAAAAAAGAGTACCTGACAGAATGATGAAATTTCTATTACTGCAGCAGGCTAGGAATTGAAATACTGTTGGATTCCAGATGCAAAGTAGACCACCAGCTGCTCCCTTTGAGTCTACTGCCATAAATTCCATCTAATCACCAGGCCAACATGAACGGACAAAATTCTCATTAATACTGGATCTCTTTGTTTCTTGAATTAATGCCATATCCACCTTCCTCTCATAAAAGTAATTTTTTGAGTTTTCTTCTTTTTATAGACTTGCCTAAGCCTCTGATATTCCAGGATAAGACCTTCATTGAAAACAAATTCACTCACCAAATCACCTGGATGGACATATTAAGCTACCTTATTGCCCCTTTGACCTAGCACTTCCTTGTCTTTTGCTTCTAGCTCCATCAATTTACTTATCATTTCCTCCTCATTACCTTTACAATTCATCCCAAGTATTTGTCCAATTTGGAGAGATGCTTCTGCCTTATTAAGTAAGAGTTGACCACTACTAGATTTGCTTGCTAATGACAGAGAAAGTGCTGCAGCTGCCGATCTAAAAATAGCTTCTTTCTTGAAATTCAAAGAAGATCCAACCCCAATTTGTGAAATTCCTTTTCTCTTTCCCTGAAATTTCGCAGGCCCTTTGGCTTTCTCCTACTTGCTTGTTTTCCTTTTTTGAGCTACCATAGCAGACTTACTTGTTTGCACATAGGTATTTACCTCTGCAACCCTTGTGTGGGCTGTCGTCCCCCCACTGTGTTGATCATTACTATCCTTTAAAGTCTAGTGCTCTGATTCACTAACTTCAGATGATCCATGGCCCAGAATCTTGTCACACTCTATTGCATTAGCCTTACTTAACACTACTTCAATGTTGAGCCTAAGCCCATTTTTCTCAAGCCCACTTAAACTCCTTATGAAACCTGGAGTAGCCATTCCATCCTCAACTATCTGGTTACTTTCATTTTGAATCTGTATAGGTTTTAGCACTGATTTGATTATCTTTCCCCCCCCCCACTGACTCCATTTTGCAACTGCACACCGACTGTCTTCCCTATGTTCATGACAGACTCTTCCACTCTAGACATGCTTAGCCACCTATCATGTCCATCAATGTCAGTATAATCATCATTTCTTACCCCCATCCCTTCTACCACCTCAGCACCATCTATGGCCAACTCACCTCCAACATGGCCCTCCACATCAGCTCCATCATCAACCTTCTTGCTCACCACTTCAGATCTCTGCTCTTGTTCATCACCATTGGAAGTTTGATTTTTGTTTTCTTTCTGCTCACTGTAACATTTACACTATTGGTACACTACCTTCGAAATAACCACTTGTTCTTCACACACTTTGACTGGGTAGGTTATCCCCTTGCAGCTCAGCGTGATTGTTGTATTTATGGACTCCATACATTTTATGGCAATCCTTACCTTCCCACTGTGAAAAGAATTCATTCTGGTGTGTCATCATCGATGCCTACGACTTCCCCCCACGACTTTCCAATGCTACTGAAGATTTTGCTGCTCCATAAGTTTAATGGCACACCATAACAAGTAAGCCAAACAAGCCTTTCCTGTTCAAATCTCATCCCCTGTGACCACTCCTTGATTGACTCACTCCATTCAGAGATCCACTCCTTCATTAATTTGGTCTTCTCTTTCATGGTACCTACTAATTCAAAAGTCAACACTATGTCTCTGCCACCTCCATCTCAAACCTGGATGTCACCCATTCCTCTGTTCTTCAATTCCTCTTCAAATGCAGCCACAAAGTTTAAAGGCTTAAGTCTTACAATCACACTGTCGTAGAGCCAGCCATTTCCTTCCTCTGAAGCATTTATATTAATACTAGCAGTGTGCGCTATCCCTTCACCTCTTAATGCTTGTGCATAAGACTTTCCCCCTTGGACCATATTTGGGGCTCTGCTGGAACCACCAATATCCCTTTTTCTAACTGGTGCAGTTAAGGGCCTCTGTTTTTTCTCCTTCCCTTGTACAAAGTCTACTATTTTTTACTTTCAACGCCTTGTTGTCACACCAGATTCCATGTGCTTTTTGAACTGCCATATTCGCTGCCACTGAACATGCATATCGTACAAAGCCAAACCGTGATCGAGTCATCTTTCTTCTCTTGTTGGGTATGAACACATCATTTACAACTCCAAAGTTTGTAAATACTTTATATAACCCTTTTGGATCCATAGAGTCGGGTAGGTTATCCACAAATATCGTGTATACCTCATTTTCTAGTTCTTGATTCCTACTTCCTTGACCTCCATGCTTGCGCAACACCGGCCTCCACCCACGATAGCCCATGTTTTTTCCCCTTTGGATTCTCACAAACCATAACTCAACTCCGTTACTTGTAGTTGCACATTTCTAATAGCCCTTAACTAGTGGAATATAAACTTGATGTGGAAGTTGGCTGCTTCCAGCTCTTACAAGAGAAGGACAGTTTCAAGCCTATAAATAGGCAAGGAGGAAACAAAGAAAGGGATCGACAAATCATCTACACAATTGCTTGATCTGTTTGTTGTTTGTGAAATTTTGGTTTTCCTGTCAAATCCATTTTGTCGATTTGACCAAAACTAGATTTTTGCTAACACTGGGGACACACTAGAAATATGCCAAGTTGTCTTTTCTTTTATTTTTTTAGTATTTTTGATAAATGTTAAAAGATTAATGTTTAGAAGCAGTGAAAGGAGAAGAAGACGACCACGTTGCTCCTCCGACTGTGGATTAAGGGCGAGGCGCTTGCACAGTACGGAATTGTATTATAAGAGTATATCTTCAATCCTTTCTTTAAATATCTACTATTTATAAGTGCAATACATTGTTAGGTTTTATTTTTTATTTATATATGTATATTTTTTTTTAATTTTATATCATTAAAAAGTTTGTGTCATAATATAAATTATTGCCCAATAGGTCCCTATAATATAATTGGTTTATATATATACTAACATATGCTCGTGGCTAAAGGTACGGTGTAAATAATGTTGTGATCAAAATACAGTTGTAATTCATACGTATCACATTAAAATTTATTAAGTCTGTAATATTTTTTGACAAAAATATTGAAAAAAATATAAAGAAATACTATTCTTTTTAAAAAAAATTGTCACAAATTTACTTGTATCATATGTTTTATAAAACTCGAATAAAATAACAACGAAATAACCCAAAACTCCAATAATGCAGCTCACAGAGAAGCACTGAAATACTCCCACTGCCGGCAAACAAATAATTATTATGTTGTTTATACCCATGGATATATATAATACTACCAAATAAATAATTATTATGTTGTTTAAGAATTTAAATTTAGTAGTTTGTCCAACAAACAATAAAAGCCAAATAAATTAAGATTCTAAAAATAAAAATAATAATAAATACAATATTGTGATTTCCCAATAGATTCTTACCAGGCAAGTCCCCAAGGTTGGTTTTTGGAGGTTTAAAAATGTATCACTCATAAAAGTAATGTGTGAACCTAGTGTATGTCCGTGTCTAAAAATTGTATTTACTATAAAATAAAAATACATTTCATTTTATAAGTTTCGTAATAATAATTTACTATATGATAGTAGTAAATTACATTTGGTGATATACTAATTTTTGTTATTTTGTAAAGCCCAAAAATTTGTCTACTTAAAATTGTAAATTGTCATATGTAATAACTCTTATGTGAAAATGAATTACGATTGACTTGTGAAGTTGGACTAAACATTCGAAATAACCAACAAACCACTCGACTCAATATTTATACTGACCTTCACCTAATCATAAAAAATTATCTTTATTAATTCGTGGCCGGCATGAGCTATTTTGGAAGTTTCAATATTGAATTAAATATTAAAAATTAGCCTAGAAAATCTAGTTCGAGTCGATATTTTTTTTCCCAACAATTCTTGGTTTAAACTATGATACATCATATTTTAATAACTCAATATCATTAAAAACAAATAATAATCTTAATGTTTATAGTGTTTTTTATCAATCAATAAATTTTTTTATAAATATTAAGAGAATTACATTTGAACAAATTATAACATAAAATTTTTACTTTAAAACTTTAAGATCTACACATTTTCTTTAACTCTATAACTAATTTTTGAGATAACAACTAAAATAAGTTTCAATCATTATTATATGGAGAGACATGTGTGATAAGAGTTTGTAGTACACAATTTTAAAAAGTAGTATTAATTCAAAAAATTTCAATATGAAAAATATGTACCCAACTTTATATTATGTTTGATTCATGGATTTGGGTTAGAATTTGAAATGAGAAATGAAAAAGGCATGTGAAATGTGAATGAAATATAATTAGATTTTATCTAATTTCACACACCTTTTCATGTTCTCTTTCAAAATATCCCCCCAAAACCGTGAACCAAACACATCATCAATATTTGAAAGAAGTTTTGGATCCCTTATTGTATCGATATATACTATCTAAAAAAATTTATATAATATTTGGTAGGAGAAGCAAGTTCTTAAAATAGATCATCAATCACATTATAAGAGAATAAAAGCTAATCAATAAAAGAATTTTTAATTATTTAAAAAATTAAACATCAAGAGAAATAAATTATGAACGATGTGAATTGATTCCTATTTTAGTGGTACAAAAATCTAAGAGAGTGTTTGGGATGATCTAAATAAGTATACTTTTTAACATTTTTATGAAAAAAGTAAAATATGAGTTGGGTTTGAAATGATGCGATAGAAAGGTGAATTGACCCAAATAAGATAATTATGATCAACCCAAGGTGTTGTGGCATTCTGGTAAGGCCTTGGGGTTTAAGCCCCAAGGTCACAAGTTCAATTTACCCCTTGGGCCAATCTCCTAGGCGAAGCACTGTTGGTTAGGAGGTTGGACCTCAAGGATGCCTAATCAACTACTTGGTGTGTGTTTAATACTCCCCCGCTGTGGGAGTCCTGACTTAATCGAAGCTTGTCTTGGGAGGTCGGGACAAGCTTCCAGATTATAGTCTCTTACTCGGAACGGACAACAGGACACCCTAGTGATTTTAGCACATGCCAAATAGGACAACAGCACACCCTACTGCCTTGGACCTGCGGGAGGGTGAGAGGATTTCCCTGTAAAAAAAAAAAAAAAAAAAAAAAAAAAAAAAAAAAAGAAGATAATTATGATCCAAATAGGATAATGTGTTATTTTAGCACATGCCAAACACCCCTTAAATTTTAAAATTGATCCTTTTTAAATTTCTAAATTTGAATTTTTAAATAGATTAATTAACTTATTTATTTATTTAGATTAGATAAGGTTGCAATTAACTTTCTTTTTGAAATGCATAAGTCAAGGCATGATAAAAAAAAAAAAAAAATTTAAATCATTCAATAAAAGCTATAAGATTTTTTTTTTTTTTTTTAAACTTTAAAACTGGTTAACTTTCATTTTCAAATTTTTAAGTTTAAATTTATAAATGAATTAATTAACTTTTCTTTTGAAATGTGTAAATTTAGGCATAACAAGACCTTCTTCTTCTTTTTTTTTTTTAAATGATTCGATAAAAGTTAGAAGATTTAAAAAAAAAAAAAACAAATTTGGAACTCATTAGTTAACTTTCCTTTTCAAATTTCTAAATTAAATTTATAAATGGATTAATTAACTTTTCTTTTGAAATGTGTAAATTAAGATATAATAAGATTTTTTTTTCAATGATTCAATAAATTTTAGAAGATTTTTTTTAAAAAAATTTAGAACTGATTAGTTAACTTTCCTTTTCAAATTTCTAAATTAAATTTGTAAATGGATTAATTAACTTTTCTTTTGAAATGTGTAAATCATGGCATAATAAGATTTTTTTTTAATAATTTAATAAAATTTAGCCAATAGAAGATTTTTTTAATTATTTAAAAAATAAGAATTCTTGGAAAATAATATGAGGATTTTAAGCTTCACAATGCTCTTCTCATTAAAAATTCCCGTTTCCTTAATATATAGCATAGATGCTAATCATAAATAAGTTAATTAAATGCTACCAAACGAGTCAAAAGACAATATTTGATATTTTCTGGAATGGGAAGAAAATAATGTCTGGATATGGCTAAAGAAAGAATATTTAATATTTTGTGGAAAGGGAAGAAAATACTAAATGAAAAGATGAAAGCGTGTTTTAATTTAAGCAAGATCCTTCCGTCAAAAAAATATTTAAGCAAGATCTTAAATATTATGAAGGCCCTGTTTGGCAACTTGGTCTTTTGGCTAAAATAAGATCCCATTTGGAAATTGGCTCTTTTAGTTAGCTTTTTAACTTTTTACAAAAGATGTGTAAAAAATAAAAGTAATGTAACAACTTTTAGTAACTTTTTGATTAAAAACTAGTTAAAGCCAAAAAGTCACTAAAATTAAGTCAAACATATCATAGAATTTAAAAAAAAAAAAAAACTATTCCTAAACACATTAAAATTTTTTTTTTTTTTTACTTCATAAAAAAGTTAAAAATTTATTAAAAAGGTAATCCCCAAATATACTAAAAATATTAACAAAATCATCATCATTGAAGTTCTTACCAAAATTTTGGTAAGCAATTAATTAATGCAATGCCACTAGATTTCATATCAAAAACAGTCTATGAGGGGTGAAAAGATTAAGAATAATATATACACCAATTGGTATATCAATTAATGTATTAACAGATGCTGTAGTATCATTTTAGTGGTTTTAAGTATTTATAATTTATATAATAGGTGGGATCAGTAATAATGTCATAATATATATTGATATACTAATTGATATACCAATTAGTGCATGTAGCACTACCAAAAAATTAAATAAAAACTTTTCAATAGAGGATCCACTATTTGGGTAAGAATTAATTAATAGCGGTGCACAATCTTTGACAAAAACACTATTTAAGATCCACGAGTACAACAAAACTTGTCCAAAACTTCAGTGGCAAAGGCTAAACAGAAAATCATGGCAAAGGCAAATCTTTCATTTTGTTTCATTACTTTCTTGTTTTCCATTGTTGCTTGCACTAGAGGAGGAATTGTGGTAAGTGTTGTACATGCACGTTTGGCTTACAATTTTTATGTACATAGAATTCTTGTATAAAAAAAATTTATAAATACTATCATTATATCATCAGCATCATCTTATATCATCATATATACAGTCAAGTTGTAATATTACCATTCATTCTATATACTGTCAAATATTACCATTCATTTTATATACTGTACGGGAAAGAAATAAATCTTCTCGTATAATCCTGTTGATCAAGATTGCGCTTCTCCGTACGTCGTCGCTTTACTCCCTGAAAGCACAAACTTGAGCTAGCCGGCGGGTGTGTGCCGGATACCTCTCCGATGCTTAAGTCAGCAAAATAGACAAATAGACAAAAAGCTCTGTGAATTCGGGAATCAAAGTTGTATTACCTCTCTATAAGTGATGTTGTGAGCTTTTATAGGTTCCGCGTGGCACAATCCTGGTAGGACTCTTACTCCTCCATGTGGAGTCCTCCTAGGAATCACTCTCCTGAAAGATAATGCTTATCCTTCAACACCCCCCTCACTGCTTAAACCAAGTGAGATGGTTTTACCTCAGTAGGATGACCATACGACCGGGATAACATTGCCATGCTAAACTGGCTAGTATGACCGAGCTAACTGCCAGCTTGGCTCTTCCTTTCCTTGCTTCTACCTCGGCTTCGCATGCCAAGACCGAGCTACCCGTAAAAGAGTTGGACCGAGCTAACCAAGAACAAAAGTCCCGAAGAAGGCTCAGCATACCTCGGTTTAAAGATAACGACCGGGCTAACCATTCTGGCCGTGGCGACCAAGATAACAACAAGGCCTTCTGGGACCGGGCTAACGCCAAGGCCACTTTTACTCCGCCTTTCTTACTACGGCCCACAACGGCCCATTACCCAGCTCGGCCCAATTTATACATATAAATTACCCTCTCAATTGCCCCTTAATTCCATCTACACAGCATGATAGGGATTACCTGTTACCAGCCGAGCTAAAAAGTTTTAGCCTTACAACCGAGCTAAACTCTTAAGCCTTTCCAGTCGAGCTAAAAACTCTTTAGCCTTTCCAGCCAAGCTAAATTCACACCGGGCTCTACCTGTCCGGTCAAAACGTCTCTTCAATCATAGCAACTGAATCGCTTCTCATTCCAAGTACACGTGGCATGCTCCGATTGGCCCAAGGCAGCTGTCACGCCGTCTTCGTACCCCGTGTCTTTTGAACAATCTCGCCCAAATTTTGGGCTTTCCATCAAAACAAATCTCTTTGTTCTTTTTTGAATCATTCATACCACTATTCACCTCATTCTCTTTCTCTCTTCGAGCCTCCATTGTTCTTCAACCTTGCAACTGTGAGGCTTGTGGTCGTTGCTGTTTTCTACTTCCATTTCCTTCCTCTTAACCTGGTAAGTAACACAAATCTGTTCTCTTTTTACACTGTATTGTTGACAATCCATAGCATATTGTTTATGTGCCTTTTGTAAAACACATTTTTGCTTTTCCTTGCGTTTTCTGGAAAAACCTTCCAAGAACCACTTGTATTTCACTAAGCAATCTATAGAACACAGTATTTGATCCAAAATCACAATATAACCGAACTAGGAAGTTGTTTGTAGTTGATGTCAATCTAGCCAGACTACCAACCGGACTAGCACTTCATGCTAAACTAGTAGTTTCATCAGGTCGAACCATCTTTTGTTTCATTTATTTTAGCCGAGCTATTGATCCGTACTAGGTTTGTAATAGTATGCTTGAAAGCCTCGACCATGACCGAGCTACAACTCGGGGCTAAACCAGCCTTCTTAGTTCAAACCGAACTAAGAATGCTGCCTCTAGAGGCTCAACCGGGCTAACAAATCTCTTGTTCACACCGAGCTAGGAGACCCCTTCCTCAAATCGAGCTAAGACACGAAGCAATTCTCATAGCCGAGCTAGGACTTTATTTATCTTTCCTTTGTTTCTTGTAGCACGATCCAATGATCAGTGCTTAACACTTTTCTTTTTTCACTTTGCAGACTTAGGTTGCCCAGGCACTCCTTTGAGCGCTCAACTGAGCTACTCAACATTATTCTCCAACCGAGCTAAAACTCAGATTTAATTTATTCATAACTTAAACCATAAATGAGAAAGTATAGGTTTTTAGTAAACACACCTGGTGGTATGGCTGAATTCCGAAAGGATTATAACATCCCTGACGATGTTCACCTCACCTTAGCCGACCTAGATATCACACCATGGGGAAACCGCGGCTTTGTTCCCTTTACCCTTTTGTCCATAGTAGAAACCAGACTAAGATTTCCTGTTCAGCCTCTTCTCTGCGAATTTCTCAAGCAGACTAACCTTTGCCCAACCCAACTTTCCACCAATTCTTACCGTATAATAAATGGTATTGCCGAGCTAAATCGCCGGGCTGGTCTAAACCTCGGCTTAGCCGAGCTCTTCCACAAATATTCCATAGGCTCGGTGGAAGATGGTTGGGTTTACTACCTACGAATAAGGCGCCGGCGTGAAAAAATAATAAAGGATACTCCGGATAAAGATGTCAATGATGATGATTTTTTCTGGGTATCTGGGAATTTTGAGGACCAACAAGCCCAGATCCCTGGTGACAGAATAAACTGGAACAAGGGTGTAGTTGGTAGGTTTATCTCGGCTCCATAGCATGTCTTTCTTTACTTCTGTTATCAATACTTGAACCGAGCTAACAGTTGCCTTCTTTATGCAGATTTAGCCCACCTCAAGTCGCTATACAGTTACCCCAATCTGAACACATTTCGCCCCGCACTGCGATATCCCGAAAGAAGTTGGGCCAAGCTACTGAACTTTGAACTGACATACAGATATAGCAGCCGACGAAAAGCGAAGGTAACTGACTTTTTGCTAGAAGCCTCTCCTGAACCGAACCCAAACTTGCCTCAAATCAACCTCATCCCTCTAACTGCTGAACAAGAGATAGCAAAGAAGAGAGCATTAAGGGCCCTCCTGACTGAAACAAACCGAGCCGAGGTACCACCGCCCAACCAGACTCAGGAAACCGTGGTGACCCTTTCATCTCAACAACCCTCCTCATCTCGTCCAAACAAGCGTGCACGGACTACCTCAACCGTGCAACGCCTTGTTGATGAAGACGAAACCATTCTTTCACCAAGCCCTCCACCAAGCCTGCAACCGGAGCATTCCGACCGAGCTAGCTCCTCCAAGTGGGCACCCAAAATCACTTTCCAGAACCGAGCTATTCAGGACACTGATTCAGTGGTCGCTGAAAAGATCACTTAATAGCATTCAACCTTGCCAAGAGTGTTTGCCTTCCAGCAGACATGGAGCACCACAACTATTTGGCCGAGCTAAAGGCCATCCGCTCGGCCACAAAATCCATGGTGCTTGTAAGTAGCTTCCTTTGCTGATTTTTCTAATTTGCACAACTTTCTGCTTGGTTTTACTACAAGTCTCTTCCCATTCTTTTTTAGGCCATGCAAAAGAACCATATTACTCATAAGCGTGTGTTGGAGCTTCGTAAAACAGCAAGGCAAGCCATGGCCGAAGTAACCGAGAAAACAACCGAGCTAGAAGAGGCTAGGAAGCAGATAGCCGAGCTAAAAACTGAGAACGGTCGTCTAACCGGTCTTGCTAGCTCGGCTGAAGCAGACAAACAAAAGGCTGCTGCCGTGATAAAAGACAGATACCTGCGTGAACTGGCTAAACTTGAAGAAAAGAAGAACGCCGAGATAACAAAGCTTGGGAAGCAGCTGGAGGATGCGGAGACCCGCGGCTTTAGGGAAGGCGAAGCCCTCTATATCAAGCAGTGTGAAGCTGCGAAGGATCTCTTCTTTAAGTGCTGTTGGAGGGGGGCCGTGGTGCAGCTTGGTCATGGACCTGAGACCGAGGTCTTCAATCCTCCTCCATACTTCATTCCGAGCTCATTATCAGAGTATGCTGTGACCCTTCAGCAACAATTTCTTGAAGATTCGGATGATAAAGAAGAAACCGTGCCCAACAATACCCCGGTCGTCAATGAACACGCTAATCGACCATTTCGGTGAGCTAACGGTGGAAGACTGTTGTCGAATCGCCAACTGAAACCGTTCCAACCGAGACCACACTCCCATCAGGCCAGAGCTTCCAATCAAAACCAGTGCGAGTTGAACTTGATGCTGATCTTGATGATCTGTTTGCCTGACTTTGCATTTCTCTTCTTTTTGCTTGATTTCTGTATTTTCTTTTCTTTGCTTTTGGACACAGATTGTAACCGGGCTGAGACCCCACCCTTTGTACTTGCTTTGAATTTTCAATGAAGTCTGCTTTTTTGTTCTAACTCTTATTTCGGTTGATCTCTATGCTTGTACTTTACTTTCTAATTGAAGTCTTGGATAAGGTACAGCATTCTCTTGCCGAGATACTTTATCTCGGTCTTAACATTGCAACTATAAGTATACCTGCCAACCACTCTTTAGCCAAGATACTTACCTCGGCTGAAGATTACCAAGAGTTGGTTTAATTCAGCTAACCACTCTTTAGCCGAGATCCTTACCTCGGCTGAAGAGTACCAAGAGTTGGTTTAATACAGCCAACCATTCTTTAACCAAGATACTTACCTCGGCTGAAGAGTACTAAGAGTTGGTTTAATCCAGCCAACCTCTAAATTGGTTATTCTTGCCATCTTAGAATAAAGTGTTTGGTTATTCCGACCAAACGTCCTGCAGCCTGGATCCTTATCCTGGGCTTAGGAAGGGTGTTGGTTTTTCCAGCCAACCTAGAGTAAAGTGTTTGGTTATTCCGACCAAACATCTTGCAGCCTGGATCCTTATCCTGGGCTTAGGAAGGGTGTTGGTTTTTCCAGCCAACCTCTAAGTTGGTTTTTCCAGCCAACTTAGAATAAAGTGTTTGGTTATTCCGACCAAACGTCCTGCAACCTGGATCCTTATCCTGGGCTTAGGAAGGGTGTTGGTTTTTCCAGCCAACAATGTTTTCAATGCTCCTAGCTCACTAAAATAACTTTTACAGAATAAAACACTTATGCTGGAAAGAAAACTACTTGTTTTATTGGGGAAAAGGAAAATTACAAGTATTCTGAAGAAAGGCTAAAAATAAAATAGTTTGAGATTGGCAGTGGTCCATGGCCTGGGAATTGCTTTGCCGTCCTAATCTTCTAAGTGGTATGCCCCTTTGCCAGCTAATCTGACCACTTTGTAAGGTCCTTCCCAATTAGGCCCTAACTTGCCATCTCCTGGTATCAAGGTGTTTTCCATCACTTTGCGCAGTACCCGATCTCTGATCTTGAATTGCCTTGGATGCACTGTTTTGTTGTATTTCTTGGATAACTCTTGTTGGTATAAGTCAATGTGAACCAGTGCTCTTTCTCTTCTTTCTTCGGCGAGGTCGAGCTCCAATGCTATGGCTTCTCTATTCAAGTTTGGATCAAAATTTTCACTTCTAATTGTAGGGAGGCCGACTTCTAGTGAGATTACTGCCTCCATGCCATAAGCTAAAGAGAATGGTGTCTCTCCAATTGATCGCCGAGGTGTGGTATGGTAAGCCCACAGAACATGAGGCAATTCCTTAGCCCACTTGCCTTTTGCTTTTTCTAACCTCTTCTTCAATCTATCCAAGACAACCTTGCTTGATGCTTCTACTTGGCCGTTTGCTTGGGGATATGCCGATATAAAATTGTAGAACTCTATCTTGTATTCTTCACAAAAGCCTTTAAAGATTCTGCCATCAAACTGAGTATTGTATGTCGAACCGAGTAATGATATTCTGCCAGACGAACTTCTTCACATCTTTTTCCTTGATTGATGCCAATGCTTCTGCTTCCACCTACTTTGTGAAGTAGTCTGTTGCTGTGAGAAAGAACTTCATGTTTCCAGGTGCTGTTAGAAGTGGTCCTACTATGTCCAAGCCCCACATTGCGAAAGGCCATAAGCTGGTCAATGGTAGGAGCTCTCTGGCTGGCTGATGTATTTGGTGTGTGAACTTCTAACATTTCTCGCACTTCTTCACATACTTCTCCGAGTCTGCCTGCATGTATGGCCACCAGTATCCTTGTGAAATGGCTCTATAAGCTAACGATCTTCTTCACATCTTTTTCCTTGATTGATGCCAATGCTTCTGCTTCCACCTACTTTGTGAAGTAGTCTGTTGCTGTGAGAAAGAACTTCATGTTTCCAGGTGCTGTTAGAAGTGATCCTACTATGTCCAAGCCCCACATTGCGAAAGGCCATAAGCTGGTCAATGGTAGGAGCTCTCTGGCTAGCTGATGTATTTGGTGTGTGAACTTCTAACATTTCTCGCACTTCTTCACATACTTCTCTGAGTCTGCCTGCATGTATGGCCACCAGTATCCTTGTGAAATGGCTCTGTAAGCTAACGATCTTCCTCCTTGGTGGCTTCCGCACACATCTTCGTGTATCTCGAACAAGAATTCTTCCACTTTGCTGGGGTGAACACACTTTAGATAAGGTCCTGAGAATGACTTTTTGTACAATGCCATAGAAGGGGAAAGCCAAAATCGTTGCGACTTTGCTCTAATTTTGTTGGCTTCTTTATTTTCTTTCGGTAAGACGCCGTCTTTTAAGAACATTATGATGGGATCCATCTATGAGGGGCCTAGTTCGGCGCAACATACCTCTTCTGCTTCGGGGTCTTCAATGCTTGGTCTTGGTAGGTAGTCGATTAGCAGCGGATGAGGGATGGATGTATCTGCCATTGAAGCAAAGCCTGCTAGTTCGTCTACTCTGCTGTTTTCCTCCCTGCCAATCTGTTCTATCCTTATTACTTCAAATTTCTTGATCTCTTTTCTGACTAAGCCTTGGTACTTAGCCATCCTGTCATCCTTTGCTTCGTAGTCGCCTGAAATTTGGTTTACCACCAGTTGTGAGTCGTTGTAAACCATTAGCTCGGTGGCCTTCATGGAGAATGTTGATTTGAGACCTACAAGAAGCGCTTCATACTCCGCTTCGTTGTTTGATGCTGGGAAGCCAAGATTGACTGCTTGCTCCACAACTAGGCCGTCTGGTGAGGTGAGGACTATGCCAAGTCCTACGCCGTGATGGTTAGATGCTCCATCTACGAAGAGCTTCCACATCTCTCCAACGAACAACTTCCAGCAAGTGGAGGGGCCAGATGATGCCGTGGGGTCAAGAATGTTGCCGGTGTTTTCTTCAAGGTCCATGCTTGCTATCTGCCCCTCACTATCTGATTGTACCAAGTCTTTATTTGTTGGTGAGTCTTGGCTTGGTGTAGCATGGTTCGCTTCTTCCTTGCTTTCTTTACTCTGGTCTGCCTTGGGGTCTGACTGAGTATCATGTGCCAGGGGTTGTACTATTCCGGCGTCAACTTCTATCCTTAATTCGGTTGTGTTAGTCAGGTCAACTGGGCAGATATGATGACTTCTTGGGGTAAATTCTGCGACAAAGTCTGCCAAAGCTTGGGCCTTTATCGCGGTTCTGGGTTGGAACTTGATGTCGAATTGTCCCAACTCTACTGCCCACTTCAAGATTCGCCCAGAAAAGTTCGCCCTCTCAAACAAAGCTTTTAATGGGAAAGCTGTGAGGACGACTATGGTGTGGGCGTGAAAGTAGTGCAACAACTTCCTTGAGGCCATCATCAAGGCCAAGGCCAGTTTTTCCAGTGGCAAGGACCTTGTTTCGGTGCCCAGCAATGTCTTGCTGACATAAAAGATGGGCAGATGTTGGATTCCTTCTGCACGGACCAACACTACGCTAATTGCGTGCTGAGAGACTGCCAGGTACAGGAAGAGCTCTTCTCCAAGTATTGGGGTGACAAGCAGTGGTGGAGAAGGCATGTATTCTTTCAAGTTTTCCAGAGCACGGTCGCATTCTTTGTCCCACTCGAACTTGGCTTTTAATGCTTGAAAAAATGGTCGTAGTCTATCTGATGACCAGCTAATGAATCGATTGAGTGCAGCTGCCATGCCAGTGAGATGCTGCACTTCTTTTACTAAGTTAGGCCTCTCCAGATCCTGAATAGCTTTGATCTGGGAGGGGTCTGCCTCTATACCCCGGTTGGTCACCAGGAAGCCTAGGAATTTGCCAAATTCTATACCGAACGCGCACTTAGATGCATTAAGGCGCAACTTGTGCCTCTTCAGAATCTGGAACATCTCACCTAGGTCCCTTAGATGGTCATTCTCATCCTTGCTCTTGACCACCATGTCGTCGATGTAAGCCTCTGTTGTTCTACCTAACAACGGCTCAAACATCTTGGTGACCATTCTCTGGAATGTTGCCCCTGCGTTCTTTAGGCCAAAGGGCATGACCTTGTAGCAATATAGTCCTCTTGGAGTTGTAAAGGACGTGACCTCCTGGTCTGGTTCGTACATAGTGATATGATGGTAGCCTCTGTATGCATCAAGAAAGCTAAGTTGGTTGTGCCCCGCCGTTAGGTCTACCAGTTGATCTATCCATGGTAAGGGGAAGCTGTCCTTTGGGCATGCTTTGTTGACTGTCTTATAGTCGACGCAGACATGCCATTTTCTATTCTTCTTTGGCACCACAACTGTGTTGGAAATCCATCTGGGGTAGTGCACCTCTCTGATGGCTCCTGCCTCTAGCAGATTTCCCACTTCTTCCGCTACTATCTCGGCGTGGTGGAGTGCCGATCTACGAGTGCGCTGAATGATTGGTCTGGCGGATGGGTGGACATTGAGTTGGTGACAGATGAAGTTTGGATCAATGCCTGGCATGTCGTAGGGTGTCCAAGCGAACACTTCGATGTTAGAGGTCAAGAATTCCAAGACCTCTAATCTCTCAGTGCTGGACAATAATGAACTGAGCAAAAAGAACTTATCCGAGTTCTTTTCATCTATTCTTACCTCTACCAAGTTTTCCACCGTTTTTTGATCAGCTGTTTTGCCGATATCTATGAACAGTTCATTGCTCTCAGGTTCTTCCACCGAATGAACATATTCCTTGGTAGCGCGACTGCCATTAACCGTGACAAAGCATTGCTTGGACATAATTTGGTCTCCAAAGACCTCTTCAATTACCCCGGCTCTGTTGGGGAACCGCATTACTTGATTTTAGGATGAAGCTACCGCTCGCATGGCATGCAGCCATGTTCTTCCTAAGATTATGTTGTAAGTGGAAGGGACCTTCAACACCCAAAATTCCACTTGTTTTGTCACGCTTCCTGCTCTGACTGGAAGGATAATCTTGTCGACTGGCCACTCTGGCATTGAGTTGAATCCGATCAGGGGGGATACAGCTTGTGCCAAGTCTTTGTCCTCCAATTTCAGTTGTTTGAAGGTGTCGTAGTACATTATCTCACACGAGCTACCTTGGTCTATCAAAATCCGCTTGATGTCGTCATCCTTGACGCGGAGAGTGACGACCAGCACGTCGTTGTGAGGGCAGTATATCCTTGCCAAGTCTCTGTCTGAAAAAGAGATGACATTGGTGGCCTCCGTTCTTCATTTTTTGATTATGGATTGTGCGCTTAGAACCTCCCTTAAGTGCTCAGCCTTTTTGATCATGCCCCTGAGCTCACATACGCGCTCAGGTTCGCATACCCCATGTATTACGTTTATCACGCCTTGAGGTGGGGCGTCGATTGGCATTCCGTTCGGGTGGTTGTCATTCTGGGGGGCTGGCTGCGCCCCTCCTTCAATGTATTTGTCCAGGTGACTGGCTGCCACCAACTCGTCTAGATGCTGTCTCAATGGTGTACAATTTTCAGTGCGGTGCCCCTTTTCTTTATGGAAGGTGCACCGTGATCTTTCGTTGTAGTCCTTCTGAGCCTCTCCTAGCTTGGCAGGCCATCTGACGAAAGGTTCATCGCGTATCTCGCTTAGAATCCAGTAGATTGGCTTTTTGAATATTGTGGTAATGGCAGTGCGGACGCTCAACCATATTTTATCTTGGTCTTCTCCGTAGTCCCGCCTGCCTCGTCCATTTTTGTTCGGACGTTCTACTACGTTGACCTTTGCCGCGGTCTTTTTATCTGGTACTGCGGTTGTGCTAGACTTTGCTTTAGCACGGGCGCCATCTTCTTCTACCCGAATGTGCTGGTGCACTCTCTCCATTAAGGCCTCCGTCGTGAGAGGCGGTGTCATAGTGATTGAGTCCCTTAGTCTGTTCCCGACTAGAAGGCCTCTTTTGTACTGTGCGATGACGAGATTGGTGGGGCAGTCCCCAATCTGGTTGAAGGTCTCCCAGTAGCGGCTATTGTAGGATCTTAATGTCTCTTTTTCGCCCATGTCGATGGAGAGCAGTTGATCAATCTCTACAGAGGTTTTGGTGTTCGTCCTGAACCTTGTTACGAACACCTCCGCTAATTGCGCCCAGGTTCTAGAAGTTTTTCGAACCAAGTCAAGCCTAGGTCGGCAAGGCTTGATGGGAAGAGAATGCACATCAAAGCCTCGTTTCGCCGATATACCGCCATAACCTGGCGAAAGTGGCTCAGGTGCATATAGGGATCTGTCTTTCCCTCGTACGTAGTGAATTTGGGCTGGAGGAAGCCTGAAGGTAGGGGTGCATTTTCGATTCCCAGAATGAACGGTGAGGTCTGCAGCCTCGCTAATGCTTTGTCCGTTGGTTCGTAGGCAGGGCGCGGTAATAGCATTCCAACCTTGACGCTTCCATGCGTCTGAGGAGCCAACGCTGAAGGGCAGATATCTTGTGAGGGTCGTGTGCCCTAGTATCCTCCTTTCATCGTGCCCTTTCTTCCAGCACGGTCCGTAAGTCGGATGATCTTGGTAACTTCGTCTGCCTAGATGATGTCTGGTGCGTGCGCGAGGGCCGATAGGTGCTTCCCTCAGTATACGACCTCTCAATCCTCGTTCTCTCAGACCTGGAGCAACGAGTCCTGGAGGTTCTGGATTGAGTATCGCCTGTCCTGAGGCTTCTACTCTCTGCTTGTGATGGTGTGGTATGCCTACCACGGTCTTCTGAGTGGCGATGGGGCATCTTGCTTTTGCGCCCCTCTCCTGTCGCCACTCCTTTTCCCTTCATCTGGCACTTCATAATCTCCATGTCCGCCGCCATCCATCATATCAATTCGTCTTGCTCCTTCACGCGGTCCTCCAAAACTTGAGGATCAATCCTCCGCCTTTGTTTGTCAGGACTTTGTGAACGAGAGTGACGAGGGCTGTTATTCCGCCTCCCCCTAGCATCCCTCCTGGGGTTATGTCGTTGGGGCTCCAAGTCCACCATGGGAGGGACAGGAGGAAAACCTTCGCGCCTCCCACCTCCTTCTGGGGTTTATCCATCAATGGCGGACTGTGGCAAATCTTCGTTGTGCGCCATTACTTTTTATTAGCAAGGAAAACTTAATCAAGAGGTTTTGTTCGTTCTGTTTGTTCCTACAGACGGCGCCAATTGTACGGGAAAGAAATAAACCTTCTCGTATAATCCTGTTGATTAAGATTGCACTCCTCCGTACGTCGTCGCTTTACTCCCTGAAAGTACAAACTTGAGCTAGCTGGCGGGTGTGTGCCGGATACCTCTCCAATGCCTAAGTCAGCAAAATAGACAAATACACAAAAAGCTCTGTGAATTCGGGAATCAAAGTTGTGTTACCTCTCCATAAGTGATGTTGTGAGCTTTTATAAGTTCCGCGTGGCACAATCCTAGTAGGACTCTTACTCCTCCATGTGGAGTCCTCCTAGGAATCACACTCCTGAAAGATAATGCTTATCCTTCAACACCCCCTCACTGCTTAAACCAAGTGAGATGGTTTTACCTCGGTAGGATGACCATACGACCGAGATAACATTGCCATGCTAAACTGGCTGGTATGACCGAGCTAACTGCCAACTCGGCTCTTCCTTTCCTTGCTTCTACCTCGGCTTCGCATGCCAAGTCCGAGCTACCTGTAAAAGAGTTGGACCGAGCTAACCAAGAACAAAAGTCCCGAAGAAGGCTCAGCATACCTCAGTTTAAAGATAACGATCGGGCTAACCATTCTGGTCGTGGCGACCGAGATAACAACAAGGCCTTCTGGGACCGGGCTAACGCCAAGGCCACTTTTACTCCGCCTTTCTTACTACGGCCCATAACGGCCCATTACCCAGCTCGGCCCAATTTATACATATAAATTACCCTCTCATATACTATTAATAATGTTGACGGAACTGGTCATATAAGTTAAACATGACATTTTTTTTCGTCTCGTTAATACCCTTACACTTCTATTAAAATCTCATTTTAGTGCTTCCAATTTCACTAAAATCTAATTTTAATCCCATCATTTTTTAACTTTTGTTAACCTTGTTAATAGTAGATGGATAGAAAAGTGATATTGAAATTTAACTTAAAAGTGTAAAGGTCATGTTTTTTTGGATGGATTGAATAAGGGGGATTATAATGCAATAAACTGATAGTCCTGAGATATATAGTCCCTAGACTATTTGGCTAGAAATGATATATATATATATCCTATGTTTGTTTTCTTATGCTATTAAATTTCTAAAAATGGCTATTTTAGTGAATCTCATGTGTTTAATTTGAAAATTATGAAATATATTATTTAAATTATTTACAATGAAAATACTAAATTTGAAGCATATTTTATTTTATTTTTATTTGAAATATATTTTATTTTATTTACAAAGACCATTTTAATTTTATTTAAATACAACATTAGAAGTATATTTTCATTGATGATTTTGCTAATACAAAAAAAAAAAAAAAGAAAAAAAAAAGAAAAAAAAAGAAAAGAGAGAGAGAGTATAAGAGAATGAGATTAATTTACACCTGTTTCAAAAATGAAAGAAAGAAAAGATTAAAAATTTTATACATACTTGAGGGTGATTTGGTCATTTAACTAAATAATCCAAAGGTTGGTTCAGTTAATCCATTTTTGTCACACACCCCCTCGTCGGATTGAATTATCTCACATATGAAGGATTATTAGTCCAACCAGACTATTAGTCCAGTTTTTGTTTTTCTAACCAAATATTGGACTATTTACTTTGTTAGACATGGAATTCAATCCAATGATCCCACCAAAATGAGATTACAATAAGGGTGTGTTTGATTGAACGAACTGGATAATGGGGAATTAGAATCCATCGAACTTGAGTCCTGTCACACCCCAATTTTCATTCCCAAACGGTAATACAATAGTCATGGCTCATTAAAGTAAAACTAATAATAAATCATCATACTTGCATTACATGATGTAAATAGTCTTCTTGCGATAATACCATTAATCCAACAACAATTAATTAAACAACAAATACCCCCAAGGGTTTACAAATTTCCAAGGCTTGAGCTTGGTTACACAAAATGGTTATTCAAACCCACTCATTCAAAGCCCTTGGCTTACAATCAGAGTCACAGCAAATAAGCATATCATGCTCTTTGCACACACTTCCACGCCTTCAGTTAGGTGGAATCACCACATCTTTTCCTGTACAAAAATCCCATAGGATGAGCATAAAGCTCAGTAGAGAATTTTTAACAAAGTATATATATTTTACACAAGTCTCAAGAAATGGAATGCTTATGTCATGCCATGCCTTTTTTAAAGTAAAACACATCTTCATCTTTTGGAAACCAACATGCTCAATGATGACATGCCATTTCAACTTGTGATGACCGGTTCGTATTTAACCTTATTCTCATGAGTTGTGTCGGTATTGCCTTCGTTCGAAGTCGGGTTTCAAAGTGTGGTCCTACCGTCAATGGTGTTCGTTGTTCCTAAGAATTATTTCTATAGATATTTTCGGTTGCAGTGTTCCATTTTCTGAATTTGTGTGTGTCCCGAAGGGTACGCGGTTGACTCTGGAGTGCCGAGGATGAAGCCGGGGTTTTTCCGGGCTGGAAGGGAGGCGGGGAATCAAGTTGCATGTGCGGGAGGTTGGGAGGAAGTGCTGTGCACACACTCCCTAAAAGGCAGGTGCACGAGTGAGGTGCGAAAAGAACCGCACGTGCGGGGAGGTGCGCCACACATGCGGCAGGGCGTGTTTTTGCTCCGAATTTCGTGCTTTCAGCTATATTTTGATATTTTGTCCTTTTTTCTTTCATTTTCAGATTATATCACTCTCTCTCTCTACTATATTTTCTCTCAATTCCTCTCATCTCTCTCTACCAAACCCACAAAACATTACATCTTCTTTGATCTTAAGAAATCTGTAGAGATTTTGATAGTAGTTCCTTATATCAAAATAATGAGCATGTCGAGGGCTTAGTCTTGACCGGTGGAGATCGTGTTTCGGTGAAGTTGGTTTTGGGGCTTTTCTCCTCTTCTATCTTGAGGTAGGGATTTCTTTGGTTCTTTTCAATACCTCTACTATAGATAGATATGTGGTATGTTCTTATTGCATAAAAACCATGTGGTATGGGTTCATTTTCGAAAACCATGATAGAGGATGTGAGACTTGGGTGTTGAGTTAGAGATTGCATGAGATGGGTTGGTGTTGGGTTAAATTTTGGGGCGTGATTTAATATATGCATGAGTAGAGACTCAAAGCCCTAAATTTTTGTAGTAATGTCAAAGGGATAAAAGGGATGGAATTTGTGAAATAATTATGTTATGAACTTATGAAATGAAGTTAATGTGTTGGAATTTGATTTAAGATTTAATTGGATTTTACGATTTGGGTATTATTTTGGTGTTGGATTTGACTAGGTTTAAATACAATAAATTAATAAATTGTTAATTGTAAAAGGGGTTATAACTGTGGAATTAGATTATAAATGAATTACATTACCATTAACTAGAAATGATGTGAATTATAACTTGCCGCCATGATAGAGATCTCCTATTTAAAATGAGGGAAAGTGAATTGGTCATGTTTTTGTGAAATGAAGTAAAATTGGATTAAGGCATAGGGTGGAGAATGTTATTGTAGAAGAAAAAGGTAATTGGTTTTGTAATGGAAAGAATGAGACGTTAACATAATATGAGTCCCGGGGATTTACTTGAGTTTGGATCACTAATGCTTTACTTCTTTGTTGTCGATTGTTGGACTTAAGACCTCATGAGAATTGAATTGTTAAAACACATGTGTTGAAATACAAACACTTAGAGGTTTTGTACTTGGTCATCGGTGGAGGATGACATTGTTGTGTGGAATGGTTGTGTGTATGTTTTACGCTTGAGTTGGTTGCACTCTGTTGTGGTTGCATGTATGCATTGCATTTGTTGGTTGTACCTTATCATGTTATGATGATCGAAAGGGGTGTAATGCGCTAAGAATCAGAGGTACCATTACCTTCCAGCTAGCGCCTGATAAAATGGAGAAGAGGTACCATTCCCTTCCAGCATGGTGTTTGGTAACTTGGCATGTTATTGTTGAGAGGTGAAATCATTGGCTTACTGTGCTCGAGGCAAATAGAGCGGAGATTTGTTGTTATTGTTGCCTTACTTGGTTATGTGTATTATGCGTTGTGATGATCATGATTCGACAAGGTTGAATTGTCTTATGTGTAGTGTAGATGTGTGCATGTATATTTGAACATGTTGAGAGTGGTTAAGGGAGTTGTCTACTAACAATGAATTATTGATAATATCTCTTTAACTTGAATGTAAGGTTTAGATGCAATGGATGTATGGGGTCAGACTTGGGTTTTTATTCTGAATTGTTAAACATATGAGGGCATGGGATTTGGTGAACATGTTTTCAAAAATAAAGTGGGTATTATGAGTATTTTGTCACATAAGGAAACTTGGAAATGGGTAAGAGTTGTTCATTGGGAAAAAGGGTAGTAAGAGTGGAAATTGGTGTTATCAAATAACCGAATGATTTGAGAATAGTATATATATACTTTGTTTATAAAATGTCACATTATTTATATGGTATGAGACTAGCATTCGTGATCATAACTATCTATAAGTTGTTATTGCTGAGGATCATGTTGAGATCCCTACTGGACTATATGTTCATCCCTTGTTGTTGAGTCTTTTTCAGGTGATTATTAGGATGCACTACAAGATTTCGGATCTTCTTTATTTGTTGGCCACGGCCTCTTTATGTGTAGGCAGAAGGCCATTGATGAAAAAGGGTTACACCTTTCCTCTTGATTTTTTTTAAATGATATAAGCCTACAGGCAATTCCTTTAATTGTATATTCATGTTGCATTCATTATTATCCGACTGAGAGAATTCTGTTAAGATATTTCTTAAGAATATAATGAGCTTCTGTATGCTAACTCTGAAATTGAATGTATCATAATGGCTTGGTAATAGTAGTCCGAGTAATAAAAAGTGGGGTGTGACACAACTGCTCAACATTTATCAAATTTTATTCAAGGGACGGTAAATACAACTCTGGTAATCTCTAGGTCAGTGTCTGCAAGTAGACTTTACAAGTACTACCAATTTGTCATTTTTATCGATTTCAACCGGAAGGCTCGACACCTATCAATTGTTATTTTTACCAGTATCATCTGGAAGGCTCGACACTTGTCAATTGTCATTTTTACTAGTATCAACTGAAAGGCTCGACACCTGTCAATTGTCATTTTTACCAGTATCAATTGAAAGGCTCGACACCTATCATCTACACTACCTGTTAAGACTTACCACCGTATTTACCCCAAAATCATTTCATGAAAACTTGTTTCTTAGCATTCTTTTTTCAATGCAAAGTTTTTAAATCAAATTTCAAAGCTCTTCATTTTCAATGAATTGATATGCCAATGTATCAATTAATGTAATGCAACATTTTATCCATTTTCTATTCTTCTACACAATATTTCCATTGTGATCAAAATTCTCATTTCTCCTTTCAATACAATTTCACAAGATGAATAAGTACATTTATCTCAATTCATCGAAAGGGATAGCATAACTCCCACATTTCAAGCCATTTCAACAATTTCCCATATTCCATAAAAACATCATTTATATAAATATAAATAAGAAACTTTCCAACAACCATATATTTTGACATACAAAATAAATATAACAACATCATTCATGATTTCTCAACATCTTTTTAAAACTTCCACTTTCCAGGTTTTCTTACCAAAACAATTCATCTCCAAAACATTTGAAGAAATCTTACCAAAAACATCTTTCTTTAATCAACATAGTTCAAAACCCCCAATTTCTATCTCAAAAGACCACATAGTAAACCCACTTTCAAAATTACTCATTTTCTTGAATGAACAAATAAAATTTCAAAACTAATCAAAGGATGATTTCGAAAATCATCTAGATCTTGCAAAAACATATATATAACTCAAAGAAAACCCCTACCTCAAGTCTGAAGAAGAAAAGAGTTGAAACCCCCAAAATCAACGACGATGAAACTCGATATCCACCTCACACAACGAAGCTCTCGAGAAGTTACACAGTTTTGACGAAGGAACTATGGCCAAAATCCCAATGGATTTGGAGAAATCAAAAAGAGAATATGGTTTTCTAGAGAGAGAGGCTCTAGATTTGTATCTTGGAGACTTTTAGGGAGAGAGAGGATTGCAAAAAGTGATTTGAAATGTCACTTTCGCGTGCTGATAAAGCACGGTCCGCTCGAGCCTGGAAATCCCCGCTCGAGCGTTAGACACAAACTCCCGCTCGAGCGTGAAACCCTGCGCTCGAGCTTAAAATACACTCCTCCAGTATTTTTGTAGACACAGTCCCCGCTCGAGCATCCAAATGCCCGCTCGAGCGTAGAGCAAAAATTTAGACGCCCGCTCGAGCGGAGAGCCAAAATTCTAGGCAACCAAGAGTTTGGAAAAATAAGCAACCAACCTTTTCCAAACACACACTACTACCCAATAACCAACAATGAGGGGAAGACAAAGGAGACAAGACATGAACTACCATTCAACCCATACAAACACGAGTTCGGAACACCCCAAGGGACAGGTCAAGACTAGGGTCGCTATAAGTCCTGGGACTGTAAATCCCCAGGACTATTTGGTTGGATTGGATATGCATCCTGTGTTTGTTTTTTCATGGGATTAGATGTCTGGAAATGACTATTTTTAGTGAATCCAACATTTGGTTGGACGGATTGTATAAGATAAACGAACAAAAGACTATTTTACTATTTTTCAATTGTTTACTAAGTAATAGTAATATTAAACATATCTTTAATATTTTAATTATTTTTAGCTAGATTAAATAAAAATTTATTTTATTTTATTTTTCGCACAATTAAATAAATTTATTTTTTTAATTAAATAAATAAAATATCAATAAAAATATATGTTATTTTTTTAATTAAAATTTTAAATAAATTTTTTTTAAAAAAAATAATAGTAATTAAACAATGAAATTAAATAAAATATAAACAAAATTTTAAAATAAAACATCAATAAAATATCTATAAAAAATTATTTTAAAAAATAAAATAAAACATCAATAAAAAGTTAAATAAAATTATTTTATTTTTAAATTAAGACATTTAAATTTTATTAAATTTTACTGAATATAATACATAATTAAATAGTAGAGGGTCAAAATCGTCATTTCACCACATAATCGCAACAGTAAATAGTCCCTCCAAAATTGTCCCACACCCCCCAGGATAGTATAATCCCCCCATGATAGTATAATCCCCCATATAGGGGATAAGGAGTCCGGCCGGACTCCATATCCGGCAGACTAAAAAAAAAAACAAATGTCGGATTAGATACTTCCCCCGAATTACAATCCGCACAGTAAATAATCGCCCCCTTACCCCTCCAATCAAACACACCCTAAAAGTGTAATTCAGAAGTGCTAAATGTAATTAATTCATTTTTTAAAAAATATTCAGTGTGTTTGGTTTGAGTTTTCTAGATTAAGTTTTTTGAAAACTGACTTTTTTGGTTTTTCGTGTTTTTTTTTTGTTTTTAGTGAATATTTTTTAAATTTTAAACATTTTTTTTACTTTTTTAGATGCACTTTACTTAGATGTATCTAAAAAGTAAAAAATTTGTGAAAAAAAATATTTTAAAAAATTAATAAATACATAAAAATACAAAAAATGTACTGAATTCTTGTATTTTTTTGTATTTTTGGTATTTGGTAAATTTTTAAAAGATTTTTTTTACAATTTTTTTACTTTTTAGATGTATTTATGTTAGGTGTGTCTAAAAAGTAAAAAAATTGCTTAAAATATTAAAAAAAATTAGTAAAAACAAAAAAATACGAAAAATAAGAAAGTAGAATTTTCTGAAAAGTGTTTTTTGAAAAATGGAAACAAATTTGTGTAAGTAGCATTATTCTTGGCTTATTATATAAACGCGATTGTGTGGTTGGGATACACTTGATTTGTTTGACTTCAACAATCTTCCCATGCATTATATGTATATGCAAATATTAACTTGGTGTGTGGCAAACCCTTCGGCAGGAGAAGCTAAGTTGCAAAGAGCCATAGAAGTGTACTGCCCTCGAGGGGGTGGATTGTAGTGTGATACAACCTGGAGGTTCATGTTACTTACCCAACACCGTCATTGATCATGCCTCTGTAGTCCTTAACCTCTACTATACGGCCAACAATAAGATCAACTCTTTTTGTCCTGCTTTTGCCAACATTCTACAAACAATCCTTGTAAGTTGCTACAAACAATCCTCAAATATCTTCTTTTTTTTTCCTTAAAGGTTAAGGTAAATAACACTTTTAACTCTGATAATTTGACTCAAATTTCACTTTCATTCATATTTCACGTTAAACAATTAGGTTTTCAATTTAGTCATTCCATTTGACATGGAGATTAAAATTTTACAATTTTGAAACACTTATTAGTTCCTTAATGTATATATTCACATAGAAAAATTAACAAAAATTTAGATAGAATGATCAAAATGAAACTAAAGTTGAAATATAAGGACTACATTGCTCAGTTTGAAATAATAGAGACCCAAGTGACATTTGAATCAAACTATAAAGGTAAAAGTGTAATTTACCCTCTTTTTTTTTTGTATTTTTTTGTTTTTGAAGTAATTTCAATCATATGATGCCATCAGAATCTTAAAATGTGAAAATTAAGACTTGATTGTTTGATAAAGAGTACATTAAAAGCATGAGAACAACAATTTTTAGAACAGATGATCCTGTACCACGAACAAATTTCTCTCTCACTTACTATTGTTTATTGTTGATGCAGCCCATGGATCATGCAAATTTCCGTAGCTGATGGGTTTTGCAATGACGGGATAACTTGATTTTAGCAAATAAAGTGCATTAAAAATTTGGGTTTGGTTATGGTGTGCAACTTACACCTTACACCTTATACCTTACACTTACACCTTACACTTACACCTTTTGTGAAAAATTAAACCTTACACTTACACCTTTTTTGAGGTTGCACACCATATGCAACCCACTTACACCTTACACCTTACACTTACACCTTATACTTATACTTACACCTTACACTTACACCTTTTGTATAAGTGGCACATGGTGTGCACTTGCACACTTAAGAAAACTCCTAAAATTTTATTTAGTAGTTTTTTTTCTTCTTATTTTTGAACCAAAAAAAAAATTATTGATGAAGAGTAACATACATTACATATGAGAATATATCAATAAAGAAAGGAAGTGCAAAAAGTATCAAAACAAAACAACGTTATCCTAATTAGATTGACACCAAGAAAATTGCTCAATCATTTGCTAGCATAACCATCCAAAGTTGGTGAGAAACCAACCAGCAACAAAAGAAAGAACAACAAGAACAAAACAAAGTGAGTGTTTGGAAAGTGGCTATTTTAGAGGGTTTTTGGCTTTTTGGCTATTTTAGTAGGCAATTTTAGTTTTTGTGTTTGGGAAAATAAGATGGATTTTAGTTTATCACTAAGTTCACTTTTTCCAAAATTGCTCTACAAGGGCAAAATTGTCATTTTTGCCTATGGGAGTAGGCTGGCAAAACACTGTGCCTACACTGTTTTGCCAATGGCTGCTTTGTTTGTTGTGTTTTTTTTTTTTTTTTTTAAATCAATGGATGCTTAGCTACTGTTGAAGCTAAAGCTTTTTGACACTTTGAGGCTAAAATAGCCTGTAGTCCCACTTTCCAAACACCGCCAAAAGCTAACAAACAACCAATACCCCAAGCAGCAAACATACAATTCACCCAACTGTCAATCCAATAGAGTCAAACTAGCAGCAGCAACAAAACACCTCTCAACACCTAGGTTGCTCTACCAACTCCATTGATGCCAAATTTGACATGATGTAGATTATAAATAATATCATTGAAAAAACAGCAGCAGCCAAAATTAGCTAGCCCACCCCTGCCTGATAGTGCCTAACCTGTCTGAGGCACTCCACTAAATCATGAACTGAGTATAGAACATCTTTAATAGTGGATTTTTCCCAAAAAAGCTACCCTAACTTTCACAATTTTGACTAGATCGACCAAGTTTGGCTGACAACCATTGAACACACACTCATTTCTTAGCTTCCACACTGACCACAACATTGCCATAGGACTAATTTCCAGATCTTACTCATTAGCGTCTTGAATTTAACTCCCATCCACCAATAAAAAAAAACCTTCAACAGTTACAGGTGACACCAACTGTAAATCCGACCATTGCATCAGTCTTGACCATACCTTCCAAATCACAGGGCAAAGTAAGAATGAGTGGTTCACACTCTCTACCTCCTCCTTACAGAAGCACTCCTAATCTCTAAAGATGGTCTGCAGTTTTGATCCTTTCCCTTCAAGCCAACCAACTCAGAAATTGAACTCTTGGGGGAGCAACATTACCCCAAATCAGTTTTGAAATGAGCAAACTATGCCCTTTTTTAGCCTCACCCCATTCCCTAACTGCTACAACCATAATGCTGTGTTTGGTTAAGAAATTTGAGGAGGGATTTGGAAAGGGAAATAAAAAAGGTAGGTGAAATGTGAAAAAAAAATATACATACATTTCACATAATTTCACACATCTTTTCTCTTTCCCTTTCCAAATCCCTTCTCACATTCCCCAACCAAACACAACGTAAATTGGCCTGAAGATGATGCACACCATCTCATTGAATGTGGGTTTCCCACATTCAACCTTGGAGGCACACCTAATAAGCCTAGCAATCTTTCCACCTCTTATTCCTCCTAACTAATAATTTTCTTCTGAAGTTTAGTTGTCATTCCCCAGAAGTACCCCCTGCACTTGCTCTTGAATGCACTGCCACACTAACTGTACTCTCATGGTCAGTAGATAGCCTGAACAACCTGAAAAATTCACCTTTCAATGCTACCTAACAACCAATTGTTAGACCAAAACTTAACTCTGCAACCATCACCAATCACAATCTTTATATTGGATTAGTTTAAAAAAAAAAAAAAACTGAACAAATCAGGGTTTGAGCTAGCCACATCCACATATCTCTCCCAACAACTGATTCAGACCCTACTCCTCCCATAACTGGCAGCCACCTGCCCCCCTCATGTCCATATTTGCTAACAATCACATTTTTCCATAATGCTCCATCCTCCACACCATACCTCGACCGCCACTTTGCTAATAAATAATTATTGACCAATTACCTATGCAACTAACTGTACAATGCATTTTTTATAGGTAAAATTACTCATCAGTTCCATCAACGAAAAATATTTACAAATATGTGATAAATATTATTTTTTTTTAAAATATGAAGTTTTATTGATAACAAATTTTTTTTTACTAATTATTCTTGTGATTCTTATATTCCAATAAACAAATTCTCTCATGATCTTGTGAAAATTTAGTAAGACATTCTTTTTGCCAAATGATTGCATGGACAGTGATAGTTAATGGCCACAAATTGAAAGCTAGATAACTAATAACCACACCATTACGAATCTTTCTGTGTTGCTATCCCATGCATCATTTATCATGTGTCTTGTCATACAGCAATTTTGGGATATAGATAAGAGAGAGAGAGAAAAATCTAGAAATCCTCTAGATATTGATTTGTGATTATGTATCAATTTTAAGCAGTAAATATCAATCTCAATCAAACAATCAAGACAAATCGACATAACGATTTTAACGTGGAAAAACCACAATTGGAGCGCCTCTAGTTGTAATAAAAAACCACGGGCCAAAGCCATAAAAAAATCCACTAAGAAGACAAAAGGAATTACACAAGTGCACTCTCAATTACCTAGCGAAGCCACGCCCGAATTGAATCGACCCCTATATGCCTCTTCCACCACAGTCTTCACCTCGAAACTGTCTTGCCCAACGTTGAATCCACAACGCCGATGTCGAATCACGACGATGAGCCACTTCAGAATCCACCAAAGCTTCAGGCCCGAATTCCCCAGAATCCACCGAAGAAGAACACTCTCTTTTGTATAGAATAAAAAAGCAATCATTTGATGTATACTTCTTAAACCATGAGTTGAATACTTAATCAAACATCAAAGAAAACTAGAAAAATAGCCCCAGAAGAAAACCCTAGAACCCTTAAAGAAGATCTGGGAGTCGTAATCCTAAAATTTGATTGAAACACACATTTATAGCAATATGTTCCGCGATCTCTGCTCGAGCGCAGGAATAGCCGCTCGAACGGACCTCGCTCAAGCACAGGAAAGTTTGCTCAAGCGTAAAATCCCAACTTCCAGTACTTTTGCAGACAGATCAAATTTCTAGAACCAAACATTCTTCGCTCGAGCACACAAACGGCCGTTCGAGGGAACAAGTAACTTCGAATGCATTTTTGCATTTTGCTTCGGGGGCGCTGCCCCTCAACCCCGCTATGACGCTGCCCCCTGGACCCTCGCGAGCTAACCGGGCAGCTCGATCCTCGTCATAGTCAGCGAAGTGGCAAACACGAAAGAATTAACACCACAAACTTCTCTGCAAGGCACAATTCGGGTTGGATTCGCATCTAAAAATTCATAGCCTCATTGAAATAAAAGTACGAATACAAATACAACTGAAAGGAGTTTTGTCAAACGGGATTGCCAAGAATAAAAACCTAATGATCTCCCCATTTGGCAATGTCGTGACAAAACACACCTAACAAATAAAATCTTAATCAAACCAACCCACTACAGCCAACAAAAGCAAACTTTTTTCTCAAGGTCATGATCTGCAAAGTAGCTATTAGTGCCGCAATCTCCAAAATAACTATTAGTGCCACAAGAGTATATGAAAAAGCAATAGTCATATGACAAGATTATCTTGAAGCATGAGATGAAAATATGAATAGATGTAAATTGAGGATTTTAAGAACATGTAGTATGAGTAGATGAAAATCCTAAGACACATGCACCCTCAAACTTTCTCCCCATTTTTGTCATGAATTGTCAAAGGAAGCTCAAACAACAAAAGCAAGAGCATAAATCACACAATCAAGGATATGATGATGTAATTAGCAGTTGCATGCAAGAAGGAAACAATAAAGAAGCAGTGCATAGCAACATGCAAAACAACTAAAGCCAATCTCTATTACCAAACAAATCAAAGTGTTTATGCTAACAGACTCTTGCAATGATAAACCAAACTCCCCCTTACTAAAAATAACCACAAACACTGAAACAGTGAACAAGAAGAAAAAGACAAAAACAAAAACAAAATAAGGAGAAGCAAGCAAGAAATTTTAGATTTGTATCTTAAAAACACACAAGATTATCCAAGAAGCATAATTACTTGAAAACACAATGTGCACAGCCTCTAGAAGATTCCTCATAAAATAAAATGATGTATTATGTGAAAAGCATAAATCCTTGATAAAAGTGTTTGTGTGACTCTTGGAGTTCGACAAACACTAGATTCAAATCCTAGTGGCGATTTGAAAGCTAGACCTCTGGCAAGAGAATCTAAGCACAACTAAGGAAAGTCAAACCACTAGGAATCAAGGGGTATTTTGTGAGTAAAAGCGGAGGCTCCCCCTCAATCAATGAATCATTTTTTCTTTTTTTTTTCTTTTGCACATTTTGTTCTTTTCTTTCTTTTGCACATTTTTTTTCTTTTGCGCGCTCATTGGCGGCTAACATGCTCAAGAGTATGGAAAACAAACCAGAGAAGCATGGATATAATAAAGATAGCCTGGTTGGTGACTCTGAGGTAGCCTTTTCCTCATGGCAGGGCTACAAAGAACAAAGGGGGAATCCGTGGAGATACAAAAAGATGGAAGGTGGTTAAGAGACTCAACAACACCTATGATATGCTAGTATAGGTCAATTCCTCTAGAAAAGCAAAAGATTCAATGCCAGAAGTCCATAGAGAAAAATGATTACTAAGGCGGAAGATTCCGATATTTGCTAATCCAAGAGTGTGTACAGAATCAGATATACTAATCAAAGAACACATACTCCGAGATGAGTAAAGACCACAAAAAGCATACACACATATTAACATGTAATGGATATTCTCATCAATTCCAATATGTACCAAGGACTACTCAAAATTTTCAAGCTTGCAAAACCATACTAATAAAATCCTTTTGGATTTTTTTTTTAAAAAAAAAACAAAGTAAGACATAAAATGAACAGACACATTTTTTTTTTCCTTTTAAACAAAGCAAGACAGAAAATGAACAAACACTCATTAAATGACTCAAAAAGAAAAAAAACACACACACACACACAAAAGCCCCAAAACTAAAATGAATAAACAAATTAACACAAGTCAAGTTTTCTCACTCAAACCGCTTTAGTATGAACAAAGTTGTGAGAATTGCAGTTCTTGGGTGGTGTCTTGATGTTGTGGTTCCCTTCCCTTTCAATGGGAACCTGTCTTGACGTGGTTTCCAACTTTCTATTCCTAGATCTAGGCAAATGCAAACTCGCTCCATGTATGATCTCAAGCAAATCAAAATAGCAAGGTCAATTATGACCCCTAACCTCATTACGACTAAAGAAGTGTCTCCTACCCCACGAGATGTTGGAATTTCTTCCATCTCTATGAAACACTCTCCCATGTAACTCATAACAATAAAGGCAAATATGACCATACATACCACAATGATGACAAATAAAAACAGGGTGTACCTTCTTTTCTTTGACCTTACCAACTCTAGGAAGATTGATAAGTCTTTCCTCTCATTGAATATTTTGCTCCCCTTGCCCTTGAGTTCTTGTATCATGAGATGTGAATGCACTCTGTTTTTGCTCTTTGTTATCACCAAAGCTAATGTCACTCTTGTCATAACACATTTGTTGAGACTCAATGATATTGTCTAAAGTCTTTGATCCTTTGTTCCAAAAACCAATAGTAGCCATAGCACACTTGATTTCTTTCTCTTTCTTGATCATTAGTTCTTCTAAAGCAACTTGAGACATCTCGATAGTTTCAATGTTTTCTTCATATGTTGCATAGATTTGCTGTAGCTCATTCCTCTCTGTCTCACAAGTCAAGAGTTTTGCACAAAGGACTTGTCGATCATTAGATATCTTGATAGCATCATTCCTAGCCTCGGAAATCTCCTCCTTTAGTTTGACATTCTCACTTTCACATGCTTTGAGTTTTATAGTGAGTTTGCCATTCAATTTGGATAAGTTAAGAGATTCCTTATACAATTTTTCATAAGCTTGCTAAAACTCTTCATCATCACTCCCTGAGGATTCATCATTAGTGTCATTCTCAACCGGCCTCTGTGGATAGTCTGTTTGTCCTTCAGTTTCGGAAGCCGCCATGAAAGCAATGAATTGTTTATGTCCCTCTTCGCCTTGATCTTCGTTGTCACTATCATCTTTATCAGATTCTGATTTATCATCCCAAGTGATAGCGAGGGCTTTCTTCTTCCTCAAACGAGTGTGGCATTCTTGAGCAAAGTGGCCAAATCCTTGGCATAAATAGCATTGGACTCTTTTAGAGTTCCTTTGTATATTTTCTTTCTCCTTCTTGGCTATAGAATTAATTTTGAGTTTATCTTTACCTTTGGATTTATGAGTATAAGTAGATTCCAAAAGATTAGGATTCTTTTTCAGAAAAGATTTTTTAAATTGTTTTACAAAAGCATCCATAATCTTGGAATCTATCTCGTAATCCTCATCAAAATCCTCTCTAACTCTATGAGCACTACTAAAAGCAATAGCATCTTTTTGTTTCTTTTTGAAATTCTTATATGCCTCATAAGTTTGGAGATTTCTAACCAAATAATCTAGCTTGAGGTTGTCAACATCTTGAGTCTCCTCAATAGCTATAACTTTTGGTTGGAATCGATCACGCAAGGACCTCAAAATTTTTCCTACAATCTTGGATTTTAGTATTTTTTCACCTAAATTGAAGCTGGAATTTATAATGTCATTCAACTTCACATAAAATTCATCAAAAGTCTCACTATCTTTCATTGAAAAGTTTTCGAAACTAGACGTGAGCCTTTGAAGTTTTGAGTGTTTAACAGAAAGAGTGCCCTCATGATTAGTTTATAAGATATCCTAAGTCTCTTTTGCGACTTTACAATTGCAAATACGACTAAACTCTTTAGGTTTGATGGCGCAAAAGAAAGAATTGATAGCTTTACTATTCTAGCTACTATTTTGGTAATCAATTGTGTCCCACTTATCAATTGATTTGGGGAAAGTTACTCCATTAACAGTAATCGTCGGTTTGGTCCATCCATACATGACAGATTGCCAAACTTTTTCGCCAACAGATTTTAAAAATGATCTCATTTGAGCTTTCCAAAAAGAATAATTGGATCTGTCAAGTAGGGGTGGTCGAACCATAGAATTTTCCTCACGAATTGTATCTATTATCACAAATCAAACAAGATCTCGCTCTAATAGTATTTTTAAAAAAATAGAGCGACCAGCTCTGATATCAATTGAAAAATCTAGAAATCCCCTAGATATTGATTTGTGATTATGTATCAATTTTAAGCAGTAAATATCAATCACAATCAAACAATCAAAACAAATTGACATAACGATTTTAACATGGAAAAACCACAATTGGAGTGCCTCCAATTATGATAAAAAAAACCACGGGCCAAAGCCACAAAACAATCCACTAAGAAGACAAAAGGAATTACACAAGTGCACTCTCAATTACCTAGCGAAACCACGCTTGAATTGAACCGACCCCTATATGCCTCTTCCACCACGGTTTTCATCTCGGAACTGTCTTGCCCAGCGTTGAATCCACAACGCCGATGTCGAATCACGACGATGAGCCACTTCAGAATCCACAAAAGCTTCAGGCCCAAATTCACCAGAATCCACCGAAGAAGAACACTCTCTTTTGTATAGAATAAACAAACAATCCTTTGATGTATACTTCTTAAACCATGAGTTGAATACTCAATCAAACATCAAAGAAAACTAGCAAAATAGCCACAGAAGAAAACCCTAGAACCCTCAAAGAAGATCTGGGAGTCGTAACCTAAAATCTGACTGAAACACACATTTATAGCAATATGTTCCGCAATCTTTGCTTGAGCGCAGGAATGGCCGCTCAAGCAGACCTCCCTCGAGCGCAGGAAAGTTCGCTCGAGCATAAAATCCCAACTTTCAATACTTTTGCAGACAGATCAAACTTCTGAAACCAAACATTCTCCACTTGAACGGACAAGCAACTTCGAATGCATTTTTACATTTTGCTTCGGAGGCACTGCCCCTCAACCCCGCCGTGGCACTGCCCCAGACCGGCCAAGGGGTGCTGCCCCCTAGACCCCCGTGAGCTAACCGGGCAGCTCGATCTCTTTTGTATAGAATAAACAAACAATCATTAGTTAAACAAAGAAAACTTCATGAAGAAGCAAAGAAAGAAAAAAATATATATAAAACATACCAACATATCTTCACAATTAGCAATAAAATAGTTTCCAGATAATTTGGCATTCTCCGTAAAATGCTCTTGGGAACAAATAAGAGGGAATAATAATTACAGGGCTCTGACTTTATAGGACAATGGAAAAGGATAAAACTGAAAGCAAATGAAATAATCACAATTTATAGTAGTTCCTTCAAGTTCTAATAATCTAAGATGCTCCAATTATGGTATGTAGTGCAGTTTGAACTGAGGAATCAGTTGCACAGTAATAGCTCTATAGCAGTAAAATATGTGCTCATCTCTCCTAATGGGCCAAATTTTCATGTTCCACCAATGTGAAGAGTATGGACATGAATCATGATCTTCAAGTGGAAGAGTGCCAACAACCAAAAAAAAAAGATGGACTTCGTTTGCCTACTTCGTCCTATCCAACGCAGTCCAGTTGGTGAAGGCCAAGAAAGTGATATTAATCATTGGCGTATCTGGATCGCCTATCTCGATCACCCCAATTGCATATGTTCTTCTAGGAAGTTCATGGCTACTCTCGTAGGGCCACTAGATGCCAGCACATAATAGTATAAAGGAAAGTTGTGTCGCAACAGATTTCTATGTTCATGAAAAGGACCAATTGCACTCTGCCTCCTCTCTTAGTAACTTTTCATAAAAATAGTTCAGTAATGGTATCGAAGTAAAGCATGAGAGTTGAAATTCAACAAAATTCCAAACCATCCAATTTCCAACCCCACTCAACGCAACATAGGTGTCAAAAAAAAGAAAAAAAAAAGAAAGTAATAAGTCCCACCACTTATGTGTATCTCTAATCCAGTGCTAATAATTAGATTGACACATCACATAGTAAGATAAGATGGTAAAAATAGATGGTCATTGGCACATGGATTTGTTGTCATGGTAATCATATTTATATATAAAAAAATTATTTAGCAGCTCGCATGTCATCTTTGTGTTAGTTTAATAGATCTCATTACTCATGTCTAATGTCTAATGGGTAACACATCACATTGTTAAGCAAAATTTTGTAATAAAATAGGGGAATTATAGCATTATTGAAGAAAATAATAATAATAATAGGATGACCACATTTGTGTATCATCATCTCACATTATATTGATTTAATTAATTACATTACTTATGTCTGTTAGCAATGCAATAGTTATAAATCAAGTGATAAAAAAAAATAAAAATAAAAATAAATAAAATAAAAATAAAAATAAAAATAAAATTGTAAAAAAATATGATCATGATAGTATTATTGAAGAACAAAACATTAAGGCATTGTTGATTTTACATAAGCAACTGAACAGTGCTGTTGAAAGCTTGTGACCTTACGAGAAAAAGCTTGAACCGACTGAACTTTTCTCCTAGAGTCGCCCCTGGTGGTGTTTTCAAATAAATAAGGAGCACATTTTAGTTAATGGGTCTGGAGGAAGGCTACATGATTAAGTTAGAACCATAAAGAGATACTCTCCAGAATAGAAAGATTCGGGATTTGCAAAACTAGGACAATATTTGCGGAGTTTAATTTTATTAATAGTGATTGTACACAAAAGGAACCATTTTGCGTTATTTTGTACTGGGTGAGATTGAAGAGAATTGCTGTCCTAGAATTTGAAGTGTATGGTTGGAGAAGAGTAATATTTCTAGTGTGTTGTGTGATTATTTACCACCTGCCATACAAGATGGAAAATCATTTAGATGACCAAAGGCTAGCCTAACTAGCACAAACACTTCTATTGAGTATAGCCATGTTCAGGTCGGACAATGACATTTCCTGGACATGCATATGTCCAACAATTCTTGGTCATGTCCATAACCAAAATATAAATTTCAAAATTCAGACATTTCATTGACTATGTAGCCTTAAAGCTTCTTAACAGGAGCCCATTTCGACCCATGGTAATAACTAGTGGTTGTGTCCTAAACCTGGAAATAGGATGAAAGCACCCCAAAAATGTCTAACCAGATAATATGAAAATTTCATATAGAAAATGGCTGCAACAAGTGAAGGATGCAGCAGAAACTTCTTGAGATAGGAAAAGAATATTAGAGCCGGGAAGAAGAGAAGAAAGAAACAGAGCATCATAGCAGGTATATATAATATAATTATTGTGATTGATATTAGGTATGCATCTTCCATATTATGCAAATTATTGAAAGTTACACCGACCTCCCTTGAGATTTGAAGAAAATTACGGCAAGCCCCACAAGTTTGTCTTAATTACATTGGGCTTCCTTAAAGTTTTTTTTTTTTGACACCTATGTTATGTTGACAAGTAAAATATAATAACACTTATGACTAATTGAATGACTATAATTGTCTTACTTCCTAAAAGTCATTTTCTGGTGCCATCAACATCTAATCTGGGACATAATTTGTTGTCATAATGAACAATTTCCTCAAAGTTGAACTAACTATAGATGCTACTACCTGTCTCCATCAGCAGCAACAACATCATCATTTAATCACACAAGCTACCCCCTAATTAAGTAAAGGTTGTCAATTCCATCTAATGTATGAAAGTCATCTCCATATTACAAGCAAATCACTAGACAAGACAAGACCTGCTAATTTGTGTTCCATTTCATACCAATTAACACGATTATGAAGCTTATAGCCTACCCAATGCACATTTTGAAATTCACCAAAATACGACTATAAGCTAAAATTTACACACATGCTCCAATCTAACATGACAGAAAATAATAACAATAATAATAATTCGAATTCAGAACTGAAATCAAGCAAGTTCAGAGCAATGCTATATATATATATAGAGAGAGAGAGAGAGAGAGGTGAGAATTGGAAGGTGAAGCGACAACAATTAAGAATTGAATGGTTCAGCTTGTACCTGTAGCAGATGAGGAAGGATTGATTCAAACCAAAGCTTCGTTGAAAGGTGATCTATGGTTGTGACTAGAGAGCGAGAGAAAAAGAGTTAGATTGATGAAAAAGTGATCGAATTACAGTGAGAATGAATGATTGAATGAATTACAGTGAGAATGAATGATCGAATTACAGTGAGAATGATACAGTGATCGAATTACAATGATGAAAAAAAGAGTTAGATTGAATGAATGATTCGAAGAGACTCATTGAGACGAGAGAGAGAGAGAGAGAGAGAGAGAGAGAGAGACTACTGTTGGTGATCTATAGAGTGAAATTGATCACAACCAGTTTCTTCAGATGTTCGAGCGAGCAAAATCAGATTTCACAATCGAGTGAAATCAGATTCTTCATCACGACCATGGTCTCTTCTTCAGACAATCGAGTGAAATCAGATTTGGGCGAAATCATCAGATTTTGCTCTGTTTGTGGATTGTAGGGAGTGTGACAGTGAAAAGGGTTAGGGCATAGGTACAAGAAAATGGTAAAATAAATAAAAGAAAAAATTATCAAGGTAGTTATTGGAAATATTATTTTTTGCGACGGTCTAATAATCAGTTGCAAAAAATTAGTCGCAAAAAGCCACATCTCTAGTAGTGTTCTTAGAATGTGGAAAGTGGTTCCTTTAGCAGTTATGTGGTCATTACGGAAAGCAAGGAATGAATGTTTCTTTAGTGGCAAACCGGTGGATTGGAATGAACTTTCAGAATTGGTGAAAGTAAGGGTAGCACTTTGGAGTAAATCAAATATTAAGGGGATGCAGTATTCAATGCAGGAGATAGTCACGAATCTTCAACAGATCAAGGCCTGTGTGTGTAGAAGAAGGCTGCCTCCAGATTGATGTTAGGAGGATATGTTAGTTAGTGGTTGGGGGCTGTGGCTGATAGTGCTGATATGAGCTGCTAGTGTCATAAGAGGGATGATCTACGCATGGATAATGCTATTGATGCTGATGCTGATGCTGCTGTTAGTTGCTGCTAGATTGCTGCTGCTGCTAATGCCAGTTGCTTCTGCTGTGATAGGTTGTATGACATAGGAGGTCTGCTGGTGTATGATGCTGTATGATATCACTGGTTTGGTGCTACTGCAGAGGTTCGACAATGCTTGAGGTGAAGGTGCTGCTGGGTCCTGTTGTTGGTGTGTTACTGGTGGGGTTAGTTCAGGGTGTCATAGTATTTGAAAGGACTTGAAGGTGTTTGCAGTATTTGGGCTACTTATGCTTGAACAGCAGGAGCAGCAGTGAGTTTAGGAGCTCTGATTTTGTTGGTGCTGAGGTAGTGAGTTGCTGTCGATGTTGCATCTTGGTGCTGTTGCTGCTGGATGTTGATGTCTACCAGTTGTGTGCATGGGGTTGCTTATTTGTTGGTCCTAGGTGTTATTATTCTGTTCTTGCTGTTTGCTTGTTTTTTTTTTTTTTTGCTCTGCTTGTTGGTTTCTCACCAACTTGGAGCTAGGAGTTTTGTGCTAGTAGAAGATTGAGTGTACATCTTGATGCCAACCTAGTTGAGATTTTGATGTCTCACAGTGATGCTTTGTGCACTCTCTGCTTTATTGATGTACTTTTTCATACTTTGTATGTTTTTTCATCAATAAAGTTTTCTTTTACTGATAAAAAAAAACTTTAAGAACTTATTTCGGTAAAGCTTTCCTAAAGTGGGAGATATTTCTTAATTAGTGTGTGGCACGCACAATGTATGTGCAATTCAGATAAATAAGTATAAAAATAAATAATAAAGAAATTATAATATCATAATAGGTATGTTATTTAAACGGTAAGAGTGTTCTTAATAAAATTTAAGGTTTTGGGTTCAAATTTTTCTCATGCCTTTAAATAATATTTTTTTATTTTAGGATAGAAAAATTTGTCACATGGCAGAAGGAGAACCCACCACACTATTGGATATCAAGTCATGTGCTCACATATATAATAGTATAGATAGATAGATGGTGTGTGATTATGTTCGAGTAGAGTTACCATTCTTCATTTTGATTTATATTCAATTTTTTTTCAAAACAAAAATAAGTGTCAAGCAAGCAGTCGGATTGCACATGTTTGAATATTTCTTCAAGTCATGAGAAACAGAGTCCGAATTAGCTAAAGTTGAAAATCCTAACTACAGTGAATTTGACCCTATCGGACTAATTTGAACTCACTTCAATGATGTCAACCATCACACACACACACACGCACACATAAGTAGTGTTTTTTCTTGTTTTTTATGACACATTGTAAAGGCTTATTTATTTATTTATTTATTTATTTTTCTAAAAAAGGTACATTAGCATGCCTTTTCCATTTATATATAAAGTTTTACACAAACTCAATTTCAATTATAATAACTAATTTTATATGGATTCTATTTCAGAAATACTTATTTTTTATATATATAATTATAATTTAATTATTATGATATTTGAATTTTTTTTTTTATTATGGGAAATTGACCAGTAAATCCGCTTTTGTGGACTTCTAATCCATAAGGTCCTAAATGTTTTTTTGGTGACTAAGTGGTCCATTAAATTATTTGTTGACTATTTTGACATTGTTAGTATAATTGGAGGACATGTGCCGTGGTTATCTATGGGGAAGGTGGTGGGGTGTTTGTGTGTCATGTTGTTCGAAAAGCGCACTAATAGCTTTTTAAAGTTTGGTTGTTTTTAACATGCACAGTGTGGGGCGTGAATTCCTTATTAATTATTTTTTGGCACGTGACGTGAAGACACGCAGTAATTCAATCAAATTGGGTCCGCCACATTAGAGTGTCACATGTCACGTTTAGATAATTCTAATTCCATATTTGCCATTTATATTACGTTTGGAAAAAGCTTACCATAGGCTTTTTTAGTTTACCACTATTATTTGGGTGACCTATGGGTTCAAATCCAAACGTGTGATGCTGTGGTGTGAAGGACTGCAACATCGAAAGTGATGGTGACATGTGTAGCAATGTTTCATCATTCCCATTTGGATATTCCACACCCGTTTGGACCATCGATTCACGTTTAAATCGTTATCCCAAAAGTGGCAACCACATCTTCATTCTACACCCATGTCCGTATGTTGTAGTGTGAAGGACTACACTGCCGGAAGTGATGGTAGCATGTGTAGCAATGTTTCATCATTCCCATTTAGGTATTCCGCACCCGTTTGGACCATCGATTCACATTCGAATCTTCATCCCAAACGTGGCAACCACATCTTTATTCTGCACTTGTGTCCATGAGTGCGTGTGATGCTATGGTATGAAGGATCGCACAGCCAGAAGTGGAAGTGGCATGAGATAGTGGTATGGGTCTCTATTCCATAGGCCACCATGATGCGAACATGCGATGTGGCATCCAAATGTGTCGACCGCACCACCGGAAGTGATAGAAACGTAGCATCGTTCGAAAACGAATCACACGAACAAACAATTGAAAATGGTGATGGACATCAACTGGACTGTCAGTTTCTTAAAATCAGATGTAAATGTATGACATACCAGATCACCGTGGGCTGTTGTGACGTCTGTGACAACCCTTGGTGCCGTCCAACAACAGCCAAAACCTAGCTTCATATTCCAGAAGAACACCCACTGATTTCCCACTCCCTATAATTACGGAATTCGAACTACCAAACATGGCATCCACGTATCGCGCCAATATCTGTTATTCCTACAATATCGTCAATTGATTAAAAAAAATGACAAATTTGTCCACCAAACAATCCAAAAAATTCAAAAAGGGACTTGGCTAACTAAAAGAACACAGCAACAGGATTTGCCAATCTAATAGAAAAAATGTGGGACCATATGGTGCAACAATTTGTGAAATGGAACTTTCTGATAATTTTTTCTTTTTTTATCTCGATATACAAATAAATACATATTCCATTTACATATAAAATTCTACACAAACTCAATTTCAATTACAATAACTAATTTTATATGCACTCTATTTGAGAAATACTTATTTTTATATATATAATTATAATTTAATCATTATGATATTTGAAGAAAAAAATATTTATCTCGATCTACAAATAAATAAATAAGACAAAATGTACTTAATTATATGCATCACATTGATCAAATTAAATTTTTTTTTTATTTTTTTTTTATTTTTTTGTCTATCTTATTGATGTCTTAATATTAATTTATATTTAATTTTTTTTATTTAACACGAAATTATTTATTAAAAAACATTTCTATTTAATTTAAATTTTATATTCCTATATACAATAGGTATGAATAACTCAAAAAGAATATTAAAGAAAAAAAAAATCAATACTCTACATAATTAATTTATATATTTTCTTCTTAATCCAATCACAACATATTTATTATATTTAATCTTTTAAACAAATTTTGTGTAGTTCTATTTCTATATATTTTTATTTGTCAAATAAATATAAAAATTAAATTAAATAAAATAATTAGAATCACTTTTAGTTTTATATTATTAATTCTCTTTCTAATTTAACTATTATTTTTAATATCAAAATGAGTGTTTATTTTATTATCTTATAATTTAATATATATCATATAAAATCATTATATAATAACACTTTTATTGAACAATAGAACTAAAATATCAAAATAAACAAATAATTTAACTAAATTTATTATATATAAGTATTCAAGTAATACTTTTATAGAACGATAAGATTCAAATTATTAAAATAAATATTTTAAATTAAAATTTGTATTATTCTTTTGTAACACATATCAAAATATAAAATATTATTACATTAATTAAAGTTAACTCCATTATGATTTTATGTCAGACATCATATTTCTAGAAGTGATTTACATACATGTGTAATATCCAATTTAATATTGATTGATTAAAATAATAGAACTCAATATTTTTTTGTTAAGTTTTTGAAAGATAACCTAACAAATATCAAATAATAAATAGTGCGGAGTATTATTTGAAAGAATAATGATTCATCGAAAATAATTGTGTATATTTAAGGCACCTATTATAAAATTTTTGAATTTGTAGTATTACTGATAATGCTCATTCATGAGCTCTGCTAGAAAAGATATGCAAAAATAGTTTGGCTAGAATAAAAAATTAGCGGTTATTATGATGTGTCACATAATTAATCAGAACCCATTTGAGAACTGAAATTATTAAAGTTCTAGAGATTTTGTGTCTGATTCCCTTTGATGACACTATTTATGATTCGAATTTGTAATTTTTTATGCACCAATATGAATAACTCTTACGATCTTATTGATATAAGCATAAATCTTACCTTTGAGTTAACTCACCTTAACCACTTTTTCGTGTAATAAAGTACTTAAATGTTGCCATATAAAACTATTATTAGAGATCATAATCAAACACCACTTGAAGTATAATTAAAGACTCGATGTACCACTTTAGACATAACTAAAAACATAAGAAATTAACAAAGACTTTTTCGATTAATAATCAAAATAATACACCATGAGTTATAACCAGGTCATAATTTGTATATTATAAATTTTTTTGTTATTTTTATTTTTTTAAGGAAAAAATATTTTGATACAAGTGAAATTCATGATTTTTGATAAATTTGATTAACACAAATGAAGATTTGATTTCAGGTTGAGAATACAAAATTTTGTTTTGTTTTTTTGTTTTTTTTGTTTTTTTCCACTTTGACAGAAATTGTTTTTATGAGCTTTTACATAAGATCACATGCATAGTGATAAAAAATTTCATAAGCCATTAGCAAATCTATTTGTATTTGACTTTCAATTATTAAAATTTTCTACAAAAAGTATTAAGAATCAAAATTAATTTTTTATTTTAAAAATAAATTCCCACGGGTCACCTATTAGTTTATGTTATATAACTAACTAAAAAAATTATCCATACAAAAAACTAAATTGATCCAACATCAATTGTCATATTATTAGATCATTTTTATCTATATAACCTACATGTTTTTAAAAATATACCATTTAGTTGCTATAATATATATGTGATTTGATCACATAATTATTTGTCTGATCAACCTAATTTTTTGCATGTATGTTCTTCTCATCTTGTCATATGAGATGAATGGTTCAAATCATTGACATGAGTACAAATTAGTCTCAACTTTATCTGTGAAGTTAAGATGTTCAACATTAGCAAATTTGAATTTTGAGAATCAACCTCTCCCCTTAAAACTTGTACACTCTGTTTGGCAATATTGCCACCAGGTAGTATGTAAATTATTTGGAAACATGCTCCTACGTTGTATTCATTTTCTGTACTCAAGTAAAAAATGAATGACAAAATGGCATATCTTTAGATGTCCCTTTTTAAGTTTAAATAATTACAATTCCATTGTCACAGATGGTTGAACATGTGTTCATTGACATTGAAATAAGTTTTTCCGTCATCAGCAACAATGGTGGTGGATGATGATTCAAATCCTTTACATTTTATGGTGATGTAAAATGTTTCCCTTTTTATTTTTGTGATGGAAAATGTTGTACAAACTAACAAACTTTTTGTCATGCAACAATCAAACTTTGGAAATGGAAACAAAACTTGCTTCAAATGATATGATGGGCGTCACATTAGTAAGTAAAACAAGTCTGTAAGATTTATCAAATCATAAACACCTAATACTATCATCCAATCTAGTGCCTAATACTGTCATCTAATCTAGATCCACCAAGTTGATCAAAGTCTAAAGTTGTTCTGGTTCTTATGGTTGTAACGAAAACTCAAATCCTACCTTTTTACCATGGAACAAGTTTCAAAATAGAGACAAAGATATCAGTTTAGCCAAAAAAAAAAAAGAAAAAAGAACAACTATTACTAAATATCCAACAACTATATAGGAGATAGAATGAAGACCCCCCGCTTAACCCTAAAGCTTCAGAGATAACCTTAGGTGGGTTTCATGTCTTTGTCATTGATGCCCTTTCTGGTTCCTATTCGAAGGGTCACTACAACAAAAAAAAGGTCTATAGTGACGAAAACGCATGATGAAAAAATATTTCGTCTCCAAATATACATGTTTAAGTGATGAAAATAACTTCGCCTCCAATTGTACTATTTTTAGAGATGAAAATCAAATTTCGACACCAAATGCTTAAAATCAAATAAAACAGTAGGTGATGAAAATTTTATTCGTCTCTAAATTTTATTTTTCGTCACAAAACAATTTCCCGGCCTTGTAAAATTTGGCGAAAGATTTGACGCCATTTTGGAGACGAAATTTTTCGTCACCATTGTAAAAAATTTTAGAGCGGAAATAATTTCATCTCCAAATATATTATTTTTAGAGAGGAAAACCAAATTTTGTCACCAAATGCTTAAAATTAATAAAAAATAAAATTGAACCAAGAGATAGATATCTCTCTGTTTAGATGCATCTATTTTACTTTTTATATCTCTCTCTGTCACTTCCTCACCTATCCATCTTCGTCACACCGTCCATCCATTTTTGTCGCACCGGCTAACCCACACGTCACCAGCAGGCGCTCGCTATAACAGGTATCTCTCTCTTGCTCTCTCTCTCTCTGTCTCTTCCTATTTTCGCCTCACTCTCTCTCTCCCTATCCTCTTTTCGCTTTTTCGAGCTCCCTCTTCTCTCTCCTCACTTTCCGACCTTCGTCTCCCCTCTTTTCTATCTCACTTTTGTAACTCATTTTTCCCTAATTTGAACCCTAATTTGTTGGATGCTTCGCTGCCTACAACCTTCTCACTTGATTTTTCTCTAACTTGAACTTGGTTGCTATCACACACTCTATCTCTCTCTCTTTGGTTGTCCCCAATTTCTAACCCTAACTTTTTCCATAAATGTAAGTTGTTATGCAGACACTACAGGAAATTGCAGTTTTAGCGATCAAATTTGGTATAACGCCCTCAAATTAAATACATAAACCAATCATTCATGATATCCATAGACATAGGAGAAATAAACATATATTCATTTATCAGAGTATTCATTACAAAAAGTATTACATGTTGACAACAAAAGTAAATGCCCTACAGGCTCATAACTTTCCAAGTCAACACCTGGTTACAATAAAAGAGAGTTCTAACTCTAAACACCTTAAACCCTTGGCTTGAATTTACATTTAACATCAAAATAAAAGACAAAATAACCAAAAGAGTCTTCAACTCCCGAAACCTCCCAAGCTAAGACCTTGGAGGCAGCATATCACCTGTACCTGAAAAATGATGTCCCATATAGGGTGAGCCAAAGCCTAGTAGAGATACGCTAAACATAATATGAGAATTAACTAAAACATTAGCATTCGATTTACATCATTTCTATAACCCATCCACATTTTCAACTGTGTTTCAATTCATTCCCATTTCTTTACCTCAATCAAATCAACAACATGGTACATTATTTATCCAAACAATCGAAAATGAGACTACAACTCATATTATCAACACTTCTATCATCAACAATTTCAAATGGGACTACAACTCATAAAGACAACACTTCAATTCATCAACATCATTCAGATGTATATAAGGTTTCGGGACTTACACCCTGGACACTCCGGCCAACTTAATTATCAATGGAGTCCATCCCCTATCTCCTCCCAAACCATGGAGTACATCCCCTATCTCCTTCTGAACCATGGAGTATATCCCCTATCTCTTCCCAAACAAAGATACATATGCAATGTATTTAAACACTTTATCATATACAATGATCATTTAATGCACATATTCAATGTGTTATTCCAACCGTCACATTCAATGACATATTTCAGTTGATTAGTTTCAGTTTCCCTAATCAACATTCAGTGTCTACAACAATCGAGACTATCCTCCACTAATAGCCCAAAACAATTATTTCTAAACAGATAATTAATCTATCAAACAGATAAATTATCAACATTTTCATAGGTGAGTGATTAATCAATCCAACTACACCATTCAATCTCATAATTTCCCAATTTCATGATTTTCATCTCAATTTCATATTTCCACATTTCCCCAAATTAATTATACAAATTAATTATTTAATTTCAATTAGGGCTTTTTCTCCCTTTTCTCGAACATCAACCCTAAGGTTCAATTTTATCAATTCTACACCAATAACCCCATTTTCCAAGGTCTCACATACACGTGGTGCTCAACAATTGAAAACCCCTCTTTATATATTTCAAATCAAACCCTAACTTTCCGAAATTTCCATAACTTCACCATTTAATCAAAATGACTAAAATTTATGTCAAAGCTTATAAAAGACGAGTAGTTTTTCCCTACCTCAAAGTTAGGAGCCCAAAGGAGAAGATGAAGAGATTTGAAAGTGCTCCAAATCCACGATTTTTTGAGTCAAAACAAAGCCCACACCAAGCTTAAACTTTCTTGTAAAGAGACTAGGGTAGAGAGACCCAAGAGTAAGGGGTATTTGTAAAGAGAAGGTGTATATAGAGAGAGAGTGTGCTGGATCTAGGGTTTTGAGGAAAAAGGGAATGAAAAGTTAAAAAAGAATCACGCTGCTGCAACTGATATACTTGAGGCTCGCTCGAGCAAAAAAGTGGTCGCTCGAGCGACCAAACACAAAAGAACCTCGCTCGAGTACAAGAAGCATCGCTCAAATGAATAATGCGAAGCTTCAGGTCTGCAACCCAGAAGCACGCTCAAGTGCAGGAGTCCTCGCTCGAGCGAAGAAACACAAAACATAGAGCTCGCTTGCTCGAGCGACAAAAGCCTCGCTCGAGCGAAGAATACCAACCTTCAGGTCCAAACTACACGCAAACGCACGCTCGAGCGCAAGACTTCTCACTCGAGTCAAGAGACACATCAAAGAAATCTCGCTTGAGCGCAAGAACCTTCGCTCGAGCGAAGAAGCAAAAACCCAAAGCTCACTCAAGTGCAAAAAGCCTCGCTCGAGCGAAGATGCCAAATTCTGGACAGCAATCATTTGTTCCAACTCACAACCAACCTGTTCCAAACTTACCCAACACATGCCAAAACTCAAATACAAGGAATTAAAGGATGGAAATGAGATATAAACAACAACGACCACCCATGGAACCGAGTCCGGAACACAATACATAATAGGAAAAACCGAGATCGCTACATTTGGCGACAAAAAAAATTTAGTCGCCAAAAGTTGAGGAATTGGCGACCAAAAATTATGCTAGTCCGCAAAAGTATATGATTTAGCTAGTAATTTTTTTTAGTCAGGATATATTGATTATTGGCGACTAAAAAAATTTAGTCGCTAAAAATGTCCCAATTGGAGACTAAAATTTTTTTGTCGTTGTATAGTTAGTTTTGACTGCTAAAATTATTTAGTCATCGAATGAAAAATAAAAATTTACTTTTTATTTTTGGAAACTAAACTTTCGTCACCAAAAATTTATTTGGAGCAACTAAATGTTTTACCGACTAAAGTTGGCAATGGTAATTAAAACTTTGGAGAGAGGATTTTGAATTTTTGAACAATTCCTAAATTAATTGGGGATGAAATTATTTTTCAGTCATGAAAAAGTTAAAATTCTTATGTTTGGTTTGTGTTTGAGAGATGTGTTTTAGAGATAAAAAGTACGAAAACATGTTTGGTTTGGTTTTTTTCAAAAGATGTTTTGAAAAATGATTTTGAGAGAGAGTTTTGGAAAAAGTGATTGATTTGATATGTGTGAGAGAGAGATTTTTTTGAAAAACTTGTTTGGTTTACAAGTTTTGAGAAATTTTTTTAGAAAAATTTGTTTGGTTTAATTACTTTTGAAAATTTATTTATAGAGAAAATTTTCCAAAATTTTTTTAAAAAATCAAAACAAACGAACCCAAATAGAGACCAAATCTATTAGTCAGAACAGTCCCGATTGGGACCCCCTCAGGATTCCACCCCCTGCACCCCCCACACACACGTGGGGTTGGTGAGTGGGGGAAAAGAGAAAAAAAAAAAAAAAAAAAAAATTTGGACCAATAGGAGGCAGAGGGGTCACGGGGGTGCTGCCAAAAAGGGGTATAAGTCTTTTTTCTAGTCAGAAAAGAAAAAAAAAAAGACAAAAAAACACAAAAAAACAAAAAAGGGTAGCTTTGCAAAACATCACCGTTTTAGGAAATAAGCTCCAATTTCTCTGCCCCTCTCTCTCTCTCGCTCTTACGCCTCTCCTCCTTCCATGATCTCTCTCGCACCGTCGTGCCTCCGTCGATCCACCATTGGAACATTATCCAGGTATGTCTTTCAACCTCTCTCTCTGTTCAGCGTCTCTCTCCCTCTCCCCCTCCCTCTCCCTCTCTCACCGTCGATTTGCAATTCTAGTGTTTTGAGGCGTATATATATGCCTTAGATCTTTTGCTGTATAGATTCAATCGGAGCTCTTCAAGTTATTCTTCCACTTCTTCAATTGGAGCTCGATCTAATTATATGTTTTGTTTGTTTTGTGCATCGCTGGGTTGGAAAGACCTCTTTAATGAATCAGTATCCTTCGTAGATTGTTTATTAGTTTAACTGTTGAATTTAACGGTGTTTGTTTTAGTAGTTTTTTATTTTTATTTCTATGGATTTGGTATTTATGGATTTGGTATTGTTTGCCTTGAATACTTGCTTTTAGATATGTGAATAAGAAGTTTAGCAATCAATACAAGGCAACAATTGGAGCTGATTTCTTGAATAAAGAAATGCAGTTTGAAGATAGGCTCTTTACTTTACAGGTCAGTGATAATGTTAATTTTTTTGTTATTGAATTCATTTTTGTGCTTTTTTATGCTCAAATGTTGATTCTTTGTAGTTGTTGAACAACTTCATGTTGGCTTCTCATTATATTTGATTTGGTTGTTGAGAAAATAGTGGAATGAATGATAGATTAAAATGAACTGTTAAGTGATCTAGTATTTCTCACAGGTCCATGACCAGAATAAGTAAAGATTCACTTTCTAGGTCTGGTCTACCTTGAATTTGATGTTGATATGTATACTATTTGATCAATTCTTTTTTAAATTAACTGCTGGCCGGGAATTGGTATTAAATAGTAAAGTAGTGACCAGTTGACTAGACTCTGTTGTCTGGTTTGCTTGTGTGATTAATGGAAAGCAGCTTCTTGTTTGAGATTGCAAAGTTTCTGCATCAATTGATTGTTTTTTATGATAATCATTATTTCTCCCAGTTGAATCGCGGGCATGGAGAAGCACAAGGGGTGTATCTCTATTATGCTACTAATATGATGCTACTCTCATTTATGTTTGTTTCACATCTATGTCAAGGACCACTGTTTTTTTTTGGGTGCAATTTGCTGACCTTAATATTGTTTGATTAGTAAAGTTGGGGGTTTTGAACAAGATTTGGTTGAGAACTTTTTATTTTTTTGTTTGCAGCTCAGTTGTTCGACGAAATGTCTAAGTTCACTCCACACCAAATTCTGGGTTTTGTTTTTAGTTAATGGGGCAAGGTGTTTTGTATATTAAGTATTTGTCAATGTTCTGCGAGTACAACATGCATTAGTAGTATATTTATTGTTAATTGTTCACACGACCAGCTTATATGTTATGTCAAATTTTGTTAGATTCGCTATTAAATTTTGTTATCAATATAATTATGTAGTTGCAATATCTCCATATTTTTGGTGCTTTTGATATATTCTTCTGTTAATATTTTATTCCTTGTTTATGAGTTTTTATGACTAATGATGTCACTGAGAATGCTTGCTTTTCTTCTAACTATGTATTGCCCTAGTTTTCAAGGCCATACAAGCAAGCCGAGTTTGAAATTATTTTTGGTGAGGGAGTGGGTAAACTGGTTTGTATTGCGTTGCACTGCACTATTAATTCTTGTTTCTTTGCAATGGCATAAACCATTCTATTTCTGGTATAATTTTGATTTGATATGTAGGGTTGCATTTTGGATTGTGCTGAAATGATGGATGTAGTGTTAAAGAAGTGTTCCTAGTATAGCTATGGAGATAATAGGTTTGTCTTTTGGACTTGCCATTTTGTAGTGTATGCATGTGGTTCTCCTATCTATAACATTTCATATTTTAAAGGCCAAGTCTAAGAGTTATATAAATTCTAGACTACACTAATTGAATATTCTTAACGTAGCACACTGTCCAATTATTCGAACTGTTTTGGGATTTCAACAATTTTGTCTTCCAAACTGTGCAAAGCAAACTGTTTTGTATATCTGTTTTAGGCTACTCCTTATATCTATGGCAGACACTTGACTATACTAGTTTCATATCCTTGTGTTGCTATTAAACCTTAAAATCCTGTTCAACTAACTCTCTAGATTCCTCTCTAATTTTGCCACTTATTTTCATTTTGTGTCTTTTATGTTTAAGGTTGGGACAGGAGAGGGACATAGCACTGCAATACCTGAGAGAGAAGCCTCTTCTTTGTGATGAAATAGAGAAGGTTTGGATGCTTATGGTGTTATATTAAAATGATATTTTTCTTACAATGATAGTTTATTAGGCAAGTGGTGTTATATGGTGTTTTTCTTACAATGATATGGTGTTATATTAAAATGATATTTCTTACACAAACTTACAATGATATTTTTCTTTTGCTAGTGGTGTTATATTAAAATGGAAGAAACATTAAATGTAAGAGGAAAGTTTCTAGAAATATCGGGAGCTGCATGTCTCACCTTTTCTCTGCTTTTCACGTGGGACATTTTATTAGGTTGATGGCCCAAAGAATCTCATGCAGTTCATGACAATATTACTAATCTCCCTTGTTAGTTTCTACTTCTAACTCTACTTATTGTATATTTTATATATTTTGGTAGTACAACTGTGCAAATTTCTCTTAAACTAGCAACATGTATGTGCACCTATGTCCGTTTCTGATTATATTTCTCTTCAACTAGCAACATGTTTGTGCAAAGTCATTTGCTTGAAATGAAAGGGAACCTCAACCATCAAGGCTGTCCTCGAACTTTCACAAAGCCCATTATAAGTGTCATCAACATACTTTCAGGTATCTAATAGTGCTGGATGTTAACTTTTTCAATTTATTTTTGGGTTGGTCTCCTATGTCAGTAATGTCACATACATCAATTCATATTTTGCTTAATCTAGTTTACATTATGAACAAATTGAACAAATTGCAAGGTTTCAAAAGTCAAAGAAAAAACAAAGCGAGAAGATACAAAGTATCATAGAGTGTTTGAGGCAGAAAGGTATTACGGGAAATTTTCAGAGTGGGGAAAATTCAGATTCTGATGGATAAGCTTCTTGGTTAGTATATTATGTTTCTATGTTAATTTGGTATAAACTTTCTTCTAGTCATCTTTATTTGTCATGTACTATACATCTACATCATTTTATTTTGCTGCTTTAGAAAATTGAAATCAGGATAGAGTTCAGATTAGTTAAAAGAATGTATTACCCAACTTAGACACCATATTTAGGAGATATGATGTAAAAAATGAGGAGATATATGTAACAAAATATTCATAATTCATGTTTTTGAAAGCCTCTAAAATTCTCTGTACATTGTGTTTGTTGGCCCTTGTGGGTAATCTCGCTGGCTGTAGTCATGAACTTTTATGATATCCTATTGTTCAACATCAGGATGATAGGATCTCTCTCTCTCTCTCTCTCTCTCTCTCTCTCTCTCTCTGTGTGCATACGTCTGTGTACATCTTCATGTTTGCAAGGTATGAGGACATGACATTGGCTGATGGATGGTATGAAAATATGATACGTAAACAAGTCCATGATTCTTCTATGTTTACCATCTATGGAGTATTTGATAGTGACTGCCATTGAAAATTGTTGTGTAGTGCTTGTTTGTATTATGTCCCTTGTGTTTCAAAAAAAAAAGGTCACATTTTATTACTTTCAATTGTGTCTCTCTTTTAAAAGCACACATTCTTTTCTTTTCTATTCTCACTTATAAATTATTTATTAACTGTCACAGAATTTGATGTAAAAATCCCAACAAGCAGCTAAATTTATGAAAAGAAATAACAATTTCACACTCACAGTTTTACTAAGCACATATTCAGGAAAACTGAGTAGGCATTGAACAATTTATCTTTGTATTATTTAGGGTAGGTAAAATACAAGATATTATTGATCAAACACACAATGACATAGTACGTAATATAGTGGTACTGGTGTGATTTGAGTGGTCAATCAATTAGTCGACCCCTACTAGTTAAATGTTCCACCTCAGCACCGATGGCATACAATAATTTGATTTGTTTTGTGTAGTAGAGAGAATGAATGAATTGGTTTGAGGGAGAGGTCCACTCACCTTCTTGTTTATGTTTGTGTTTGCTTTTGTTGACCTCATTTTCATCTGTTAAAACTCTCTGCCACTTCTCTCCCCTTCCCTGGTCCAGATTTCCTGCATTAATCTCTCTCTCTCTCTCTCTCACACACACACACACACACACGCACACACACACACATACACACCCCAATTTACCTTTTCTGAAAATGATTTTCAACCACACACAAATATGGTTAGATATCCTTTTCTTGGAACATGGAACTAAGGTAGAATAAAGGCCTAGGAAACATGGAATTAGGCACGAAAGGTCCCGGGAAAATAGTGAAATATGCATGTAAAGGCCCAAGAAACATTACAAACACCTTGAGACGGAGCAACATAAGTTGTGCAAACTTACAGAACAAGTATGTGGCTCTCGATTTGAAAACTACTTTGAAATTTGCACTATTCCAATGCTTAGGCACGAAAATAAGTCTTGGGGAGGGAGGGAAGCTTCAAATAGGCACGGAAAGGCTCGGGAAACATCATGAACATCTCCAGAGAAACCAATGTAAATTGTGAAATTTATAGAATAAGCACGAGACTACCGAAAATTTACCATTGTATTCCAAACTTATAGTAACAAATGTAAGTTGTGAAAACTTATGGAACTAGCACGAGACTCCCGGTTTGAAAACTAAGTAGAAAAATACACTTTTTTAACACTTAGGCTTGAGAATAGGCCATAAAGGGGCCAAAATCGTAAAACAACCACAAGAAGGCCCGAAGAACACCCCGAACACCTCAGGAGGGACTAATGTAAGTTGTAGAAACTTACGGAACTAGCACGGGACTCCCGATTTGAAAACTAAGTCGAAAAATGTACTTTTTCCAACACTTAGGCTTGAAAATAGGCAATTGGGGGTCAAAATTGTGAAATAGCCACAAGAAGGCTCGGGAAACACCCCGAACACCTCGGGAGAGACCAATGTAAGTTGTGGAAACCTATGGAACTAGCACAAGATTCCCTGTTTGAAAACTAAGTCGAAAAATGTACTTTTCGAAAAATGTTAAGTTGTATATTTTATTGATAAGATAGTAATTGTCTTATTCTTTTGTTTTGTTGCAGATTGGAGATTAGAGATGGATGTGTTTGGTAATTTGGAGAGCAAGAGCTTGCTCATTTTATGTTTTTGTTATAATATTACCTTACATGTATTTTGGTTGCGTTGTAAAGTTTATATTTTTGTATATATTAGGAGACATGTTTGGTAATCTGCACTTGATATTATATTTTTGTAGATATTAGGAGACGTGTTTTTTGTGGATATTAGGAGATGTGTTTTGTAATTTGCAGTTGATATTTTATTTTTGTAAATATTATGAGACATATTTCAACTGTGGTATTTATGAAAATGAATAAGTTTTTATATTGATCTGTAATAGATATTTTATTAAACATAATATTAAAATGTGCAGGGAATTTTTTGTGAAAAAAAAAAAAATTTGAAAATTGAAAATATTACCCTTATTTTTGAAAATGTTAATTATTATTAGGGACGAAATAAAAAAACTGTCGCTATTAGTTTTCAAACAACGTTTCTTGACGACTAATTTTGTCACTAATGATATAGTTCCAAAAAATAATTTCGCCACATTTGTTAAATATTTCGTCACTAACTTGAAATATTTGATGGCAAAATTGTTTTTGTCATTGAAGAATTTTGTTTTGTGTTTATTTTAGTGACGAATTTTTTTGTCACCTTAATCTGTATCATTGGTGAGGAAAAATTTTGTCACTAAAGCCTCTATCTTAATATTTTGTGAAGAAATATTTCGTCACCAAACGAATTAAAAATGAAATATTATTTAATTATAATGACAAAATGGATGTTATAGAGGACGAAAAATTCAACATTTAGAGACAATTTTGTCTCCAAAAATGAAGAATAGGCGATGAAACAATTTTTCGTCATTAGGTACTTTCTGCGACGACAAATAGACGAAAAACGTGGTGACAAATTTTTTTTGTCACAGATCACTTTGGTGATGAAAATTTTATGTTTTGAGACAAAATCAGTTTGTCACCAAAGGCCATTTTTGTTGTAGTGGGTAAAAAATTGTTGTAAGTTATAGAAATACACAAATGTATATCGAATATATAAAGCAGGGTGACAAAAAGATATACACATTTAATGATTTTTAAGTATAAATGGGCACTTACCATAGAAGAAGTGGTAGGCCACTAGGGGAATGGCTATCCCATGTACAGCAGCTCCAAATGCCATCAAATACAACATGCCTTCATAATGTGTCAGAAAGTTATGTGCCCCGGACAATGAGTTTTCAACTTCAATGAGACGACTATTGTATTGTAAATCCATGGGAACAAATCCATATTCATATTGTGGGCTGCTATTTGGATCTACATTTGGGACTGGAATTTGAAACCTCACCCGATCTCCAACAAAGTTATTCTCAACTCTAAACTGCATGATATCGGTACACAACTTGCTCTGCCTGCTCCTAAGCTCTTGGAGTGGTTGCTTCAATCTCCTTATCTTGTTAAATGCCGCAGTTATGGCAATACCAAATCCAATAACAAATGATACCATTGACATGAGTGAGACACTGATGCCAATGGTACAAGCAAACTGTCCTTGGAGGAGCACACTCCTGCTAATAAATCTCGACATCAATTGTGCACTGATTCCAAGCAAACTAATGGCATCCTCTGCCCTCTATTCAAGATCGATTTCCTCTAAGTGCATTTGATTTCTCATCATCTCAAATGCTTCAATAGTATGCCTTTGTTCTGGTCTTACCTTATGTGCATAGGATTCAGCATTATCTGCACATGAAACAAAAATATACTTACCATTTTCCACATTTAATATTCACAATAAGGATTAGGTATTATGTTACCCTATCCAATATGATATATTATTCTCTTTATCCTACCTTATGTCGTGCTTGTTTCAATGTAATAAGGATAAGGTAATATATGGCCCTCTATCGATATAAATGTATTATTCACTTTATCCTACATTATGTCATTTTTGTTTCAATGTGAGATAAGGATTAGATATTATCCAGCCCTATGTATATGTCTAAGCACGCCATCACTCATTTGGTTTTGGGAGCTTCTAATTACATCTCTTAAAATTTTCACTACACTCACCTATTGCATTTAACAATATTGCATGAAGAAACTCTCACTATATGCAAAAATTCGAGGCCCCCAGTGGTCAAAATAGGTTTTGACATTACAAACATATAGAATTGGCTCTTAAACTTTTAATACTTTCAAGATATTAATGTATAAGAGCAACTCTGGCAGAGGCCCCATCCCCATTTTTTTAGATATTTCAGGAGTCCCACCACACATAAATCACATCTTGCTTAAAGTAGTTCCCCAAAATAGGAGCGGCTACAATTGCTTCCCAATTGTGGTGGGCTATGGTAGAATTTCAAAAAATATAAAATTATTTTCTGGCCAATGGATCTATAGGGTTCTCTCTTCATTAAACCATATCCAACTGTGAATGCCTACGAACATAGAGAGAATCCTAGATGATAGATCCATTGGCCAGAAAATAATTTTATATTTTTTCGAGGTTCTACAATAACTTGTCACAATTGGGGAACAACTCTACTAGTCCTATTTTGAAGGACTGCTTTAAGGAAGCTGTTGGAGTCGTTTACTTGGGTTAGGACTACTCAAAATATCTAGAAAATAGGGATGATTTCCCTGCTGGAGTTGCTCCAAGTACTCTCCAACTACATTTTTACACTAGAACAAAGTAGACCTTTTCTAATAAAATAAGTTTTTTTAACAAACAAACCATTTCAAATAAATAAATTGGAAATTTACATTATTAATTACGCAAAATCACCCTCTGCGGCCAACAATACACTTAATGACAACAAGAGTTAATTCAATTTTAGGTCCTCAAAGTTTGAGTTATGTGTTTATTCTGGTCCCAAATCTTTTAACTATGTCAATTTGGTACCCAAAATACAAAATGTGTAATTATTTGGTCCCAAACTTGATGCCGTTGAAAAATCCGTGCAAAATAGTTGAAGGACTAAAGTAACAGTATCTTCTTTTTAAAGAACCAAAATAAATAACAAATAAAAAAGGTCATACCTTAGAGGAATTACCATTAATTTTTTTATCAAACAATTAAATATGAGGAAATGGGTTAGAACTTGGCAATAAAAACTATAAACAAAAAGGGAAATTTACATGAATATTTTTATTAAAAAAAACCAATAAAGGTAACACAGTTCAATTGAAACAACATTAGTAAATAAAGGGGTACTTACCAATTAGTCCTATTAACTAGACTTATTTACCTACAGATCCTAACTAATAAATTTAACACTACAAAAATAAGAGAGTGATAAATTTATCACTAAAAATTTATTCATAAAAACAAAGAGACTGATAAATTTATCTTTATCACTTAATAAATTTATCAATAGGACTTAATGGGTAATAAATCTCCAAAGTATGACCTATTAGGTAATAAGTCTCCAAAGTATGACATATTGGTAGTTTACCCTTAAATAAATATGTATAGATTACACCTTATTCAGATGAGGAGTGGAACCCACGTTATCACATGGTATTTGTCTTATTTCCCATATGATTGGAGAGTAATTTAACGTGTAATTCAGAGGTATTAATATCCCTTTTTCTCTTAAAACAAACTACAATTACCCTTTTAGAGTCAATCAAGAGTAGGGACAAAAAATATAGAAAGAACAGAAGGAAATTGTCTGATTTCTCTTCCTTCCTCCAAGAGGCCCCTTTTACACTCCTCACCCTTTCCAATCACCTCTATTATAGCAAGGCCTTTAGTCACCCCTCTTCCATCCCTTCCCACCTCTCTAGCCCTCAATCCACCTCTGGTGCCACCCCCAATCCCTCCCCCATTGCGATCTCTAATCTCCCCATCTTTTTCCCTTAAATCTCCTCTCCTTCGTCTTCATCTGGTGATCGGAGTTGGTGGTGTTGTGATGGCTGAGGAGGCTGGGGTGGAAACAAAATTGACAATTTTGTGATGGGATAAAATCATAATTGAAAAAAATATGGAGAGGTAGCCGACAACAACACTCATAAAAGGATGGAAGAGAAAGTTGCACTTGCTGCGAAAACCCTATTATTAGAGCATCTCCAACGCTATACCTAATTTTTCATCAAATCTGAGTCAAAATTAACCCATTTCACCAAATCTCAAATCAGCCACTCCAACGCTGCATCAAATTTGCATCAAATTTAGTGGGGTGACCGGTTGGTCGACCTGTATGGGCAAAATCCTATATTTTTTATTTGACCCTTTTGAACTGTTTGCATCCTAGCTGCCTGAACCGGGGAAGGGGGTGACCGGTCACCAAAATATATATATATTTTTTTCCCCTCCATTTCATTCCCGAATTGTTTTTCCATTTTTTTTTCCCTCCATTACCAATATATCTGCCAAATGGATTGTGCTCTCATATTAACCTAACCTAGTATTCATACACCAGACAAATACATCATATTAAAAGAAAACAGAGCACCATGAATCCCTTGAAATCCATGATAGGTGCTTCATTTTCATCCAGCTCTTCTTCCTCTTCCTCTGATGACTCTGATGAATCTGATGATGAATATATCGTCACACTTTTAGGAGCTTATGAGCAGAATAATAGTAGTATGCTTCAGATTCTTAAGTCAAGTGATAGGTCAATGAAGATAGGTGGCTCTGTTGTAGGTCATAGATATATATACAGAGATAGAAGGCAGGGTCATGACAGATTATTTACAGATTATTTTGCTACAAATCCAGTGTATTCACCTACAATATTTCGGAGACGTTTTCGAATGCGTCGTCCTTTATACGTACGCATTTTGAATGCAATTCAAGCACACAATTCATATTTTGTGCAAAAACAAGATGCGTGTTATGTACTTGGATTATCTCCCCTACAAAAAATGACTGCAGCAATGAGAATATTATCATATGGTGTCGCAGCAGATGCAGTTAATGATTACATTCGTATTGGGGAAAGCACTGCAATTCAAAGTTTGCAACAATTTTGTAATTCTGTGATTGAAATATTCGGAGAAGAATATCTGAGATCCCCTACGCCAACTGACATTGACAGATTACTTGCTATTGGGGAGGTTCGGGGGTTTCCTGGCATGTTGGGAAGTTTAGATTGCATGCATTGGGAGTGGAAAAATTGTCCAAAGGCATGGCAAGGTCAATATGTAGGTCATCAAAAAAAGCCAACCATTATTCTCGAAGCAATAGCATCTTATGACTAATGGATTTGGCATGCATTTTTGGAATGCTGCTCACACAATGACTTGAATGTGTTAGACCGACGCTTTATTTTCTCGATCTTGCCAAGGTAAGCTCTGTCCATTTTACAATTAATGGACATAGTTACGATATGGGTTATTACCTTGCTGATGGCATATACCCTCAATGGGCAACATTGGTTCAAACAATTTCTTCACCCCAAGGAGCAAAGAGACAACATTTTGCAATGATGCAAGAGGCGGGGGAAGGATGTAGAGCGGGCATTGGAGTTCTTCAATCTCGTTCGCAATTATACGTGGTGTCAGACGTTATTGGGATTCGAAAATGCTTGGCAACATAATGAAGACTTGCATCATATTACATAATATGATTGTCGAAGATGAGAGGGAGGAGCACCTTGATTTCAATTATGATATTGCATCAACCAACACACCAGTGCAACTTTCCTCTACTCCTACCAATGACTTCCAATCATTTCTGTCTCGTCATTTAGGTATTAGAGATAAGGATGCGTATCATGTCCTCCGTAATGATTTGGTAGAACATATGTGGTATCTTCGTGGTGAGCACTAAATTAACCACATCACTACATGTAATTTTTGTTTATACTTTTGGAATGGAAGCTTCTGTTTTTGTAATCTTTATTTTGATGAATTCAATGAACTAAGTAATTTAGAAGTTATGTGATGATGTCCTTTTCTCATATTCAATCTATAATATTCAGTGTATGAACTAAGTGTATGAACAAAGCATGCTAACAAGAAAAAGAGGCAAACTTAAAATTTTATATGGAGAGTGCCCTTTGGACATTGTGTTATCAAATTTGAGGTTAGTTTGGTTCATGTATCTGTTAATTTTAGGTTACTATGCACAGGTACATTTATTTATGTTTTATTAGATTTTACTGACCAAGGAAAGTTTGCACAGGTACATTTATTACATTTGGATGGTTCTACTACAAGTCAAGTTCTGTTTTTGAACTTTTTATACCGTTTTTATAAGGACTATAAAATATTCAAATTCATCACAACTTATTTTATCTTGATGGAGGATGGATTGTAATATAGTCTGTGGGTTGTATTATAGGTATTTTTATAGGATTTATATTAGGCATACTGAAGATATGCCTGTAAATAAAACCAACTACAGTGAAACCCCGCATAATTGGGACAAAGGTCAGATTCTCTCGATAGTTTTGTCTTCAGGTAATTCATTAATGATTTCAACCTACTGATATGTTAATGCTTTTCCTGAAATGAAAATTGCTTAAGGTAATATATGCTTATAGAAGAGTATCCTTTGCAATGCATTGAAAGCACAAACATTATGAGCTAAATCACTTGTGTGCATGCATATATAATAAACAGACCTACCTTGAGCATGAAGAGAAAACAGAGAACTCTATATATTCATATTCACCAACAGACTATGGTTCATGTAAAAAACAAAAAAGTTGATAACATTTCATCAAAAGGCAAAGGTGAATAATTTAGAATAAATGATGTTGCAACGACTACCACTGAATTGTAAATAATTACAATTCTGAACTTTTTCCAAAATTTGTAAATAATTTTTTAAGACACCACTCAATTGTAATTACCCCTTACTATATTCTACATACAAGTTACTGATATGCCATGGCCTTCTTTAACTCTTTTCTTAACAAATATATTCTTACATCTTAATTCCTTTTCCCTATCTTTATTCTGTAAATAAGAAATCTAATGGAATAACAAAAATACATGCTTACAGTAGCAAACCTTCCTGAGATATTATCCACCTGATATACAAAAAAGATTTTTTTTTCCAAAATTTCTCAATAATGATATGTTTTTATGAGATTTGTCAACATTTTTAAAATCAATGACATACACCACCTATCAATGTGAATCCACCATTCAATTTGATTACACCACCTATCAATCACACCTACTATTGAATTTATAGACACCACCTACCATTCCTTTAATGCATGCCATCTACCACCCCTCATTTTTCATTTCATACGACTTATGGTAGTTGAGTTGTAATATCCTCACCACCTACCTGAAGAATGGAGGCTCTATATCAGGTCAAACAAACTTGGCCAAACCTGCCATCAAAATATGAACAAATACTATTCCCAGAGAACTCTTCAAATTCGGCCAAACCTGTATTCGTTGGGTAATCAGTTTGATACATTTGCCACTGCACAGAACTCATTAATTCAACAATTTGGTGATTTCCGTGTCGACATTGAGCATCGCGTAGATACGATTGAGCATCGTGTAAATGATATATACCATCACTACTACCCTTCTCCACCACCACCACCACCAGATAATGACTGTTGATGTGATTCCCGTTATGTATGGGTATTGGTTTGTATTTTGTTATTTTGAAAACCTTTTGTTCGGTCAACTTGTTATGACATTGGCCTATGTAGTTGTTATGTTGGTGTATATTGTAGTTTTTTATTTTTAATGCCTAGTTGACAAAAGACATGATTATGTACATCCTGAAAATGCGACAAGAAGGTCATTAATACGTATCATAAAACTAAAAATAGCAACAATACGTATCATCTCTTCAATATTGTTGTTGTTCCAGATTTTAACATGTAAGTCTCAACATATTCAATACTTCTCACCGAAAAATCTAGAAACCCTAGATGTTGATTTGTGATTATGAACCAATTTAAAGCAAAATATAACAATCCCAATCAAACAATCAAGAGAAAGTGTCACGACCCAAACCCGCCCCTATAGGTTTGGCACCATAACCGGCCAGTAATCCGAGGATTACCTACGGCCTCTGAACAGATTAACATAATATTAAGGGGCTGCGGAAGCAAATAAGAATATACAACGTCCATTGAGCTGTGCAGACTTATATGAGACAGAAAAATTTTAAACTTTTTATATACATATATACACATTATCTTTAAGTCATCATATATACGCAGATTAGACAAAAGAGACTTAACCCTATTCACAAAATACACGAAAATAAAACTTAAACTTTAAGCCACATAGCAATAGACACTTGACATATCCGGAACCTCCACGGGAGGCACATAGGCTGGCTGACAAAACAGATTCTAGGCAGAAGCCTCTAAGCTTGGTCACGCGCCTGATCACCTACATACATAAATAATAGAGTGAGCTAAGGCCCAGTGAATAATAACAGAGTAAAGGGTTTTAATGAATAAGTCCATACAAATTTAGAATCCTGATGCAACACATAACATGTTCATTATTGCTCAACTATATACCGAATACATAAGTCATGTTAGAACATACACAATTCAACCGTTAGCGCTACAACTCAGTGTAAAGCATTAAATGGTAAACTTGTCAGTTCCATAAAGGAACCTCCGGCCGGGCACATATAACTTGTCAGTTTCATAAAGAAACCTCCGAACTGGGTATAGCATAACTTGTCAGTTCCGTAACGGAACCTCCAGCCGGGCACATATAACTTATCAGTTCCATAAAGGAACCTCCGGACTGGGTATAGCATAACTTGTCAGTTCCATAAGGAACCTCCAGCCGGGTACATATAACTTGTCAGTTTCTTAAAGAAACCTCTGGATCGAACTTGTAAACTTATCGGCCCATAAGGAACCTCCGGTATACATATAGCTTGTCGGCCCATAAGGAACCTCCGGACCGGGAACTTGTAACATACTGAAATCATAGCATAATGTCATAAACGCCTGTTATTGTTGGACAATCATTCATAGTAAAAACATGATATTCCCTTTAACAGATCATATTTCATATACTGAAAATAATTTAACTTGAACATAACTTTACTAAGTTATTACTCACAGATGGCTGCAGAAGCAAATCAGACAGACTGGACATATCAGATAAACCAGGTAGACAATGGCGCGCAACCTACACAATCACATAACACATACACATAGAAATACAATGTTATTTCCTTGATCAAACTTGACTTTTCTGTCTTTTCTGCCCAAGTAGTCTGAGATTCTACTACGTGTATTCTTTCTTATTTAAATAAACCGGGTTCTTATTTCACACATTCATTCATTACTAAGTCTTTCTTTTCCAAATAGATTGATCCTTTACTTGGCTTCTTTAACAATTACCACACGATCAATAATTCATTCTTTAACTAACTAATCTATGTTGGTTAGTAGCTTATTAATCTTTATTGAGTCATAAATCATGTCTAGAATGTTTTGGAAAGAGATGAGGATAAAAATATGAACTAAATGCAACCTTCCAAAATGTGCTGAAAATGGGGTCTTCGCTCGAGCGCCACTTTGGTCGCTCGAGCGAAATCAGAAAATTTGAAAAACTATCGAGTTGATTTTCACGCCGAGCGAGACTTCCTCGCCGAGCGAACAAATCTAAAATTCTGAAATTCTAAAATTGAAATTAAAGTTCGAATTTGGTATTTAAAGCCCCAAAACATGTACTTTAGTATACAAACATGGAGGATCCTTTATTAGAGTCATAATTTGCTAATTCATTTATTCAAAAATCATGTCCCAATTGCCAAATTTAGTTTTAATAAAATTGTTTTCAAGCTCTTTCTATTTTCCTTCAAAATATGAAATCAAAGTCATAAATTCCTTAGGAAATCATTCACATGTATGGAATTGACATCCAAATTACTAGTTTTATATTCCTATAAATTTTCCCACTAATTTCCATAACCATGAGTCCACTTAATTTCTTATTTAATCCATGAGACTAATTTCATAGCTTTCTTAATTCATGATGCATGTAACTTATTTTATATTTGACACCCAATTTCATCCTAATTCCATGAATTAAATCTCAATATCCAAGTATTATAGGATGATTATACTAAATCAAACCGAAGATAATTAATTTCCACTTTATTTTCCATAACTACTCACATGCATGTAACCCCATTCAAGTTAATTCTTATAATCTTGAATCTAATTCAACTTTATCACTCTTTTACTAATTTCTCTTAATTTACATGAAATTGAAGTTATATGACTCTTAGGAAAGATTTGCATGTATGGGATTAAGATTAAAACCAACTAATTTCCTATAATCAAAATCAAATCATCATAATTTAATTCTTGATTTAGCCAAATTTTAGATTTAATCAATTTTCTTCATATCACACCCAAAACCTAATTCACGATCTTAGATGCTCCATAACACATTTAAATTTTGAATTAAACTCTTTCATTATATTACATGCATGAGTTAGAAATCAAACTTAAATCAATGTCCAATTTCCATAAATTAAACATAACTCCATTTATTCATCATTTTGTTAACTTCTACCATTTACATGAAATTGGACCCAAGTTTAACAAATTTAAGAAATCATGAATCATACCTTTGGCCCTAATTTGATTCTACATGCAAGCCAAATTTATGAAGGATAATGAAAATCAAACTTAACTAATTAATTTCTAAATTAATCTCCAAAATCATGAATCTAATTTAGTTTCTTGCTCAAAACCCAATTTCTTACAAATCCATGAAATTAGTTCCATAACTTTCTTAATTTTAGCTTTTAACTAAATTATCCACAAAAATTAGGACAAATTATTTACCTAAACTTGTTGAATTCTTGAGCCTCCCTTGGCTACTCTTTACATTCCCCTTTGCTCTTAATTTCTTCCTTTTTGTTCCAGCACACACACAGAAAAACCATGGCTTTCTCTCCCTCTCTCTCGGCTCTTTCTCCCTCTCTTGAACCCATAACCTCTTTTCTCCCTTTTTGTTTCTTTTAGTCTTTGAGCTTCACAGGTTATACATCACTCACACGCATATTTCACTCCTATTCTTGCACAAGCACACGTGCACAACTCTCTAGCCTTCCAGCACAACACCCACACACACACATGCACAGATTTTCTCATTACACCCACACCCAATTACACCCAAATATTAATTTGGTCCAATTTAACTTATGTCTAGGAATAATTTAATTAAGTATCACTTAATCTTAATAAATCTTAATCAACACATTATCAAATTAATTATAATAAATCATAACTCTCTCATAATTAAATTAATCTATTTGACTTCCATTAGGGTCCAATTAATTATATTTAAATTTATCGGTACGAATCAGATTTTTAATCAGACTCCCAAAATGCTCTAAATAATAAATCGAACTTATTTCCAATCTCAATTTTGGTTTCTTAAATTATTTAGGCCTTGAATTTCTGATCAGACCCCAAGTTTCTGTCAATTAAATTATATATTCGAATTGGGCACACCATAATTAAATTTAATTCGCATTATTCATAATCCTCAATCTTTCATAATTTAATTAATTTCAATTAGGACCTAATTAATCGAATCTCAATTCCACTAAACTGAATCGAATATTTAATTAAACTCCCAAATGGGTCCGTAATTAAAATTAAATTGATTCAACTTCCTAACCTCACTTCCTTAAGCCATTTGGACCCTTAATTTTCAATTCCAAAATAAACTTTCACCCAAATCATATACGAGTCAGATTTCATAATTCTCATAAATCCCAAATAATTTATAATACTCAGCAATTAAATCTTAAATCCTCTTAATTAACCAAGTACTAATCATTATACGTGATGGGGTTGTTACATCCTTTCCCCCTTAAGAAGTTTGGTCCTCCAAACTTAAGATACTTGTACAGAAAATCAGTCATATAATCAGTCTCACTTCATTTCCTCCTGTAGGTAACTCTTTTCTCATTGGACTTCTTCACATAAATTGAACTTAGTTCCACTCATTTAATGGCTAATAACCCAAGTTGGCGATTCATTAACGTTTCTAATGGTATCAATCACACACCTCATATACTTTAATTCATCAATCCATAGTCCATATACTTCCAATAGTAGGAGATTCCTTTTAAAGAATGTTCATGACTCTCCTTATTTTCAAACTGATCAAAATATTTTGCTGTTGACATGATAGATTCTTCAAATTAAAATTAATATTCAGCGCATTCTCAATAACAAACACAATTTCTCGACCCTTCAGTCCTATTAACAAAAATATAATCCAGACATTATTGCTATGCAATCTGTAATTCCTCTTATCCCAAAGAACAGACATTAACTTTCATTGACTATGGTCAAGGTTCTTAAGTTATGCACATAACGTAATTTCTCCAAATAAGGTTCCACATGTTAATCTATAACAGAAATCTCTGAATTATATGGAACGTCATCACATATTAATGGTCTTAGTTTCAAACAAACCTCTTGGGTACCAATTATGATGGTAATATCAAAACAGAGGAGCACATTGGATTTCCAACAAAACATATTTCACAGAAATTCATTAACTTTGATCAATAGTCACGTGGTAGTTTAGGGCTATACTTTTAAATTTTCTTCAAATCATTATCATTAGCCAACTAAAATTCTGATGTTCCCAAAGGTTCCTTAAGAAGTATGAGCTCGTTGTTCTAAGGACTTTTACTTCCTCATTTCCTATTACATTTTCTTTCTTCCGTTCGACACTAGAATTGAACTTATTTGCGATAGGTTAAGCTATCTAATGTCGGATTCAAAATCTAGATTTAATCATGCCCACAAGATCATAATATCATTCATTTCTAATTGCTATTCCAATAGGGAATTATTGTGTTTTCCTTTCTAGAAGTCTATTTTTTTTTTTTTGACTTTGTAACTTAAAAATAATTGCAAATGTTTCTTTCAACGATAGAAAATTCAATAGCGATACGATTTTTGTAAGTTGAGTCTCCCCTTTCTAACTCTCATATGTTTCAGTCTTCTAATGTGGAGTACAATTTTCTTTCTATTCAAACAAGGTTCCAAAACATATAGCTTTGCTAGACTAAATAGAAATCCCAATTATTTTCGACATTCATCAATTGGTCAAGTCTTAGCGTTGTTTTAATCATTTTAGCAATTTCAGGTTGAGTTCTAAATGATTCAACAAATGGGTTCCACTTTAATCAAATAACACATAACATAGCTTGTAACAAAATATGGGATGAATCAAGTTCATCAATCAAATCTTTCAAAACTTCTTGGGATGTTTAACAACCTCTACATAATACTTGGGATGATGACATTCCGGACAAAACAAATGAATAATCGCCTCGGAATTGGGCACACCCGTTCATAGACCGTCGGTGGCCGACCCGAAATCGATTAGACAAATCCACCCGTTCATAGACCGTCGGTGGGGCTATCCGTTCATAGACCGTCGATAGCAAAGAAATATCTCAACAAGGTGCTACATAAGCTTAACGTCCCCTAGCACGAAAGGACCTTTCAAGAATGTCATCAAAACAAAGCTAATACTCGATACAGAACTGATGGATCATCATTCTTGCTTGATCAAATACTTTTCCAAAGTAAAGCAAAACTTCATCAAAATACTATAACGTAGCTTTATAAAAAGGAAAGCCACTCACCCATAAACTATTAACTTCAAGTGGTCCCACTTGTACTTAAGTACTATCCTTAACCAATTAAATCATTGAGCTTTTTCTTATATTGGGACAGTCTTTTATTTGATACCCAACTTTTCACATTTCCGGTAATTCGATGGCACGGTCCCTGATGAGTCTTCTGGCATATAGACATACTAGAATAACTTACTTCTCCTACAACTTTGCCCGGAATTACTCGTCCTTCCTACCACAAAATTCTTAATTTTCTTCTTTGATTCACTTTTCACTTCCACACTTGACTCCTCTTTTGGTCTTGCCATGTATGATAGGATTCACAGTTTTCACTACGTTCTATAGTACTTCTTCTATTTTACCTAATCACTCTGATAAAAACTCAATTTCCACTCCATTCACACTTTCACTATCTATTCCTAACGACGGAAGAGAAGGGTTAAACACAAGGGAATGGTTGATAACACTTGGGTGAATTTAATTGACTTAATTTATAATACAAAGCACATACCATATACAAGTAGACATACACATATAGGCATATGAGGACACTGGTAGGGTAACCTATTCATTCCCATGGAATTTACCAAGAATTTCTGATTCGAAGCAACGCTGGCCACACGTGATTCCAATCAGACCTTCAAGGTCATTCTACAAAGGCATGAGACTCTACGGTTTAACATTCCACACAATAAGCTCCCACCAAAATGTACTATCTTACACATCAAATGATTTTTCTCGCCCTCAATTACCATAGTTCCACATATTTCAAGGATCAACAACTTCCTCAATTTCCAAATATTCTCATAGTTTGATTTAACATACACTCCATATAGCTTTCAAGACTTTCATCAAAGATTCTAATTTCTCATAACACCATGTTTCCAAAAATCAACATACTTGTACTCCTCAATGTTCTAGTTAAAAATTTTGATTTCCTTATAACATTTGAAATTTCTCAATGTCTCACTAATTCTTAGCTTTTAGCCTCATTCCCAAACTACATAAACACGTTCCAATTTCCTTATAATCACCACAATCCCACAATAGCTCGTACTACTTAGTTCCAATACTTAAGCATGTTACACAAACATATATATGCATATTCCTAAATGCACAACTTCTTACTTACTTACTAGATGCATGGAGCTTAAATTTATTGTAGACATTCTAATGCTCAATGGACACGTGTGTGAGGTATTAACGCGTGCTCTGATACCACTCTGTCACGACCCAAACCCGCCCCTATAGGTTTGGCACCGTAACCGGCCAATAATCCGAGGATTACCTACGGCCTCTGAACATATTAACATAATATTAAGGGGCTGCGGAAGCAAATAAGAATATACAACGTCCATTGAGCTGTGCAGACTTATATGAGACAGAAAAATTTTAAACTTTTTATATACATATATACATATTATCTTTAAGTCATCATATATACACAGATTAGACAAAAGAGACTTAACCCTATTCACAAAATACACGAAAATAAAACTTAAACTTTAAGCCACATAGCAATAGACACTTGACATATCCGGAACCTCCACGGGAGGCACATAGGCTGGCTGACAAAACAGATTCTAGGCAGAAGCCTCTAAGCCTGGTCACGCGCCTGATCACCTACATACATAAATAATAGAGTGAGCTAAGGCCCAGTGAATAATAACAGAGTAAAGGGTTTTAATGAATAAGTCCATACAAATTTAGAATCCTGATGCAACACATAGCATGTTCATTATTGCTCAACTATATACCGAATACATAAGTCATGTCAGAACATACACAATTCAACCGTTAGCGCTACAACTCAGTGTAAAGCATTAAATGGTAAACTTGTCAGTTCCATAAAGGAACCTCCGGCCGGGCACATATAACTTGTCAGTTTCATAAAGAAACCTCCGAACTGGGTATAGCATAACTTGTCGGCCCAGAACGGAACCTCCAGCCGGGCACATATAACTTATCAGTTCCATAAAGGAACCTCCGGACTGGGTATAGCATAACTTGTCAGTTCCATAAGGAACCTCCAGCCGGGTACATATAACTTGTCAGTTTCTTAAAGAAACCTCCGGACTGGGAACTTGTAAACTTATCAGTTCCATAAGGAACCTCCAGCCGGGTACATATAGCTTGTCAGTTCCATAAGGAACCTCCGGACCGGGAACTTGTAACATACTGAAATCATAGCATAATGTCATAAACGCCTGTTATTGTTGGACAATCATTCATAGTAAAAACATGATATTCCCTTTAACAGATCATATTTCATATACTGAAAATAATTTAACTTGAACATAACTTTACTAAGTTATTACTCACAGATGGCTGCAGAAGCAAATCAGACAGACTAGACATATCAGATAAACCAGGTAGACAATGGCGCGCAACCTACACAATCACATAACACATACACATAGAAATACAATGTTATTTCCTTGATCAAACTTGACTTTCCTGTCTTTTCTGCCCAAGTAGTCTGAGATTCTACTACGTGTATTCTTTCTTATTTAAATAAACCGGGTTCTTATTTCACACATTCATTCATTACTAAGTCTTTCTTTTCCAAATAGATTGATCCTTTACTTGGCTTCTTTAACAATTACCACACGATCAATAATTCATTCTTTAACTAACTAATCTATGTTGGTTAGTAGCTTATTAATCTTTATTGAGTCATAAATCATGTCTAGAATGTTTTGGAAAGAGATGAGGATAAAATATGAACTAAATGCAACCTTCCAAAATGTCTTTGAAAATGGGGTCTTCGCCGAGCGCCACTTTGGTCGCCGAGCGAAATAGAAATTTGAAAAACTACTGGGAGCTTGATTTTCACGCTCGAGCGAGACTTCCCTCGCTCGAGCGAACAACGAAAATTCTGAAATTCTAAAATTGAAATTAAAGTTCGAATTTGGTATTTAAAGCCCCAAAACATGTACTTTAGTATACAAACATGGAGGATCCTTTATTAGAGTCATAATTTGCTAATTCATTTATTCAAAAATCATGTCCCAATTGCCAAATTTAGTTTTAATAAAATTGTTTTCAAGCTCTTTCTATTTTCCTTCAAAATATGAAATCAAAGTCATAAATTCCTTAGGAAATCATTCACATGTATGGAATTGACATCCAAATTACTAGTTTTATATTCCTATAAATTTTCCCACTAATTTCCATAACCATGAGTCCACTTAATTTCTTATTTAATCCATGAGACTAATTTCATAGCTTTCTTAATTCATGATGCATGTAACTTATTTTATATTTGACACCCAATTTCATCCTAATTCCATGAATTAAATCTCAATATCCAAGTATTATAGGATGATTCTACTAAATCAAACCGAAGATAATTAATTTCCACTTTATTTTCCATAACTACTCACATGCATGTAACCCCATTCAAGTTAATTCTTATAATCTTGAATCTAATTCAACTTTATCACTCTTTCACTAATTTCTCTTAATTTACATGAAATTGAAGTTATATGACTCTTAGGAAAGATTTGCATGTATGGGATTAAGATTAAAACCAACTAATTTCCTATAATCAAAATCAAATCATCATAATTTAATTCTTGATTTAGCCAAATTTTAGATTTAATCAATTTTCTTCATATCACACCCAAAACCTAATTCACGATCTTAGATGCTCCATAACACATTTAAATTTTGAATTAAACTCTTTCATTATATTACATGCATGAGTTAGAAATCAAACTTAAATCAATGTCCAATTTCCATAAATTAAACATAACTCCATTTATTCATCATTTTGTTAACTTCTACCATTTACATGAAATTGGACCCAAGTTTAACAAATTTAAGAAATCATGAATCATACCTTTGGCCCTAATTTGATTCTACATGCAAGCCAAATTTATGAAGGATAATGAAAATCAAACTTAACTAATTAATTTCTAAATTAATCTCCAAAATCATGAATCTAATTTAGTTTCTTGCTCAAAACCCAATTTCTTACAAATCCATGAAATTAGTTCCATAACTTTCTTAATTTTAGCTTTTAACTAAATTATCCACAAAAATTAGGACAAATTATTTACCTAAACTTGTTGAATTCTTGAGCCTCCCTTGGCTACTCTTTACATTCCCTTTGCTCTTAATTTCTTCCTTTTGTTCCAGCACACACACAGAAAAACCATGGCTTTCTCTCCTCTCTCGGCTCTTTCTCCCTCTCTTGGACCCATAACCTCTTTTCTCCCTTTTTGTTTCTTTTAGTCTTTGAGCTTCACAGGTTATACATCACTCACACGCATATTTCACTCCTATTCTTGCACAAGCACACGTGCACAACTCTCTAGCCTTCCAGCACAACACCCACACACACACATGCACAGATTTTCTCATTACACCCACACCCAATTATACCCCAAATATTAATTTGGTCCAATTTAACTTATGTCTAGGAATAATTTAATTAAGTATCACTTAATCTTAATAAATCTTAATCAACACATTATCAAATTAATTATAATAAATCATAACTCTCTCATAATTAAATTAATCTATTTGACTTCCATTAGGGTCCAATTAATTATATTTAAATTTATCGGTACGAATAAGATTTTTAATCAGACTCCCAAAATGCTCCAAATAATAAATCGAACTTATTTCCAACCTCAATTTTGGTTTCTTAAATCATTTAGGTCTTCAATTTTTGATAAGACTCCAAGTTTCCGTCAATTAAATTATATATTCAAATTGGGCACACCATAATTAAATTTAATTCGCAATATTCATAATCCTCAATCTTTCATAATTTAATTAACTTCAATTAGGACCTAATTAATCGAATCTCCATTCCACTAAACTGAATCGAATATTTAATTAAACTCCCAAATGGGTCCCTAATTAAAATTAAATTGATTCAACTTCCTAACCTCACTTCCTTAAGCCATTGGACCCTTAATTTCCAATTCCAAAATAAACCTTCAATCAAATCATATACGAGTCAGATTTCATAATTCTCATAAATCCCAAATAATTTATAATACTCGGCAATTAAATCTTAAATCCTCTTAATTAATCAAGTACTAATCATTATACGTGATGGGGTTGTTACAGAAAGAGACACAAAGATTTTACGTGGAAAAACCACAATTGGACACCTTCCAATTGTGATAAAAAAACCACGGGCAACTGCCACAAGACAATCCACTAAGAAGATTTAAAGGAATTACACAGGTATCACTCTCAATTATCTAGCGAATCCACAACGCCTAATTGAACCAACCTCTATGTGCCTCTTCCAACACCATTTTCACCACGGAATTGTCTTTCTGATGAGCCACTCCGGATTCCACCAAAGCTTCAGGCTCGAATTCTTCAGAATCCACAACTGAAGAACAACTCTCTCTTTTGTGTATAATAAACAAACCTTTGATGTACTCTCTTTAAACCATAAGTTGAATACTCAATAAAACATCAAAGAAAAAATAACAAAATATCCCCAGATATAAACCTTTAAGAACCAAAAAGAAAGATCTGGAGGATTCAATGAATGAATCAATGAATAGCCTAGATTTGGGAGAAACCCAACTATTTATAGAAAACCAAAGCAATCCTAGTTGGGAAAGAAAACCAACTTCTTGTAGAAAACCAACTTCTTGTAGAACTCCAAAGTAATCATGTTTTTGAAGGAAACCAACTTCTTAAAGAACTCTTGTTACAACCTTGGTTTTGATCCATGGAATTTGACAACAAAAGGTCCTAACAATCTCCCCCTTTGTCAAATCCTGGATAAAACCAATCTAAAACAAATTTCCTAACAAAATCTCTCAAGCAGCACCACCAACTATGAACCAACACTCAAATCCATGCTCTTGAACAATTATCCTGAAATAAAATAACCACACACAAGCCAACCAAAATATGTGGAACTGGATTAAATAACAAAATATAAATCAATCCATAAACAAAATACTAACAATCCAACTGTACCAAAGAAGGATATAAGCAAAAGTAAAAACACTGTACCATCAACCAAACTATTGTACCATCAATATACATCAAACACTGGTAATGATGAACCAAAGTCTCCCTCATTAAAAAACAACCACAAACACTGAAAATAGTGAACAAGAAGAAAAACGACAAAAAATAATATGGTGGAGCAAGTAAGGAATTTCAGATTTGTACCTTGAAACACACAAGATTATCCAAGAAGCACAATTACTTGAAAACAAAATGTTCACAGCCTCTAGAAAATTTCTCATAAAAGAAAGTGATGCATTATATGAAAAGCATAGATCCCATGATAAAAAGTGTGTGTGTGACTCTTGGAGTTCGACAAACACAAGATTCAAATCCTAGTAGTGATATTAAAGTTGGACCTCCGACAAGAAAATCTGAGCACAACTGAGGAAAGTCAAACCACTAGGAATCAAGGGATATTTGGTGAGTAAAGGCGGTGGCTCCCCCTCAATGAATGAATCCTTTAATTTTTTTTCCTTTTTTTTCACATCTTTTTCTTTTTCTTTTGCATATTTTTTCTTCTTTTTCTTTTTCTTTTTCTTTTGCACACTCATTGGCGGCTGACACGCTCAAGAGTATGGAAATCGAACCAGAGAAGCATGGATATAATAAGGATGGCCTGGTTGGTGACTCTGAGGTAGCCTTTTCCTCATGTCTGGACTACAAAGAATAGAGGGGACAGCCATGGAGATGCAAAAAGATGGAAGATGGTTAAGAGATTCAACATCACCCATGATATGCTAGTATAGGTCAATTCCTCTAGAAAAGCAAAAGATACAATGCCAGAAGTCCATGAAAAAAAAAACACTAAGTCGGAAGACACCGATATTTGCTAATCCAAGAGTGTGTACAGAATGAGACATACTAATCAAAGAACACACACTCCAAAATGAGTAATGACCACAGAAAGCTCACATATATTAACATGTAATGGTTATTCTCATCAATTCCAATATGCACCAAAGACTGCTCAAAAATTTCAAGCTTGCAAAACCATACAAGAAAATCTTTTTGGTTTTTTTATTTATTTATTTTATTTTTATTTTTTTTCTTAACCAAAGCAAGACAAAAAAACAAACATGCACACTTTTTTTTCCCATTAAAAAAAAACACACAGAGACCCAAAAAAAAAAACTAAAAAGAGAAAACACATTAACACAAGTCAAGTTTTCTTACCCAAATCTTTTTGGTCTTAACAAAATCAGGTCTAGTGGTCTTAGTAAATGTCATGGTGTTGTGAACACCCTCATGAATCTTGGTATTCCGCCTAGACAAGTAAGGTTGTCTACTAACCCAAAAAGAATTCGAATTTCTACCCTTTTGAGACACTCTCCCATTCAACTTATAACAATAAGGGCGAATATGACCATGCATACCACAATGATGACAAATAAAAACAGGGTGTACCTTCTTTTCTTTTACCTTACCAACTCTAGGGAGTTTGAGAAGTCTTTCCTCTTGTTGAATCTTTTGTCCTTCATTTCCTTGAGTTCTTGTATCATGAGATGTGGAAGCACTCTGTTTTTGCTCTCTCTTATCTCCAAAGCCAATGCCACTCTTGTCTAAACAGATTTGTTGAGATCCAATGATATCCTCCAAAGTTTTTGATCTTTTGTTCCAAAGACTAATGGTGACCATGGCACACTTGAGCTCTTCTTCTTTCTTGATCATTAGTTCTTCCAAGGCAACTTGTGACATCTCGAGAGATTCAATTTTTTCTTCATACATGGCATGAGTTTCCTGTAGCTCATTTCTCTCTGTCTCACAAGTCAACAGTTTTGCACAAAGAACTTGTTGATCATCAGCTATCTTGATGGCATTGATCCTAGCCTCAGAAATCTCCTCCTTAAGTTTGACATTCTCATTTTCACATGCTTTGAGTTTCTTTGTGAGTTTGTCATTCAATTTGAATAACTTAAGAGACTCCTTATACAACTTTTCATAAGCTTGCTCAAGCTCTTCATTATCACTCTCCGAGGATTCATCATTAGTGGTATTCTCAACCGACCTCTTTGAATCCATCACAAATCAAACAAGATCTCGTTCTAAAAAAAATATTTTTGTTTTAAACAAAATAGAACAACTTGCTCTGATACCAATTGAAAAATCTAGAAACCCTAGATGTTGATTTGTGATTATGTACCAATTTAAAGCAAAATATAACAATCCCAATCAAACAATCAAGAGAAAGAGACACAAAGATTTTACGTGGAAAAACCACAATTGGACACCTTCCAATTGTGATCAAAAAACCACGGGCAACTGCCACAAGACAATCCACTAAGAAGATTTAAAGGAATTACACAGGTATCACTCTCAATTATCTAGCGAATCCACAACGCCTAATTGAACCAACCTCTATGTGCCTCTTCCAACACCATCTTCACCACGGAATTGTCTTTCTGATGAGCCACTCCGGATTCCACCAAAGCTTCAGGCTCGAATTCTTCAGAATCCACAACTGAAGAACAACTCTCTCTTTTGTGTATAACAAACAAACCTTTGATGTACTCTCTTTAAACCATGAGTTGAATACTCAATAAAACATCAAAGAAAAAATAACAAAATATCCCCAAATATAAACCTTTAAGAACCAAAAAGAAAGATCTGGAGGATTCAATGAATGAATCAATGAATAGCCTAAATTTGGGAGAAACCCAACTATTTATAGAAAACCAAAGCAATCCTAGTTGGGAAAGAAAACCAACTTCTTGTAGAAAACCAACTTCTTGCAGAACTCCAATGTAATCCTGTTTTTGAAGGAAACCAACTTCTTAAAGAACTCTTGTTACAACCTTGGTTTTGATCCATGGAATTTGACAACAAAAGGTCCTAACATTCACATATGCCATTTTGCTTAAAATTTGATGTGCTTTGTGGTTTTCTCCTTTTAAAGAAGTCAAGGTTGTTTATAGTTGAAAAATGCCATAGTAAAAAGTTTGCATTCTTATGTGCAACAGTTCTCATTTCTAAGCCACATCAAATGTCATAATCCATGAGATCAACAAGGGCCAGAATATGTATCAGTAATCACTATTTTTGATGAAATTGCTATATGAGTTGGCAACCTTTAAACAAATATTGATTGTGTCATGGACTTTATTGATTGTGTAAACATATTACTTTAACTTTGAACTTGCAGAGTGATGGAAAATAGCAGACTTCAAGGTCAAATTCCAATTGCTCTCTTCAGCCTTCCTCAGTTGTAGACTATGTAATTTTAGTTCAATCTCATTTGGTATTACATTTCATAAAACTAAATATAGCAACAATACGTATCAGGGTTAATTCATAAAACTAAAAAAACTAACCAATACACGTTAAACGTAACATTCGTAAGTAATAAAACCAATACATCAAAACCCACAAATACGGAACCTTTCAAGGCATTGTATTAGTTGTTCGAAATAAAATCTGTCGTTGAAGATCTTCGTAGTACGCCTTTTGCATAGGATTTAAATTTGTCATGTCCATTGACATAATTTTATGATCTTCATTTCGTTGTTCTCTTTCATTCATCATAGATAGTAGTTTTAGTTGTTCTTCCCTATCTTCGGCCCTTTTTCGACGCCGCTGACCTTCAAGACGGTCAATCGCCTTTTGTTCATCTCGCTGAATAGTTCTGGCAGAGATAGTTGATAACACTTCAACAATTTTGGATTGGTTAGCAGCCATTTCATCAAATCTACTATCATGCGTTGTTTTATTCTTCAACTTCTCTTTCGCGGCCTTAGTACCAATTGGTCGTGTTGATGTATTAGATGGTTGTTCGTGCACCGCATTACTGTGGTTGGATTGTGAAGCCTCATATTCACTTGGTCGATTCAAACATGGATCAAGATGTTTGCTTCTTTTTTGATCGAAATTCATCCCACTTACAACTTTGGCGCAATATCTCCCAACATGTATCAAATGTAAAGTGTTTTTTCTGTATTGCATGATACATCCGCTTCGCTTCTGTGACCTACAAAAAAAAATCCCAAATATTTCTGTAACAAGTATACATGTAAAAATTAAATTTGATATTTAATGACACAACTAAAATTTACCATATCTGCCTTGGTTGTTCCACTTTGTTGCCTCAGTTGAATTTGTTCAAGAAAACCACAAAATTTATTAATTGCCTTCTGTATGGCTGACCAATGGTGATTCAAAGAAATACGATTTCGATTGGATTCACCGCTCAATTGTGAATTAAAATTAACAAATACTCGTTCCCAAAATATAGCCATACTCTGACTATTACCAGTAATAGGATCTTGAGACACTGCTAACCAAGATCTACATAAAGTTTCATCTTCTATAATTGTAAAGGCTTTACCACGAGAAACACGAGAAGGTTCTGAAATGAAATTATTATCACATTCAAGGTTCTCGCTCGTGAAGATTCCGACATAAAATTAATATGAGTGTTGTGCTCAAACATTTGTGATTCCTCAAACATTTCGAAATCTTCCATAATTTAAAAAAATATAATACACTTACTGAAAGATTGAAATGAAGCTGAAACTCAGAAGCTCAAACTCAGCAGCTCAAACTCAGAACCAGATACTATGAACTAAAATTGGAAGAAAAACAAATATCTAATCACTGAAAATAAAATAAATTCACAACATATAAATGCTATTCTGAAAATGAAACACTATGTTAACTTGATAGAGAAATCAGACTTGATTTTATAGAATAAATCATCAACGGTAAATTTTCAAAATACTCTTTTTAAAATAACTGTAGTACTCTTTTCAAAATACTCTGTGTGGATATAACGGTAAATTATTATGACGGCTAGTTATAAAATATGCATGTCAAATATATTAAAAATGTTAATGTATGACCCTTCAAATTATTGGTAATCAGAAATTAACATATGAAATCAGCTTCAACAAGTGTTCACCTGTTCGTCCAAGCTGTCCAAGACTGTAGTGGAGTTGGCCCACCCGGTCGACCGGGTGGTCAACCGGGTGGTTGACCGGTTGCTCTCCCACGGTTCAAACCAACCAGGTCAAGGGTTCAAACAGGTCAGTGGCTGAAATGGTACACCGGTCAACCGGTTGGTCACCCGGCCGGGCAACCGGTTGGTCGACCGTGTCCCCCTCCAACGGTCCGCAATAGTGTTTTGATGAATTCATTTCTTCGTCCTCAATCTGATGAAATATTTGATGAATTATCAATCTGATATCAGTTTTGGTGAAGGGTTGGAGGGGTGAACAGTACCCTTTTCATCAGAATTTAAATCTGATATCAGTTTTGGTGAAGGATTGGAGATGGTCTTACTCATACACAAAGATATTACTACCAACTTCATTAAGCAACGTTACTATTTTAATAAATAAAAAAAAAATTAAAAAAACAATATTTAAAAAGGGTTTTACTAATGGCGCTCAATAAACACTACAAATAATAATGCTTTAGACCATCTCCAACGGAGAACCAAATCCTTCATCAAATTTAAAATTTGATGAAAAAGCCACTTTTTACAACTCCAACCGTTTCACCAAACGCATATCAAATTCAGGATTCATCAAACAAAACATCAAACTGATACCGGGAGACTGATTTCATCAAAACACTGTTACTGACCGTTGAAAGTGGTACACCGGTCAACCACCCGGTTGCCCGGCCGGTTGACCAACCGGTCACCCGGTTTCCTTTAAATTAGGTAGGTTCAAAAGGTTCAAACAGGTAAAAAAAAAATTATTTTTGTCTACCCGGTTGACCGGCCGGTCGACCAGCCGGTCAACCTACCGGGCAACCGTCTCCATTGAACTGAACAACGTGTACACCAATCTGTGAAACAAAAAAACAAATCTGTGAACTGAACAATCTGTGAACTGTACACCAATCTACTCAAATTTAAAGCTGTGAAACAAAAAAACAAATCTGTGAAACCTCCCATCTCTCTTGATTAGCTTCGTGCACTCAAACCTGTGAACTGAACAATACTCCGTTTGGGTGCAATTTAAAGCTGTGAAAAAAAAAAAAAAAATTTCTCTTACCGGTCGACTGGTTGGTTGACCCACAAAATTTGATACAAGATTTGATATACACCGTTGGAGTGAGTGGCATTCAATTTGATGAAATGAGTCATTTTTGACTCAGATTTGGTGAAAAATCTGAGTCACCGTTGGAGATGCTCTTATGCATTAATTAGTATTTCAATTAGTGTACCAATTGATGATATGACATAATTTAAGAGATTTTTGTTATTTTTAATTTGTATAATGAGTGAGGTCAATAATAATGCTACAACCTATGTTGGTAATCTAATTGATACATTAATTGATGCATGTAACACCATCGCATTACAAAATATTAAAAAATTTATGATTTTAATATATTTTTCACACATTCAAAACACTTTTACATATTTTCATACATTTTTTAAAAATATTAATGGCAGTCCAAAAGTAAACAAAAACAATAAATACAAATTTGAAACGTGTGTACTCTTTAATCATTCGTAGCCGGAGACAAATTCAAAATGAAAAGCTAAAATACATCTAGAAAAGATAACCAGACAGAGACAGAGACACAGGGAGACTCACCTGACATTGTGGGGTTAAGCTTTGTCCAGATATTTCGCCGGAGATGTGGGTATGTTTGGTTTGAGTATGGGAGATAAGTTTTAGAGATAAAAATTATGAAAAGTTGTTTGGTTTGGTTTTTTTCAAAAGATGTTTTGGAAAATTATTTTGAGAGAGAGTTTTGGAAAAAGTGATTGATTTGATGTGTATGAGAGAGAGATTTATTTGGAAAACTTGTAAACCAAATAAGTTTTGGAAAAAATTTTTGAAAAAATTTGTTTGATTTAATTACTTTTGAAAACTTATTTATAAAGAATTTTTCCTAAAAATTTTAAAAAACACAAACCAAATAAGGCCGTAGTGTAGCGCTAAACCCTAAACCCCATTTTTGCTCTTGGGAATCAATAGAACCGGTGAATGAAGAACCAAAATCGGGTTCTGATCGTTTGGTGTAGATTAGGTGAAAACGACGTCGTTTCGGTTGCCGAAGAAAAGTGCACCCACCCTTCAGCCATGTTTGGAGATTCAATTTTTTTTTATTTTTTTAAGAGTGTTTTGATATGGGAATTTCAATTGAAACATTAAGGCTTTGATTGAGGACCTCAAAAAGAGGTTGTGAAATTTTATTTTTATTTTATTTGTTGAATCTAAAAAAAAATTAAGCTTATGTAGTGATTGGGGTTTTGGTAACTTGGGCTTCATTTGACAACATCATTTTTTAGCTTAAAAGTCAAAAAATCATTAAAAAATTAAAAAGCCAACAGCCGATACCCAAAACTTAAAAATTTCCTTTTCTTTTTACTTTTTTCACATCTTTTCATAAAAAATTAAAAAGTCATTCCAAACATATTAATTTTTTCTACATCATATTTTAATTAAAAAGTCAAAAAGTTACTAAAAAAATATGTTCCCAAATGAGGCCTTAGTTGTGATTGTATAAAAAATTAATTTGAAAAAATTACAAAAAATATCTTAGGGTTTGACCATTTTAAGCTCAATGAAAAATGGTACTTTATACATTTTACATATACTTATAATAGTATTCCACCCGTGCTATGCATAGATTGTATTTATAATTATTTGTATATAAGTGACTTACGATTTTTAAATGTCTTTTTATTTTACACAGAAAAATGAATATAACAAATGCAACATATCTTTAATCAATTATTTTATGTTTTCTTTTATTCAAAATTTAAAAATAATATATAGACAAAATTTATAACTAAATTAAGGAAAAATTTATTCCTAACGATATTTTTTTACTTCTATATAAATATTTTTAAAAATAAACTTGAAAAAGATAGTCCATATAATATTACACATTAAGTAAAAAAATGTGATTAGCAATTATGCATACAAAAATTTACTATAGTTTTAATTTCAAATTTAAAAAAAAAAACTATTTTAAAAGCATTTTATTTAGTTAGTACCAAATAGAATTTTCTTAGCAAAAAGGAAAGTTATAAAATTTTGTTGTAAATTTTCAAATGTCTATTGTTAAATATTCTATTCTATTTGCTTACTTTGGGAGTTTTGATCTTTGATCTTTGATCTTTGCTCCACATTCATTGTATTGTTTTATTTATTTATTTTTCGTCTTACTTGATTTTTACATGATACTTCTTTCATAGTACATCTCCAAGTGCATTAATGAAAACATCATATACTTAAAATGCACAAAATTACAATATATAGAAAAAAAAAAATGAAGCAATTGTTCAAAACTAAAACTACTTTTAAGAAAAATAAAAAAATAAAAAAATAAAAACAAAAATAAAATTGTTTGAAATAGAAAATGATTTATTTATTTATTTATTAATTTTAAAAAATAAACTTTTAAAGAAAACAAAGAAAACTATATTTAAAAAAAATACAAAAACCAAATATAAAAATATAATACAAAAAATAAATGAATTATAAGATTTTCAAGAAGTCTTGCTTGATTTTCGCATAATACTTCTTTCATAGTACATCTTCAAGTGTATTAGTGAAAATATCATATACTTAAAATGCACAAAATTACAATATATAGAAGGAAAAAAAAAAGTAAGTAATTGTCCAAAACTAAAACTACTTTAAGAAAAAAATAAAAAATAAAAACAAAAATGAAATTGTTTAAAATAGAAAATAATTTATTTATTTATGTATTAATTTTTTAAAAATAAAATTTTAAGAAAACAAAGAAAACTATAGGGAAAAAAAAGAGTACACAAGCCAAACATAAAATATAATACAAAAAATAAATGAACTATAGGATTTTCAAGAAGTCTTGCTTGATTTTTGCATAATACTTCTTTCATAGTACATCTCCAAGTGTATTAGTGAAAATATCAAACACTTAAAATGCACAAAATTACAATATATAGAAAAAAAAAAAAAAAAAAAAAAGAGTAAGTAATTGTCCAAAACTAAAACTACTTTAAGAAAAATAAAAAATAAAAACAAAAATGAAATTGTTTGAAATAGAAAATGATTTATTTATTTATGTATTAATTTTTTTAAAATAAACTTTTAAGAAAACAAAGAAAACTATAGGGGAAAAAAAAAAAGTACATAAGCCAAACATAAAATATAATGCAAAAAATAAATGAATTATAGGATTTTCAAGAAGTAATATGCACAAACAAATTTTGTAAAATCTTATCTATTCATATACTTTTTGTGTATGTTTTTTGTACTTCTAATCTCGAGAATGACATTGAAATAGTTTGCACTTCTTACATTAGGTCCATCTAATAGCTTTGGCAAACACAAATGTAATATATTTCATAATATAAAACACAACAATTGTGAGACAAACTATCTAAAAAAATGAAAGTAACGTTCAATGATAATGTAGAAGCATACTTGACATTTTAATTGGAGGTATAACTAGATAAATTGTTGTAGAAGGGGAAGACGACCTTTATTTTTCATCACAATAATTACATAACTTAATATATAATTTTAATGTCTTTCACTCTTTCGCACGCGCAATTTTCTATCAATATTAGAATGAATGCATGAACCAAAAAAAAAAAAGAAACATTTGAGAAGACAAAGAGATGTAATTTAAGATCTTTCAATTGTTGAATTATATTAATTAATAGTTATTAGGTTTCAATGGTCGGGCTTTTAATATTTGTTAGCCATTAAAGCTGAGTTCTTTGGTTTCATCTATATTTACTTGATAATTTGAGAGTAGACACTTGTCAAGCTTTTACACTTTGAGCATTATTAATGAAATGCACAGTGTAATTTTTTTTTTTCCGCAATTGCAACTTGTTATTTTTAAATAAGATTTTATATTTGTTTTAGATATTTTTTTAATATATAAAGTATTTTTTAAAGATTTTTTTATAAAAAATAATTTAACAATGGTTGGGCTTCAATGGTCTTGTAATATATCGATTAGGCTTCAATGGTCGGGCGTGTACTATCAAAAAAAAGTTGGATTCCTCAAAAGGGATCATTATTTTGAGACGGATGGAGTATACAAAGTATATTTCTTAAAGATTTTTTATAAAAATAATTTAACAATCTCATCACTAACCATAGTGTATGGAGAAGCTGAAAAGGGTGAGACAGTAAGTATGAGAGAAGTAAAAAAGGTTTGTGGATTGAGAAATGTCAATAAATGCTGAGGTTTTTTTTTTAAATAAAAAAATTAGAAAATTAAAATTAAGATATTGGAGCTCCCACAAGATTTGTGGGTTAGAAATCCCATTTTCCTTATATAATATATAGATAGATAGATTGAGTTTAATAACTAAAATATTAATTTTCTGTCGATGTTACTTAACAAAAATAAGTGAATGATTTAGATTGAAAGCAAATTAAAAAATTGAGTTTTTAATTGACAAAATTAAAAATTTATGATTTATTTTGTTACCAGTTTCAAATCCCATGTTTTTTTTTTTAATTGTCCCAATTAATTTCTTAAAAGAATTCCTGGTTTATTAAAAAATTATTTCTTAAAAAAGTTCAATTTTAAATTTGCACTGACTCTAATGAATTTGATTTTTGGTGTAAACTAATTTTAGTATGTTTTATTAATTTAAATGATTTGATTTTGGGGATTTCAAGAGTACGTTACAGCATAAACTAAGGGTTTTGTATTACTCGTAAAAATCTGCCATTAGTGTGGGCTTTTAGGACATATATGTATATCATTCACATATTGTTAAGTACCGCTATATCTATCGAATTTGAGCTCATCAACCATCCGCACAAATATCGGTTGACATGGGTAACAGTCTTGGTTGACAAGGGTAACACCGATCATCCATGACAAGGGTGATGCCGATCATCCAGCCAATCGTCTGACTTACGTAATTTAGACAATCTGAGCGAGCCCAAATTAGGTGGATCAGTCATTTTTCCATAGTTTTGTTAGGAATATCTAGCAATATCTTTTTAAATTTGAAACTGTGTTCATAGATCCCAAAAACTTGGCATGCTTGTTTATCTCATAACAGGAAACGATTCTTTATAAGTCCAATATATGTTAAGTCGGTGTGAGGAAAATGGTGCAGATGCTCAAGCAAGCAAGTTGCCGAGAGCTGAATGACATACATGGTGTCCTGAATAATTGACAAGAAAGACAAAAATACCATAAAAAATGTAAATACGGAAAGTTTGAAACTATGCACTTTTGATATTATACAAATAGAAGGAATGACAGAGTCTTAATGAAAGGGAATGACACATTTAATAAAAGAGAAAATATTATTTTGCCTTCCAAACTTTCACGTAATTTTTAATTTGACCTCATACTTCAATTAATATCAATTTTATATCCAAACTTCTGAAATTTTGATCAATTTGGCACCTGCCGTCATGTTTCTTCTACAATTAGACCAAATGTGCTGACGTGGCACCAAAATTTATTTGGAATTTCATTTTACCTCCCAAACTATACCTTAAAAATCAATTTGCCCCCCAAATATAAAAAAATTAAATTTAAATATTTAATAAATAATTTTTTTTATCTCAATAATGAAAAAATTAGATTTTAAATAATATATACTTTATAAAAAAATAACAAAAATATATAAAAATTCTCATTTAGAACTATCTTGAGACTATGAAACATGGGTACTTCGACAAACATGTTGTACTCGTACTGAGTATTTACTAAATTTTGAATTTTTTTCCCACTCAATTTTGAAATTGCTATTAGTTCATCAATTATATTGAAATTAATTTGGGTAACAAACTAGTTACAATTGCATTTGTGCACACACATAGAGTAGCTAGGAAATTTTCAACTCAATAAGTTTCTCCAAGATCGACTCGAGATAATTTGAGACCTATGAAACATAAGTACGGGTATGAGTATTGGTATTGGTACAATACGGGTACATTGACATGGTAAAATCCTAAAAAAAGTAAGGTACAGATACGACTTAATACGTTAGTAAATTTTTTTTGTTTATAATTCGAAATAATACAAAAATTGATTAAAATGTTAAATCCAACTTGCAATTGACATTTAATGGCAAAAGTACAGGTATAAGATAAACCAAAATTAAATATCATTATATTAAATAACTTACAAACCATAGCTTAATTTTAAAACCATGCTAAGTACAAAACTAAAAATGAAAAAGAAGTCTAGTAAAAAGAATTTTATCTTTGTAGTAGAAGAAAATATTGTTTCGACTAAGATACATTACAATTTGTGTATATACTAAATATGTCTGGGTACGCCAAAAATTAAGAAGAAAAAATTTGAGTACATGTTTTGTGTACCCAGTATGTATGCAGATATATTATACGTAGGTAAGTACCCGGTATGGGTACGACATTTTTGTCGAATTATCCATACTTCATAGTCTCAAGATAATTCTAAATAAGGATTTTTATATTTTTTATTATTTTTTTTGCAAAGTGTATATTATTTAAAATTTAATTTTTTCATTATTGAGATAAAAGATTATTTATTAAATATTTAAATTTATTATTATTTCTTTTATATTTGGCGGGAAAATTAATTTTAAGGTATAGTTTGGGGGGTAAAATGAAATTCTAAATGAATTTTGGTGCCACATCAACACATTCTGTCCAATTGTAGACGGAATGTGACGGCAGGGGCCAAAATGATCAAAATTTCAAAAATTTGGGTGTGAAATTGATATTAATCGAAGTTTGGGAGTCAAATTGAAAGACGTGTGAAAGTTTGGGGCATAAAATGATACCTCTTAATAAAAAGGACTTTTAATTTTGTTGTTACAGCGTGTCAAATTGAATTCCCACTTCCCTTTGAGCTAGCCGAGGCGGCATTCCTTGGTTGGAGGATTTGACGAAAGAAAATAGAAAGAAAATGAGAAATGATTGATATGATTCGAATTCATTGAGTTGAAAAATGGAGAAACAAAAGAGCCTTGGTAAATTTAAATGACAAAAAGTGAGATTGTATTTTTTTTTTTTTTTTCACTTTATTTTCCCCTATGTTTTTCATTTTAACCAAATAAAAAATGGGATTACATTTCCTTTTCCCTTTTCATTTCTCTGGTCAATTTTTCTAACCAAAGACAACCTAAATGAAGAGGTAGAATTATTTTAGAGGAATTTATTCTTGTCTTACATTTCTTTAATTTTGGACTGGAGTAGAACTAAAAACAGCAGTCAAAGATAGAAAGACATTGAAACTGGCAATGTGTAGAGGTTGATCAATGATAAAAAATGATGAGAAAGAAAACTCTTTTCTCTTGTTTGAATAATAAGTTGAGTGAGAAATAGTTAGAAAAGAAAATTCTCTTACTAAGTCTATTTCATTTCTTACCAAAAGTGGTGAGATTTAATGAGAAACAAGTTCATTGGTTGCAAAATATTTATAAGAATATAATACTAAGATTGACTGTAAAATATTTAAAATGCAAAGGAAGAAAAAAAAATTCCACTAATTTACTTGTGTATGTATAAAAAATGACATAAACAAACTAGTACTGAACTTGAAATATCACAATACATGAATTTCTCTTACTTTCTTACTCTTTTAGAATGATGGAGTAATGACTTACTCCACGACAATATTTGATAGTATCCATTGCATTGCAGCCACCCAGGCCTCTTCATTCTTGCTTTATCAATTTTTCTGATAGTACCCAGATCTAGATGATATGCAAACAATCCTCTTGAATACCAATCCATCAACAACTCACTATTTTGGATTTTCAAAAGCTTTACTTCAAAGTTCAAATAAGAGGGATCAATAACACTAAACACAAAAGGGTAACACCTCACATCCCAATCAAGGTTAACCTTGTATGTTTTCACCCATAACCAATTTTTAATATCCTCCAATACCCATATATCAATTAATCCTGCATCCAAATAACCAAAAGATAATTTCCCTCCCATCGTTAAGAGACGCATCTTTTCGTGCATTGGTCGTGAGTGACATTTCTTACCTGGATGAGGCATAGAACATAATTCTTCAGTGCCCATGTTAAACCTCATGATGGAGTTGCTGCAAGGAGGAACGCTGTATTCATTTTCATATGTGTGTATAATCATCCAGTACAAATCTCTTTTTACAATTGTTGGGGTTGCAAAACACTTTGGCCGGTAAGAGACTGAATCAAGTTTTCTATATAACTTGTCCCCAAGGGTAAATATGTAATATTGAAAAGAATTGGCTTCCTGGCGTACACAAATAATTCGGGTTTCCATTGTCAGTGAATGATAGAACCCACATACTTTATCTTGTTTTGCAACTCTTTTAAAAGCAAAATATGCTGTTGAAGTTAATGCCAACCACGTCTTACACACCTTTCGACATTCTAAAAGACAATCAGTTGGAAGTCTACTAAGGATGTCGATGATGATTTCATCGGGAAGAACCTTCTTATGAAGAGTATCTGAAGAAACTAGTTGACCCCAAAGACGTGGAATCCATGTCAACCATTGAACGACCATCGTATCTGAAGAAGCAGAAATACCAATCAAGCTCACCAAATACAACATACTAATTTCATAGTAGCAAAATGGAAAGAATCAAAGTTAAAAAGGCATCACAATAAGATTTATGAAACATTTACAAGTCACTTCAGTAAAGTAACATAATGTCATGTTCTTCGAATACAACTTAAACGTAGAGCTCTATACATGATGCTCACATTAAAGCTTCTTTTTCATTATGTTGCAGCAACGTACTAAAATAAATTTGACCATCTATAACAATTCGCTTATCCCATATAGCATCATTAACTTGGGAGCCTTGGATTTTTTCACCTTGATTTTTATTTTTATGTTGTTATAGAGTTCTTATACATGTAGTTTGTGGTTTTTTTTTTTTTGGGGGGGGGGGGGGGGGTGTTGTTTATGCCCCTCTTAATTTCTGTGTTCTTTTTATTTTCTACAAAATTCTCACTTAACAAGAAAAAAAGCCTTGTGACATATATGAATGCATATATATATATACACAAAACACTGACAAAATAATGTGTCTAATGTGAAAATGCAAATGACAAAATTGTACTAATTACCTGTATGTGAATTTGAATCACTGGATTTAGATAATCATTTTTTTTTTTGGTTGGGGGAGGGGGGGGGGGAGGGATAAATATCACTGGATTTAGATAATCATGGTATTAAGCACACATTTTCATGGTTGACAACATGAACAAGGCACCAGAAGATGAAATAGATCTAATAAAAGAATCTCATATCCGATTATAGCTATCCATAGTTCGACAATAGAGCAAGACATCAAAAGATGAAATAGTTCCAATAAGAGAAGTGTAAGGTTGTTAAGATTGAGATCCTACATATCGTAGGATCAGATCGATGATACTAAAATGATAAATAAAAAAAAAGAAATAATTTTTATATGACTAAGTAATACTATCAAAATGTATATAGAATGACTGAAAAAAACATGGGAATGTAGCTCAAATGGTAGAGCTCTCATACTTGCTTCATAATTACTGAATTATAAAGTCTAGCATGAGCAAATCGAGGTTCAAATTCTTGCATTCCACTTATAAGGAATTTAAATTATCATTCTAGATCTTTTCTTAACAAAGAAAACTTAATAGAGACAATTCAAGGTATCATTCAAACAATTTTTTCCCAAAAAAAGAAATAAAAAGCATAATAAAAGAAAATACCAATACTTGCACAACATTCTCATTGTTTCTTAATGAAAAGAAGACAAACTAAACAAGGGAAGAGCAAATAAAAGACTAAAATAAATTATCATTCTCGCAGAAATTATCATCATTGCCACAATCAACATTAATGTCATTACCACAATCATCATCATCACCCACGGTGTCATCCAACTCTTTTTCTTTTTTTTTTTGGTTAAAAGAACTATTTTTTTCAACAAAAAAAAGAACCAAAGCAGTAGAGAAGAAAAAAAAGAAGAAGAAATACACAGTCAATCACATAAGAGCAAGCAGAAAAAGTGAAGAAGAGGAGGAAGATGCAGAAAAGAATGATGAAGTAAAAGCAGGAAAAGTAAAGAACACACACACACACACAAAAACCCACACAGAACACAGTCTAACAGAGATAAGAGGAGGAAAAACACAGAACAGAGACTGTGTCCTGTAACGATCCTGTGCTGATCCTGCTGTAGGTGCGATCCAAAATGTGAGTTGGATCAATTTGTGTATATTGAATTGTACGATTCAACGAACTGAATCGCGATTTTAACAAGCTTGAAGTATACTAGTTGATTCAATGGTGAAATATTCATGGGGTAATTGAGTGAATGGTAGCCTAATTAATAGTACATGTTTGTTTAGGGGGACACAGTCTTGAATTAAGTAAATAATCAAACAATTTCACCTTTGGCTAAGAAAATTGAGGTTCAGAGTATGCTCATATAAGGGACTATTGAATAACAGTAGTTCATATGATCAATTTCACCTTACTTTCAGTTCACAGGGATTTGATGGTTAAAAATAAAAAATTAATCTTAAAATAAATGACTTAATCTAGTTGAACAAATTGTTGAATTTTAAAAGAACAAAAAATAAAAAAATTTCAAATATTGAAAAGGATTTAATCAAATAAATGAAATACTAGGGCAGTAGAATCCATCACATGCATCATATTTATAATATTCATATTAATTAATTCTTCAATTTTTATTCACAATAAATTGGTAAGCAAACTATTTTATTGCGAATGATATAATCATGAAAACACTTTTTATTTATTTTCTAAAATAAAATTTTCTTTCGTCAAACAAAAGTTTAAAATCAAAATATTCATTGAATCCATCAAAACACAATTTATATATGCTTTTAACAAATAATAAATTGAATCCAACAAAACATAACGAAAATTTAAGCTTACTTATTTTTAGTTAAAAATAATCGAGTGAACAAGAAAAATATTTATTCAATTAAGGCATATATTTATTGAATGAATTCAGTTAAATAAACAAATATAAATAATCAAATATGTGATTTCATCCTAACCTTAACAACAACTCTAGCCTAACTAATAAAATTAAAAACAATAATTGAAAGATACGTACTTGAATTCAGCACTAAATAATAAATATTCTTCTCCTCCTCCGATAATTGGAATACTCCCCAAAAATATAAAGAGAAAAATAACTATACATAAAATAAAACTCTAATAATTTAACTTGCAGGTGTTTACCTATCTATTTATAAGAAAAATAAAAAGACAAACCTAAAAGGTTTGGAACTCTAAAGAAATAAATAAAAAGACAAACCTAAAAGGTTTAGAACTCTAACACTGTGTTTGGTTGGAAGATTTGAGAAGGGATTTGAAAAGGAAAAAGAAAAAATTATGTGAAATGTGAATAAAATATATGTACATTTCACCTAGTTTCACACACATTTTCCCTTTCCCTTTCCAAATCCCTCTCCAAATCTCCCAACCAAACACAGCATAAAGAAACTGGGGAGCTGTTGTAGTGTGCAAGGGTTAAAAGTTGCATATTAATTTTCAGCCATTGGATTTGATTGAATTAATCTAAACCGTTCAATATTTTACACATTTTTTTCAATTTACCTGCTAAACCGGTTGAAACTTTTCCAGTCATTCTCTCTCCCTCATCAGTCTCTCCCTCTCGTTTGCTTTTGGCTAAACAGGATACCCCCTCTCTCTTCTTCTCTGATTTCTCTGTCCGTTCTCTTTCGAAGGCTTCTTGAAAATCTTGGGTTGTTTTGGAAAGTTTGTTAAAAGTTAATTTTTTAGTTTTTTGTGAAAAAAAATATATATAAAAATAGAGAGATGATATGATCTAAAATAAATTAAAAGTCAAAATTTAATTTTTAACCAAGTTTTCAAATTAGACATTCTCCTGCAGCTTATTGGTTCGAAAGAGTTCTCGAGGTGTGGCTTGAAATCCCTAAAGCCTAAATAGGCAATTCCATGAATCAAAGTGTATCTAGCACAACTTGATTATAAGATATATTGGGTGAAATTATTTGGTAGAATTTGATACATTATATCCTCACCATGATAATGGATTCTTTTAAAATTGGTTATCACTGGATTTAGATAATCATGGTATTAAGCACACATTTTCATGGTTGACAACATGAACAAGGCACCAGAAGAAGAAATAGATCTAATAAAAGAATCTCATATCCGATTATAGCTATCCATAGTTTGACAATAGAGCAAGACATCAAAAGATGAAATAGTTCCAATAAGAGAAGTGTAAGGTTGTTAAGATTGAGATCCTACATATCGTAGGATCAGATCGATGATACTAAAATGATAAATAAAGAAAAAAGAAATAATTTTTACATGACTAAGTAATACTATCAAAATGTATATAGAATGACTGAAAAAAACATGGGAATGTAGCTCAAATAGTAGAGCTCTCATACTTGCTTCATAATTACTGAATTATAAAGTCTAGTATGAGCAAATCGAGGTTCAAATTCTTGCATTCCACTTATAAGGAATTTAAATTATCATTCTAGATCTTTTCTTAACAAAGAAAACTTAATAGAGAGATATAACAATTCAAGGTATATCATTCAAACAATTTTTTTCAAAAAAAAGAAATAAAAACCATAATAAAAGAAAATACCAATACTTGCACAACATTCTCATTGTTTCTTAATGAAAGAAGACAAACTAAACAAGGGAAGAGCAAATAAAAGACTAAAATAAATTATCATTCTCGCCGAAATTATCATCATTGCCACAATCAGCATTAATGTCATTACCACAATCATCATCATCACCCACGGTGTCATCCAACTCTTTTTTTTTTTTTTTGGGTTAAAAGAACTATTTTTTTCAACAAAAAAAAGAACCAAAGCAGTAGAGAAGAAAAAAAAGAAGAAGAAATACACAGTCAATCACATAAGAGCAAGCAGAAAAAGTGAAGAAGAGGAGGAGGAAGCAGAAAAGAATGATGAAGAAAAAGTAGGAAAAGTAAAGAACACACACACACAGGCACACACAAAACCCACACAGAACACAGTCTAACAGAGATAAGAGGAGGAAAAACACAGAACAGAGACTGTCCTGTAACGATCCTGTGCTGATCCTGCTGTAGGTGCGATCCAAAATGTGAGTTGGATCAATTTGTTTATATTGAATCGTATGATTCTACAATCTGAATCGCGATTTTAACAACCTTGAAGTGTACTAGTTGATTCAATGGTGAAATATTCATGGGGTAGTTGAGTGAATGGTAGCCTAATTAATAGTACATGTTTGTTTAGGGGGACACAGTCTTGAATTAAATAAATAATCAAACAATTTCACCTTTGGCTAAGAAAATTGAGATTCAGAGTATGCTCATATAAGGGACTATTGAATAACAGTAGTTCATAAGGTCAATTTCACCTTTACTTTCGGTTCACAGGGATTTGATGGTTAAAAATAAAAAATTAATCTTAAAATAAATGACTTAATCTAGTTGAACAAAGTCTTGAATTTTAAAAGAACAAAAAATAATAAAATTTCAAATATTGAAAAGGATTTAATCAAATAAATGAAATACTAGGGCAGTAGAATCCATCACATGCATCATATTCATAATATTCATATTAATTAATTCTTCAATTTTTATTCACAATAAATTGGTAAGCAAACTATTTTGTTGCGGATGATATAATCATGAAAATATTTTTTATTTATTTTCTAAAAGAAAATTTTCTTTCGTCAAACAAAAGTTTAAAATCAAAATATTCATTGAATCCATCAAAACACAATTTATATATGCTTTTAACAAATAATAAATTGAATCCAACAAAACATAATGAAAATTTAATCATGGTTAGTTTTAGTTAAAAATAATCGAGTGAACAAGAAAAATATTTATTCAATTAAGGCATATATTTATTGAATGAATTAAGTTAAATAAACAAATATAAATAATCAAATATGTGATTTCATCCTAACCTTAACAACAACTCTAGCCTAACTAATAAAATTAAAAACAGTAATTGAAAGATACTTACTTGAATTTAGCAAATATTCTTCTCCTCCTCCGATAATTGGAATACTCCCCAAAAATATAAAGAGAAAAATAACTATACATAAAATAAAACTCTAATAATTTAACTTGCAGATGTTTACCTATCTATTTATAAGAAAAATAAAAAGACAAACCTAAAAGGTTTAGAACTCTAAAGAAATAAATAAAAAGACAAACCTAAAAGGTTTAGAACTCTAACACTGTGTTTGGTTGGAAGATTTGAGAAGGGATTTGAAAAGGAAAAGGAAAAAATTATGTGAAAAGGAAAAAATCATTCTCTCTCCCTCATCAGTCTCTCCCTCTCGTTTGCTTTTGGCTAAACAGGACACCCCCTCTCTCTTCTTCTCTGATTTCTCTGTCCGTTCTCTTTCGAAGGCTTCTTGAAAATCTTGGGTTGTTTTGGAAAGTTTGTTAAAAGTTAATTTTTTAGTTTTTTGTGAAAAAAAATATATAAAAAAATAGAGAGATGATATGATCTAAAATAAATTAAAAGTCAAAATTTAATTTTTAACCAAGTTTTCAAATTAGACATTCTCCTGCAGCTTATTGGTTCGAAAGAGTTCTCGAGGTGTGGCTTGAAATCCCTAAAGCCTAAATAGGCAATTCCATGAATCAAAGTGTATCTAGCACAACTTGATTATAAGATATATTGGGTGAAATTATTTGGTAGAATTTGATACATTATATCCTCACCATGATAATGAATTCTTTTAAAATTGGTTACTGTTTTAATCCTCCTTCCTTTTTTATTATTTTTTTTCTTTTATATTTTATCTACTGTATTTTGGAGATTCATAACTCTGGATATACATATGATCAATGAGTTTTCGCTCATCTGTTTACACATTAATTTTATGTTGGTGTGCCTTCTTTTTTTTAAAAAGTCAAATATCTTGTTTCATTAGCTATTCTATTTACATTCTTGAAATTTAATTTGATCATATTTATGATGTTTGTATAAAACTAACGAAGAGCAAAATCAAAACGACTATTGAATAGCTGGATGAGTTTCTTCAAGTTTTGGCAGAGCTTCGAGAATGCTTGAGAGCCTGTGCTTGAATCTCTAGAGTTTCCGCAGAGTCTTCAACCAAAAGTCCCTTTCTCCATGAATAAGAGCCTCTATTTATAGGTTCAAAGGATGGGGCACTTATTTTGGAAACCCCCTTGAATGAATATTTACTTGATTTTAATTTTCCAAAAAGAGAGAAATTTGTCTCTTATTTTATGAAAATAATTTGTTTTTGAATTTTAATTTAATTACTCCACAATTATTTATTTATTGCAAGATTTTGACAAGTGTCATTGTGGGACCCGCATCTTTGTGTTGACCCAGCCACTTGATCCAATTGTCAAAATGGATTGACCATTTGATTTAGGCATGACCCATTATTTAAATGGGTTAACTTTCATGATTTTGGTAAGACCCAAATATTTTGACTATCTTGACTTTGATCCATCAAAATAATTTAATTTGTCTTAATAAATAATCAGACGGTAATTGAATCATCTTAAAATTTTAGTGTCTACAGGGCACTTGATGTATTTAAGGGTGACAAAGTTGTGTCAAGAGGAAACAGGGTTGGAAATCTTTATTGTCCTGAAGGTAGTGTTGTGACAGTGGGTGCTACTGTCAAACACCGTGCAAGCAATGGCCAAGTGAAGAAAGGTGAACAAAAGTGAATGGATACTATGTGTGGCATGCAAAGAACCTTGGTGATGTGACCAAAAATGTGCAAAAGTCTGGCTGGGAGCGAGGACATCAACCAACAATTGACAAGGTAACTTTGGGTAAAGAGAACAAATTTTGAGGAAGTGTCTATTATGTTGTGTTTGGTTTGGGGATTTGGAGAGGAATTTGTAAAGGAAAGGATTGGTTTGGGAATTTGGAGAGGGATTTGTAAAGGAAAGGAGAAAAGGGGTGTGAAATTAGGTGAAATATAAGTATATTTTATTTACATTTCGCCTATCTTTTTCATTTCCTTTTCCAAATCTCTTCTTAAATCCTCCAACAAAACACAGCATTAAGGAAAAAGGTTGCAGAAAATTTAGTTACTATTTTTGAATGGGCACCCGAATGACGGGTGCAAATATGGGAATTTTTCTCATGGACAGAGGGGGGTAATTGTTGAGTTTTTTGTGCATAGAAAAATAAACAAATAATTATTGGAAGTATTTTTTTGGGAAGCTGAATAGTTTAGTTATAGGTTCTGATGATACATATTCATTTGTGATATTATTATATATGTATTTCTCAAGGATTTAAAGTGGTTTGTGTGTATGTGTGTCTTGTTGGCATAGAATTGTTTACTCTTTGGTGATGTGATAGCCGAATTCTACCAGTAATAATGGGCCAGTTGCCTTGGAATAGACTCATGCATGGACATGAGTTGTTGATGGTCTTGGAAACCTGAAAGGTCACAGCAGCTAGCTTTTGGTAGAGATGCAAAAGCTGTGTTTATGTTCTCATGTATTTATGTATATATATATATGTTTATATATACTGTGGTGTGATGTATTGTGTTAACACACTAATACTGTATTTGGTTGAGAGATTTAAGAAGGACTTTATAAAGGAAAAAAAAAAAAAAAAATAGGTAAAATGTGAATAAAATATGCTTGTATTTCATCTAGTTTCACACACATTTTTCCTTTCATTTTCTAAATTTCTTATCAAATCTCCCAACTAAATACAACGTAAGTGTCCAACGGATAAAAGGGGGCCAATAGTGTGAGTGATACACACAGTGGGAGCAAAACAGTGTACAAAAATTTTGATATTGGAATTTCAAAATTCCAACTAATTTAGAACCCTGCTACCAACCCATTCCCTGAAAAAGAACAGGGCATTGAAATTTGGAACCATAACCCACTCCTGTCCACCCCAAAATGCTAACTATAACACCATGGATGTTCTTGATGTTCTTTCTTGCCAAATCATTCCCAACTAACTCATTGCCTCCACGTTCACTGTCAGTTGTGTGCAAACGGGAAGGCAACGTTGTGTATGTATCTGTGCGTTTTGTCTTTGTGCGGGTGTGAGGTTAAGAGTAATAACATTGTGGGTTAAGACGCACGGGTACGGATCCGGATTTGAATATGGATACGGACAAGTGACATAATACAAACATGCGGACACGCAATTTTTTAAAAAATGTAAGACAAGATATGTTGGGGACACTTGCAAACATGTGCAAAGCGTATAATTTATATATTTATTATGTCATATTTTTAAATATTTAATATCTATTTTGTGTTAAATATTTAATTTTATCAAATTTATCAACCCTAAGTATCCTATTTTAGTAAAAAAATTAATTTTTTAGTTAAAAAAATAGTTCTCGTTTCCTCAGTGTGTCCCTAGCATGTTCGCAACGTGTCTCAAGTGTCCTAGTGTGTCCAACACTTGTACGTGATCTCCGAAAAGGTGTCCGTGCTTCATAGATTGTGGGAGTGTGGGAAAATACCAAGGAGTTGTATTTGTCTCACCATTGTAATTTTCTATTTTAAGTGGATTGCTTCTCACTCACCGTGGATTTAGGTAATTTTACCGAACTACACAAATCTGAGCAAATGTCATTTATACCCCTATACGACTTTCAATGACCCTCCATATTACTCTTATTTTTACACGTACCCTCAAAGTTTTTAAAATCGTATCAATTCTTGCCCCAAATTTCAAAAAAAAAAGATGTAGACCCATCCTTTCCTTACCAAACATGAGTTTTTATGTAAGCATCATACATGTTTTGAGAATGCGAAATATTGATAATGTTATGTTACTTGGAAAGCATTGTATATGCTATGTGAAATTTTGAGAACTTGGGCCCTAGTTTAAACATTATATATGTTTTGGGAAATTGTAAATTTCATTTTTTTATTTTTTTTTATGTGGGACTTGTGCATCGAGTCAATGAGGATGGATGACCAGAGAATGGGTCATGGTATTTGATGATACAGTGAGTCCTGGTGAATGGGTTGGACCGATCCAAGCTCCTCAAGCCCACTGGATAACCTGCAAGCAAGTCCAATCGGGGAACGGGGTAGTCCCCCGGCGAACCCTCCGGCATATGAATTAGAAAAGGTGATGAACAAAATGTAGAGTGAGAGAGAGAGAGAGAGAGGATGGAAAACTTAACCTTCTTCTTGTCCTCGAGCCTTGCTTATATCCTTTGGTAATCATTTTGCTGTCTCAGTCGTTCTGACCTTTTCTGCCGAAAGCTTGCGCCGTGGTTCGTCTTGTTCAGGGTGAGGAGGCGTCATTCCGGCTGAGGGGTGTTGTCGCAATAAATGCGGTGATGGGTTGCATTAATGGTGATGTGTTGTGGCAATAACTTTGCAGATCTTTGTCTGCTGACATGGGTTGTTCTGCACCCGCCACGTGTCCGAGCATCATTGGCCTTTCCTGCTCAGTTGGCCTCCAGCTGTGCCGGGTTTTACCGACCGGGTTGTGTAATGAGGTCTAAATAGTGGGCTTGGGTTTACTCATGGTGGGCCGTGGTCCTTGTGGGCCTATCCCTGTCAGTAGTCCCCCATTCCCGAGTGCAGCTTTAGTCCAACGAAGGGAATAATAATAGTGGGGATGAAGGCCGAGCGCGAAGGCGGTCGAGCGGGCGAGGCCGGCCGTGAGGGTAACCGAGCGGGAGAGGTCGACCGTGAGGGTAACCGAGCGGGAGAGGTCGACTGCGAAGGTGGCCGAGCGGATGAGGCCGACCGTAATGGTGGCCGAGTGGGAGAGGTTGAGCTTGAGGGCGATCGAGCGGGTGAGGCCGAGCGTGAGGGCGGTCGAGCGGGTGAGGCCGACCGTGAGGGTAACCGAGCAGGAGAGGTCGACCGTGAGGGTAACCGAGCGGGAGAGGTCGACTGCGAAGGTGACCGAGCGGATGAGGCCGACCGTAATGGTGGCCGAGCGGATGAGGCCGATCGTGAGGGGGGGCCGAGCGGGAGAGGTCAACCGCGAAGGAGGCCGAGCGGATGAGGCCGAGCGGATGAGGCCGATCGTGAGGGGGGCCGAGCGGGAGAGGTCAACCGCGAAGGCCCGGCGGATGAGCGGATGAGGCCGATCGTGAGGGGGGCCGAGCGGGAGAGGTCAACCGCGAAGGAGGCCGAGCGGATGAGGCCGAGCGGATGAGGCCGATCGTGAGGGGGGCCGAGCGGGAGAGGTCAACCGCGAAGGAGGCCGAGCGGATGAGGCCGACCGTAATGGTGGCCGATCGTGAGGGTGGCCGAGTGGGAGGGCACGGGGCTCGAGGGGCGGCGTGTCACGTGGCGATTTGAAGTGGAAAAGACAAGGTGAGGGCAGAAGTCAGTGCATCTGGACCATACACGTGGCAAAATTTTGGGGGAGGGGAAAGGTCATCCGTTAGATGAGGAGTGAAACGTCAGGGCATTATTATGGGCATTGATGATCTGCTTTGATGATGATTTGAAAGGTTTTCAAACGCGAAAAATTAATTTGGATCCTTGGAATACGGCAAGCGTGGGCTTTTGGTATCATACGATTCACCTACTTGTTTACAAAAACTCAAAATATTAGTATCAATTCGCCGTTGCTCACGATACCCCATTAAAACACTTCGCGATTTTCGGAACTCGTGATCGAAGTTATTCGCAACCACTGCCTAGAAATGCCTAACGAAGAGACCGCAATTGTCGGGGTAGATCCATTGGGGATGACGACGGAGGAATTAGTCGCACAAGACAGAGAGGGTGGGGAATCGACGAGGCGTTTCCATGGTTCCACCTTGGTGGCGACTCACGCCGATTAGTGAGGTGGGGCGAGATCATTGGCACACAAAGGCGGACAAATCGTGATGGCGAGGCGGAGTTGGAAGCTATCCGCGAGAAGTACCAGATTCTAGCAGAAGTGGAGTTGCTGTTGCCAACATCCACGGAGAGGCCATCGGACAGCAGACCAGGGGAGTTCTCCTTGTACGAGGAGGCTCTGAAGGGGGGACTGAGGCTGCCGCTACCTCAGATAGTGGTGGACGTGCTCAACCACCTGGAAGTAGCGCCGGGCCAGTTGATGCCCAACGCCTGGAAAATCGTGCTGGCCTGTGCGAGTTCGTGGGGGAAGACGAATGAGGGGAGGAGGATGGCGGTGGAGGAGTTCTTCGCTTGCTACAAAGCCTCTGGTCAGCAAGAAACGTGGGTCACACTTCAGGCGGTGGCGGGGAAGGGGCTGGTAGTCGCCACGTCGATTAAGGGTTGGCGTACGCGGTGGTTCTATGTTTCTGGCTGCGGCGGGGTTGGGGTGCGTACCATTTGGAAGGTGCCAATCAAGACGGTGGAGGCAAAGTTGGGGGCTGAGGCGGAGGAGAGGGTGAAAAGGGTGAAAGAATGGAGGGAAAAGGAAAAGGTTAGATGGGACGAGCTGGTACAGCCGTCGGCGTTGTTTGAGGCAGGGCTGGGTCCTCAGCCGACCGGAGGAGATCTGGACCGAGTAGAATTGGAGGCGAGGAGGAAGGCGCAGGAGGCTGAGGATCGAGCCCTTATTGCCCGAGCTGCTAGGTTCAGAGCTCGGAGAGACGGCCCTTGCCCGCTTGCGAAGGAGAGGATCAGGCCTCGGCCAAAGCCGTTGGGGGAGAAGGATTTAACCACCTTTGAGCCACGAAAGCCCCCTGTGGACCCTGTGAAGGAGAGGGCCAGGAAGGAGGGGGAGGTCCTGAAGAAGAAGAAGAAGAAGAGAAGTGCTCCAGAAGAGGCTGCAGGGGAGCCTGGGGCTAAGAAGGTGAGGAAGGCTCCAACTGGGGTGGAGACCCCTGTGGCAGGGGTGACCCAGTGGCCGAGGCTGAATCGCCCCAAGACCTCGGTGGCGGTGGAGGAGGCGGGATCGAGCCAAGTGAGGCGGCAGAAAGGGGGCATTGTGCCTCAGGAGGGGGGGTTGGCTTGAACACGGCGATCTATCATGCTGCGTGGTCAAACGCTTGGAGGAGAGAAGGCTCCGCCAGTGGCCGTCTGGTGAAAATCGTGGAGGAGTCAGCCCTCCGTGCTGCATCCAGATTCAACGAGGACTGTTAGTGTCTGCTCTGCAGATGGAGGTGACAACTCTGGCAGGTCTCTCTTGAGAAGCAGTCTTGCCAAAATCAAGGTGGAGGAGGCTAAGGCACAACTTGCGGTGAAGGAGGAGAAGCGAGTTGGGAGGGGCCCGAGCAGCCTGCAATTTGGAGTTGGAGGATGCACGCCGCAAGGTTGTGTCACTTGAATTCAGGTGACTCTCGAAAAAAAAAGCCGGACGAGGCCCAAGGGCTGTGTCATTGCCAATGACAGCATGAAGAGGCCATGAGCAACAATGAGGAAGCTGGTGAGGCGAGACGCTAAGGTGGAAGCTCTGCAGAGGAAGTGGAGGAAGGACTTGCCAAGCGAGAGGAGGAAAAGGGTAGATTAATGAGGAGTTAGAGGTAGAGATGGGAAAGGCGCAGAGCGAGAGGGGTTGCGAAGGAGCCGGATGAGGAGAGGAGAGGAGGCGTACCATGCAGGTGAGGCTCTGAAAGAGTTGGAGGCGAAGGGTAAGGCGGCCTCGAGAGGAGATCTGCAAAAAGTGGGACGAAGTGAAAGGCGGCGGCCTCGGAAAGGCAGCCTCGACCGAGGCGTCATGCCAGTTGCACAATTCAAAGGGTCTCCAATTTCAGTGTGAGACGCCATGCGGTGGTCGCATTAATGGGATGGGGTCTGGGGTCTTTGGGTCGTCGAGACAGTCTTTGGGGTGAGGACAGGGTCTGAAATCATCAACAGTTCCAATCGACTACTACAAGTCTGAAATGGTGAAATCTTTGGGACAGCGGTTGGAAGATGTTCAAGCGCAAGGCTGAGGAGCTGTTTCCAGACTTAGACCTGAGTAGTGTGGTGATTGGAGAAGATGACGTAGCCCAGACCCCACTGGATGAGGGGGTTGAAGAAGCTGACCTCATTTCGAGCGAGGAGGAGGAGTGATCTTCATGATGAGTAGACTTAGGAGTTTTAGTTTATTGTTTTGGTTGTTTGTTTGTTTTTTGTTTTTTTTTTTTTTTTTTTTTTTTGGAAGGGATGTATGTAACTTGTACACACATTTTTGAATGAATAAAAGGGCATTTATGGTTGGAGTTGATGATTCTAGTATATTTCCTCTTGTATTGGTTTGGTCTTGGTTTGTTTGTTTTTTTTTTTTGTGATTATTTTGTGTACTGATGTGTTCAGCAAACGCTTGTGCTAGGAAGTAGAGCAAGATGAAACTAAAGTCATGCCAAAATCCAAGTCAGAATAGGGTAAGGAGTTTTCTAATACAGAGTGAAATAGCAAATTTGTGGAAGTGTGGTGTGGGGAGAACCTGGAAAGTAATGTTTTAAATTGAATGAGCAAAAAATGAAATATGGGAGAACATCTTTAAAATATGACTAAGTGTCAAATTACCATGGAAAAGTAGACTGAAATGTAATGTTGAAGGTGTGATTTTCAAATGAAAGATGGAGGAGCATCTTTAAAGTATGACTAAGTGTCAAATTATCTTGAAATTATGGTTAAGAGTCAGACTGTGACTGAGTGTTTTGCTGTATAAGCTTTCATGCATAGGTCTGACTGAGGTGTATGAACACGCTCAGGTCGGAGTGAGGCTTTCGAGAGTGCTCAGGTCTGGTCGGACTGAGGCTTTTGGAAGTGCTCAGGTCTGACTGAAGCTTTTGAAAGTGCTCAGTCTGATGAGGCTTTGGAAAGTCTTTCGGCCGAGGCTTTTGAAGGTGCTCTGTCGATTGAGGTTTTGAAAGTGCTCAGTCGGACCGAGGCTTTTGAAAGTGCTTTCCGCCGAGGCTTTTGAAGGTGCTCAGTTTGGTTCGACCGAGGCTTTGGAAAGTGCTCGGCCTGGCCGTGGCTTTTGAAAGTGCTCGGTCTGGCCGAGGCTTTGAAGGTGCTTTCAGTCTGACCGAGGCTTTGAGGTGCTTTCAGTCTGGTGAGGCTTTGAGTGCTTTCAGTCTGCCGAGGCTTTTGAAGGTGCTCAGTCGGCCGAGGCTTTGAGTCTTTCGGTCTGGCCGAGGCTTTTGAAGGTGCTTTCAGTCTGGCCGAGGCTTTGAGTGCTCGGTCTGACCGAGGCTTTTGAAGGTGCTCAGGTCTGGCTGAGGCTTTGAGTGCTCGGTCTGGCCGAGGCTTTTGAAGGTGCTCAGGTCGGACTGAGGCTTTGAGTGCTCGGTCTGACCGAGGCTTTTGAAGGTGCTCAGGTCTGGCTGAGGCTTTGAGAGTGGCGCTGCACATAAAAGTTTCATGGAAGCTACATTCAGACAGTTGAATTATAGAAAGTGGGAACTTCAGTCGATATTTGTATTATGTACTGAGAAAGGAAAATACAATAATTTTGACAATATAGAGGTAAGGATTCATTGATAGTAACGCTTCAGATGTTCAGCATTCCAGGGATGGGGAAGGTCTCGGCCATCCATGTCTTGAAGTCGGTAAGTGCCTGGCCGTGGTCGGGCCTTCACAACGTAGGGCCCCTCCCATTTGGCTGCCAATTTGCCCTCGGTTGGATTCTTTGTGGCAAGAGTTGCTTCTCTCAAGACAAGGTCGCCAATAGAGAACTCCCGCGGTCGGACTCTGCGGTTGTAGTGTGTTCTCATTTTCTGCTGGTACGAGGCCAATCTGACAGCAGCAGTCTCTCTGAGCTCCTCGATGAGATCCAGTGCCGCTGACGGAGTTCTTGGTGGCGAGATCTGGATGTAAGACTGGGGTGGGCAGACCGACTTCTCTGAGAATGACCGCCTCGGCGCCATATGTTAAGCGGGGTTTCCCGGAGAGTCGAGGCGATGGTTCGGTAAGCCCAGTACATGTGGTAGTTCCTCGGCCAAAGGCCTTTAGCGACCTCAAGCTTAGTTTTGATGATCTTGAGGAGAGGCGGTTGGTGACCTCAACTTGACCATTTGCTTGGGGATGACCGGGAAGAAGCATGGTTGAATTTGGAGATCTGCACAAAATTTCTGTATTTAGCGTTGTCGAACCGCTTGCCGTTGTCGGAGACGATGGCACGAGGATGCCAAATCTGCGGACAATCGATTGCGGATAAACTTGGTGGTGTTCCTTTCGGTGATTGTGGCAAGGGTTACGCCTCGACCCACTTGGTGAAGTAATCAATGGCAACAATTGCGAACTTGGTCCGGCCTCGACCGGTGGGAAGTGGACCAACGGTCGATACCCCATTTGGCGACGGGTAAGCAGAGAGTGATCGGCTCGTGGGCGGAGCATGGGGATGTTGGCGAAGCGGCACTTGTCGGGTTTAAATCGGAGGCATCTTTGTTGAGGTCGGCGGTAGCTGTCTGAAGTACTTTGTGTCGCGAGACTGCCGCCGAATGATTGCCACAGATTCCTTCATGGATCTCTTGCATTACATAGGTTGCTTGGGCGGGGTTGAGACATCCCAGGTATGGTCATGAGAAACCGCGCTTGTAAAGAACGCCGTCGACCAAGGTGTAGTTGGCTGACCGAGCTCTGACCTTGGCAGCCTGCTGTTGGTCATCTGGGAGTTCTCCAGTGGTCAAGAAGAGGAGGATGTCGGATGCCCAAGGGATGGGTTCCGTCTGGAGGAATTGTACTTCTTGGTCGGATGAGATGGTAGTGAGTCGGTATTCGAGGCGAACTCCATGGCCGAGGTCGGATTGGTCGGCGGAGCTTGGTGAGCCATCTCATCGCCTTGGAGTTTTCCGCCCTAGGTATGTGTCGATCTGGAAGGTGTTGAAGGCGAACGAGGGTGGCGCCATGTCCTGTAAGTCTGCATTGTGGTATCCTTGGCATCGAATTCACCCGTGATCTGGCCGACGATAAGTTGGGAGTCACTGAACACTTGGATGTGGCTAACACCAATGTCTTTGGCTAGACGAAGTCCTGCTATCAATGCTTCGTACTCGGCCTCATTGTTCTTGGCGCAAACAAAGCGGGAGGCACATTTGAAATAACGCCGAGGATGTGAGATGAGGCCGGCCACTTCCTCCTGCGAGACGAACCGTCAACATTGAGTGTCCAACAATGAGGATCTTCTAGCTCTGATGGAGTTAGTGCGGTGGGGGTTAGTGGTTGAAATTTGGATTGGTAAATTCAAGATGAAGTCGACTCTGACCGCCCTTGATTCTTTGTCAGGCGATAAGAGATGTCGAGCGGCTTAGTTCTCTTGACCCTTTGCATTAGTCTTCCTGAGAGCTCGGGTTGCTGCATGACCTTCTTCAGGGGCTGGTCGGTGAGAACCACTATTGAATGAGCCTAGAAGTAGGGGCGGAGTCGTCTGGAGGCAGTGACCAAGGCCAGGGACAACTTTTCTAATAGGGGGTAGTTCTGCTCCGCTCCCCTGAGAGCCCGGCTGATGTAATAGACCGGTCGTTGGACGGAGCCGTCTTCTCTGATGAGTGCTGCACTGATTGCGGTGCTTGATACTGCTAGGTAGAGAAAGAGGGGCTCGCCGGTGATTGCCTGTGGGAGAAGGGGAGGGTTGGCCATGCACTGTTTCAACTGTTGGAAGGCTTCTTCTGATTCAGTTGTCCATTCAAAAGTCTGTCGCAGGACTTTGAAAAACGGTAGGCACTTGTCCGTTGCGCGGGAGATGAAACGGTTGAGGGCTGCCACTCTGCCGGTGAGCCTCTGGACCTCTTTAACGGTTTTGGGTGACTGCATCTCAATCAGCGCCTTGATCTTCTCAGGGTTGGCCTCGATGCCGCGCTGACTGACCATGAAACCCAGGAACTTGCCAGATCCTACGCCAAAGGCGCACTTCTCTGGGTTGAGCTTCATCTGATATTTGCGAAGTGTGGCAAAAGTCTCTCGCAGGTCGGTGAGGTGGTCAGCGGAGAGTTTGCTCTTAACCAGCATGTCATCCACATATACTTCCATGTTCCGTCGATGGTAGAAAGCGTGTTGACTAGGCGTTGGTAGGTGGCCCGGCATTCTTTAGTCCGAACGGCATGACCGCGGTAGTGGTAGGTGCCGATTGGTGATGAAAGATGTGTGTTCTGGTGGGATGAGTGCATCACGATTTGGTTGTACCTGAAAAAGCATCCATGAAGTGAGCATTTGGTGACCGCCGTGGCGTCGACGATAGATCAACGCGGGGAGAGGGTAGCTATCTTTGGGACAAGCTCGGTTCAAGTCGGAGTAGTCGGCCTTGAGACGCCACTTGCCATTCTTTTTGCGGACCAGACCACGTTGGGTACCACTTAGGATAATCCACATTTCGGATAAGCGGGCCTCGAAGTTTGTCAACCTCTGCGGACTATGAGATTGTTGCGCTCTGGATGGAAAATCTGCCGCCTCTGTCAAGAAGGTCGGAAGTGAGGCTCGATCTTGGCGGTGGGTTATGAAAGAGGGTCGATGCAGGCATGTCTGCATGGGTCGAGCGAAGACGTCTCTGTGTTGATCGAGAGAGCGGTGAGTCGGCCTTGGCAGGAAATGAGCCGATTTTAGCGATTTTGAGTGGGTTGGTGGGATCGATGTTAACTTCGACGAGTTCCTCCACAGGTTCGCCTCTTATCAGTTCGTCCTCATCTCGGACGTCAAGTCCTTCTATGATCATTGCCTCCTTTAGTTTGACCTCTTTGAGTGAGGCCACGTAACATTCTCTGGCGACGGTCTGTTCTCCTCTCACCGTTCCGACCCCAAAATCAGTAGGGAACTTGAGGGCAAGGTGGTAGGTGGATGTGATGGCTTGGAAGGCATTGAGGGCGGTGCGGCCGAGGATGATGTTATGGTGAGGCGATCGACAACAAGGAAAGTAAGCAACCGTGGTGCGTGGGTGCTCTCCAATGGTGATGGGGAGATCAATGGAGCCGTCGAGGTCACCGGTCACCGGTAAAACCAACCAGAGGAGTTTGGAGTGGGGACATGCTTTCTTCCCGATCTTCAAGCTGGCGGAAGCTTGATTTAGGAAAATGATGTCCGACGGTGCCATTGTCAATGAGGACTCGTCGACTTTATAATTGGAAGGGCGATGGAGATGACAAGGGGATCATCGTGAGGATAACGGATGCTGCCTGATCGGCGTCCGTGAAGGTAATGGGCTCTGTCATCCTTTGCTTGGGTTGCTTGGGGTCGATCGACCGTGGCGTGTCTTGTCCGAACCTGTCGTATCTTTCTAAGCTCGCCCTCTGGTGGCGTGATGGTCCACCACAAGCAAGACCACTGAAATAACTCTGATTTCCACCGGGTGGAGGCGGATTACCTTGAGGCCGAGGTTGTTGGTGGGGTCGATCATACCTGGTCTGGGGTTGAACGGTGCCGTGGAGGGTATACTGCGATTGTCTCTGTGGGGCTCGGTCTTTTGTCTCTCTTGAGGCGGGTATCGTGAATCGGCTCAGCGCTGGCGAATGAGGTCTCTACTTGATCTTTGAGGTCGATCGTCGTGTTATGGCCATGATCTGGTGGAAGCGGCAATATTTGGGTGGTCTTCTTGCGGTTGGAAGGGTTCCGTGAAGGAAGAGGCCACTTGAGGGGGTAGTCCCGTTGGCTTTGGTTATGAACTTGGTCCATGGGTGTATTGAGAGGGGTATATTGCTCGAACCAGGGGTCTGGTTGGGGCGACCGATCGACGAGGGTCGGCATAAGCGGGATGTTTGGTTATGAGACCGGTGTTCTTTGGGTTCTTGGTCTTTTCTTTTTTTTCTCGGGGTGAGGTCGATATTTAGTTGTGGAGTCTGCCGAAGCGGCTAGAGAGTCCTCGGCGTTCATATACTGGGCTTTGGAGAGCAAAGGCACCATGGATGTCGGGGTTCTTGGAGAGAGAAATCGGATGACCCTTGAACCCGGCCATGAAGGCTATGAGTATGACCTTATCGTCATTTTCAAAGAACTTGTAAGGCGGTGTTGAAGCGAGTAACGAAACTGCGTAGTGACTCCCCTCTCGGTCGCGGATGTTGAGGAGTTGGGTCGCCGGACGTCGCTGGCGTTGGGCTCCGATGAAGTGGCTCAGAAAAGAGTCACTAAGGTGTTGGAATGTGGAGACCGAATCTGGTGGCAACTGGCTGAACCACAGCCGAGCCGATCCCTTCAGGGTCACGGGAAAGGCTCGGCACATGATTTCGTCGGGGAAAGCATGGAGGATCATGAGTGTCTGTAGGTTTCTGTGGTCGGCGAATTGGTTGTCCCGCCAAAGGGGTCGGAGGTAGGCATTTGGAACTGGGGGGGTAGGGGGTTGTCTCGGATGGAAACGAAAGGGAGTTCTTTGTAGTGGAGGGCTTGTGTTGGATGTTTTGCATGACCCCCTGGAGTTGGAGTTTCATGGCCCGGAGTTCAGCGTCCCACAGAGGAATGTTGTCACCTCCAGAGGGAGATAGATGTTGGACGCTGCTAGCTTCTCCCTCGGGAGCTGGGGCTATGACTGAAGGACGTGGGGGTGGAGGAGGTGGATGTATGTGTGGGTGAGGGGGTTGCAAGCTGTAGACACCCCATTTTTGACCGACCTTAAGACTCAGACGTCACCGATTGAGCGCTTGGTGATGTTGCATATCGCGCTTGTTCGGAAGTTTCAGAGTCGCCAGGCCGTCGCCTTCCGGACTAGAACCCTCTCTGTGCCTTGTCTCGGTTTGCGAACGGACTCGGTTTTCTCTGTTTTCTTTCTGAGGGAGAGAGGTCTAGCAGACCGTCATCAATGGTCGTAGGCTACATTTCATGGTCGTGAGCCATTTTGCCCACTTTGAGTCCGGTTCTGGTTTTGAGTCGTTAGGCCGTGTGCCTCGGTTGGGACCGCTCAACCATCTCTGTTTTCTCCGGTTTTGGCATACATCTCTGTTTTATCCTTGTTAGGAACACTGAGTCCGAGAACCCCACCGGTCCCAAGTACCACTCCGGTGTAGCGGCCCATTCAGGAACGAACCAGCGGTTTTGGTCCCCGGCGCTCGTTCGTGTTGTTGTCGATCAATCTTGGGAGGAACCTCTGTTTTACCGCTAAGAAACAGGGGTCGAAACCCCACGGTCCCAAGTACCACTCCGGTGTAGCGGCCCATTTCGAATCCGAACCACGGTTTTGGTCCCCGGCGCTCGTTCGCATTGTTGTTTATTCATTTTTGGCATACATCTTTGATTCAGCATTTTGAGGAACACGGGTCCGAGAACCCCATAAATGGCAGTGTCATAGGTGCTTCTGACCCATTTCAGGACCGAACCACGGTTTGGTCCCCGAGCTCTCGTTTTGCATTAGTTTGCTCCGGTTTTTGGCAGGTACCTCTGTTTCATCCTTCTAAGGAACACTGGGGCCTCTGATATCCACTTCGTGGCCGAACGTCGCTTTCGGTGTCTGCAGCTCTCTTTTTCGAACCGCGGCTTACGGTCCCCAAACTTCGTTTTGCATCGTTTTTCGTTCAATTTTGGCAAGTGCTTACATTTTATCATTACGAGGACCTTTGGGGCCTCGATGCCCACCGGGGCCGAACAAAATATCTCGATTTTGCCCTCAAAATATCTAGATATTTTGTCCTCAAAATATCTAGATATTTTGGCCTAGATATTTTCCATCTTCTTAGCCCTCTTTTTGACCTCTCTCTTGGGCACAATGAAGGGCCGAACCAGCTGGTTTGAGAGAAGAAAAAATGGCTTCAAGAGTTCCATAGCCAAAACCTTCATTTCCATAACCAAAAACCTTGAAACAACTCCAAGTCTTGTTTGATTTCTTCACCAACACCTAGCCTCACCACCACAAATTCGATTCCAGCAGCAAGGAAGTGAATTTCAGAGGTTGAGAAGCTACAAATCAAAGCCAAAAAGCAAAGAAAGACAAGTCTTCAAGGGTAAGTGTCTAAAACCAACTTTTAGGGCCTTTTCTTGATCTTTTTCTACACTCTAATTGGTTGAGAATTGGGGCTCCGACCCCTACTGCTTTTGTGCTCATTTTGAGCCCCTCTACAACATTGTAGAAGGGGTCAACTCCATTTGGTGTTTGTATACACTAGTTCCTTCAATATTCTTCAAGTTGGTAACATTTTTGCATGCTAAAATTGACCTATTTGTGTTGGTTTTTGGGGCTCCGACCCCTACTGGTTTTGTGTTTATTTTGAGCCCCTCTACAACATTGTAGAAGGGCTCAACCTCATTTGGCCATTCCATATACCACCTCTCTTGGAAATTCACTTTAGGCCCTAATTCTTGCATGCTTTGTTAGGCTTACTTGGCTCCGGATTTCAGCCTTCATCAGGCTTAGAAATAGCCTTGTTTTTGTCTCCTTTCCATGTTATGTTGAGGGCCTTAAGCCAGTTGGTGTATATTTTTGGTACTTCCTTTGAAATCCATCAAATTTACCGTATTCTTGCATGTTTTGTAGCCTCTTGTGCTTTTGGTTTTGGCCTTTGGTCAGAACTGAAAGGGGCCTTATTTTGACCCCCTTTACATGTTTCATGAAGAAAATTTTGTCATTTGGTGCTTTCTTTGCATGACTCTTGTTATAGCCTCTTTTGAGCTCCATTTTTGCATGGAATTGTTAGCATGATTTTATTCTGATTTTGAGGATGTAATCTTCTGCAATTGTGCCTAATTTAGCTCATATTCAATGTTGTAGAAGGAAGTTTGTCCATTTGGGGTTTGCATATGTCACTTGTCTCAATACTCCTCTTTTGGCCACTAACTTTGCATGCTATTGTTGATCTATCTATGCTTGCATTTTGGTCATCTTTGTTACTGAAATAAGCTATTTTTGGGACTGCCTTGCTACTGGTTTTTCTGCCATGTGCTATTTTTGCATGATTAGTAGGGCTATAGGCCATTTTGGGTGGATATTTCACACTTTCGGGATGAATGCATGCTTGGTGTCATTTGAATTGTTTCGGGCTGTTTTCCCCTTTATTTAGGTGCTGAAATTCCATTGCCATGCTTGCATATCATTTCCCATGCCATTTGCATCATTTTTGCATTGCCTCGGTTTTGCGTGCCAATGGGCACGCACTTCGAGGCACCCATTCTTATCATTCCTGACCTATGTGAGCATGGTGAGGCTATCTCATGTTGGCATAAGCCCAATTTGCATTTTCATGCTTCTACATCATTGCCCGATTTGCGTGTCCGGACACTGCGTTTAGGCACTTCATTTTATCCGGCTCTACTTCTCTCCTATGTGTGTGAGGTGAGGCTCTCCCATGTTGGTGTAAGCCCATCGTTGCATTTAGTATGCCATTTGTATCATTTTGCATTGCCTCGGTTTGCGTGCCCGCGGGTACGCATTTCGGTACTTCGTTTATCCGGCCTCTTATGTGAGTGGTGAGGCTCTCCCATGTTGGTGTAAGCCCATCGTTGCATTTCGTATGCCATTTGTATCATTTTTGCATTGCCTCGGTTTTGCGTGCCCTGAGTGCATTTCGCTGCCGTTATCAAGCGACCTCCTATGTGAGTGGTGAGGCTCTCCCATGTTGGTGTAAGCCCATCGTTGCATTTCGTATGCCATTTGTATCATTTTGCATTGCCTCGGTTTGCGTGCCCAGATGCGCATTTCGGCTGCCGTTATCCGACGGCCTCCTATGTGAGTGGTGAGGCTCTCCCATGTTGGTGTAAGCCCATCGTTGCATTTCGTATGCCATTTGTATCATTTTTGCATTGCCTCGGTTTTGCGTGCTTGCAGTGCGCATTTGGCTGCCGTTATCCGCGGCATCTTATGTGAGTCTTGTTGAGGTCCTCTCATGTTAGTGTAAGCCAATCTGCATTTTCCATGTCATTGGCATTGCGTATGCCTCCGCCTCGGTTTGCGTGTCCGTGTGCACGCATTTCGAGGCAATCTATTTTATCCGATTTGCATCTCATTCATCATCGCCTCGGTTTGCGTGCTTGTGTGCACACATTTCGAGGCAATCTATTTTATCCGATTTGCATTTCACATCATCGCCTCGGTTTTGCGTGCACGTGTGCCGCATTTCGGCTTTTATCCGATTTGCATTTCATCTTCGCCTCGGTTTGCGTGCCTATGGTAGCGCGATTTCGAGGCCGGTTTATCCGATTTTACATCACATATCATCGCCTCGGTTTTGCGTGTGGCACGCATTTTGAGGCGCTTTATTTACCCCGATTTGCATTTCATCATCGCCTCGGTTTGCGTGCCTATGGCGGCGCATTTTAACTGCCGGTTTTATCCGATTTTACATCGCATATCATCGCCTCGGTTTGCGTACGTAGGCGCGCATTTCGAGGCGCCGGTTTATCCGATTTTACATCACATATCATCGCCTCGGTTTTGCGTGTCGAGCACGCATTTTGGCGCTTTATTTTACCCGATTTGCATTTCATCATTGACTCGGTTTTGCGTGCGGTGGGCACGCATTTCGGCACCTCATTTATCATTACGGCATCCGTGTGAGTGTGGTGGGGCCCTCTCATATTGGTGTAAGTCCGTCGTTGCATTTCATGCCTTTATGTCATCGCCTCGGTTTGCGTGCGGTGGGCACGATTTCGAGGCATCTCATTTGCATCAAGATTGTGCATACTAGGTTGTATCTTAGTTGCATTTCATGCATCTCATGCATATTGCATCGTGTTCGGGATAGGAGTTAGCGAACGCACGAAACGAACACGTTTCGTACTCGAGTAATGAGCGGGTCTCAATCCCCAAGTCCGCAAACACTCCGGATTACCCATGATGGAGTTAGGTTTTCTTTGTAACATTCATCCGCATTCATCCCATATTGAGTTGTGCAATTCGATTCTCGGCCATCATGCATCGGTATCGTGATTGGTGGCGCGAGGATCGAGACATGCATACATTTGTGAAATACCTTCTTTGTGCCCTTTTCTTTGCTCTCTGTTGCTGACAAAATTGAGTTAACAACTTTCGGAGCATGGCAGCGTTTCAAGGTAAATTGCAAGCGAGGCTAATTGGGGCATCGAAGGATTTCTGCGCTGACTACAACATACATCATCCTTCAGAAGCGAGGCAGTCCCTGGCTTGCATGCCAGCTTTTACAGCTTTCATAGTTAATTTGTTTAATTAATTAGAAATTTGTAATATTTTGGACTGTAATATTTGGGACTGTATTATTCTTTTATTCGGACCCTCTGCGCGAGGGCATAAATGTAATAAGGGTGTGTGAGTGTGATGTATGTCTTCCAACCCCCATTTCTTTCTCCCTTTTATTTACCCGCTTTGAATGGTTAGATATAGGGCATACTTCAATTAGCATATAGTATGACAGCATGTTTGCATCATTCATCTGTTTTGCACGCACCGGGCTCGGCGCATCATACAAACTGCATTGTATTTTCAATTCCAAATTGAATACGTGTTAGTTGTAGCATTTCATATGCCATATTTAGAATAGCCGAGCCTGCTATAGTTTGCATTCTTGCATGTGTTGCATTAGGCATTTCTGTATACCTAGGATCATGCATGATTTCTAATCATTTTGCTTTTGGCTTGGAGTACTCGGTGAGTTTATGCTTTAGCATCCTTGCATGCGTGTGAGTGTTGCCATGATAGCATGCTTACCATGAGGCTAAATGCTTATGTGATATAAGCGCCTTGAATGCTGTGGGTGGAGGTTGAGTTATCTGAATTGGAGCAATTCATCAATTGTTTGTTAAGCCCACTAGATTGTGGCAAAATCGTATTTTAAGCCTACTGCGGGTAGCAAACCATCTTTCACAAACAAACATGAGATGTTTAGTTCCAATTGACGGCCCGATCTATACTTGTTTCTTTGCGAGCATCACATAGTAACCTAGGCTAATAAGGAATAAGAGCATACAATGTTTTCAAAATCGGATATCATGGTTAGTAGAGGCGGTCTTTGGCCGGGCGAGAGAATGCTCACGATGTGACCTTCCCTAATCGTACCCAAGTTCCCGAGCCAACTTTGGTGATGACGGACACGCGTGGCCTTTTGGCACCGAGTCGGGGTTTCCTAAATTTTCCATTTTAAAATATTTAGGTGGCGACTCATTATCGCAGCATGATCCATGTTTGGCACTTCTTTCAAAAAATGTTTTCCTTCAAAGCGATTTGCGGATTTGGACTCTTTGGTTCGAGATTGAGAACTTAACAAAATCGAGTCAGTGTGGCGAGGTCCCATGGGCGTTATTCTGATTCTGGCGACTCTGCTTTGGGAATTAGAGAACTTGACTCGAACTCTTGATATCTGGTTTTGACTACATTTGTGTGTTTCTTTGCATTGCATTTGCATTGGTGCGCCTAGGACACCGTGTTTGCCATCTGCTATTCTGGCGGTTTGCACGAGGCTTGTCTTGTCAAGGCATGTCCATAAGGCTTGCGATTCTGAGCTCTGCCGATATGGGAACACAAACCCGGTTTCTGGGGCACCCTTTGACCATTCGACCTAGTGCATATTCGGATCCATAGTGACCATTCCAAACTAGGGCGGGTTGCTTACCCGTTTATAGGTTGTTTGAGACATTGCGTGCGTAGTGAAACCCTAGTTCTGACAAAATAGGGCAGGAAACCCTACCCCAACATAGGGGTGTTTTGGCTCTCACTTATCCATTATGTGCTTGTTAGAGTGTGCCTCTCAGGAATGCATGTATCGGTTTATGAGTTTGAGCATCGAGCCCACGGGCACCGATTCGATATTTTGGGAATCGATTATATCTGCGGGTATCGATTGATTTTGGGGGCAATAATTTTGGGAACGATGATCGGTGGTCGAACACGTTATTGATTATGTTCATATGCGTATTGGTGGGATTGAAATTTGAGATCTTGCATGTTTTCTCTTTGATTCGAGACTTCGATCGAGCAACGGTGTTCTCCTTCTTTGAGGCAAGACAGAAAAAACTCACCGTTCATCGAATCCGTCGATCCGATCCGGTCCATCGATCCGTTAGTCACCGATCGATCCATCGATCCGTTAGTCACCGATCACATCACCTCGATTCGGTTAGTAGACTTCGTGATGACACAAAATTCGGAAGAAATTGTGGTTATGACAACCGCAATAGACCAAGGAATCATCTTGCGAGGATGAGACCAATGTTGAGTGCCACATCCACCTAGGTGCTTTGCCGCTCACCGATCTGGGCGCCCGGTTGTTTCAAGCTCGTGAGCCCACCACATCTGAATTAATGGGAATGATTGGTGACCTTGAGAGGTCCGTGGCAGATCGGCTTCGGAATGTCGGTTTCATCGCCAATTGCATCATCTGTAGAATTTTGCACCGCAGAAACCCCGCTATTAGGCGGTGTGATCGAGCTTCACCAACCCGAGGCTGTCTTAAGCTATGGCAATGACATGTTAACTGACCCAAACCCATGATCGGTGAGGCTAAAAGTAAGAATAAAAGCGAAGGAACCGATCCCATCAAGCAAGCTAACTGCGGGCGGCCGAGGCTTTGGCCGGGGATGAACAAACAGCAAGTATTTGCGGTCATGGCCAAAATTGTGGATGATGCTTTCTCCACTCCAGCCGAGGGCAGTTCAAGCCAGAAAACCGGGATAGGCCCCGTCATGCCAGAACAGTTCCTTCCATCCCCAACTCTGCATCCGGAAAAGATCAGAAAGCCAAGACAATGCCTGCCGACCCTTTCGCTAGTGCGTCTAGCAAGAAGCCTCAGACTTCGAAGTATCCTCCTCAAGGGCGCAGAGTCTTTCATGCCCTCTATATGCCTCTGTCTAGGGCATTTCAAATTCGCTAACGAGGGCATCTTACACCCCTCGAGCCTCGATCACGCCAAAGAATCCCCCTCTCACACACGATGCTACCCTGTCTTGCGCATACCACCAACAGACCGGTCACAGCACCGGCAGTTGTTTTCGCCTTCGTCATGAAGTGCAAGGTTTGATCGACAATGAGGTTATCCTCCCACCCACCTCGGCAAAAGTCCGCCACCGGCGAAATTGTTGGACTCGAGGATCTGCAAGTATGTGATCATGGGTTGGTCCACTGAGCGGCGCTTGGTGTATTTCAGATATGGCGTTTGCACGCACTATGTTGAGCATCTGCGTATGCTAATTTTGTGATTCGGCAGGTGTTGAGTCGGTTTTGTCGATTTTGTTTTGAGTCTTTCTCTTTGTTTTAAGTCGGTCTTTTGTTTTGGAGTGCATCTTGTTGTATCGAGTCGATCCGTTGTATAGAGTCGGGTGATTCCGGGTGTTACCTCAGCGTCACCATTTTGTTTTTGTTTGTCTTTTCGTTTTGTTTTGAGTCTGTTTACGCGAGGAGCCAGTTATTATGATTTTGAATGAAACGAAGATGATTTCCACGCTCTCGCATTTATACGCTTGTGTTAGTTCTTGTTGGGGTTTGAATGAAATGGCGATGCATTCCACTGCTCTTTGTGCCTTGAAGTCATTGTAATGACTGAGTTTTTCAAAACCTTTTGAACACCGCGGTGAAAACAAAGAGGAGGAATTCCTCGGGATTTGCAAAACTTTGATCAAATTGAGAGAAAGAGAGGCGTGCTAAGCCTTTAATGAATGAAATCATGCTTGTTAGCGTGAGTCTTGAGAAAGACCTGGCTTGATCGGTGGTTTCACACTATCTTCAGTATGACGATTAAGCTTTCTTAAAATTTTCAAAAAAAATGTTTCTTGCGGTCCTCGAAGACACATGTGTGGAATCGCTCTTGAGATTGTGCAGCTTAGGATCGCTCTCAGCCTCGAGTCTCAACCCCTTTGCTTCTATTCCTTGTACTTGATTTCAGAATGTTCAACGGTCAACCACAATGTGAGGCTGTGTGGCGGTTGAAGCGACCCTCGAACAAGAGGCACCAATGTCAGATCAAGAAGACCAGAAGCCGTCAAAAGAAGCTTGCAAAGCAAGATCAGAAGCACCTCACGAACTAGGGTCAAAAAATATCCGATGTGCTCGAAGAGCCAAAGGTGGATCCTACTGTAAATCAATACAACAGCCACTCTCCGGGAAACAAAGAGCTCCAATCACAAAACCATTTGGATGGGACTTGTAAAACTTTTACCCTTTGTGAGGCTCATTTGGGCGAAAACCGGAAGGCGACCTGGCAAAAGTTAGAGCAAAGAAAAAGAATGAAAAAGGAAAAAAAGAAAAAATGCAAAGATACAAAAATGCAAAAAGAAAAGAAAAGAAAAGAAAATGCAAAAAAAAGAAGAAGAAAAGGAATGAAAAGAATAGAAAAAAAAGAAAAAGAAAGAAGAACAAAGCTCATAGGTCGAAAACACGCAGCGCCTTGGCAAAAGTTAGAGCATAAAAGGAGAGGTTAAATACAGTGTACCTTAACCCGAACTACGTAAGGCTTGATTCCCATGTTTGGGATCGTAGGCAACTTCATTACGAAGTCGACCATAAACACTTCAAAATCAAGTGTGTCCATGTAATGGTTTTAACCATCCTTGCCTTCTCTGTATCAGGAGTTCGATTGCAATCATCGCTCGAGGATCGACTACAATCTTGTTGCGGTGCTATCCAAACAAGGGCAACTTTCCGTTGCCATTCAATATCTTGATCTTGCGTTCAAACAAGGGCAACTTTCCGTTGCCATGCGTTCTCTTCAAGCGCAGGCGCTTTTCCTTTGGATCCGAGGTTGTGCATCTCAGAGTAGGTTTCATGCTCGTTGAGCAAGTGTCCATTTGCAAAAATAGTTTTTGAGGATTTTCTTGAGGTTGGCTAATTTTCTCGAAAATTGTTCCATCTTTTCCAAAAACTAGGCCATTTCTTGGACCCAAAAAAGGAAAATTTTCAGTGCTCATAGCCTGACTTGCATGATTTCAAATCAAAAATCGAACAAGCATGTTGATCTAACTCTCATTTTGGTCAAATTTTTTTTAGGAGAAAACCAAAATAAAAAAAAATGGTCAAAATGACGAACTAGGGGCACATTTGAGTCAGGTTCTCTGTCTTTTTCCCCGTTATCAACATACTTGCCAAGAAGGGCACTCTACCTCCCAACAAAGGCACAAGCGAAGGGCACGACAAGAGGCGAAAGCTCTCTCTCATCCTCCGACCAACAGTATCAAGCCAAGTCACGAAGCACAAGCTGGAATGGATCAACATATTCCCATTCCCTCATCAGGCGAGATCTAACCATGTCCAAACTCCCGGCAGGGCATCATCGATCGATGTCGTGCGGATCCGCTGCACACCCAATGTAACTTGATCCCTCGTGGGAGAAACTCCTTGTTGTGAACAAGAAAGAGAATCTAGCGAGAATACTAGGGGCATGAGCCGCATCTTCTGTTTATCCATCAACCACCTAGGGAGGGATTAAAAAAATGAGAGATTGAAGAATAGAGATGTGCGATGAGAGGAAAAGTGAGGAAAGGGCTTTTTGAAAAAGCAGGCTTGAGGGCCGAGTGATGTGAGAATCACAAATGAGAAAGGTGGGAAACACTACCGGTGAAACAGGCTCCTGTGCGTCTGAGTGTCGTGTCTTTTGTTTTATCTCGTTTCTTGTTTTGAGTCGTTTGAGTGTTACTCGATGTGTCTAGGTTGTGTGCCTTTTATTTCCTTGTTGAGTCGTTTCTTTGTGTTCGGTGGTAGGCTCAATACAGTCGAAAAACTCATCTCTCAATTTCAAAAACAAAATCATTTTGTGTTAGAGTCTTGATGCCGTTCTCCACATTTGTGCAAAAGCAATTTGTTCTTTGAAAGCCTCGGGGTCCACCGATAAGTGTGAATAGTAGAACCGGGGCCTATCTGGCTGTGAGTTTCGCCGCAAAGCAAAAGCAAAAGAAAAAGGAAAAATGTCGGCATCCGAGTTTGTTTCAACACGCAGGATTACGTAAATGCATCCTGCTGTTGAGAATGAGTTGTGTGTTCAAAATTAAAAAGAATCTTGTGTTATGAGCCATGTGTTGGATCGAGCGAGTTGTGTTATGGGTGCGTGTTCACAATCAAAAGCGCTGCGTGTTGAAATTCAAAAGTTTGGGCTGTGTGTTCAACCTTCTACAAAGTGTGTGCTACGTGTTCACCTTAAGATATGATTTGTGTGTTTGACATCAAATGTTTGAGTGTGTGTGTTCGGACTTCAAAGTGTGCCGTGTGTTCACCTCAACAACGAGTTTGTGTGTTCGACATCGAGATTTGATCCGTGTTCAGACTTCAAAGTGTGCCGTGTGTTCACCCCAACAATGAAATTTGTGTTCGACGTCAAATGTTTGAGTGTGTGTTCAGACTTCAAAGTGTCTTGTGTGTTCACCTCAACAATGAGGTGTGTTCGACATCAAATGTTTGAGCTGTGTGTTCGGACTTCAAAGTGTGCCGTGTGTTCACCTCAACAACGAGTGTGTGTTCGACATCGAGATTTGGTGTGTTCGGACTTCAAAGTGTGCGTGTGTTCACCCCAACAATGATTTGTGTGTTCGACGTCAAATGTTTGAGCTGTGTGTTCGGACTTCAAAGTGTCCGTGTGTTCACCTCAACAATGAAATTTGTGTGTTCGACATCAAATGTTTGAAATGTGTGTTCGGACTTCAAAGTGTGCCGTGTGTTCACCTCAACAACAGTGTGTGTTCGACATCAAATGTTTGAGTTGTGTGTTCAGACTTCAAAGTGTCTTGCGTGTTCACCTCAACAATGTTGTGTGCCCAAAGAATGAAATTTGTGTGCCCAAAGAAAAAGGAGCTGTGTGCTGAAAAGGAGTTTGTGTGCTAGAAGAAGGAATTTGTCTTGAAAAAACAAGCTATGTGCGAAAAAGCGAAATTGTGTGCCCGTAAATGAAATGTGTGCCCAAAGAAAAAGAGTGTGCTGAAAAGAGGTGTGCTAGAAGAAGAATTTGTCTTGAAAAAAGCAATTTGTGTGCGGAAGCAGTTGTGTGCCCGAAAAAAGTGTGTGCTGAAAAACAGTGTGTGCTGAAAAAGCAATTGTGTGCAGAAATGGTGTGTGCAGAATGTGTGTGAAGGAGTGTGTGCCCAAAGAATGAATTGTGTGCCCAAAGAAAAAGTGTGCCCAAAGAAAAAGGAGTGTGTGCTGAAAAAGGGTGTGTGCTAGAAGAAGCTGTCTTGAAAAAAAATGGTGCTTGGGAAGCAGTTGTGTGCTGAAAAAGTGTGTGCTGAAAAAGCAATTTGTGTGCCCAAAAACGAAGTGTGTGCGGAAATGAGTATGTGTGCTGAAAAAGCAGTGTGTGCGGAAATGGTGTGTGCCCTGAAAAAGGAGCTGTGTGCTCAGAAGCAATTTGTGTGCGGAAATGGTATGTGCTGCAGAAAAAAATTTGTCTTGAAAAAAGCAATTGTGTGCGGAAGCAGTGTGTGAAAGAAATTTGTGTGCCCAAAAAGGAGTGTCTTGGAAAAAATGAAGCAGTGTGCTCGAAATGTGTGAATGGTAATTTGTGCAGAAAAAAAGTGTGTGCGGAAAATGAAATTTGTGTGCCAGAAATGCTGTGTGCCGGAAATGAAATGTGCGAAAAAGCAGTGTGTGCCCGAAATGGTGTGTGCCCAAAGAAAAAAATTTGTGTGCTGAAAAGAGGCTGTGTGCCGAAGAAGGAATTGTGTCTTGAAATGAACTTTGTGCCAAAATTTGTGTGCCCAGATAAAGTAGAGTGTTGTGTTTGACTGCGTGCCAAGCAGACAAAATGCATGCGTAAGTGTGTGCCAAGTCTTGTCTGTGCATTTCACCTCCATCGCACTATTTTGTGCTATCATCATTCGCGCTAATTTTTTTTCGTACTTGCATTCAACGTACATTTCATCGTATTGTCTTGTGCACTCCCGGTCTAGGAGACCTTAAATCCTCTAAAGGTGCAATTCCTTTGGTGTTTGTCGTGCCCGGACGACTTCCGATGGTCTGGTATAGCCACACTGTGTTTGCGGTGAGTTCCTAGGAGACCAAGCGAGACGGTGGAAACTAGAGTTCGAATGGCTCATGCCTAGAACACAAAGGTTCGAGATTTCCGAGACTAAAGTCTGGTTTAAATACCCAGGGGTATATCCTCGGCTTGAAATCTGTATGGCAGCCCCATAGATTGAGATAGCATGTATATGCGCCTCAATTCGATCTTGAATCAACCTAGTCTGTCACCCTGTTGGAGAATAGGGAAAGCTGCAACGATAGTCAGGGAGAAAGGTAGTACCTGCAGTTCAATCAAGAAGAAGCGAGAGATCCCCAACAGCATGAGGCACGATATTGTATGTAGGGTTCATTTGAGGCTGGTGCGCCCAGACGAATCGCGCAGGTATCGTATCTTCTCCGAGTGAGACGCGACGAGAAATAAATGATTCACCGCATTCTTAACTACGTGAAATGTAGTTGTTGCTTTGCATTCTTGCGTAAAACTGTTGCATCTATTGTAAATATGTGTATCATTCTGACTTACGCATTTGCATGATCATTGAGTTACCCTCGGCTTCTTACATTGTCGGTTGCATTTTGCCCCCGCTGAACACATCTCTTTCTTGTATGATTGTCTAAGTCTTCGGCCTTGTCAAAAATGGGTCGTCTCTGGGCTTTGACACTCACTCCCGTCATTGTTATGACTCCCGAGTTCTGTCAAAGAGGGGCAACTGTAGACACCCCATTTTTGACCGACCTTAAGACTCGAGCGTCACCGATTGGCGCTTGGTGATGTTGCATATCGCTTGTTCGGAAGTTTCAGAGTCGCGGCCGTGCGCCCTGCCTCCGGACTTCCGAACCCTCTCCTGTGCCTTGTCTCGGTTTGCGAACCAGACTCGGTTTTCTCTGTTTTCTTTCCTGAGGGAGAGAGAGGTCTAGCAGACTGTCTGTCAATGGCCGTAGGCTACATTTCATGGTCGTAGGCCATTTTGCCCACTTCGGAGTCCGGTTCCTGGTTTTCGGAGCCGTTAGGCCGTGTGCCTCGGTTCGGGACCGCTCAACCATCTCTGTTTTCTCCGGTTTTTGGCATACATCTCTGTTTTATCCTTGTTAGGAACACTGGGGTCCGAGAACCCCACTTCGGTCCCAAGTACCACTCCCGGTGCTTGACGGCCCATTTCCGGGAACCCGAACCACGCGGTTTTGGTCCCCGAGCGCTCGTTTCGTGTTGTTGTCTGATCAATCTTGGGAGGGACCTTTGTTTTACCTGCTAAGAAACACGGGTCCGAACACCCCACTTCGGTCCCAAGTACCACTCCCGGTGCTTGACGGCCCATTTCCGGGAATCCGAACCACGCGGTTTTGGTCCCCGAGCGCTCGTTTCGCATTGTTGTTTATTCATTTTTGGCATACATCTTTGATTCAGCATTTTGAGGAACACTGGGGTCCGAGAACCCCACTTCGTGGCCGAGTGTCACTTCCGGTGCTTCACCCATTTAGGGACCGAACCACGCGGTTTTGGTCCCCGAGCTCTCGTTTGCATTAGTTTGCTCCGGTTTTGGCGGTACCTCTGTTTCATCCTTCTAAGGAACACTGGGGCCTCGATATCCACTTCGTGGCGAGCAACGTCGCTTCGGTGTCTGCAGGCTCTCTTTTTCCCGAACTGCCAGCTCGGTCCCCGAGCTGCGTTTTGCATCGTTTTCGTTCAATTTTGGCAAGTGCTTCATTTTATCATTACGAGGACACTGGGGCCTCTCGATGCCCACTTGAGGGCGAACAAAATATCTCGATTTTGCCCTTAAAATATCTAGATATTTTGTCCTCAAAATATCTAGATATTTTGGCCTAGATATTTTCCATCTTCTTAGCCCTCTTTTGACCTCTCTCTTGGGCACAATGAAGGGCGAACCAGCTGGTTTGAGAGAAGAAAAAATGGCTTCAAGAGTTCCATAGCCAAAACCTTCATTTCCATAACCAAAAACCTTGAAACAACTCCAAGTCTTGTTTGATTTCTTCACCAACACCTAGCCTCACCACCACAAATTCGATTCCAGCAGCAAGGAAGTGAATTTCAGAGGTTGAGAAGCTACAAATCAAAGCCAAAAAGCAAAGAAAGACAAGTCTTCAAGGGTAAGTGTCTAAAACCAACTTTTAGGGCCTTTTCTTGATCTTTTTCTACACTCTAATTGGTTGAGAATTGGGGCTCCGACCCCTACTGCTTTTGTGCTCATTTTGAGCCCCTCTACAACATTGTAGAAGGGGTCAACTCCATTTGGTGTTTGTATACACTAGTTCCTTCAATATTCTTCAAGTTGGTAACATTTTTGCATGCTAAAATTGACCTATTTGTGTTGGTTTTTGGGGCTCCGACCCCTACTGGTTTTGTGTTTATTTTGAGCCTCTCTACAACATTGTAGAAGGGCTCAACCTCATTTGGCCATTCCATATACCACCTCTCTTGGAAATTCACTTTAGGCCCTAATTCTTGCATGCTTTGTTAGGCTTACTTGGATCCGGATTTCAGCCTTCATCAGGCTTAGAAATAGCCTTGTTTTTGTCTCCTTTCCATGTTATGTTGAGGGCCTTAAGCCAGTTGGTGTATATTTTTGGTACTTCCTTTGAAATCCATCAAATTTACCGTATTCTTGCATGTTTTGTAGCCTCTTGTGCTTTTGGTTTTGGCCTTTGGTCAGAACTGAAAGGGGCCTTATTTTGACCCCCTTTACATGTTTCATGAAGAAAATTTTGTCATTTGGTGCTTTCTTTGCATGACTCTTGTTATAGCCTCTTTTGAGCTCCATTTTTGCATGGAATTGTTAGCATGATTTTATTCTGATTTTGAGGATGTAATCTTCTGCAATTGTGCCTATTTTTAGCTCATATTCAATGTTGTAGAAGGAAGTTTGTCCATTTGGGGTTTGCATATGTCACTTGTCTCAATACTCCTCTTTTGGCCACTAACTTTGCATGCTATTGTTGATCTATCTATGCTTGCATTTTGGTCATCTTTGTTACTGAAATAAGCTATTTTTGGGACTGCCTTGCTACTGGTTTTGCTGCCATGTGCTATTTTTGCATGATTAGTAGGGCTATAGGCCATTTTGGGTGCATATTTCACACTTTCGGGATGAATGCATGCTTCGGGTGTCATTTCGAATTGTTTCGGGGCTGTTTTCCCCTTTATTTAGGTGCTGAAATTCCATTGCCATGCTTGCATATCATTTCCCATGCCATTTGCATCATTTTTGCATTGCCTCGGTTTGCGTGCCAATGGGCACGCACTTCGAGGCACCCCATTCTTATCATTCCGGCAGCCTATGTGAGCATGGCTGAGGCTATCTCATGTTGGCATAAGCCCAATTTGCATTTTCATGCTTCTACATCATTGCCCCGATTTGCGTGTCCGCGGACACGCGTTTCGAGGCACTTCATTTTATCCGGCCTCCTATGTGAGTGGTGAGGCTCTCCCATGTTGGTGTAAGCCCATCGTTGCATTTTATGCCATTTGTATCATTTTTGCATTGCCTCGGTTTTGCGTGCTGGCACGCATTTCGAATTTTGCCGTTTTATCAAGCGGCCTCTTATGTGAGTGGTGAGGCTCTCCCATGTTGGTGTAAGCCCATCGTTGCATTTCAGATGCCATTTGTATCATTTTGCATTGCCTCGGTTTTGCGTGCCCAGTGCGCATTTCGAGGCACTGCCGTTATCCGGCCTCCTATGTGAGTGGTGAGGCTCTCCCATGTTGGTGTGTTCGATCGTTGCATTTCGTATGCCATTTGTATCATTTTTGCATTGCCTCGGTTTTGCGTGCCCGATGCGCATTTCGAGGCACTTCGTTTATCCGACGGCCTCCTATGTGAGTGGTGAGGCTCTCCCATGTTGGTGTAAGCCCATCGTTGCATTCGTATGCCATTTGTATCATTTTGCATTGCCTCGGTTTTGCGTGCCGCGATGCGCATTTCGAGGCACTGCCGTTATCCAGCGGCTTCTTATGTGAGTGCGACTGAGGTCCTCTCATGTTAGTGTAAGCCCAATCTGCATTTTCCATGTCATTGGCATTGCGTATGCCTCCGCCTCGGTTTGCGTGTCCGTGTGCACGCATTTCGAGGCAATCTATTTTATCCGATTTGCATCTCATTCATCATCGCCTCGGTTTGCGTGCTTGTGTGCACACATTTCGAGGCAATCTATTTTATCCGATTTGCATTTCACATCATCGCCTCGGTTTGCGTGCTGTGCCGCGCATTTCGAGGCACTGCCGGTTTATCCGATTTGCATTTCATCTTCGCCTCGGTTTGCGTGCCTGTGGGCGCGCATTTCGAGGCTGCCGATTTTATCCGATTTTGCATCGCATATCATCGCCTCGGTTTGCGTACGTAGGCGCGTATTTGAAACGCCGGTTTATCCGATTTTACATCACATATCATCGCCTCGGTTTTGCGTGTCGCGCACGCATTTTGGCGCTTTATTTACCCGATTTGCATTTCATCATCGCCTCGGTTTGCGTGCCTATGGGCGCATTTCGACACTGCCGGTTTTATCCGATTTTATCGCATATCATCGCCTCGGTTTGCGTACGTGGTAGCGCATTTGAGGCACTTCGGTTTATCCGATTTTACATCACATATCATCGCCTCGGTTTTGCGTGTCCGCGCACGCATTTTGAGGCGCTTTATTTTACCCGATTTGCATTTCATCATTGACTCGGTTTGCGTGCCAGTGGGCACGCATTTCGAGGCACCTCATTTTTATCATTCTGGCATCCCGTGTGAGTGTGGCTGGGGCCCTCTCATATTGGTGTAAGTCCATCGTTGCATTTCATGCCTTTATGTCATCGCCTCGGTTTGCGTGCCAGTGGGCACGCATTTCGAGGCATCTCATTTGCATCAGCATTGTGCATACTAGGTTGTATCTTAGTTGCATTTCATGCATCTCATGCATATTGCATCGTGTTCGGGATAGGAGTTAGCTCGGGCACCGCGAACGAGGCACGTTAGACTCGAGTGACTAACGGGTCTCAATCCCCAAGTCACCGACACTCCGGATTACCCACGATGGAGTTAGGTTTTGCTGAAGCATTCATCTGCATTCATCCCATATTGAGTTGTGCAATTCGATTCCTCGGCCATCATGCATCGGTATGCGTGATTGGTGGCGCGAGGATCGAGACATGCATACATTTGTGAAATACACTGCTGTGCCCTTTTCCTGCTCTCTGTTGCAGCAAAATTCAGAGTTGGCAACTTTCCGGAGCATGGCACGCGTTTCAAGGTAAATTGCAAACAGAGGCTAATTGGGGCATCCCAGTGGATTTCTGCGCCAGGCAGCTACAACATACATCATCCTTCAGAGGCAGTCCCTGGCTTGCATGCCAGCTTTTACAGCTTTCATAGTTAATTTGTTTAATTAATTAGAAATTTGTAATATTTTGGACTGTAATATTTGGGACTGTATTATTCTTTTATTCGGACCCTCTGCGCGAGGGCATAAATGTAATAAGGGTGTGTGAGTGTGATGTATGTCTTCCAACCCCCATTTCTTTCTCCCTTTTATTTACCCGCTTTGAATGGTTAGATATAGGGCATACTTCAATTAGCATATAGTATGACAGCATGTTTGCATCATTCATCTGTTTTGCACGCATCTGCGCACATCATACAAACTGCATTGTATTTTCAATTCCAAATTGAATACGTGTTAGTTGTAGCATTTCATATGCCATATTTAGAATAATGAGCACTGCTATAGTTTGCATTCTTGCATGTGTTGCATTAGGCATTTACGTATACCTAGGATCATGCATGATTTCTAATCATTTTCTTTTGGCTTGGAGTACTCGGTGAGTTTTATGCTTTAGCATCCTTGCATGCGTGTGAGTGTTGCCATGATAGCATGCTTACCATGAGGCTAAATGCTTATGTGATATAAGCGCCTTGAATGCTGTGGGTGGAGGTTGAGTTATCGAATTGGAGCAATTCATCAATTGTTTGTTAAGCCCACTAGATTGTGGCAAAATCGTATTTTAAGCCTACTGCGGGTAGCAAACCATCTTTCACAAACAAACATGAGATGTTTAGTTCCAATTCAGACGGCCCGATCTATACTTGTTTCATTGCGAGCATCACATAGTAACCTAGGCTAATAACCTAATAAGAGCATACAATGTTTTCAAAATCGAGATATCATGGTTAGTAGAGGCGGTCTTTGACCGGAGAAGGGGTGCTCACGATGTGACCTTCCCTAATCGTACCCAAGTTCGAGCCAACTTTGGTGATGACGGACACGTGGCCTTTTGGCACCGAGTCGGGGTTTCCTAAATTTCCCATTTTAAAATATTTAGGTGGCGACATGTTATCCGCAAAGCGATCCATGTTTGGCACTTCTTTCAAAAATCTGCTTTTCCTTCAAAACGATTTGCGGTTGGACTCTTTGGTTCGAGATTGAGAACCGCAACAAAAATCGAGTCCGAAGCTGGCGAGGTCCCCATGGGCGTTATTACACAAGCCCCGAGTTGAGGAGGTTGGGTTGTGGGGACAAGATGGCTCGACTTGTTCTGGATGGGGTGGAATATCTGGGGGTGGTGGAGGAATAGGGAGGTTCCGTTGGAGTAGAGCGTTGATTAAGGCCTGGTTTTGTTCGGCCATACGGTTGATGCTATTGGTGAGGTCGATGAAGTACTGTGGTGGGTTGTTTGGATTGGGAGGGTCGGTCTGGTGATCGGCAGCATTGTGGTGGGATGCCATGGATTTGGTCGTTACCATGCACTTGACGGATGAGGTGAAAAAGGTTGCTGAGAAAGGGTCTCCGGCGGCAATGAACACAACTGGCGCGCGGACAAACCGGATTCCCACAGACGGCGCCAACTGATGATACAATGAGTCCTGGTGAATGGGTTGGACCGATCCAAGCTCCTCAAGCCCACTGGATAACCTGCAAGCAAGTCCAATCGAGGAACGGGGTAGTCCCCCGGCGAACCCTCCGGCGTATGAATTAGAAAAGGTGATGAACAAAATGTAGAGTGAGAGAGAGAGAGAGAGAGGATGGAAAACTTAACCTTCTTCTTGTCCTCGAGCCTTGCTTATATCCTTTGGTAATCATTTTGCTGTCTCAGTCGTTCTGACCTTTTCTGCCGAAAGCTTGCGCCGTGGTTCGTCTTGTTCAGGGTGAGGAGGCGTCATTCCTACCGAGGGTGTTATCGCATAATAAATGCGGTGATGGGTTGCATTAATGGTGATGTGTTGTGGCAATAACTTTGCAGATCTTTGTCTGCTGACATGGGCTGTTCTGCACCCGCCACGTGTCCGAGCATCATTGGCCTTTCCTGCTCAGTTGGCCTCCAGCTGTGCCGGGTTTTACCGACCGGGTTGTGTAATGAGGTCTAAATAGTGGGCTTGGGTTTACTCATGGTGGGCCGTGGTCCTTGTGGGCCTATCCCTGTCAGTATTGAATGCGTGAAAGTAACGTTATTGTGGATGGTTTAATTTTGATGTTGAACTTAATTTGTAATTTCATGGGCAAAATTCTTTAAGGGGGGAGATTATAGCGATTCCGGTTTTGACCCATTACTTATTCTATTCCGGACTCGGGTTAATATGGTTTTGAGTAGTTATTCGTATCTAGTTCCTTTGTCTCCCCTCTATTTTTGGTTATCGCGTTGTAATTGTGCGTTTGGGACAGGTTGGTTGCTTACTTTTCAAAACCTGTGTTGCCCAGATTTTGGCCTCTCCGCTTGAGCGAGCATTCCTACGCTTGAGCGGACTTCTCAATTTCGCTCCTTCACTCGAGCGACCATTCTTGCGCTCTAGCGGGAATCGTCAAGTCTGAGTATTTCTTTTTAGGGGTCTGAAATACTGGAAATGTGCATCAGACGCTCGAGCATCTAGTCCCACGCTCGAGCGAGGACCTTCGTTTGCAGAATTTCTGAAAGTGTGCATTCCACGCTCGAGCGGACTGCGTGTATTTTAGTCTGAGGAGAAGACATTTTGAATCACTTTTTCTTTTCTCCCTCTCTCTCTAAAACTTTCCAAAAAGCTAGTTCTTGAGCCTCTCTCTCTAGAATTCACCTTCTCTCTAAGATTTCATCTAGATCCACCAATCTACTCACCCTAGTGCCTTTGAGAAAAAGGCAGAATGCACCAAGATCTTCCTTTTGATCCGATTAAAAGAGGGTTTCATCATTCTTGGAGTCTCACTCTTGCTTGGCTCAACTTCTTCCTTTGAGGAAGGGATTTTTCTACACCTTCATATATTATTTAGCTTGGATATTGGTCATTTGTGTAACAATGGTGTTATTTGGGTTAGTTTGGAACAAACCTAGGGTTTAGGTATAAAGGAAAAGAGGGGCTTTTTGGTGAATAAGATAAAAATGATTATGTGGTTTGAAAATCATGTTGTGATGCATTTAATTTGATAATTTTGGCACTTATTTAATGTTTGAGAAAAAGGGGAAAGTTTGCTCTAATTTGATCAAATTATTATTTGTATAAATAATTGAAATTGTCATTGAAAATATAAAATTAGATGATCCTTGATATAAATTGTGGAATTGAATGTGTATTGTTCAACACCTTTGAAAGTTTTGAATAAACTATCTGTTTGAGATTGAATATCTGTCTAGAGATAACTGTATTGGGCTATCGGTAGAGGATAGTTTGATTGTGGATTAGATGAATTGGAACTAATCCTTTGATGTTTGTCATTGAATATGACCGTACTTAAATACATTGCACATGTGTAGCAACCCTAATTTTTCGTAAGTCTTTATTTATTTATTTATTATTATTATGATTTTATTTTGTTATTGGTTTTATTAATGGTGTGGTTACATGAAAATTAAATGTGTTATTCTGTTGATTTATTGTGATATTTAATTAGTTTAATATGATATCTAGTTAATTTAATGTGTTGGTCAATTCATTTAATGTGATAGTTAATTATATATAATTAATTCAAATATTTATATTTATATATATATAAAAAAAGGTATTTATATATTGACAAAATATATATTATATAAGTTGTATTTATATTGCATTTATATAATAAAATATAATGTTAATGTGTTATTTATTATATAATATTGTTAGGTTATTTAAACCTAGGTGGTTGTTAGCATAACGTGTGTGAAGTCCTCCTCAAAGAACAGCAGCCGTAGGGAGAGAGAGAGAGAGAGAGAGAGGGGTAATCAGAGAAAGAAGAGAAGCTCGGTGTGCGGCTGTGCATTAGTGCAAGCCGAGAGAGAAAAGGTGAAAAAGAAAAGAAAAAAAAGAAAGGGGTTTTGGGTTTATTTTGGTGGTTCAATTAATTCTCTTGGCCTTGCTTCAATCTTCAAAAATAATTGTGAGTACAAACCCTATTTTCCTTGATTATGTTTGATTCGTTAGTTTATTTATTTATTTATTTTATTAGATTGATGTAATTTGATATTTTTGTATGTGGATGTAGAGGATGAATTAACTTAATTATTTTGATTAGTGTCTATGAGATGTTTAGGGTTTTTAGATGAGTGATTAATTTTATTTAATTTGATTAGTGGAACGTGTAAGATTTAGGGTTCTCAGATGATTGATTTATTTTAATTAATTTGATTAGTGATATATATAAGGTTTAAGGTGTTTAAATGATTATTGATTTTATTAATTTTTTTAGATGATTGATTAATCTAATTATTTTGATTAGTGTATATGCGATATTTAGAGTTCTTAGATGATTAATTTATTTTATTTAATTTGATTAGTGGTACGTGAAAGGTTTAGGATTCTTAGAGGTTTGATTTAATCTTAATTAATTTGATTAGTGATATGTGCAAGGTTTAGGGTTCTTAGATGAGTGATTAATTTTAATTAATTTGGTTAGTGGTACGTGTAAGGTGTAAGATTTTTAGATAATTAATTGATCGTAATTATTTTGATTAATTGGGTATATAAGGTTTGGAATTTTTAGATGATTGATTAATTTTAATTATGTTGATTAGACGTATATGTAAGGTTTAGGATTTTTAGATGATTAATTGATTGTAATAATTTTAATTAGATTGGGGATGTAAGGTTTGGGATTTTTAGAGGATTGATTAATTTTATTTATGTTGATTAGATGTATAGGTAAGGTTTAAGATTTTTAGATAATTAATTATTCGTAATTATTTTGATTAGTTGGGTATGTAAGGTTTGGGATTTTTAGATGATTGATTAATTTTAATTATGTTGATTAGATGTATAGGTAAGGTTTAAGATTTTTAGATAATTAATTGATCGTAATTATTTTGATTAGTTGGGTATGTAAGGTTTAGAATTTTTAGATAATTGACTAATTTTTAAATTATTTTGATTAGACGTGTATGTAAGGTTTAGAGTTTTCGGATGATTGTTTGATTTTAATTATTTGAATTAGTTGAGTATGTACGGTTTAGGATTTTATTTTGGGTGACTTTATTAATTCTTTGAGTAATTCTTTGATCTTCAAAAATAATTTTAAGTACAAAACCCACTTCCCTTGATTTATGTTTAATTCGTTGTATTTATTTTTATTTGTTTGATGTTAGTTTGATTTTGTTTTTACATAAAGATGATAGATTAATTTTAATTATTTTGATTAGTTGTGGATATGAGATTTAGGGTTATAGATGATAGATTGATTTTAATTATTTTGACTAGTAGTGTATGTAAAGTTTAGGGTTCTTAGATAAGTGATTGATTTTAATTACTTTGATTAGTTGTGTAGGTAAAGTTTAGGGTTTTTAGATGATTAATTAATTTTAATTATTTTTATTAGTTGTGTATGTAAGATTTACGATTTTTAGATGATTGATTGATTTTAATTATTTTGATTAGTTGTATATGTAAAGTTTAGGATTTTTAGATGATTGATTGATTTCAATTATTTTAATTAGTTGTGTATGCAAGGTTTATGTTTTTTTTTTATGTATTTATTTTATGGATTTAATCACACTCATAATTATATGAAATTGGAATAAACTTAGAATCCATAGATATTGGTTAGAGGATGGATTGGTTTGTTGTTGGTATTTATTTATTTGATGTTGGTTTGATTTTGTATTTGCATGTAGATGATGGATTGATTTCATTAGTTGGTTAGATGTATATGTAATGTTTAAGTTTTTTTATATGTATTTATTTTATGATTATAATCACACTCCCGAATATATGAAACTAAAATTAATTAGAACCCGTAAATAAATTCCTTGTACTCCACCATGACTCCATAGATTGTTATTTTATTTGAGTGATGGTGAGAAAGAGTGTATAAAAAAAGTGAGGATTATGAGAGTTGTTTGATGCCTTATGCCCGGCATTGTTATATTTGTCTCATGATGTCGATGAGATGTTTATATATATTGTTGTCTCGTTCTCATGAGTAGACGAGTACTTTGATTTGCGCGCGTACGTATATGCTAACCATCCGGGGAGTGTGAGTCAAACTCGGGACGATATCCCCGTGCAAGTTTGGCTTCGGAGTGGGTTAGGTATACGGGAGGCACATGGGATATATGTGTAGGCCAGAAGGGGAGGGCCGAAGTGGTGGAGTCAAGGTACAAAGAATTAATTATGAACTTGTATGATAGTTCGAATTGTCTTAATTGAGTCAAGGTACAAAGAATTAATTATGAACTTGTATGATAGTTCGAATTGTCTTAATTGAGTCAAGGTACAAAGAATTAATTATGAACTTATATGTTAGTTCGAATTGTCTTAATGGAGTTAAGGTACAAAGAATTAATTATGAACTTGTATGATAGTTCGAATTGTCTTAATTGAGTTAAGGTACAAAGAATTAATTATGAACTTATATGATAGTTCGAATTGTCTTAATTGAGTTAAGGTACAAAGAATTAATTATGAACTTGTATGATAGTTCGAATTGTCTTAATTGAGTCAAGGTACAAAGAATTAATTATGAACTTATATGATAGTTCGAATTGTCTTAATTGAGTTAAGGTACAAAGAAGTAATTATGAACTTAAATGTATAGTTCGAATTATATTGATTGAGTTAAGGTATAAAGAATTTAATTATGAATTTATTAGTATAGTGTGAATGGTACTGATATGTACATGATGAAAAAAAAATAGTAAACGATCTTGATAAATTATGAAATTTGAGAAGAGGCATGTATACGTGATCTTGGACAACTTTTGTGTTGTAGCTTTTTATTAAAAAGATCGATTAGAATTTATAATCGGATGACTTTGGTTATTGTCGGTTTGATTCATTTTGGTAATGCAGATTTTATAGGCTGTTTTAACCCACGAAACGAGCTCATTTTTATTGGTTTCGCGTAAACTGAAGTAAAACATTATTCTGCACACTTTTCGTGTTTTGAATTTTTTTGAAAAAAATCATCTTAGGGTAGTTTTGGTTCGTTTTCAGATTCAGATTTTTCGATTGAATTCTGTCTAGATTTTTATATCAAGTTTTTCTCTTAACCTGTTCAGTTTCTGTTAAATTCGTTCGCGTTGTCTTATAGGAAATTTGATTCTGTACAACTTTTGTTCTTTGAGTTTTGATCAATTCGAATTATTTAAGTGTGAAACGGTATAACTTTATATTTGTTTTAATAAGTTACTTATGATTAAATTATACTAACTTTATTTGTTTTGCAGGATGGTGGGTCTTACTAACTTTTTTATGCAGGGCTGACCCACCATATTTTTATTTCTATTTTGTCTATTTTATAATCAATTTATATTTCGTTGTGTACGGACAAGAAACTAAATGCCACCATATCTCGAGAAACTACCCATTCGTCTCGGTGTGGTTGGAACTACTTGTCTTGTCTAGTAATAAGAATTTAATGTATTTTTGTTTGTGTCTGGTAGACACGTGGGTGTTGATTTTTGTACTCATACCAGTATACCTGTATACTGACCCGTTTTGTCTCTTGGCAACTCGGGTGCGTTCTGTTCGAGCGCAGCTGAGCTTCCTTTGCAGGATTAGTAGAGGCCTTGGTGGTGACAAGAAATAACTATGATCGTAGGACATGTCGATTGGACTTCTTTTGTTTTCTCATGTTTATGATTGTTAGTAGTTTATGTATTTTTATTTTCTTTTATGACCTTAGTATTTTGAAAATTTGGCATGGGTTGTAACCTTACATTATTTAAGTTGTTTTGAAGTATTTATTGTTACTTTAATGTTGGAGGTATTGGTTAGTTATAGAATTATGGTGAATGGTTTAGTTTGTGTTTAGTTTTTTTTTGTTTCACCCCTAGGATTTGGATGATGGAATATTGATTGGGGTTTAATCCTAAGTTAATATTTAATTGTCCAAATTTTGGGACGTGACAGGTATGGGTAGTTGTTTAGGAGAAGAGAGTGGATGGACTCCATGATAATGAAGTTGGCCGGAGTGTCTTGGGTGAAAGTCCCGAAATTATACATGGGTGCCTAGCCCGCGGACGAAATATCCGTAAAATGGCAGTTGTAGTGCTTGTATAGCCTACGTTTACATGGGTCCCATTTAATGGCTGCCCGTAGACGAAATTTTCATGAAATGAAAGCTTGGAGTGCTCATGCATATGTGTTATTTAATTTGAAAGTTATCAAGTTGTAATCTTACTTGGATTGTTAAGGAAACTATGAAATTGATTTACGAATTGGGATAAGTTAACGAATCGGAAATGGATTGGAAATGAATTGGAGGAAATCGGATTGTAATTTGAGATTTGATATCTTTTGAGAATGATAATCTTGGATGTTTTATCATAAGCATTGTTTACACTCCTTGTACTTATATTTTTGCTAAATTTCATATATTGTACTAGATAATTTCTATTGAGCTGTAGCTCACCCTATTTGGGAATGACATTTTCAGGTAATGATGGTATGCCTCCACCAAGGCAGTTGCATTGAAGGGACCTTTGAGAAGCTAAAGCTTCATGTTTTGTTTATTTTGTATAGCCTAGGGCTTAAGATGTAATGAGCGAAGCTCACGTTTGTTATAACCAAGTTAAGGCTTGGAAAGGTGTAAGCCATTAGGGCATTTATTTCTATTAAAATCTTTTGTATTATTGACTTCATGTAATGAAAGAAATTATTTACTCAGGTTGGTGTAGTTATTAATTATGCTTGGTTAATGTTTAAGTATTAATTTGGGGGCATTACAATTTGGTATTAGAGCGTATCAAGTTTGAATACTTTAGGTACGTAGGCAGTGGTTAGTACCACAATGGGTTTGTCTCGCTTGCTAGAGACTTAAGTACAGATAATATGTGCTTATATGACAACATGCTTATGTGATTATTTGGGTTTGGGATTGAATTTCTTGGATGTTGATTGGGTCTACAGGTTTTTAGGAGTCCTGTTAGAAATGCACTTGATCACTGCTATTTCTAATTAGAACTATAGCAACGCCGTGGGACAGTCATTATCCAGAGATGAAATTCGTATGTGTTTGCGTGGTTATGTGCTTATGTGGAGTGAATTTATAGCGATCCCGATTTTTCCTTTTCTTGTTTAATTGTATTCCGAACTCGGTTCCGTGGATGTTAGGTGTTGTCTTATTCTCATTCTCATTCTTTACTCTTGTATTTGAGTCTTGGGTTGTGTTGGGCAGGTTTAAAACAAGTTGGTTGTGTTTAGAAACCTAGAGTTAATGCCCAGATTTTGGCCTTCACGCTCGAGCGAGCTCTTTGCTTTTGTTCCTCTGCTCGAGCGGGGATTTTGACGCTCGAGCGGGATTTTTCATCTCTCAGTATTTTTGTTCTACAGGTCATTGGACGCTCGAGCGTCCACTTTCACGCTCGAGCGGCGACCATCGACTACAAAACTTCTGGAAGTGTGCATCTGGCGCTCGAGCGGATCTTTTGACGCTCAAGTGTGAGTTTGTGTCTGACGCTCGAGCGGGGAGTTCCACGATCGAGCGGACCTGCTTTTATATCAGTCCGAACAGCAGCTTTTTGATCACTTTTTCGGCTTCCTCTCTCTCTCTAACTTTTCAAAACACAAACTTGAAAGCTTCTCACTCTAGATCTCAACTTCTCTCTAAGGTTTGATCTAATTCTAGTGTGTTTCTATCCTAGTCCCTTTGTAAAAAAAAAAAGGTTGTGCTTGATGTGGGCTTCACTTTGATCCGAAAATCTCTTGGTTTGGAGCACTTCGAGTTTTCTTCAACTTCTCCATTTGTTCTCTCCATTTGAGGTAGGGATAACTACTCATTTTTATGATCTTTAACATAGATGTTGGGCATTTTGTATAAATGGGTTAATTTGGGAAGTTAGGGTTTGAGATTTGAAATATTGAACAGAGGGGTTTTGTTCTTCTTGAACTATACATGTGTATATGGGTCTTAAAATGAGGTTATGAATGTTTGTTAATGATATTTGGACCATTGGGTCAATATTGGGAAAAATGGGAAAAAGGCCATATTTGGGTTTTCTTGGGTCATTAGTGTAATTAATGACTTTCATTGTGAAATATGAAATTGGGATGGAAATGATGAAATTGGCTTAAGATGAGATTGAATGGTGGAGTTGGACTTATTAATCACTCACCTTTGAAAATGTGGATAAATTATCTGTTTGATGCATTTATTATCTGTTTAGAAATAATTGCTTTGGGCTATCGGTGGAGGATAGTCTCGATTGTTGTAGACACTGCATGATGATTAGGTGAATTAAAACTAATCGGTTGAATATGTCATTAAATATGACGGTTGGAATAATACATCAAATATGTGTATTGATTGATCATGTATATGATAATTGTTTATATACATTGTATTGTGTGGGAGGAGATATGGGATGTACTCCACGGTTTGAGAGGAGATAGGGGATGGACTCTCAAACCTGTTTGGGAGGAGATAGGGGTTGGACTCCATTAGTATAGCAAATTTGTGTACTTATTGAAATATGGAAGTGTTTTAATATGAGTTGATATCTCATGTGAATTGTGTAGTGTGGAAGTATTTTATTATGAGTTATAATCATATTTAAATTGTTGATATTGGAAAGGTTTTAACATGAGCTGTAGTCTCATGGGAATTGTCTGGCCAGGTTCTGAGCCATGTTCATAAATTGTAAATTTGATAAGTAAAGAGAAATGGAATGAAACATGGGCATATCTGTCATGGAATTGGATTGTGTTGTGGTTTATAGGAGTTAAACATTTATCAACTGCTAATGTTCTAGTTATTGCTCATATTACGTTTAGCATATCTCTACTGGGCATTAGCTCACCCTATTTGGGATATCATTTTTCAGGTTCAGGTGATATGCCACCTCCAAGGACGTAGCTTGGGAGGCTTGAGACTGATAGTTCTTTTTGTTGTTCTCTTTTGTATATTACATGTATATCAAGCCATGGGCTTATTTTGTGTAAAGAGTTAAAACTCTACTTCTGTTGAACCCAAGTGTTGACTTGGAAAGTTGTAAGCCTATAGGGTATTTACTTTTGTTGTCAACATGTAATATCTTTTGTAGGAATACTCTGATGAATGGCAATATGTTTTACTCTCTTAACTTTATGAATGTAATGAATGCATGAAATATTTGGGTTTATTTTGAGGGCGTTACAGAATTACTGTTGTCCAATGTATTAGGACACGAGTGAATTCGGCACATTGTAAATGTGCTAATTATCCTTGTTACCTTTATTAGGATGTCAAGACATGGTCGTGGTGGCAGGCATGGTAGGCCTAGGAGGCACGAGGTGTCTATACCGGATGACATTCTAACGCAGGAAGAGGGAGTTGGTCAGGTCAACGTGGTCGAGCCAGTAGGTCAACAGGCTATTGGGGCTTTAGCCCGCGAAATGTCCGGAGCGTCAACGGAATCCATGGACATTCTCAAGGCTGAGAATCAAGTCCAGGCCCAAACAGCTGAGGCAAGGCCTTCTTTTTTGAAAATGGAGTTCTTCCAGTCGAATCCGGACAAGTTTTTGGGTGATCTTAAGGAGCCACTGAAGGCAGACAAGTGGCTTGAATAGATAATGAAAACATTTGAGATGCTTGGCATCGAAGATAGAGGTTTGAAAGTGACCTTGGCGTCCTTCCAGCTGAAGGGAGACGCAGGTCAATGGTGGAAGTATGCACGGGGGCATATTAGAGGGACTTAGAAGGCCTTTGTTGACGCCTTCCAGGACAAGTACTTACCCGCTACTGTTAGGGAGAAGTTGAGAGACCAGTTCTATAAGCTAGTGCAGTTGAACACACCTGTGGCAGAATTCGAAGCCACATTAACTAGCTTGTCTAGGTTCGCACCCGAGCTTGTGGTGATAGAGGAGCGCCGGTGTTTAGAATTTGAGAAGAGGTTGAGGACCGGACTCATGTTCCATGTAGCCGAGTCCATGATTAAAGACTATGGATGCCTTGTGGAGGCAACGGCCCATCTCGAGACTATTATGGAAGCAGAGGAGGAAAGGATGAGGGGCTCTAGGAGGAGTCAGGATAGTTAGGGGGATGGTAAGAGGCAGAGGGGTTCTAACCCTCAGCAGTCCCAAGGGGTTCGATCGAGGTCTACCTTTCCAGTACCTAACTCAAGTTCTAGGAGAGGTGGTCAGGGAGACATGACTTGTTTCAAATATGGTCAGTTGGGTCACAAGTCTCCAGCTTGCCCACAGAGAGGAAGAGGGCAGCGAGCAGCATCATCTTCGACTTGTTCTCAGGGCCAGAGTTAGGGTAGAGGTCAACCACCCACTTGTTATCTGTGTGGTCAAGAAGGGCACCTGAAGACGTCATGCCCACAGTTGGGTGGCACATCTGATGCGTCTTGTTTGAGACAGACACAAAGTCACTAGCCAGTATAATCAGCACAGGCCTCGAGGGCCAATTAGAGAGCTTCTTCAGCTCAGTAAGTGCAGCAGACTTATGCTCCGAGGGGTGAACAGGTAGATCAGAGGCCAATAGAGCGTGTGTACGCAGTTACAACGCCAGATCTTATGCCTACTCCTTTAGTAGTGAGAGGTACCTTTTTGTTTTGTAATTCAGTTGCTAGTGTATTGATTGATACCGGTGTATCCCATTCATTTATTTCATCTGCATTTGCATCGGTTTTGGGGTTAGAGTTGGCACTGTTAGCATCTCCCATTTGTGTAAAGTCACCTATTGGTGGTGAGGTTTCCTTGAAACAGGGGTGTCGGGTTGTGACATAGAGGTTGTTGGTTGTCGACTTCCATTTGTATTTGTTTTGCTTGACATGACTAGTTTTGATGTTATTCTGGATATGGACTAGTTATCATCATACCGAGCTATTATAGATTGATACCGCCAGAGGGTTTCTATACGTGCCTCGAGCGGGGATTGCTTTTACTTCTTGGGGGATCGAGTGGATAGAGTCTTATCACTGGTATATGATCCGCGTAGGCGGAGTGAACTTAGTTTTCTGCTTGCTAGCCTTCAGAATAGTGAGTGTGATGAAGTCCGGGTTGAGTTCCCAAGGGTAGTTTGTGAATACCCCGATGTCTTTCCTGAGGGTCTTACTAGTTTACCACCTCACCGAAAGATTGAGTTCTCTATTGACTTAGTGCCTAGCACGGCATCGATTTCTATGGCATCATATCAGTTTGCACCTGCTGAGTTGAGTGAGTTGAAGGTTCAACTCCAGGAGTTGTTGGTTCAACTCCAAGAGTTGTTAGATAAGGGTTTTATATGCCCTAGTACTTCACCTTAGGGTACATCGGCTCTCTTTGCTAAAAAGAAAGATGGAGCATTGTTACTTTGTATTGATTATCGAAAGTTGAACCGGGTTACTGTTAAAAACAAGTACCCAATGCCTCGTATAGATGATCTGTTTGATCAGTTGAAGGGGTTTTGTTGTTTCTCCAAGATAGACATGAGGTCGAGTTACCATCAGTTAAGAGTAAGGGAGGAGGATATTCCGAAGACGGCATTCTGTACACGGTATGGCCATTATGAGTTTTTAGCGATGCCTTTTGGGTTAACCAATGCTTCAGTTGTATTTATGGACTTAATGAACCGAATCTTCTGTGAGTTCCTAGATCGATTTGTGGTTGTCTTTGTGGATGACATTCTGATTTACTCACATCCTAAAGAGGAGCACGAGGAACAATTATGAGTGGTGCTTAAGTTACTTAGAGCCCATAAGCTATATGCTAAATTTGGAAAGTGTGAGTTTTGGTTGAAAGAGGTTAAGTTCTTAGGCCACGTGGTATTTGGGGAAGGGATGATTGTAGATTCATCCAAGATAGATGCAATGCAAGATTGGGCACAGCCTAAGAATGCCTTTGAGATCCGTAGTTTTCTGGGGTTGGCCGGGTATTATCGGAGATTTGTGAAAGATTCCTCTAAGCTAGCTTTGCCTTGACTAGACCGATGAGAAAGGGAGTTAAGTTTGTGTGGAACGAGACTTGGGAAAAGTCATTCCAAAAGCTTAAGGTTAGACTTACCACTGCTCTAATACTAATTATTCTGGAGAGAAGTTTGGGTTATTCAGTCTATTGTGATGCTTCAAGGGAAGGTTTGTGTTGTGTGTTGATGCAAGAAGGAAATGTAGTAGCCTATGGCTCGCGGCAGTTGATATGACGCCCCGAAATAATTTGACATGAACTACCCACAAGTGATCAACATTCACTCAACAATAACAATAATCTGCTCATCTTTACATAATTAAATTAGAGTCCTTACAAAGGTTTTACATGCGGGTATACAATCATCGATACAAAACGTATGAATCTATAGCATGTAAAGCATCCATTCTCAAAACAATACAATACCCTTAAGGGCTTACATCTTCCAAGACATAAGCCTGGTTACACAAAAGTGGTCTCTAAGACCCAAACCAAAATAGCCCTTGGCTTTACAATTAATTACAACAAAATAAGAGTGCACTACTCTTCTCAAAATACTTACACGCCCTTAATTCGGCAGGATCACCACATCTTTACCTGCACCAAAACCCATAGGGGTGAGCATATAGCCCAGTCGAGAAACCTTAACAAAGTATGTACATTTATGCAAGATTCACAATATTTTATGTAAATGCATATGTTATGCCATGCCATTTGAAGGAAAACTCATACTATGCTTTTCTTGAAAATCACCAAGCTTTCAGTCAACATTTATACAACCTCATTAATTTCCCACACTTCCAATTTTAAATCAAAAGGGGACGGTAAATACATCACTGGTAATCCCTAGGCTCCATTTTTGAAATACATAGAGGGTTTCACAAAATCAACAAGAAACTTGCATAAATACACATATAACTCAAAGGAAACCCTACCTCAAGGGCTTGAGAAGGAGCAAGATGAAACCCTAGAGTTTGAAGATGAGAGAGAGCCTTGGATTTGCTTCCACCAAATGAAACCCTAGTTTAGATTCTTCAAGATCTTGAAGGAGATGATGATATTCTTGACCCAAGATGGGCAAAAACAAAGAGGTGTAGATGTTTGAGAGGTTTTCTAGAGAGAATGAGGAGAAATATATGTTTTAGAGTGAGAGGGAGATGAGTATAATGAGAGATATATTTGGATCAAAATGATACAAAAAATAGAGTTTCGGACTGTCCAGTTGGTCGCTCGTGCGGCCATTTTCTCCGCTCATGTGCCCTTAGACAGTAGCCAAATTCTGGGTGTCAAGCTTGGCCGCTCGTGTGGCCACTCCCGCCGCTCGTGTGGCCACTCCCGCTGCTCGTGCTGTACAATACCGCACATGCGGCCCTGGCCCAGCAGCTCAAAGTTTCAACTTCTTCCCCGGCACGCCAAACTCACCCGTGCACCCTCTGGGACAAACAAAATTTCAACATTGGAAGAAAAGTATTTGGAAACCCCTTCTAGACACTTCAATTCAACAAGAATAAAAAGAGAACAAAGCGAAGGAAAGAAAGAATAAAGAAAAAAAAAAAGAAGGACAGTCGTCACAACCTCCCCACCATAAGAAATTTCATCCCCGAAATTTGAATAAACCCACTAAACAAGAGTGTTCTATCAACAATAGTCAATTCAACAACATTAACAATTTACAACATTCATGTTCAACTAACATTTGGCATTTTCCTTATCATTTCCTCATCAAAATGCAATTACTCAAGCTAGAATGAAATGAAACATCCACAATAAGGTATTATGCTCTTTATCCTCTTTCTCCAACACAATAATTTCTCATATTAAACATTCTGGATAAGACATTCATGGCAAAATGTCTCTCTTTCACAACCTCAAGGTTAGATCAACAACACATACAATAACCTACCATTAACAATCTAACCCCTATCCCTTCATTACAAGGAAACATTACAAATTAAAGCAAACAACTAAACATTTTCAAACAAATCCAAATATTTGGAGCGGACTTCCGCCTCCCTCTCCCAAGTCGCTTCTTCAACTTCATGGTGCCTCCACAACACCTTGACTAACGGTATGGTCTTACCCCGCAACACTTGCTCCCGAGTATCTAGAATTTGAACCGGTCGCTCCTCATAAGAGGCATCCTCATCTACCTCCAAATCAACCCAATCTAACACATGAGAAGGATCGGGCTCGTATTTCCTAAGCATTGACACATGAAACACATTGTGAAGCCCCGAAAGTTGTGGCGGTAAGGCTAACCAGTAGGCTACTTCTCCGATTCTCTCCAATATCTCGAAAGGCCCAATGAACCTCAGAGACAACTTCCCGCTCTTGCCAAACCTCATTAAACCTCTCCTAGGAGAGATCTTAAGAAACAAGTGATCACCCACATTAAAGGATAAGGGTCGTCTCCTCTTATCGGCATAACTTTTCTGTCGGCTTTGAGCTGTAGCCAACCTCTTATGAATGAGAGCAACTTTCTCGGTTGTCTCCCTCACAATCTCCGGACCAACAACGGTGTATCCCCTACCTCGGCCCAACAAACCGATGACCTGCAAGGTCAACCATACAAGGCCTCAAACGGTGCCATCTCGATGCTAGCCTGGTAACTATTGTTGTAGGCGAACTCAATCAAAGGTAAGTGCCTCTCCCAAGACCCCTTGAAATCTAGGACACAAGCTCTTAGCATATCTTCCAAAATCTGTATAGTGCGTTCCGATTGCCCATCGGTCTGCGGGTGGTAGGCAGTACTAAAGGTTAACTTGGTCCCCAATGCCTCTCGTGCTCCCATTTCCACTCGGCTATAGGTAAGAGTTGTAGCAAACTCGCTAGACTATGGTGCTCGGTCTTGACTTGCTGACAAGTAAGGCACTTCAACATGAAGGATGCGACATCTCGTTTCATGCCCCTACACCAAAACTGATGGCTAAGGTCTCGATACATTTTGGTGCCTCCTGGATGTACCGCAAGGTGTGAATGATGGAATTCCCGAAGCACCTCCTCTCTATGAGACTCGGGCACAAATAAATGGTCTAGGTAGCGTATACTCTGATCCGAGTGAATATTCAAACCCTTCTCTTCCTTCCTATTAGAGATCCTATCCCGAATTAACTCTACTTCCCAATCCCCTTGTTGTGCTTCTATATCTTTGCTAATCAAAATAGGTTGAGCACTCAAACTAAACAATGTTGCACTCCCTTCGGACTCACTCAATTGCAATTCAAACTTGCCGACTTCACCTAACATACTCCACTCCCGAATGGCCACACACGCCAAACTACTCACGGTTTTTCGACTCAAGGCGTCGGCCACTACATTGGCCTTCCCTGGGTGATAGTGTAATTCAAAATCATAGTCTTCTGAAAACTCCATCCATCTTCGTTGTCTTAGATTCAAGTCTTTCTGGGAAAACAAATATTTTAAGCTCTTATGGTCGGAGAAACCTCAAATCTCTCACCGTACAAGTAATGCCTCCAAATCTTCAAGGCAAAGACTACCGCCGCTAGCTTTAAGTCGTGGGTTGGGTAATTCTTCTCATGAATTTTCAACTGACGAGAACCGTACGCTACAACCTTTCCCTCTTGCATCAAAACACAACCAAGCCCATCTCGAGATGCATCACAAAAGACGGTATACCCCAAACCTCTCTCTGGAATGATCAACATCGGTGCCGTGGTCAATCTAGTTTTAAGCTCTTGGAAGAATCTTTCACACACCTCACTCCACACAAATTTAACCCCCTTTCTAGTCAACCTAGTCAAAGGTGCGGCTAGTCTAGAAAAATCTTTTACAAAACGCCGGTAGTACCCTGCCAATCTCAAGAAACTCCGGATCTCAAAGACATTCTTAGGTTGCTCCCAATCTTGTACAGAATCTATCTTCGAAGAATCTACGGTCACCCCTTCACTTGATACCACATGACCCAAATACTTCACCTTGGTAAGCCAAAACTCACACTTCTCAAATTTGGCATACAACTGATGCTCCCTAAGCAAGTCAAGCACTATCCTCAAGTGAGCCTTGTCTTCCTCCTTGGAGGTCAAATAGATTAGGATGTCGTCCACGAAGACAACCACAAAACGGTCCAAATACGCCCTAAAAATTTGGTTCATTAAATCCATGAAAGAAGCTGATGCATTAGTCAACCCAAATGGCATTACTAGGAACTCGTAGTGGCCATAACGTGTACAAAAGGCCGTTTTCTGCATGTCCTCTTCCCGGACTCTCAATTGATGGTACCCCGATCTTAAATCTATCTTCGAAAAACAACAAGACCCTCTAAGTTGATCGAACAAGTCATCTATTCTGGGCAAAGAGTATTTGTTCTTGACAATAACTTGATTCAATTTGCAGTAGTCAATACACAACCGCAACGACCCATCCTTTTTCTTTGCAAAGAGAGCCGGCGCTCCCTAAAGTGACGTACTAAGGCGAATGAAGCCCTTGTCTAAAAGCTCTTGGAGTTGAATCTTCAACTCATGCAACTCCGCGGGTGCAAATCTATACGACGCCATAGAAATTGGTGTCATTCCAGGTACTAAGTCGATGGTGAACTCAATCTCCCGGTGGGGTGGCAAACTGGTAAGGTCCTCGGGAAACACATTCGGGAATTCACACAATACCCTCGGCAACTCAACTCGAGTCCCGCCACTCTCACTATCCAGGAGAGTAGCTAGAAGACCGCTAAGCTCATTCCTGCTATGAGGATTAAATACTGGCGATAAGACCCGATCAACCTTGTCTCCCAGAAAATAAAAACAATCCCCACCCGTGGTGCATACTGTGACCTTCCGACGAAAACAATCTATCACTGCCCGATGCGAAGAAAACCAATCCATGGCCAGGATGACGTCAAAACTCGACATGTCTAACAACACAAAAGCAAACGGGAGTCTATGCCTGGCAACCTCTATTTCACAGTCACGACATCCCCGGTCTAAGTCAACTGTGCCCCCGACTGGTGATTCAACTCTGAGTGGAGATGCTAACTGTACCATCTCTAACCCCAATGTAGATACGAATGCAGCAGATATGAATGAATGAGACGCACCCGTATCTATCAACACACTGGCCAAAGAATTACACACAATAAATGTACCTCTCACAACCGAAGGTCCTGGCAACTGCTCTAGCACTGTAACAGGATACACGCGCCCCTGTGCCCTCTGGTCAACCTACTCATCTCTCAGAGCATAGGCCTGCTGTACTGACTGAGCTGAGGCAGCTCCCTGATGAACTCGTGAAGCCTATACTGAGTGAGCCTGCTAGTGGCTCTATGTCTGCCTAGACCTTGGTGCACCAGATGCGCCTCCCAACTGCGGGCATGCTCTTTTCATATGCCCCGACTGACCACACTAGAAACAAGTAGGCCCTTGTCCCCTACTCTGAGGTTGGGACTGGCTCTGGGATCGGTTACGTGGTGGTGGTGGCAACATCTGTTGTCCTCCTCCCTTCTGTGGACACGCAAAGGCCTTGTGAACTGACTGCCACATTTAAAGTAAGAAAACCCACTCGATGCACTCCTTCCTGAGCCCGTACTAGGCAAGAGAAAGGTGGATCTAGACTGCTGTGGCTGGAACTGAGATGAAAAAGTGCTTTTACTCTTCTTGTTAGGCCTATAGTCCCCCTGAGATCCTTGGCCCCTAGATCTCGAATTCCGTTGCCTCTCTTCCTTGGCCTCTACAATAATCTCTACATGTGCGGCCGCCTCCACAAGGCGATCATACTCACGGACCATGTTCCCGGCTACCTTATACAGGATCTTGGTTCTCAACCTTTGCTCAAACTTGAAGCAACGGCGCTCCTCCGTCGCTACCAATTCCAGTGCAAATTGGGACAAGCTAGAAAAGTCCGCTTCAAACTCGTCCACTGACATGTTCAGTTGCTTAAGGTCCTTGAACTCCTGCCTCAACCTCTCCCTAGCAGTGGGAGGTAGGTACTTGTCCTGGAAAGCCCCTACAAACGCCTCCCATGTTGGTGCTATTCGACCCTTTGCATACTTCCACCATTGGTCGGCGTCGCCTTTGAGGTAATAACTAGCAAGGGTCACCCTCAACTCCCCATCCTCTATGTAAAGCATATCAAAGGTCTTCACAGTTTGTTCCAACCATTCGTTCGCCTTCTTTGGATCGGGGCCGCCATGGAATTCATCCGGCTTGGCCTTTAAAAACTCCCTCGTAAGGAAGCTAGCTCTAGTCTCTGCAACATTCTCCCTCGCTTGGGTCTCCGCCCTCAAAATGTTCATGGAATCCCTCAAAGCCCGCGCCATTTCCCGGGCTAGAGCCCCTATTACGGCTTGGCCGGCTTGCCCCGGCACTTCCGCTTGCCCCACTTGTTCGACCATGTCGGCTTGGCCTAAACCCTCTTCTTGTACCAGGACCCCTTGGACCGGCACCTCAAACACACCCCCGCGACCTTGACCTTGCCTTCCACCCCTACCACCTCGAGTCCAAACTCTTCCTGACATCCTAATTAAAGAACAAGATAGATAATTTAGCACATAATTCCAAATGTGCTCGCAACTTGCCTCACACGTTAAACTATAATAATTACATGCATATATCACACAAACAATTTAATTCACCCCACATAAGCACATAGTCACATAAACACATACGAATTATCCTTTAGTGATGAGATTCGTCCCACGAGAAACCAAGAATTCTTAGTAGAATGAGTATTGATCAAGTACCCTTCTAATAAGACCACAAGGAATCTAATAGACGTGAATAACATCCCAAAAGTCTAATCCCATACCCATGTAGTTACATAAGCATGCCATTACATAATCACAAAAACAAAATATTTCCTAGTCATGTGAAATGAACCCATTGTGGTATAACGACCACTTCCCGCGAGCCCTAAGTATTCAAACCCGGTAGCTCTGATACCAAGTTGTGACGCCCCGAAATAATTTGACATAAACTACCCACAAGTGATCAACATTCACTCAACAATAACAATAATCTGTCCATCTTTACATAATTAAATTAGAGTCCTTACAAAGGTTTTACATGCGGGTATACATTCATCGATACAAAACGTATGAATCTATAACATGTAAAGCATCCATTCTCAAAACAATACAATGCCCTTAAGGGCTTATATCTTCCAAGGCATAAGCCTGGTTACACAAAAGTGGTCTCTCGGACCCAAACCAAAATAGCCCTTGGCTTTACACTTAATCACAACAAAATAAGAGTGCACTACTCTTCTTAAAATACTTCCACGCCCTTAATTCGGCGGGATCACCACATCTTTACATGCACCAAAACCCATAGGGGTGAGCATATAGCCCAGTAGAGAAACCTTAACAAAGTATGTACATTTATGCAAGATTCACAATATTTCATGTAAATGCATATGTTATGCCATGCCATTTGAAGGAAAACTCATACTATGCTTTTCTTGAAAATCACCATGCTTTCAGTTAACATTTATACAACCTCATTAATTTCCCACACTTCCAATTTTAAATCAAAAGGGGACGGGAAATACATCACTGGTAATCCCTAGGCTCCATTTTCGAAATACATAGAGGGTTTCACAAAATCAACAAGAAACTTGCATAAATACACATATAACTCAAAGGAAACCCTACCTCAAGGGCTTGAGAAGGAGCAAGATGAAACCCTAGAGTTTGAAGATGAGAGAGAGCCTTGGATTTGCTTCCACCAAATAAAACCCTAGTTTAGATTCTTCAAGATCTTGAAGGAGATGATGATATTCTTGACCCAAGATGGGCAAAATCAAAGAGGTGTAGATGTTTGAGAGGTTTTCTAGAGAGAAGGAGGAGAAATATATGTTTTAGAGTGAGAGGGAGATGAGTATAATGAGAGATATATTTGATAAAAATGATACAAAAAGCGAGTTTGAATTTGTCAGTTGGCGCATTGTGGCTATTTTCTCCACTCGTGCGCCCTTAGGCAAGATAATATCAAGCACGCGTGCTCGCCCAAACAAGACTCAAAGTTTCAACTTCTTCCCCGGCACCCCGAACTCACCCGTGCACCCTCTGGGACAAACAAAATTTCAACACTGGAAGAAAAGTATTTGGAAACCCTTTCTGGACAATTCAATTCAACAAGAATAAAAAGAGAACGAAGCGAAGGAAAGAAAGAAAGAATAAAGAAAAAAAAAAGAAGGTCGGTCGTCACAGTTTAAAACTCATGAAAGGAATTACCCTACTCACGACTTAAAGTTAGCGGCAGTGATATTTGCCTTGAAGATTTGGAGGCACTATCTATATGTTGAGAGATTTGAGGTGTTCTTTGATCACAAGAGTCTGAAATATCTGTTTACACAAAAAGATTTGAATTTGAATTTGAGACAGAGGAAATGGATGGAGTTCATAAAGGACTATGACTTCGAGTTGCATTATCATCCCGGGAAGGCCAATGTCGTGGCCGATGCTTTGAGTAGGAAGTCTATTAGTAGTGTGGCCTGTATCGCCATCCGAGAATGAAAAATGTTAGGTACTCTTGGGGAGTTTAACTTGCACCTTGGTGAGTCCATTGAATCTACGTCCTTGTTTTCTGTGGTTGCACAACCTACACTTGTGAATCGAGTGTTAGAAGCGCACATGGGTGACCATGAGGTAGAAACCCTCCAGGAGAAGATCTCCAGTGGGAAAGTAGAATGGGGCTTGAGTGTGTATCCTGACTCGAGTGTTAGATATCGTGATCATCTGTTTGTACCGGAGCCTTGTCAAGAGGAAGTACTCCGAGAGTTTCATCATTCACGCCTTGTGGTGCATCCGGGAGGCACAAAGATGTATCACAACCTTAGTCGCCAATTTTGGTGGAGAAGTATGAAGAAGGATGTGGCGGTGTTTGTATCGAAATGCCTTACTTGTCAGCAAGTGAAGGCTGAGCATCAGAGGCCAACGGGTCTATTACAACCATTGCCCATAGCTGAGTGGAAATGGGAGCATGTTACGATGGATTTTGTTTTGGGCCTTCCGAGGACTCAACGGGTAGTAATACCATTTGGGGGGCAGTTGACCAATTAACCAAGTCATCGCATTTTATATCTATGTGCGTAAGTGATTCGGTAGACCATCTTGCCAACTTGTACATCAAGGACATAGTAAGGTTGCACGGGGTACCTGTGACAATAGTTTCGGATAGAGATCCACTTTTTACGGCTCGATTGTGGCAGAGCTTGCAGAGTGCCATGGGCACTAGATTGACCTTTAGCACCACGTATCATCCTCAGACTGATGGGCAGTCTGAGCGTACTATTCAGATCCTTAAGGATATGCTTCAAGGTTGTGTGCTTGATTTTAAGGGGTCGTGGGAGTGGCACCTGCCCTTAGTGGAGTTCGCCAACAATAACAGTTTCCAATAGAGTATTGGTATGGCACCGTTTGAAGCCTTGTATGGCTGACCTTGTAGATCTCCGGTGTGTTGGGCGAAGGTGGGTGATGCACCTTCGTTGGGCCCAGAGTTTGTTCGGGAAACGACAGAGAATGTGGCACTTATTCGTAAGCGGTTGGTTATAGCCCAGAGTCGCCAAACGAGCTACACAAACCGTAGGAGGAGACCCTTGTCTTTTGAGGTGGGAGATCATGTGTTCTTGAAATATCTCCTAGGCGAAGTTTGATGAGATTTGGAAAGAGTGGGAAGTTGTCCTCTCGGTTTATTGGCCCTTTTGAGATCCTTAAGCGAATATGAGAGGTTGCTTATTGGTTGCCATTGCCGCCACAACTTTTCAGAGTTCACGATGTATTTCATATTAGTATGCTTCAGAAGTATGAGCGGGATCCATCGCATGTATTGGATTGGACCGACTTGGAAGTACATGATGATGCCTCATATAAGGAAAGACCGGTGAGAGTCTTGGATAGACGGGACCAAGTCTTGCGAGGCAAGACAATTCCCTTAGTAAAGGTATTATGGAGACACCACGAGGATGAGGAAGCAACCTGGAAGCGTGAATTGGAAGTCCGTGAAAAATATCCGGACTTATTTGTTAATGCTTAGTTTTATATTGAGGCTTTCAATATGTAAATGAAATGTAAATACATTGCATATGTTATGAGCATTTTGGAAACATAAGTTTTTATGTAAGCATTGTACATGCATTGAGAATGCGAAATATTGATAATGTTATGTTACTTGGAAAACATTGTATATGCTATATGAAATTTTGAGAACTTGGGCCCTGGTTTTAACATTGTATATGTTTTGGAAAATTGTAAATTTCAATTTTTTTTTTTTTATGTAGGACTTAAGCATCGAGTCAATGAGGATAGATGACCGAAGAATGGGTCATTGAATGTGTGAAAGTAACATTATTGTGGATGGTTTAATTTTGATGTTGAACTTAATTTGTAATTTCGGGGATGAAATTCTTTAAGTGGGGGAGGTTATAGCAATTCCGGTTTTGAACCATTACTTATTGTATTCCGGACTCAGGTTAGTATGGTTTTGAGTAGTTATTCGTATCTTTTTCCCTTGTCTCCCCTCTATTTTTGGTATGTTTGTTGCTTATTTTTCAAAACCTGTGTTGCCCAGATTTTGGCCTCTCTGCTCGAGCGAGCATTCCTGCACTCGAGCGGACATCTCAATTTCGCTCCTTCGCTCGAGTAGCCATTCTTGTGCTCGAGTGGGAATCGTCAAGTCACAGTATTTCTCTTTACAAGTTTGAAATATTGGAAATGTGCATCGGACACTCAAGCGGCCAGTCCTAAGCTCAAGCGAGGACCTTCGTTTGCAGAACTTCTGGAAATGTGCATTCCAGGCTCGAGCGACGCTTTTCACACTCGAGCGAAACCTTTTGTCTGACGCTCAAGCGGGGCTTTCCACACTCGAGCGGACTACGTGTCTTTCAGTCCGAGGAGATGACATTTTGAATCACCTTTTCTTTTCTCTCTCTCTCTCTAAGACTTTCCAAAAACTAGTTCTTGAGCCTCTCTTTTTACAATTCACCTTCTCTCTAAGATTTCATCTAGATCCGCCAATCTACTCACCCTAGTGCCTTTGAGAAAAAGGTAGAATGTATTAAGATCTTCCTTAAAAATGGGTTTCATCATTCTTGGAGTCTCACTCTTGCTTGGCTCAACTTCTTCCTTTGAGGAAGGGATTTTTCTACACCTTCATATGTTATTTAACTTGGATATTGGTCATTTGTGTAACAATGGTGTTATTTGGGTTAGTTTGGAACAAACATAGGGTTTGGGTATAAAGGAAAAGAGGGCCTTTGGTCAATAAGATAAAAATGATTGTGGGGTTTGAAAATGACGTTGTGATGTATTTAATTTGATGATTTTGGCACTTGGTTAATGTTTGAGAAAAAGGGAAAAGTTTGCCCTAATTCGATCAAATTATTATTTGTATAAATAATTGAAATTGTCATTGAAAAATATAAAATTGGATGATCCTTGATATAAATGGTGGAATTGAATGTGTATTATTTCACACCTTTGAAAGTTTTAAATAAACTATCTGTTTGAGATTGAATATCTGTCTAGAGATAAGTGTATTAGGCTATCGGTGGAAGATAGTTTTGATTGTTGTAAAAATTGCATGTGGATTAGGTAAATTGGAACTAATCCTTTGATGTTTGTTGTTGAATATGACCGTACTTAAATACATTGCACATGTATGGATAGTTGTTTGGGAGAAGAGAGAGGATGGACTCCATAATAATTAAGTTGGCCGGAGTGTCCTGGGTGAAAGTCCTGAAATTATACATGGGTGCCTAGCCTGCAGACGAAATATCCGTAAAATGGCAATTGTAGTGCTTGTATAGCCTACGTTTACATGGGTCCCGTTTGACGGCTGCCCGCAGACGAAATTTCCGTGAAATGAAAGCTTGGAGTGCTCATGCATATGTGTTATATAATTTGAAAGTTATCGAGTTGTAATCTCATTTGGATTGTTAAGGAAACTATGAAATTGATATATGAATTGGGATAAGTAAACGAATCGAAAATGGATTGGAAATGAATTGGAGGAAACTGGATTGTAATTTGAGGTTTGATATCTTTTGAGAATGATAATCTTGGATGTTTTATCATAAGCATTGCTTACACTCCTTGTACTTATATTTTTGCTAAATTTCATATATCGTGCTAGATGACTTCTACTGAGTTATGGCTCACCCTATTTGGGAATGACATTTTCAAGTAACGATGGTATGCCTCCACCAAGGCAGTAGCATTGAAAGGACCTTTGAGAAGCTAAAGCTTCATGTTTTATTTATTTTGTATAGCCTAGGGCTTAAGATGTAATGAACGAAGCTCACTTTTGGTGTAACCAAGTTAAGGCTTGGAAAGGTGTAAGTCAGTAGGGCATTTATTTCTGTTAAAATCTTTTGTATCATTGACTTCATGTAATGAAATGGATTATTTACTCAGATTGGTGTGATTATTAATTATGCTTGGTTAATGTTTAAGTATTAATTTGGGGGCGTTACAATCTCATGGGGTTTGTTTTGAGTCTTATTTTGATAATCAAACCATTTATTTTTTAGAAAATATTGAGTAGAACATATTTATAAAAAATCAAGTTGATTGAATATTGATAATTCTTTCATTTAATTATATTTGTAATCATATTTACAATTTATTTTTTTATTTACAAATGTGATTTGATAAAGTTGCTATTGATATCCGATAAATTTAATTTTTTTATAGATATGTTCTACTCTATTTTTTTTTTAAATGAATAATTAAGATTATGAAAATAAGACTCAAAACAGGCCCCACAGGACATACAAAAATAACTGTTGTGCCCATTGCACAATAGTGACCCCATATCCGATTTGTTTGTATAAAAAATTTTAACCTACTTCACCAAATTTTAGAAAAATAATACTATGATGACTATATTTTTCTATTATATTTTGCTTACCAAACTTTTAACCCACTTCACCAAACTCTTTCATTTAACAAAGATGAGTGATTGAATTCATTAAACCAATATATATATATAGGAAAATGTTTGGTAACTCAAAATTTTATGGCTCAAATGGCTCAAATCTGTCAAAACGACGTCGTTTTACACTCAAAATCTATCAAAACGACGTCGTTTTAAGTGATTTGAGCCATTTAAGCCACAAAATTTTGAGCCACCTAACATTGTTGATATATATATATATATGAGTAGTGTTACACTTTATGAAATAAATATTATGAGAAGATTCATGAAACTAATCAAAGGGCGATTGCATAACGTAAAGTAAAATATTACAAACTAATCAAAGGATGATTGCATAACATACAATAAAACATTATAAACTAATGTAAGAGTGAAGAATCTTTATGAAATTTTTCATGATATTTATTTCATGAAACCTGACATTATTGTATATATATAGTGATAAAGAAATTGTGAGGTAATACCATGATCATAATTACAAAAAAAAAAAATGATTCATAACCAAACACCACATAAGGTATAACTAAAAGGGCCCTAGGCTTCTTTCCAGTCCAAGATTGGACCGAATGTCCATTGGACCCATGGGCTTACTATAGGTTCGTTTGATAATCCGAACCGTTAATGTGGAGAATTCGTCGATTATTTTATTCGTGTAAGAAATCACATTGATCGGCTATCAATAGCTACTTGATCAAATCAGATTTCTATCAATGGTAAATTTAATTTTCAAACTAAATTATTGACCAAAATCTAATACGATCAAGTAACTATCGATATCCGATCAACGTGATTTTTTACAGAGATAAAGTATTCGACGAGCTCTACACATTAAACGGTTCGGATTATCACAACAAGACTCGTGATTAGCCCCACGGGCCTAACAACACCGTCCAGTCCATAAAGTGGACTGAAGACAAGCCTGACCCTAACTAAAATAATGTCATAATCAACATTATAATGAGTTATCACTTACACACAATTTGTATAACCAAATCATAATTAAGTCCTAACTAATAAGACAATCTATAATAACTAAAGACTATAAATGTCATAATTAAGGCATATGGTACACACTCAAAAAGCGGTGTGTATGATAAAATTTCTCTAAAAAAATATAATCATCCAATTATTCTGAATTTTGAACACCCTTAGGGTGCGTTTCTTTGGACGGACTGGATAAAGAGGGATTGTAATCCATCGGACTATTAGTCTTAGGATACATTGTCCCGGGACTATTTGGTTGGACTAAATTTGTATCCTATGTTTGTTTAGTCATGGAATTAGATGTCTGGATTGGATTATTTTTAGTTATCCAATTTTTGTTTAGGATATTATGAAGAAGGATAAATGCTCAAATGACTATTTTATCATTTTCAATTATTTACTAAGTAATAGCAATATTAAACACAGCTTTAATATTTTAATTATTTTTAGCTAGATTAAATAAAAATTTGTTTTATTTTATTTTTTGCACAATATTTTAATTATTTTAATTTATTATTTTGAATTAAATTAAATTTATAATTTTAAATTAACGACAATAAAAAATAATTTTATTTAATATATAAATTAAATTTTCAACAACACCAAAAAAAATTTAATTTATAAGGCCATAATATATAATTTATAATTTATTATTTTTAAATAAATTTAATTTATAATTTATATTTTTTATTTAATATATAATTTTAAATTAACAACACTAAAAAAATTTAATTTATAAGGCCATAATTTATAATTTATTATTTTTAATTAAATTTAATTTATAATTTATAATTAAATTTTTTTTATTTAATATATAATTTTAAATTAACAACACTAAAAAAATTTAATTTATAAGGCCATAATTTATTATTTTTAATTAAATTTAATTTATAATTTATAATTAAATTTTTTTTATTTAATATATAATTTTAAATTAACAACACTAAAAAAATAATTTATAAATATTCAAAAGACTATTTTATCATTTTTTAATTGTTTTCTAAGTAATAGCATGGAGTGTAAAATAGACATTTCACAAAATAATCCCACGGAATACCAATAACATGGTTTCTATCCTACCTCCCCCCATGGGATAGGATAGTCTCATATTTGTGGGACAAGTAGTCCGGAGTCCGGAGCAAAAACAAATGAAACAAACAATAGACTATTAGTTCCACGGACTAATAGTCTAATCCCACCATCTAATCCTTCAAAACAAACACACCCTTATTGTAACAGGTCAACTCGACTCCAAAAAAAATACTTGATTAAGTTGCGTTTTTTTTTTTAATTATTGATTTTTGATATACTCAAATGTGTTTAAAATGTTTTTTGATTGAGGTCATCTGTTTAAAATGTTCGTTCGTCTTTTTATTTTACTATTGAGACATTATTGCGATTACTCGAAGTGTCTACTTTTATATTTAAAAAAAAAAAAAAAAAAAAAAAGGATAAATGAGAAGGACTTAAACGTTGGGCGTTTAGTCAAATGAAGGAGAAAATCTTACAACTGACATTCAAAATATACTAAACATTTTGTTTTATTTTTATTTATTTAAATTGCACATAAATTGTGTGTGCCAACTACTAGTTTATATTGGGAAAACATATGTTTTGAGTATGATTATAGCATCTACTTTTTGTGAATAATTTTTTTTTTTTTTTTTTTGGGTTAGAAAATGTTTATTTGTATTGATTATTGAGACAATTAAAAAAAATGACCCTTGTAACCAAAAAGTAATGAGTTTTTAATTTTATCAATTTAAATTTAATTTTTTATTTATTTATTTTTCAATTTAAATCATTCGTCTATTTTCATTAAATAAAATTGATAAAAAATAATATTTTAGTCATTAAACTCATAAAATGTCTAAAATACACTTTTTATTGAGTTTAATGATTAAAATATATATTTTTTCATCGATTGAGAATTTAAATTGATAAAATAAAAACTTTAGAATTTCAATTGATTTAAATTGAAAACAAATCAAAACTTTAGAATTTAAATTGATAAAATAAAAAATAAAAAAATTATTTTGTTACAAGAGTCAAACTTGGGATTTTTTAAAAAATAATTTTTCCTAATTTATTTTTTATTTGTCATGCCATTATGGATATAATTATGAAGAAAAAAAAATCTATTTTACAATATATATTATTGTACTTTCTTTTTATAATTTGTAAAAATTAGCTCTATTTGGCTTAGTTTTTGAAATTAGTTTTGAATTGTATTTTGAAAGATAAGTTGTCGAAAAGAGTTTTAAAAGTTAAAAATTTGCTTGGTTATGAGTTTTAAAAATAGTTTTGGGATGATTTGTAATTTTTTAAATTTTTTATTTTTTTGTAGTTAAATAGATAGGTGTGAGAAAAAATTGATTTTAGAATGTGAGAGAATGAGTAATGAGAGAGGATAGAGCAAAAACAATTGATTGATTTATTAATAATAAAAAAAGAGAAGGAGAGAGGAGAGAGAAAATTGAATTTTGCCTTGTATTTTAAAAGTTTGTTAACCAAATAAATTTTTTTATTTTTTTTTATCCAAATCATGTTTTAACTATACCAATCCCGATTTAATGGAAAGATAAAATGAATGAAATAGGAATAAATGAAATAATGATGATTCCAGTAAACATTTTGGTAAGCAATAATTAAATACAGTAAGCATTTTGGTAAGCAATAATTAAATACATTGACTGCCTCTTCATTTCGAATTGAACACATACTTTTTAAGACCCAATTTTTTTTTCTTCTTTATATGTCTTGGTCAATTTAGGCGCGTTTCAAGTGGATTTGGCAAATCTCGAGTAGATCTCATGGTGTGGCCCCAAAAAATTAATAACACCTAATAAAAGTTAAACCTAAAACTTAAAAAAAAGTACGCCCTAGACCTTAAACTGCACCCACTAGGCCAACACCTTGATTACTATTTAAGCTCCAATGAGGATTACAATACTTGACAAGTAATTGGCGAAGACTAAACAGAAAATCATGGACAAGGCAAATTTTTCATTTTGTTTTATTACTTTCTTGCTCTGCATTGTTGCTTGCACTTGCTCTATGGACTCCAACACATGGGCTGAGCAGAACAAGCAACTGGTATGTATAGTGTTATATAAATAGAAAAATTATTTAGAATGATACAGTAAGCTTAAAATTGTTCACTTTATAACAAAAAAATGTCATTGATCGATCATGAAAATTCTTGTCACTAATTGGTCCCAATTATATCTTATATATATGATGACGATGCAGTCAGATACTTGGTGTGTTGCAAACCCTTCGGCGTCAAATCTTTTGTTGCAAAATAACATAGACTTTTTCTGCACGAAACCAGGGGTTGATTGTAGTGTGATAAAGCCTGGAGGTCCATGTTTTTTGCCCAACACTGTGCGTGATCATGCATCAGTAGTCTTTAATCTCTATTATAAGACCGGCGCTCTCTGCCCGTCACGTATTGGCAACATCGTCTTTACTGATCCTTGTAAGTTGGTTATTAAAATTTTTATACTTCTGTCTTCAATGCATTCTCAATCGTACGATGTGGTCGAAATCTTGAAACATGATAATTTCGAAACTCAATCGTTCAACTGAGAATATATTGAGACAAAAAAAAAAACAAATATTTTTAAGTTAAAGAATCTCGTACCATAAACAAATTTCTCTCTCTATCTCAGTCACCCGCTCACTTTCTTTGTGTTTAATGTTGATCTTGAAACATGGGAATTTTGAAACTCAATCATTCAACTAAGAGTGCATTGAGACAAGAAAACAATAATTTTTAACATAGAGAATTTCGTACCATAAACAAATTTCTCTTTCTCACTCACTCATTCACCCTTTGTGTTTAATGTTGATGCAGCTCATGGATCATGCATATTCCCTAAATGATGGATTTTACAATGAAGCAAGGAAATTTGGCCGCAGTGAATAAAATGCATCAAAAATTCGTCTAGAATTTTTTTTTTCCTTGTAGGGACCACCCAAGGAACTAACTGTATGATGCATTTTTTATATGATAGTATATGAAGTTTTTGCTGGTGGGAAATTTTTATTTACTCAAATTCTTGTGATAATCATGTTTCAGTGAATTAAAGTGAAAGTCAATGGTTGCAACAAAAAAGTTAGGTGATTTATAATCACACAGTCTTGTATTATTTGTCTCTTATTTGTCTTATCTTTCGTCACATGTCTCTTGTAAATCTTAATATTTGGATATACAACAAGAGGAGATACGTGACAAATGATGACAGTGAGTAAAACAAACAAACTGAACTCTAATTATGTATCTTTTAAGCAACATGTAATTTCGAACACCCTCCTCCCTCTCTTCCTCCTTTCAATGTTGGAGAATTTTCTTAAAATAAGATAATGATAATTTTTGAGGAAATGTTAAGAATAAAAACTTGAATATTCATTACAAAAGTTTTTAACGTAAACTTTTATGAGTGATCCTATCAATTTTTTGTTTTTTGATATCATTATCAATTACGGTGAATTGATACAAAATTCAAAATTCAAGTGACCGGCCTCATAGTGTAATTTGTTGTGCAATTATGGTGAATTAATGTGTATTGTATGTTTATGTAATAACATTTTGGAGATGGATTGCACAGCAACTACTGTTGTGTGGTCATATGAGTTCATTTTTGGATCCGTTTCGATTATTCAAACCATTCACATTTTAGAGTATATCGAGTAAAACATACCTGTAAAAAATCAAGTTGATTGGATATTGTTAACTCATTCATCCACTCACATTTCTATTCAATTTTATACTTCAAATCACAATTGTTATTTATTTTTCTAAATACAAATGCAATTAAATGAAATGGTTAACAATATTTGATCAAGTTGATTTTTTGCAGGGATATTTTACTCAATATATTCTAAAATGTGAATGGTTTCGATTATTGAAACGAGCTCCAAAATGGGCCCATGTCACAGCACCACAGTGCACTACGCCAAAACAGGGCATTAACGGCGGTTTTTTTAACGGCGGTAACGAAAACCGCCGTTAAAGGTACTATTAACGGCGGTAACGAAAACCGCCGTTAATACCGCCGTTAATGTATCATTAACGGCGGTTTCGTTACCGCCGTTAAAAAAACCGCCACTAAAAGTGTCTTTAACGACGGTAATGAAACCCACTTTTAACGGCGGTAACGAAACCGCCGTTAATGCCCACTTTTAACGGCGGTAACAAAACCGCCGCTAATGCCCAACCATTACCGCCGTTAATGACGGCGGTCTTTGCCGGCGGAGCTCCGGCGAAACTCCGGCGAGTTCCGGCGAAACCATCTACAATAAAGTAAAAGTAATGTTTAAATATTTATTTAGGGAATATATTTCATGAAGAGTGGCTGTGGCAGAGTGGTTGGTGTGGGTGGATGAGAGGTCTTGGGTTCAAAACTTGGGGAGTGCAAGAAGAAAGAATTATTTTTTGAAAAATTTGAACCTACTTACGGCGGTAAAAAATCGCCGTTTTTGGTCTACTTTTAACGACAGTAATTTGCTTTTTTACGACGGTTTCACTTTTTCCGACACGCGCATAAATGGCGATATGAAACCGCATTATCCGCCAATTAAAGGCTTTAACGGTTTCTGACTTTAACGGCGGTAAAAAACCGCCGCTAAAGCCCAATTTTGGCGTAGTGGTGGCTGCTACAAATAAAAATAAAACTCATATTTAATTCTTTCAATATTTTGGTTGTTACAAATTTTATTATTAAAATAAATGTATTTAAATATTACAAATTAATTCATTATTTAGTCGGTTCATGACCATTATTCATTTCAGTTACAAAATTATTATCAATTTTTATTATTTTAATTATTTAGTGATTAATATATATAATTGTTATGTATTATTTCCCATAAGTTTCTCACCTATATATATACACACTAATATATGAGTTCGAGAAGAAAGATACAGAGATTTTACATGTCAACCCAAGTGAAAGAGTGCGAATTTTTTAAGGAGCTGTCTTTGTATATTTTATGTACTTTTATGTGAACACTGGACGAGAAAGATTGTGAGCACTAGAATTATATCTTGAAATTGATGCTCCTCAATCTTACAGGTTAATTTTTTGGTTGCGTTTGGTTTATTTTTAGAATCATAATTCTAAAAGTAAAATTTTTAAATTACTTTTTAAAATTCATAACCAAACATACAATTTAGAATTACTCAAAACTTTATTCAAAAATTAATTTCAAAACTCAATTAAAAACTCTTTTGATGATATAGTGTTGAAGATGGTTAATTATGTGATTATTAAATTATTTTTATGAAAAATCTAAAAATAATAATTTCTCCATGTAAAAATATCTAAAACAAATATATATATATATATATATTTTTCCAATAACATGTTGCAATTGCAAAAAATAAAAAATAATACTAATTTGCACTATTCTGGTCAACCGGTTAGATGTTCGAGAGGATGACCGGGTAAACCTAATCCGCTCTTTTCAAAATTTAAAATTCAAAAATTCTTTTCAAATCTCATAACCAAACAAATTTTCTCTTTTCAAAACTCAATTCACAATTTCACACTCAAATCACAACTCCAAAAAGATAATCACAATTTCAAAGCTAAACCAAACACAACCTTTTTATATGTCATCTATCTCTTAATCATTTTATTGAACAAAATTGTATTATTGAATAATATTTTTCTAACAGACTAATATCTCAATCAAACTAATGGTTGTCATGAATTAGGATAAATTACAAATACACCCTTTAAAATTTACTTACCATTATCTTCATCTTCTTCTTCAAATTAAACCATAATCCTAACCAAACCCTAACCCTAACCCTAATTTTGATTTCTTTTGTAATAATATATATATATATATATATATATGTTTAATATAAAGTACTATTGAATAAGAAATTGGGTTAAAAATTAAAAAATAGATTGAGCTAATTTCTATGTTAATAATAAATATGGTGTTTAGTCTAATTTATGGTTTAGTTTGTTATATATGTGATTAAGATAGGAAATTATGACATTCAAGTAATTTCCCCCCCTACCGTTAATAGAGTTAACTTTGCTTTTTAATCCTAAATCAAGATGATTCTCTGTTTATATTTAAATCATAAGAAGGTACAGTGTTCTGAAATGGAAGCAGAGTAAAGTAAACATTGTTCTTAAACTAATCAAGTAGTGTGTTTGGTTTACACACTACAAGGGTGGTTGCTGTGCCTCATAGCAAGAGTTGTTGTGCCATCAATTGGGTCCGACCCGGATCCATTATCATGATTTAAATTGTTCATTTTTTGGAAATGGTTGAGTAAATCATTCATAATATTAGTAACCACATGATCCAATCATATTTTTGTTTAAACAAAATGAATGTGATTTTGGAAATAAATTGGAATTTTTTAAAGTCAAACATAACCAAATCATGTGACTATCGATATTTGATCAATCTAATTTTTTACATTAATAATAAACTCAATGTGTCCTAAAAGATGAATAATTTGAACCATAATAATTGGTTTGGGATTGAGCCCACTTACTAGAGCATGGCTGGAGAGAGATAAAGGATTAATTACACATATGTCATGACCCACTGAGTTGGTTACACAAAATCTCCATTAGGGGATGGCTAAAACATTAGAGGCTAGTGAAAGATTCCAGAAACTCTTAGAAGGTTTGAGAGAACGCAAGAACATTATATATAATTTTATATTTTTTAGATAGTTCTAAGGAGGGTGCCTATATAAAGTGGAGGATAGTTCTAAGAATGATGTCAAAGCCTCTATCTAAAATAAAAGATTCCAGAAACTCTCGGAAGGTTTGAGAAAACGCAAGAACGTTCTATATAATTCTATATTTTTTAGATAGTTCTAAGAAGGGTGCCTATATAACGGGAAGGATAGTTCTAAAAAGGATGTGGAAGCCTCGATCTAGAATACTCCTTAAAAGCTAGACTGCCTATGTAAAAGGAAGGCCTCATTTGGCCAAGCCATCCAAAGCCATCCAAAGGTAGTGTAATATAAGGATATCCAATACAAGCTAAAGCATTCTTCAAATTAGATAATAAGACCCACCTGCATATAGAGAGATTTGAACTACTGGACTATTGAGAGTTCTGACCAATCGGGCTAACTTGGTTGGTTGTGTTCTATTGTATTATTAATATTTTTTTTTAGTACATCAAAGACCGAGTATGGGAAATTATGTACAAAACCTATAAGTTTATATTTTGGCATCTTCCTTTCTTCACAAAACCAATTCTTTTTTATTTCTTGTGTTTTCTCTATCGTGTTTCCATGAGATGATGTTTAAGAGTCTGTCAACGTTTGAAAAACATAACACAGCATGCTTCATACTGATTTTGACTATATCTATTTAGGACTTTGTGGTGTGATTGGTCAAAAGAACTATCTTTCTTGGTTTATGTTTTTCTTGGATGACTTAACATGCATGCGACTGTGTGTTTTGTTTGGTTGTGAAGAGGATGGTTGACATTTACAGATAGTTGAACAAAAGAGGAGGCTTGTTGTTTGGTAAAACAATAAAGAAAGGCATGCCTCAGAACATGAAGAAAATAAGGTTTGCAAAAGTAAAAAATTGCAGCATGTCTACCATGCTTGATCGCGCCCATGAACAACATCATTGCACCCACGAGAGGCCGTGGACAGGACGCGACCGGGGCCACGAAGAAAAACACTCTCAGTACTTTTTCCCGCAATCACCATCTCGCGCCCGCCAACAAGAGGGTCGTGCCTGCGAAGCTATTATGTCTATAAATAGCAAGCTCGGTTAGTTGTGTTTTTGGGGATCTATTGAGTCTTCATTTTGAGGGTGTCTTCTGAGAGAGTGTTGTAGTGAGGTTACATTGTATATTTCTCTCATATTTACTTGATGATTCATTCTCATTTGTTCTTTCATGAAAGCATCAAGTCTAAATTAAATCACCAATTAACCTGTGAGTGTGCTTGAGAAGTGAGTGTGTCGTGGATTCGACATCTCTTTGCAAAGGCAAATGTCCACGGATTGAAGGTCAGAGTTCAGTTAATTGTAAGTCTCGAGTGAGCATGTGTTCCTGGATTGGTTAGTGTAAGAAATCTCTAGTACTACTCTTCTTTATAGTGAATTGTTATTGTGGCTGAAGCCCGTGATTTTTTAATCACATACTGGTGGATTCCACTTGTAGTTTTTCCACATAAAAAATCTTTGTGTTGTGTTTGTTATTTATTTTTGCCCTTATTGTTAAGCTCAGTTGTTTTGAATCTATTAATGTAATAATCACAAGATCATGGTACTATAATTTTTTCTGTTGAATGTATAATATACTCATATAAAAATTAAAATGTGGGTTTTTTTTTTTAATAGCCTCCAGTGGAAGAGGCTTTATTTCTCTGTACCTAACTATTCAATTGGACAGATTTCATTTGTTTTTTTTTTCACTTTTAAATTCTTTTAGATGAATTCCTCTCAAGTTTTTACTTTTTAATGGATTGTTACATGGATGATATTAGCGAGAATGCTCGGTTTTGGGAAACGGATAGATTTCCCATTTGGTAAAATTGTGAAATGTCTCAATTTCCAAACATTGTAGTTTTTCAGTTTTAGCCAAGCTATGCTGTTTGTATGTGTATTTGTGGTGATTAGATTTATTTTCTTTTAGTTTTCAATCGGTTGGAAAATAAGAAATTGCAAATTTGATAATTTCATTATTTTCAAATTCAAAACCGATAATTTTTTCAAAAGTAAGAAACTGGAAATTTTAAAATTTCTCTATTTTTTGAAACTTTGAAATTTACAAATTGTTTAGAATTTTTCATAATTCGTTTATGATAATTGAAAATTTTTAGAGTTTTAAGATGAAATAGGAAATTTGAAATTTCTCAATTTGAAACTCTGAAATTTGCAAAATGTTTATAGTTTTTTATTATTCGACAATGAGAATTGAGAAATTTGGGAGTTTCAAGAAGAAATTCAACTTGAAATTGAAAATTTTCATAGATTTGGTGAAACTTCTCAATTAAATTTGATAGTTTTGATATTTTTCAATTTTGCTCACTTTTTTTTTTTTTCCAGAGAAATTTCTCATTTTGTACATGTGTTAGTGAGATGCGGGTGAGCAAAATAAAAATTTATTACTCCAATATAATAACAATACTGTTAGGTTTTATTCTTGGCAATCCCAGTTGACAAGCATTTCTATAAGAAGTTGGTTTTCTTTCAAAACTAGGATTACTTTTGGATTTCTTCCAAAACTATGATTACTTTTGAATTTTCTATAAATAGTTGGTTTTCTCCCAAAACTATTTAATTCCTCCAAATCTTCTTTTTGGTTTTTAAGGTTTATATCTGGGGATATTTTGTTAGTTTTCTTTGATGTTTTATTGAGTATTCAACTCATGGTTTAAAGAGAGTACATTAAAGGTTTTGTTTATTATACACAAGAAAGAGAAAGTTGTTCTTCGGTAGATTTTTAAGAATTCGAGCCTGAAGCTTCGGTGGATTCTAGAGTGGCTCATCGTAAAGACAATTCCGAGGTGAAGACGGGGTTGGAAGAGGCACATAGAGGTTGGTTCAATTAGGCGTGGATTCGCTAGATAATTGAGAGTATACCTGTGTAATTCCTTTAAATCTTCTTAGTGGATTGTTTTGTAGCTGTTGCTCGTGGTTTTTTAATCACAGTTGGAGGTGTCCAATTGTGATTTTTCCACGTTAAAATCATTGTGTTGATTTGTCTTGATTGTTTGATTGGGATTGTTATATACTGCTTAAAATTGTTACATAATCACAAATCAATATCTAAGGGATTTCTAGATTTTTCAATTGGTATCAGAGCAGGTCGATCTATTTATTTTTTTTTTCTTCAAAAAAATTCTTTTAGAACGAGATCTTGTTTGATTTGTGATGATAGATTCAATTCGTGAGGGAAATTCTATGGTTCGACCAACCTTACTTGACGAATCCTCGGGGAGTAAAGATCAAGAACTTCAGCAAGCATATCAAAAGTTGTATAAGGAGTCTCTTAACTTATTCAAATTGAATGACAAACTCACAAAGAAACTCAAAACATGTGAAAGTGAGAACGTCAAGTTAAAAAAAGAGATTTCCGAGGCTAGGAATGATGCCCTTAAGATTTCTAATGATCGACAAGCTCTTTGTGCAAAACTCTTGACTTGTGAGACAGAGAGGAATGAGCTACAGCAAATTTATGCAACATATGAAGAAAAGATTGAAACTCTCGAGATGTCTCAAGTTGCTTTGGAAGAACTAATGATCAAGAAAGAGGAAGAACTCAAGTGTGCTATGGCTACCATTGGTCTTTGGAACAGAGAATCAAAGACTTTGGACAATATCATTGGGTCTCAACAAATTTGTTCTGACAAGAGTGGCATTGGCTTTGGTGGTAAGAAAGAGCAAAAACAGAAGGCTTCCACATCTTGTGATACAAGAACTCAAGGAAAGTGAGAATAAAAAATTCAACATGAGGATAGACTTCTCAAACTTCCTAGAGTTGGTAAGGCCAAAGAAAAAAAAGTACACTCTGTTTTTATTTGTCATCATTGTGGTATGCATGGTCATATTCGTCCTTATTGTTATAAGTTGCATGGGAGAGTGTATTTGCCTAGACCTATGAATAGAAAGTTGGAAACCATGTCAAGACGGGTTCTCATTGAAAGGGAAGGGAACCACAACGTCAAGACACCACCCAAAAACCACAATGCTCACAACTTTGTTTATACTAAAGCGGTTTGGGTGAGAAAACTTGACTTGTCTCAATCTGTTTATTTGTTTTAGTTTTTGGGTTTATGTGTGCTTGTTCATTTTCTGACTTGTTTTGTTTAAAAAAAAAATGTGGGCATATTCGTTTTTTTGTCTTCTTTGGTTAAGAAAAAAAATTGAAAAAAAAAATCCAAAAATATTTTCTTAGTATGGTTTTACAAGCTTGAAATTTTTGAGTGGTCCTTGGTGCATATTGGAATTGATAAGAATATCCATTACATATTAATATGTGTGTGCTTTCTATAGTCATTACTCATTTTGGAGTGTGTGTTTTTTGATTAGTATGTCTCATTCTGTACACACTCTTGGACTAGCAAATATCGAAATCTTCCGCCTTAGTGATTATTTTTTCTCTATAGATTTCTGGCATTGTATCTTTTGCTTTTCTAGAGGAATTGACCTATACTAGCATATCATGGGTGATGTTGAGTCTCTTAACTATCTTCCATCTTTTTGCATCTCCACGGCTTTCCCCTCTATTCTTTGTAATCCAGCCATGAGAAAAAGGCTACCTCAGAGTCACCAACTAGGCCATCCTTATTATATCCATGCTTCTCTGGTTCGGTTTCCATACTCTTGAGCATGTCAGCCGCTAATGAGTGTGCAAAAGAAAGAAAAAAAAATGTGAAAAAGAAAAAAAAAATGTGCAAAAGAAAGAAAAAAAAAAAAAGATGTGAAACAAAAAGAAAAAAAAATAAAGGATTCATTGATTGAGGGGAAGCCTCTGCTTTTACTCACCAAATACCCCTTGATTCCTAATGGTTTGACTTTCCTTTGTTATGCTTAGATTCTCTTGTCGAATGTTCAACTTTTAGATCACTACTAGGATTGAATCTAGTGTTTTTCGAACTCCAAGAGTCACATACACACTTTTATCATGGGTTCTATGCTTTTCACATAATGCATCACTTTCTTTTATGAGGAATCTTCTAGAAGCTGTGCACATTGTGTTTTCTTGTAGTGATGCTTCTTGGATAATCTTGTGTGTTTTAAGGTACAAATCAGAAATTCCTTACTTGCTCCACCATATTATTTTTTGTCATTTTTTTCTTGTTCATTGTTTTTAGTAAGGGGGAGTTTGGTTTATCATTGCAAGAGTTTGTTAGCATGAACACTTTTTTTTGTTTGGTACGGGAGATTGGCATTAGTTGGTTTGCATGTTGCTTTGCATTGGCTTCTTTATTGTTTGAGTTTCCTTTGTCAATTCGTGAAAAAAATTGGGGGGGGGGGGATTAATGTTGTCCGGTGTGTCTTAGGATTTCATGTATTCATGTCATGTGTTTGGTGCATAAGTCTTAGTTTTCATCTATCCATGCTACATGTTCTTAAAATCTTCAAGCCGCATCTATTCATGTTTTCCATCTCATGCTTCAAAATAATATTGTCATATGTTTATTGTTTTTTCATATACTCTTGTGGCACTAATAGTTGTTTTGGAGATTGTGGCATTAATAGTTGTTTTGCAGATCTTGACCGTCAGAAAGAAGTTTGCGTTTGTTGGCTGTAATGGGTTGGGGTGATTACGATTTTATTTGTTAGGTGTGTTTTGTCACGACATTACCAAAGGGGGAGATTGTTAGGTTTTATTCTTGGCAATCCCGGTTGATAAGGATTTCTATAATAAGTTGGTTTTCTTTCAAAACTAGGATAACTTTTGGATTTCTATAAGTAATTGGATTTCTTCCAAAACTAGGATTACTTTTGGATTTTTTATAAATAATTGGTTTTCTCCCAAAACTATTTAATTCCTCCAGATCTTCTTTTTGGTTTTTAAGGTTTATATCTGGGGATATTTTGTTAGTTTTCTTTGATATTTTATTGAGTATTCAACTCATGATTTAAAGAAAGTACGTCAAAGGTTTTGTTTGTTATACACAAGAGAGAGAGAGAGAAAGTTGTTCTTCGGTGGATTCTGAAGAATTCGAGCCTGAAGTTTCGGTGAATTCTGAAGAATTCGAGCCTGAAACTTCGGTGGATTCTGGAGTGGCTCATCGTAAAGACAATTCCGAGGTAAAGACGGGGTTTGAAGAGACACATAGAGGTTGGTTCAATTAGGCGTGAATTCGCTAGGTAATTGAAAGTATACCTATGTAATTCCTTTAAATCTTCTTAGTGGATTGTTTTGTAGTTGTTGCCCGTGGTTTTTTAATCACAGTTGGAGGTGTCCAATTGTGATTTTTCCAAGTTAAAATCGTTGTGTTGATTTGTCTTGATTGTTTGATTGAGATTGTTATATACTGCTTAAAATTGTTACATAATCACAAATCAATATCTAGAAAATTTCTAGATTTTTCAAATACCAAGAAACACTCTCCTTGAGCAAACCAACAAAAACTCTCCCTTACCTTTGAACACACACAAAACATATATATATATATATTTATTTATTTAAAAAAAAAAACCCCAAAAACACAAAAACAAAAAAGAAAAGAATGTTGGCAAATATAATGTGAAAGAATAAGGGCACTCCCAGATTAAACATTAATTCATTGAAGCTCACAGTAGTCTGGACAACCCAAGGTTGTCATTCTCCAATTTAATCAGGTCCACAACCTCTTCACACCTTTAATGCAACAGCATTGAACATTATCTGGTTTCGTGACAAACAAAACATTTAAACAAAAAAAATTATCAAATGGGCCATGTTTTACTTTTTGTAATATATATTTGGGTAAGTTACACTGTCTTTTATGAACGAAATTATAGTTAGTTCCACAATTTTTACATAATTGCACTTGCACTAACATTTCTTTTAGTATGGTTAAAACTTTTGAAATTAATGCCAATGGTCTATGAAACAAGTACCGTATCCATGCCAGACACACGGATACTTCAAGGACACGTGAACACTTAGGGAACATGTATGAGACAATTCACATGGCATGTCTCCTTATTTAATTTATTTATTTTTAGGGAATATGTCGGAAACACACTAGGGACATGCCAGGTGTTGACACCAAAAAATAATTTTTTGTCGGTTATAGCTTTTTGATTATGGTCAAGTCTCATTTAATTGATTGTAACATGTCGATTATAACCAAATCTAATCTCATTAATTATAACCAATTGATTTTGATTTGTCAATTTAAATCATAAATTATTTTTAACTGCTTATGGTCATATTTCATCATCATTATTATTATTATTATTATTATTATTTTTGTGTGTGTGCGCGTGCGCGCGCGCGCAATGTGTAGCATACGTGAGGCACAAAGGTGTTGTGTGCAAAGAACCCACAATGAGCAAAGAAGATGGGAACGTGGGGGATTGTGAAGATGTTACTTACAAAGTGAAGTAATGGAATATAACCTTGATGTGGAAGTTGGCTGCTTCCGCTCTTACAAGAGAAGGACGGTTTCAAGCCTATAAATAGGCAAGGAGGAAACAAAGAAAGGGATCAACAAATCATCAACACTCAACATGAGTTAGAATAGATCTGTAAGAGTAGAATTTCTTTAGGAGTACTCTATCATCATAAGAGTAGTTTTAATTGTAATCATTGAGGAAACAAAGAAAGGGATCAACAAATCATCAACACTCAACATGAGTTAGAATAGATCTGTAAGAGTAGAATTTCTTCAGGAGTAGTCTATCATCATAAGAGTAGTTTTAATTGTAATCATTTTCTGATTCTTGTAATCAGTAAATTTTTTTCTAATTTTTTTGTATTTTTATTTTTGTTCTTATTCAAATCTTTGTAATAAGTAACAATTTCAGCAATACAATATCAGTTTTTAATTTGTTTCTCTCTATTGATAACCTCTAAAGAAGTCATTGAATCTGTCAAAGCATAAGACACTAACCACAATTACTTGATCTGTGTGTTGTTTGTGAAATTTTGATTTTTCTGTCTAATCCATTTTGTTGATTTGACCAAATCCAAAATTTGCTAACATTGGGGACACACTAAGAATATGTCAAGTAATCTTTTCTTCTAATTTTTTAATATTTTTGATGAATGTTGAATGGTGAATGTTTAGGCGCAGTAAAAGGTGAAGAAGACGACCACGTTGCTCCTCCGACTGTGGATTAAGGCAAGGCGATTGCACTGTACGGAATTGTATCATAAGAGTGTCTCTTCAATCGTTTCTTTAAATCTCTACTATTTATAATTGCAATACATTGTTAGGTTTTATTTTTTATTTATATATTTTTTTATAAATTTTATATCATTAAAAATTATGTGTCATAATATAAATTATTACCCAATAGGTCCCTATAATATAATTGGTTTAAATATATATATATATACACACACTATTATATCACTATTACATAAGTAAGAATATTACTGCTTTTTTTCAAGTAGTTTTTAGTTTAAGATTTTATAAAATAAAAGATATATAACATTTTTATAGTAGTTGAGATCTTTTAATATTTTCACAGAGAAATTTTTATTTTTCATAGAGAAATTTTTCTTAGAAATTTCATCTCTTCACAAAAAATTTCTCTAATGAGATGAAATTTCACGAATAATATTATTGAGAGATCTTAACTAATTAAAAAAAAAAAAAAAACATATTTGACCTCTCTACTATTCAAAGTTAGAGAGAGACATTTTACTAATTTTTTTCTTTTTTTTTTAACTAAAATTTTCAACTTATTTGAACACAAAATTGTAAGTCTAGTCTCTCTCTCTCTAAGCAATTGTATCTAACTTATCACCTATATTAATTTAATACGATTGATCGACAAGTAGAAGGTTGAAAACTGTATGAGTAGAAATCTAACCACATGTGTTCTGAGAAAAATGTCTTCTTCTGAGTTTTGATAAACGATATTGAATGATGAAAATTATTATTAGATAATTGAATTTAGTTTTTTAGATAAAAATTTATTATTAAATATTCAAATTCAATATTATATATATATATATATATTTAGGGGCTAATTAATATTTTAGAGATAGTTTGGGAGGCAAAATAAAGTTTCAATTGAAATTTTGGTATCACATCAGTAACTTTCGTTTGATAATAGTCAGTACTTGACGACGGGATAAAATTGATTTAAAATTAAATATTTAAATGTAAAATTAATTTTATTATTAAAAGAAATAGTAGTTATATTGATTTTTAACTGATAGTTCGTAGGAAAAAATGAAAATTTTCCATGTGATGATACTAGTAAACGCTACATTGAAGATAGGAAATAGGTTCCTGTTGTGCCGGAGGGGCACAATAGGCACTATTGTGCGGTCAAATGGATCTATTTTGTGGTCTGTTTTGATGATCTAAACTATTCATATTTTATATTACATTAAGTAGAACATATGTGCAAAAAATCAAGTTAATCGAACATTGTTAACCGTTTTATCAAATAACATTTGTACCTACAAAAATAAATGACAATTGTGATTTGAAGTGTAAAAATGAAAAAAAAAAAAAATTGGGTAGATGAAAAGGTTAACGATATACGATTAACTTGATTTTTTACAAGTATGTTCTATTTAATATATTCTAAAATGTGAACTATTCGGATCATCAAAATAGGTCTTGACGAATAGTTCACATTTGATTGCACAGCAGTACCTGTTGTGCACCCAACGTAGCAGCGACCCCGGTTCCTTGACGAATAACATTAGGGGAGAGAGATGTATCATAAAGTGAGAGAAACATTAATAGAAACAGATTGGCTTTCTAGATTATTAATTTTAAATACTTAAAATAAAGGGAAAATTGGTGAAAATTTCATCCTAAAGGGGTATAAGGCATTAGATCTAAGGTAAAATCTCGTTTGGTAATAAGGACATGCTAAAAAAGTCATCGACGCCAGAAAAGTCTTCAAAAAATTCGCCGAAAAAGTCACCGGCGATCAGTGGCAATAGATGGTAGAGGTGAGGTAGAGAAATGTGTGATATTCAACAAATATGTCGTTAAATGAGTGACATGTGTCACATTTCAACCCTGACCGAACCCTATTTGTTTTAATACATCATTATTGCATTCTATTTCATATTGAAATCAATAATAAATAATAAATGATATTTCCAAGTAATTTTTTGTAGAAAAAGTAAGTTTTTAATTATTGTTCATTGTTTTTGTATGTTGATTTTCTTAATTGATTCAGAACTGAGTATCCAAACAAAAACTTCATAAGTTTGGAATAAAGTATCCAAACAAATATATTTTGTTTGGCACTGACTATTGATATGAAACAACTGCAACCAATTTTCTTGTGTTTAACACTGAGTATCCAAACAAACTTCATAGGTTCGAAATTAAGTATTCAGACAAATATATTTTGTTCGGCACTAAGTATCTATATGAAACAACTAGAACCAATTTTATTGTGTTCGAAATAAGTATCCAGACAATTATATTTTGATTGATTGAGTAGGAGACCTTCGTCTCGGAATCCCTCTTTGTCTCGAATGAACTCAAAATCTCTTTTCATCGTTGGAATTCTAGAGACCCCAAATGTGGTTTGATTTTGTTCCTCTATTTATAGGTAATGGGTTGTACAAAGTAAAATTATATAGGGTTTTAAGGTTTTTAGGGTTAAGATAGTTATTATTTGGAATGTCCAAACAAATAAATAAAATTTCACATTTATTATTGGGGTGCTCAACCTACTTTTTGAGGTGCAAATAGAAGTTCCCGTTGATTTTAACAAATAGTTGCCATTTTGGACAAATTTCGTCCTTTTGGTCCAAAGATATAAGAGTTTGGGCCTAATAACCCAAAAAATTCAGAAATGGACTTACGACATGAGTCCCCAAAACTAAATTACAACTTTATTTGTTATAATTTTCCATAAAAAAAGTAAAGCATTTTTAATTAAATGATTTGTTATGATTGATACACTAAGGGCTTATTTGGTAACGTTATATTTATTGTTTTTTTGTTTATATTCATAGTTTTTGAAAATTGTAAACAAAAACGTTTTGTTCTCAAAAAGTTGTAATCAATTTGCAAAATTTTGTAAACACAAAAAGTTAGTTTCGTTTTTTGTTTTATTTTATTTTATTTTTTTTCATTTCTTCTTTCTCCTACTCTTTCCTATTATTAGTCATTGCTCTCCCGTCTCGAACTACACCGTCCGCGCCTCAATTTTATTTGTTAAATATATATATATAATATTTATATAATTTAATTATTTTAATATAACAAAACTAAAATCTTAAAATATTATACTTAATATTCATTCTCACTAATTTATTTATCATATTACATCTTCTAAATCTCATTAATTATATCTATAATATACTATGTTACCTTTAGTTTTTATTAATTTTTTATTTTTAAAAGTACAGAACGAATCCATCCTCGCCCCCGATATGATATGGGGTGGGGCGGAGGAAGACAAATCCGCTCTAAACTCGCCTCATTACCATCGCTTCTCTTCGTTATCAGCTACCATCGCTAAGAATGACCTCATCTATCAGACACATTTTGTTGGAAAAATATGATTTTATAAGCTTATTTTGGGCTAACTTTGAGCCCAAATTTGGATGGGCCCACACGTCTTTTAAGGTGGGTTCGAAGAGGTGAAGTGTTCCTTGCCGCATGACAAGTCATACGGTGAAGACGGTTCGTCAAAACCATTTATGAGTAAATGGAAAGTTCACTACAACATTTTCTTAGTTTAGTGACATTTGAAAGTGCCACAAAACTATTCTTTTAATGAAATTTTTTGGTCTTGTGGCATTTTGAACAAGTGACACTTCTATCGGTGCCACGGTAGATACGAGTGCCATGGTAGATACTTGCAAATGCCACTGCACCATCATGGCTAAAAACTTTCAATGACATTTTAATGTCATGGTAGATATTATTTGTGGCACTATCAAGCGCCATTAAAAAAAGAGTTAGTGACACTTATAAGTGTCATTACACCATCAAGACTAAAACCTTTCAGTGACACTTTAGTGTCATGGTAGGCACTATTCGTGACGCTATCAAGTGCCATTCGTGACGATAATTCATTGTAGAACAATTTGATCTGCTCTTGCAGAGACTCGAACCACCAACCTCCCGCACCATAAACCTTATACACCATACTCTTCCCACTACACCTCTATAGCACCATATGATTATATATGCAACATATATTATTTATATAGTACATACATCTATATTAATATAAAAGTATATGTATAAACATAATTATTTTATTGAACATAATTTATGTAAAATAAACTATTTACTAGTAAAATAAAAAAAGACCACTTTTGGCGACTAAAAATATTTTTTGGTGGCCAATTCTATACTTTTGGCTACTAATTATTTTTTAGTTGATAAAAAAACTTAACTTTTGCCGACCAAAATCGGATTTGGCCACCGAAGATGCACTTTCAGCTACCAAAATTTTGGTCGCCAAAAAATTTATTCCCGCCTTAGGATTTTAGTTCTCGCGCGCTAAAAATAACTACTTTTGGCGACTAAACATATTTTTTAGTCGCCAATTATAGACTTTTGGCTACTAAAATTTTTTTAGTCACCAAAAAGCTTTACTTTGGGCTACTAAAATTTTTTTTGTCACTAAAACCCATATAATCAGCGACCAAACTTAGTTTTGGTCGCCAATTGTAGATTTTTGGCTACTAAAATTGTTTAGTCGCCAAAAAGCTTTACTTTTGGCTACAAATGCTGTTTTGGTTGCTGAAAGCTATACTTTTAGCGACGAAATTTTTTTTGGTCAGGAAATTTAGTCGCCGAATATGCTTTTTCCTGTAGTGTATATTGAGTTTAATTTATTTATTTTTAATCATTTACTGCATTGTAAAAATTTTAAAAATATATTGACATTTTTTGTTTTTTCAAAAATGCCATTATAAGCTTGGAAAGTTTTTGACTTAGTGGCATTTCTCAAAATGCTATAAAATATTTGTTTATAAAACTTTTCACCTAAGTGCCATAAAAAGTAATTTGCACCTACCTAGTGTCCTGACATTTTTAAAAAAATGCTATTGCTACTAAAGTTTAGTGGCATCTGTTGGTAAATGTCACGAACATAATTTTCTGTGTCATTATTTTATAAAATGCCATAAAATTGATGTGATATTTCTTTATTGAAATGCCACTAGAGCCTTATATGTTTGTGGCTTTGTGACATTTATCTAAATGTGTCACCAAATATTATTTTTGTGACATTTTCTAAAAACATGCCACTAGTATAGTGTCACTAAAGTGTGTTTTTGTTATAGTTTTGTAACACTTGTTTATTGAAATGTCACTAGAGCCTTTTATGTTTGTCGTTTTATGGCATTTTTAAAAAACGTGCCACTAAATATCATTTTTGTGACATTTTCTAAAAATATGCCACTAGTGTAGTGCCACTAAAGTATGTTTTTGTTGTAATTTTGTGACACTTGTTCATTGAAATGTCACTAGAGCCTTTTATGTCTGTCGTTTTGTGGCATTTTTCAAAAACGTGCCACTAAATATCATTTTTTGTGGCATTTTCTAAAAATATGCCACTAGTGTAGTGCCACTAAAGTATATTTTTGTTGTAGTGGTTGACGTCATTTTCGGATTCGTGGGATGGACAAATAAAGAATAAAATGTGAGTTTCCTTGTAAGACTTGTCCCACATTGAAAACTTATTAGAACTTATGTGTGTCTATAAGTTCGAGGTGGCAACACTTGGGTTAGGCCCCAAGAGGCACCCCAAGTTTGTAAAAGAGAAGAGTTATGGATAAATTGAACCATGGCTCAAACCACTACACGCACACGTGCCACCACCGCCAACTGTTCGACCGACTGAGGCGTGCCGGGTATGGATTATAGGTAGGGTCGGTTCTGATATTAATTTTTTAGACAAAAATTTTTTTGAATTCTTTTCGAATTCATTTTTTTTGTCCAAAAATAGTGCTCCTCCGGTCCATTTCCAACGATCCAGAAAGTTCAAACAGGCTGAACCGGTCCAGCAGGAGCAAACAGTCTGCACCTGCTCAATTTGAAGTTTGTATCTGTTCATTTCAGACTGTATTTGTTCGGTTTCAAATATGTATCTGTTCGGTTGATTTCATACCTGTTCGAAATTTCTGAACAATCACTATTTGTCCTATAAATAGAAGTCTCATTCTAGCAGATTTTCACGATGAAAAATATCCAAAAAATTTGTCTTGCTTCCATTTTTTGCACTTTGCTTGCATTATTCTTCATATTATTTTGAGGAAAAAATTCAAAGAATATAGAACACAGGTTTTGTTTGTCGTACAAATTGTTTGGAGTGCTACTACAATTTGTAGAGATCATTGTATCCTGGGAGATAGACGTCTTTTATCCGTGAACACCGTAGTGGGGGCGAATCTGTCTTAAGGACAGAGTGTCACACACTTAACTTGATCGATTTTTGTACTTATTTATTTCGGTAAAATAAATTATGTAAGTAATTTATTTTTATTTGTTTGATTTGTTTCAAGTTATTTATTTTACACAGAAGATTGTTCCAACAATCTTAAGACAGACTCGAATTATTCTGGTTATACAGAATTTTTTGTTTGTTTCCTTTTCTTTTTTTTTCTTTTTACAGGAATTATTTTCTGTAGTTTTACAAAATAATATTCTAATTGGAAAAATAAATAGTAGTAATATACTATTTATTTTCTTTGACAACTAATAGTAATATACTGGTAGTCATTAACAATTCAGAATATTTATTTGTGTTAGAAATTAATTTTGATTTTTAGAAATAATTTTTGAAGTATTACAGAAATTTAATTTCTGTGTGGGATTAATTTCTTTAAATAAAATTTTATTTTATTTTCAAATTATTTGAAAATAAAAGTTACAATTCTTGTTTCTTTTATTTTTACAGAATTTAATTCAGTGGTTTTGGTTTAAATTTTCTGTGTAGTATAAAATTCTAATTATAATTTTGTTTTATAATTTAAAATTCATGGCTACTAAAACTGGTCAAACTAATGCTCAAACAAGTACTGGTATGGTGGCTGCAATTGTTCCAACCCCTCCTCTTGTTGTGACTGTGCCAATCAATCACGGTGAGAAGCCAGAGAAGTTCTCAAGAATTGATTTTAAAAGATGGCAGCAGAAAATGCTGTTTTATCTTACTACTCTCAACCTGACGCGTTTCCTTCGTGAGGCTGCTCCTACTTTGAAAGAGGATGAAACCAACCGACAAGTGGTTGCTGCGGTCGATGCTTGGAAACATGCTGATTTCCTTTGCCATAACTACGTTTTGAACGGGCTTGACAACACATTGTACAACGTCTACAGTCCTATCAAAACGGCAAAGAAACTTTGAAAGTCTTTGAAGAAAAAGTATAAAACTGAAGATGCTAGCTCAAAGAAATTTGCGGTTAACAAATTCCTGGATTTTGTGATGGTTGATTCTAAGACTGTGATCGGCCAAGTTCAAGATCTCTAACTTATTCTACATGACATCTATGTAGAAAGCATGTCTCCTAGTGAATCCTTCCAAGTTGCTGCCTTAATTGAAAAATTACCACAAGGCTAGAAGGAATTCAAGAACTACCTCAAATACAAGTGCAAAGAAATGACTTTGGAAGAATTGATTGTGTATTTGAGGATTGAGGAGGACAACCGCAATTCTGAGAAGCGGGTTGGTAAGCATCAATGAAGTAAGGCAAATGTGGTAGAACATGCTCCAAAAGCAAAGAAACAGAAGTTTACTGGAGTTCCTCACAAGGCTCTAAAGAAGGAGAAACAAAGAAGTACAAGTTCAATGGCAAGTATTACATCTGTAACAAAGAGGGACATCGAGCCAAAAATTGCCGTAGCAAACGCAAAAGCAAAGGAAGATCAAGCAAAAAGCCTGCTCAAGCTAATATAACCGAAGTGGACAGAATTTTCAATGGTGTTAAGGACATAAATCTTCTTGCAGTTGTTTCTGAGACAAACCTTGTCGGAAATCCTAAAGACTGGTGGGTGGACACTGGTGCTACTCGCCATATCTGTGCTGACAAAAAAATGTTCACATCTTATTATGTAGTAGATAACGGTGAATAACTTTTTATGGGCAACTTCTCAACTTCTAAAGTTGAAGGACAAGGAAAGATTATTCTGAAAATAACATCTGGAAATGAACTCACTCACTCTCAACAATGTGCTACATATACCGGACATTGGCAAAAACCTTGTTTTCGGATCTTTGTTGAATAAAAATGGGTTTAGGCTAGTTTTTAAAAGTGACAAGTTTGTACTTACCAAAAACAATGTATATAGGAAAATGTTACATGTCTGATGGCCTTTTCAAATTAAATGTAATGACTATTGTCCCTTCTGTTTTTAATAAAAATACATCTTCTTGTTATTTGCTTAAGTCTTCAAATTTGTGTGGCATGGTAGGCTAGAACATGTTAATTATGAATCGTTGCATAGATTAATTAATATGGAATGTTTACCTAAATTTGACATTGATTTAAATCATAAATGTGAAATTTGTATTGAGGTAAAATTAATTAAAACTCATTTTCATTCAATTGAACAAAGTATAGAGCCACTTGAATTAATTTATAGTGACATTTGTGATTTTAAATCAATTCAAACTAGAGATGAGAAAAAATATTTTATCACTTTTATAGATGACTATACTAAATATAGTTATGTTTTTAATTCGAACCAAGGATGAAACTTTGGAAACTTTTATTCAATATAAGAATGAAGTTGAAAATCAACTTATTAAGAAAATTAAGAAACTCAGAAGTGATAGAGGTGGTGAATATGAATCACCTTTTGATGAGTTTTGTAAAGAACATAGAATAATTCATCAAACCACTGCTCCTTACTCACCTCAGCAAAATGGAATTGCTAAAAGGAAAAATAGGACTTTAAAAAAAATAATGAATGTCATGTTAATAAGTTCTGGATTATTTCAGAACTTATGGGAGGAAACAATACTTTCTGCTAATTATATTTTAAATAAAGTACCCTGAAAAAGGCGAATCAAATACCTTATGAAATGTGGCATGGGAGAGTACCATCCTACAAATACTTAAAAGTGTGAGGGCGTTTGGCTATAGTGATTATTCTTAGTCCTAAAAAGACTAAGATATATCCTAAAACAGTTGATTGCATTTTCATTGGTTATGCCAAAAATAGTAGTGCATATCGATTTTTGATTCATAAGTCAAAACATTTCGAAATGCATGTAAATACTATTATTGAATCTCGAAATGTATCATTCGTTGAACATGTATTTCCGAATAAAATTGGACAAGAGACTAGTACTAACAAAAGATCTTTTAATGCTATTACTAGTTATGATCAAGCACAAGATCAAGAATAAAAGCAATAGATTGATCAAAATGAAGAAGATGAACCTAGGCGTAGTAAACGTGATAGAAACTTAAAATCTTTTAGTCCTGATTTTCTAACATTTTTGTTAAAAAATGAACCTTTAACTTTTAAAAAAGCTATGTCCAGTCCTGATGCTCCTTTATAGAAAAAAGTTGTAAACAACGAAGTTGAATTCATTTTACAAAATCACACTTGGGAATTGGTAGATTTGCCACCAGGTTATAAAGCTCTTAGGTACAAGTGGATTTTCAAGAGAAAAATAAAAGCGGATGAATCAATTGACAAATACAGGGCAAGACTTGTGGTCAAAGGTTTTAGACAAAAAAAAGGTTTTGATTATTTTGACACATACTCACCGGTTACTAGAATAACATCCATTAGAATGCTAATTGGTATTGCATCGTTGTATAATCTAGAAATTCATCAAATGGATGTGAAAACTGCTTTCTTAAATAGTGAGTTAGATGAAGAAGTTAGATGAAGAAATTTACATAGAACAACCAAAAAAAATTTCTGTTCTAGGAAAAAAAAAATGTGTAAATTGATTAAATCATTATATGGTTTAAAACAAGCGCCAAAGTAATAGCATGAGAAATGTGACAAAGCAATGATGTCAAATGGATTCAAAATTAAAAAATGTGACAAATGTGTTTATATTAAAAACACAAGCAAGGGTTATGTTGTATGTCTTTATATGGATGATATGTTCATCATAGGTATTTATTTATTTAGATTAGATAAGGTTGCAATTAACTTTCTTTTTGAAATGTATAAATCAAGGCATGATAAAAAAAAAAATTTAAATGATTCAGTAAAAGCTATAAGATTTTTTTTTAAAAAAAATTTAAACTAATTAATTAACTTTCCTTTTCAAATTTCTAAATTTAAATTTATAAATGGATTAATTAAGTTTTCTTTTGAAATGTGTAAATTAAGGCATAATAAGATTTGATTTTTTTTTAAATGATTCAAAAAAAGTTAGAAGATTTTTTTTTTTTTTTAAATTAGAAATTATTAGTTAACTTTCCTTTTCAAATTTCTAAATTAAATTTATAAATGGATTAATTAACTTTCCTTTTGAAATGTGTAAATTAAGACATAATAAGATTTTTCATTTTTTTTAAATGATTCAATAAATAAATGTTAGAAGATTTTTTTTTTTTTAATTTTAGAACTAATTAGTTACCTTTCCTTTTCAAATTTCTAAATTAAATTTGTAAATGGATTAATTAACTTTTCTTTAGAAATGTGTAAATCACAGCATAATAAGATTTTTTTTTAATAATTTAATAAAAATTAGTCAATAGAGGATTTTTTTACTTATTTAAAAAATAAGAATTCTAAAAAAATAATATGAGGATTTTAAAGCCTCACAAATGCTCTTCTAATTAAAATTTTCCGTTTCCTTAATATACAGTGTAGATGCTAATCATAAATAAGTTAATTAAATGCCACCAAACGGGTCAAAAGACAATATTTCATATTTTCTTGAATGGGAAGAAAATAAAGTCTGGATATGGCTAAAGAAAGAATATTTGATATTTTGTGGAAAGGGAAGAAAATACTAAATGAAAAGATAAAAGCGTGTTTTAATTTAAGCAAGATCTTAAATATATACTTGAGGGTAATTTCGTCATTTAACTAAATAATCCGGATGTTGGTTCAATTCGCCCATTTTTGTCCCACACTCCCCTATGGGATTGAGTTATCTTACATATGATGGATTATTAGTCCTACCAGACTATTAGTCCAGCATTTACTTTTCTAATCAAATATTGGACTATCTACTTTGTTGGACAAATAGTTCAATGTTTGGTTAAACAATTGAAGTATGGACTAACAATCCATCTGGATATGGTATCTCACATATGATGGACTATTCAATTCCACAGAGAGGGGTGGGATATAAATTGGAGGACTAAGCCAAAGTCAGGACTATTAATCCCTCCTTCTAATCCTAACTCAATCCAAACATAGGATAGGATACACATTCCAAAAATTCGTAGTCTTAGGACTATTAATCATAGGAATGCTAATCCAATATAATCCAGTCCGTCCAAATAAACATATCCTAAATGTGTAGTACATAAGTGTTACATGTAACTAATTGATTTTTTAAAAAATATTATTTTCTGTAAGTAGCATTATTCTTGGCTTATTATACAAATGCGATTGTGTGGTTGGGATACACTAGATTTGTTTGACTTTAACAATCTTGCCATGTATTATATGTATATGCAGATATTGACTTGGTGTGTGGCAAACCCTTCGGCAGGAGAAGCTAAGTTGCAAAAAGTCACAGAAGTTTACTGCCATCAAGAGGGGGTGGATTGTAGTGTGATAAAACCTGGAGGTTCATGTTACTGCCAACAAGAGAGGCCTTATCCTCTACTAAAAAAGAGTTGATCTCATTGTTGGCCATATAGTAGAAGTGTATTGCCTTAGTAATCCTTAACCTCTACTATACGCCCAACAATAAGATCAACTCCTTTTGTCCTGCTTTTGCCAACGTTACTATAAACAATCCTTGTAAGTTGCTACAAACAATCCTCAAATCTCTTTTGTTTTTTCCTTGAAGTTTAAGGTAAATAACACTTTTAACTCTGATAATTTGACTCAAAATTTCACTTTCATTCATATTTTACGTTAAACAATTAGGTTTTCAATTTAGTCATACCATTCAATATGGAGATTAAAAATTTACGATTATCAGTTCTTTAATGTATATTCACATAGAAAAATTAACAAAAACTTAGATGGAATGATCAAAATAAAACTAAACTTGAAATGTAATGACTAAATTGCTCCGTTTGAAACAATAGAGACCCAAGTGACATTTGAATCAAACTATAAAGGTAAAAGAATAAATTATAAAAATTATATTTACCATAAAATATAAATACATTTCATTTTATAAGTTTTGTAATTTTAATTTACCATATAATAGTAGTGAATTACATTTGGTAATATACTAATTTTTTGTTATTTTGTAAAGCCTAAAAATTTGTCTACTCAAAATTGTAAATTGTTGTATGTAATAACTCTTATGTGAAAATATATTAGAATTGACTTGTGGTGTTGGACTAAACATTCAAAGTAACCTACAAACCACTCGGCTCAATATTTGTACTAATGTAACCTTCACGTAATCATTAAAAATTATTTTTATTAATTTGTGACCGGTATGAGCTAGTTTGGGAGTTTTAATATTGAATTAAATATTAAAAATTAGCCTAAGAAATCTAGTTTGAGCCGATTTTTTTTTTTTCCCAACAATTCTTGATTTAAACTATGATACTCATATTTTAATAACTCAATATCATTAAAAAATAATAATAATAATCTTAATGTTTATGGTGTTTTTTATCAATCAATAAAGTTTTTTTTTTATAAATATTAAGAGAATTACATTTGAACAAATTATAACATGAAATTTTTACTTTAGAATATTATGACCTGCACATTTTCTTTGACTCTATAACTAATTTTTGAGATAGCAACCAAAATAAATTTCAATCATTATTATATGGAGAAACATGTGTGATAAGAGTTTATAGTACATAATTTTAAAAAGTAGTATTAATTCAAAATTTTCAGTATAAAAAATATGTACCCAATTTTATGTTATGTTTGATTCATGGATTTGGGTTAGAATTTGAAATGAAAAATGAAAAAAGATAGGCGAAATATGATTGAAATATAACTACATTTTACCTACTTTCACATACCTTTTTATTTTTCTTTTCAAAATTTCTATCCAAAACCATGAACCAAACAAATCATCAATATTTGAAACGAGTTTTGGATCCTTTATTGTATCGATATATACTATCTAAAAAATATTATTTAATATTTAGTGGGGAGAAGCAAATTTATGAAATGGATCATCAATCACATTATAAGGGAATAAAAGCTAATCAATAAAAGAATTTTTAATTATTTAAAAAATTAAACATAAAGTGAAATAAACTATGAAATTTGTGAATTGATTCCTATTTTAATGGTACAAAAATCTAAGAGAGTGTTTGGGATGATTTAAATAAGTATACTTTTTTATTTTTTATTAAAAAAGTAAAATATGGATTGAGTTTGAAGTGATGTGGTAGAAATATGATATGATCCAAATAAGATGATTGTGATCCAAATAGGATAATGTGCTATTTTAACACATGCCAAACACCTCCTAAATTTTAAAATTGCTCCTTTTCAAATTTCTAAATTTAAATTTTTAAATGGATTAATTAACTTATTTATTTATTTATTTAGATTATAGGTTGCAATTAACTATCTTTTTGAAATGTATAAATCAAGGCATGATAAATTTTTTTTTTTTTTGAATGATTCAATAAAAGCTATAAGATTTTTTCTAATAATTTTAAAACTGATTAATTAACTTTCCTTTTCAAATTTCTAAATTTAAATTTATAAATGGATTAATTAACTTTTCTTTTGAAATGTGTAAATTAAGGCATAATAAGATTTTTTTCTTTAAATGATTCAATAAAAGTTAGAAGATTTTTTTATAAAAAAAAATTATAACTTATTAGTTAACTTTTCTTTTCAAATTTCTAAATTAAATTTATAAATGGATTAATTAACTCTCCTTTTGAAATGTGTAAATTAAGACATAATAAGATTTTTTTTTTTTAAATGATTCAATAAATGTTAGAATTTTTTTTTAAAAAAATTTAGAACTGATTAGTTAACTTTCCTTTTCAAATTTTTAAATTAAATTTGTAAATGGATTAATTAACTTTTCTTTTGAAATGTGTAAATCATAGCATAATAAGATTTTTTTTTAAATAATTTAATAAAAATTAGCCAATACAAGATTTTTTAATTATTTGAAAAATAAGAATTCTAAAAAAATAATATGAGGATTTTAAGCTTCAAAATGCTCTTCTAATTCAAAATTCTCGTTTCCTTAATATATAGTATAGATGCTAATCATAAATAAGTTAATTAAATGCTACCAAACGGGTCAAAAGACAATATTTGATATTTTCTTGAATGGGAAGAAAATAAAGTCTGGATATGGCTAAAGAAAGAATATTTGATATTTTGTGGAAAGGGAAGAAAATACTAAATGAAAAGATAAAAGTGTGTTTTAATTTAACGAAGATCTTAAATATTATAGTCAAACATATCATAGAATTTAAAATAAAATAAAATAACTATTCCTAAACATATTAACTTTTTTTTTTTTTTTTTTTTACTTCATAAAAAAGTTAAAAATTTATTAAAAAGGTCAATTCCCAAATATACTAAAAAAAAAATTAACAAAATAATCATCATTAAAGTTCTTACCAAAATTTTGGTAAGCGATTAATTAATGCAATGCCACTAGATTTCATTTCAAACATGCAATGAGGGGTGAAAAGATTAAGAATAAATATTATATGCACCAATTGATATATTAATTAGTGTATTAATAGATGACGTGGTATAATTTTTGTGGTTTTGGTTATTTATAATTGAGTAATGCTAGAGACCCTAAAAATTCTACCAAATTCTTTACCAAATGTCTCACATGGATGTGGAACTCATATAAGTGCTTCCAATTTCACTAAAATATCATTTTAATCCCATCATTTTTTAACTTTTGTTAACCTTGTTAATAGTAGATCGATAGAAGGGTGATATTGAAATTTGACTTGAAATGTAAATGCCATTTTGTTTGGGCAGACTGGATAAAGGGAGATTGTAACGTAACAGAGTGATAGTCCTTGGATTATTTGGCTGAAAATGATATATATCTCATGTTTGTTTTGTCATAAAATTAAATTTTTAGAAATGACTGTTTTTGTGAATCTCATGTGTTTGATTTAAAAATTATGAAATATATTGTTTAAATTATTTACAATGACAATACTAAATTTGAAGTATATTTTATTTTATTTCTATTTGAAACATATTTTATTTTATTTTACAAAGACCATTTTAATTTTATTTAAATACGACATTAGAATTATATTTTCATAATTGATTTTGCTAATACAAAAAAAAAAAAAGGAGAGAGAGAGAGAGAGAGAGAGAGAGAATACTATTATATATCGTGAGATTAATTTACACCTGTTTCAAAAATGAAAGAAAGAAAAGATAAAAAATTAACATATACTTGAGGGTAATTTTGTCATTTAACTAAATAATTCAGATATTGGTTCAGTTCGCCCATTTTTGTTCCACACTCCCCTATGGAATTGAGTTATCTCACATATGATGGATTATTAATTTGACCGGACCATTAGTCCAGCCTTTACTTTTCTAATCAAATATTGGACTATCTACTTTGTTGGACATAGAGTCCAATTCAATGCCCTAATCCCACCAAAATGAGATTACAATAAAAGTGTAGTACAGAAGTGTTAAGTGTAATTAATTCATTTTTTTAAAAATATTATTTTGTGTAAGTAGATCATTATTCTTGGCTTATCAGAAAAATGCGATTGTGTGGTTGGGATACACTTGATTTGTTTGACTTCAGCAATCTTCCCATGTATTATATGTATATGCAGATATTGACTTGGTGTGTGGCAAACCCTTCGACAGCAGAAGCTAAGTTGCAAAGAGCCATCGTAGTGTACTGCCATGCCATCAAGTGGGGGTGGATTGTAGTGTGATAAAACCTGGAGGTTCATGTTACTTACCCAACACCGTCATTGATCATGCCTCTATAGTCCTTAATCTCTACTATACGGCCAACAATAAGATCAACTCTTTTTGTCCTGATTTTGCCAACATTACTACAAACAATCCTTGTAAGTTGCTACAAACAATCCTCAAATATCTTTTTTTTTTCTTAAAAGTTTGAGGTAAATAAAACTTTTAACTTTGATAATTTGACTCAAATTTCACTTTCATTCATATTTCAGGTTAAATAATTAGGTTTTCAATTTAGTCATTCCATTTAACATGGAGATTAAAAATTTACGATTTTGAGACACTTATCAGTTCCTTAATATATATATATATTCACATAGAAAAATTAACAAAAATTTAGATGGAATGATCAAAATGAAACTAAACTTGAAATATAAGGACTAAATTGCTCAGTTTGAAATAATTTACCCCTTTTTTGTATTTTTTGTTTTTAAAGTAATTTCAATCATATGATGTCATCAGAATCTTAAAATGTGAAAATTAAGACTTGATTGTTTGACAAAGAGTACATTAAAAACATGAGAACAACAATTTTTAGAACAGATGATCCTGTACCACAAACAAATTTCTCTCTCTCACTTACTATTGTTTATTGTTGATGCAGCCCATGGATCATGCAAATTTCCGTAGCTGATGGGTTTTGCAATGAAGGAAGAGACAACTTGATTTTAGCAAATAAAGTGCATTAAAAATTTATCTAGTAGTTTTTTTTCTTCTTATTTTTGAACAGCAAAAAAAAAAAAAAAAAAATTTTATTGATGAAGAATAACATACATTACATATGAGAATATATCAACATTAAAAATTTATCTAGTAGTTTTTTTTCTTCTTATTTTTGAACAGAAAAAAAAAAAAAAAAAAAAAGAATTTTATTGATGAAGAATAACATACATTACATATGAGAATATATTAATAAAGGGAGGAAGTGCAAAAAGTATTAAAACAAAACAACGTAATCCCCAACTAGATTGGTACCAAGAAAACTGCTCAATCATTCGCTAGCATAATCACCAAGAGTTGGTGAGAAACCAACCAGCAGCAAAAGAAAGAACAACAAGAACAAGACAAAAGCTAACAAACAACCAATACCCCAAGCAGCAAACATACAATTCACCCAACTGCCAATCCAATAGAGTCAAACCAGCAGCAGCAACAAAACACCTCAACACCTAGGTTGCTCAACCAACTTCCTTGATACAGAATTTGACATGATGCAGATTATAAATAATATCATTGAAAAAACAGCAGCAACTAAAATCAGCTAGCCCACCCCTGCCTGACAGTGCCTAACATGTCTGAGGCACTCCACTAAATCATGAACTGAGTATGGAACATCTTTAATAGTGGATTTTGCCCAAAAAGCTACCCTAACTTTCACAATTTTGACTAGATCCACCAAGTTTGGCTGACAACCATTGAACACACACTCATTCTTAGCTTCCACACTTACCACAACATTGCCATAGGGACTAATTTCCAGATCTACTCATTAGCGTCTTGAATTTAACTCCCATCCACCAATAGAAAAAACCTTCAACAGTTGCAGGTGACACTAACTGTAAATCCGACCATTGCATCAGTCTTGACCATACCTTCCAAATCACAGGGCAAAGTAAGAATAAGTGGTTCACACTCTCTGTCTCCTCCTTACAGAAGCACTCCTAGTCTCTGAAGATGGTCTGCAGTTTTGATCCTTTTTTTTTTATATAGGAAAATCCTCTCACTCTTCCACAGGTCTAGGGCAGCGCCCTTTATAGAAATCACCAAGGTAGCCTGTTGTCCATTCCGAATAAAAAAATTATAACTTGGGAACTTACCCCAATCTCATGCATCATTTATCGTGTGTCTGTTGAAGATTGGCTCAGATTTTCAATGATGGCTACTGATTGAAGAAAAAATTCAAGAAGCTAGACATTTTCAACCGAGCTACTCATGGTCGGGTGGCTGCCATAAATGTTTGGTGGTTGTCATAAATGTTGTCGGTGGCTTGTTGAAGACTTTAGCCCTCCATTTCATCTATAAATGGTTAGTAAATGGGAGGGGGTCAGTGTGGTGAGTTGAAGAAGCTAGACATTTTCAGCCGAGCTACTCATGGTCCGGTGGTTGCCATAAATGTTGTCGGTAGCTTGTTGAAGACTTTGGCCCTCCATTTCATCTATAAATTGTTAGTGAATGGAAGGGGGTCTGTGTGGTGAGTTGAAAAGAAAATACAGAGCAGAGAGAGAGGATTATCAGAGTATGTAATTCTTTGTCCCAAATAAAGTGAAATCCGCTACCCGTGGACGTAGGCGATTTTCCGAACCACGTAAATCTTTGTGTGTTCTTACTTGTGTGCTTGTGTGTGATTGTTTTCTCCTTCCTAGGCACAACAGTGTCTTGTCATACAGTAATTTTGGTATATAAAAATAGGAGAGAGCATAGATGCGCAAAAAAAAAAAAAAACGAAACAAAGCGTGTGACAGAGATTAATCAGGCTCTAATCGTACTTTTTTAAAGCAAATATGAGATTCTGATCACTTAATACTTTTGGAAATGGTAAAAAAAAAAATGGATAAATTACGAACACTCTCTTTGAGATTTATTTAAATTACAAATTATTCTTTGTAGTTTTAAAAATTACGTTATACCTCCTAAGATTTCTAATTTCATAATAAATAGGTCATTTTATTAATAAATCATCAAATTAATTAATATTTTTTAATAATGTTAAAATTTTATTTCAATTAATAATTCAGATAATTTTATTATTGTATGGGTCAACAGTTAGAAATTTCACTTTTTCAATTAATTATGTCAAATAAAAAATTCTGAAATTGAGGCATTTGTAATTTTCCAAACCACAGAGGGCAATTCATATTTTAAGCAAACTTCATGGAGTGTATTTGTAAATTATCCAAAAAAAAAAAAAATAGATAAATATAATTTGACAATATATAGCTAGAAGTCTAATGATAAAAAAATATGAGTTTTAGGAAGTAAGGTTGTGTTTGGTTTGGTTTTGGGAGATAAATTTTCAAAAAAAAAAAATCTTAGGGAAAGAGTTTAGAAATTTTTTTGGTTTGTTTGGTTGTATATTTTAGAAATAGTTTTGGAGTGTGGAAGTTTAGGATAATTTGATATTTTATTGTAGTTGAATAGATGTGTGTGAGAGAAAAAGTGATTGAGAATGAGAAATGAGAGAGAAAAAGTGATTGATTGATGTGTATGAGATAAAAAGTGATTTTAAAAAAACAATTCCAAAACAACCCCGCTAGGTAGCTCGAAAAATTAGAGGCTCGAGTGGCTCGAAATCCAAAACGACGTCATTTTGGCTTCTTTTTTTCTTTTCTTTTCTTTTCTTCTTCCTTTCCATAACTCGCAGAAGGAAAAAAAAAAAAAAGAAGAAGAAGAAGAAGAGGAGAGGAAAGGAAAGCAGAGAGATTCAAAACCAAAAATCAAACCCACAAATCAAACACACAAATCAAAACCAAAAATCAAACACACAAATCAAAACCAAAAATCAAACCCACAAATCAAAACCAATGAGATATATATATATATATATACACAGATCAATACAGATCTGTGTATACATATAGAGGATGGCAGCACTGGTGGGTGGAGCTCTGTGCGTGCGTGCGTGTGTGTGTGTGTGTGTTCCCCATCCCTCTCTCTCTTCATTTCTTCTCTCTTCCTCTCTCTTCTCTTTCTTTCTCTTTTCCTCCCTCTATTTCACAGATAAAAGAGAAGGGGAAAAAAAATTTCAAAACAACATCGTTTTAAATTCGGACCACTTGAGCCTCTGAAATTTCAAGTTCTGAAGCACTTTTCTTTCTAAAATCACTAAACCAAATAAAATTTTCTCCAAAATTTGTTTCTCAAAAGCAAACCAAACAAGGCCTAAGTTTTTGTCCTCAAAAGTAAAAATTTTGTTACAAAAAATATTTAGAAATCAATTCCTATTGTCGCAAGAATTCTAGCAACAAAAATTTAAAAATGTAACTAGTAAATGCACATTAGAGACCATAATTTGGTCTCAGAAAAGTTCATTTTTTGAAACAAAAAATTTAGTCCCAAAAGAATAGTAATTTATTACTAAATATCCAATTTCGTTGTTAAAATTATAATAACGTTTTTGACGATAAAAAAAATTTTGTTCTGAAAAATAATTGTCTTTAAATTTTTATTTCTAAAATCTTAATTTGTGATGGAGAATGAATGACTCGATAAAAATGTACATAAGTGTCAAATTCTAAGATTTGAATTGACGAGTCCAATCCATTAAATTGCATCATTTCAATATATTTTACAAATCAAAGGCTTAAATTTGCCCGCTCACTCACAAAACCAATTTGATACATTTAATATTGGGGTTTAATTGAATTCAAATTTGAATTTGTGTGTTGTGTCAAATCAAAACCGTTAGTTTGTGAATTTGATATCAGAATATTTGGAAAATGTTATAGTTTCTAAATTTTTTATTAAATAAATAATTAAATGTCTAATATGAGTGTGGGGTTCACGATGTATTGGTCATTCATTTAGTAAAATATTATTCCTAACAAAACTCAGAATATTTTACATCTTCATAATTTAAATATAATTAAAAAGTTTTATGTGAATTTTTAAGTGCACGTCATAATTTATTGTGATGTGTAAGCCACGACCAAGGGTAAAGTCTCACACCACAACCAAGATTGATTGTGCACATTTATTTTTTTTATTTTTTAAGAAAACCAATTTTCTTAATCTTCCAATGCCCATATATCGTGAAATAAGCTAATCGGACGATATAAAGATAATTCCTCATTCATGTCCAACTAGAGATGCATATTTCCATAGCCTAGCAATTGCGATTTCTTTCCCGGATGAGGCATAGAACTGGTGGGAAAACCTCTATATTTTTTCTTATTGTGTAATTAGAATATGGACAATAAATTACAAAATATATGTAATAATATGGCTAAAATTAAAGGCAACAAAACAATCATAAAATACTAAATTTATGTGATTTGGCAAAAGTACTTACTTCTACGAGTCCAACTCCGAATCAACTTTTACTATAAAATAATAGGATTACAATAGTTCATCTCTAGTCACAACTAGAGGTATATAATTATCAAGATATATTCTTGGATCACCAACGATATTTATATCATTGCCATAAAGGTGGATTTTAACAAAATCAACAAAAGATAAAATTTAGGTCTCATCAAAGTGGATATCCTAAACTACTAATCCAAAAAAGCTTTAACAAGATCCACTCCGATCAAAATGTAGAGCTTGATTTCATGAACAATATGCTGAAATTTCATCAAGATCAAGCAAGAAATGGCCATCCAATTTTGACCTGAACTATGAAAAAAATTCTAACTTTTCTCTCCTTTTTCTCTTCTCTTCCTCTTGGCACACTTTTTTTTTTTTTTTTTCTTGTTGTGCTGCTACTGCAAGTCAAAACTAAAAACCTTTTTTTTTTTTTACTTTTTCTCTTTTGTTGACAAGTGCACTAAGCTTCCCTGGCAAGTTTCACAAAACCAGTAGCGCTACAGGGCCTGAAAGGGCTCAGGCTCGAATGGCTCGAATTTGAGAACGAAGGACGAAGAAGAAGAAAAAGAAGGACAAGAGGAAGAAGAAGAATGGAACTGGAGAGGGCCATAAAAATGGGGCTGGAGGCGGAGGCGGAGGCGGGCGGAGGCAGAGGCAGAGGCGGCGCGAGGCATTTCTGACGATCGGCGGCAAGCGACAGCGACTGCAGCAGACGAGCTCCTGTCTCTCGCCTCTGGTTCTGTCTCTCGCCTCTGCTTCTGTCTCTCGCCTCTGCTTCTCCTGTGTTCAATACGGAGAAGAAGAAGAAAAGAAAGAGGAGGAAGAAAAGGGCAACAACAAAAAAAAATTTGAAACCCAAAACGACGTCGTTTTGGGTTTTGAGCCGGCTTCGAGCCCCAGATTTCGGGCCCTCAAACATTTTCCTTACAAAACTATTAGTAACCTGTGAGACTCACCCCCACTTAAGAGAGACATCACCCCTACTTAAGAGAGACATCACCCAACAAATCTTCCCCTCCCGACTTAGGTGGGGGGCACAACCAACCCCGCCTTACTTCTACAAAAATCATACTTCTCCTTGGATAATGATTTAGTCATCATGTTCGTCTCATTCTCATCGATGTGAACCTTGTAACGCTCCAAATTTCTAGCCTAAATGATAATACAACAATCATGGTTCTTTCAAGGAAAACTGAATATAAATATCCAAATTTACATTACATGATACAATAGTTCTTCATGCAACAATATATTAATCTAACAACAAGTAAATAAACAAATAAATATCCCAAAGGGTTTACAAATTTCCAAGGCTTGAATCTAGTTACACAAAACGATTATTCAAACCCACACACATACAGCCCGTGGCTTACACACAGAGTCACAGCAAAATGAGAGTCTCATACTCTCAACATACATTTCCTCGCTTTTAGTTAGGCGGCATCACCACATCTTTTCCTGCACAAAAATCTCGTAGGGTGAGTATAAAGCTCAGTAGGAAATCCTTAACAAAGTATATACATTTTATACAAGTCTTAAAAGATGAAATTCACATGCCATGCTACGCCTTTTTGAAAGAAAATCACATCTTCATCTTTGAAAACCATTATGCTTAATGAGGTCATGCAATTTCAATTCTTCAAAACTTAACAATTTATTTCAAGAGTGATAAATACAACTCTGATAATCCCTAGGTCGGTGTCTGCAAGTAGACTATACAAGTACTACCGGTTTGTCATTTTTACCGGTATTAACCGGAAGGCTCGACACCTATCCGCGTGGGTTTTCGGTCTTTCACCGCAGACTCTTAGGCCAACTTATTCAATACCAATGTATTTACCCCAAATCATTTCATGAAAACTTGTTTCTCAAACATTCTTTTCTCAATGCAAGTTTTTAAATCAACTTTCAAAGTTTAATGTAACCAAATGAATTAATATGCCAATAATACAAGATGAATATAAATACTGTTATTCCAATTCAGCATCCAAGGAATAATACAATTCTCTCTTCTCAAGTATCCTCAACAATTAGGCATTTCAAGACTATTTCAACGGTTTGAACAATAATTTCTAAAATTAACAATAATTCTCATATTCCCTGAAATTCATCATTTATATGAATATAAATAAGAAAATTTTCAAATATCCATTTATTTTGATACACAAAATAAATATAATAATATCATTTATGGATTTTCAGTCTCTAAAATTTTTTTTCCCAAAATCTAGGTTTTCTCACCAAAACTATACAACTTAAATCTTTTAGAAGAAAACTTTTCAAAATCATCTTTTTTTCAATCAACGAAGATCAAAACCCATAAGATCATTTTAAAAGAACAAGAGACAAACCCACTTTCAAAATCACTCAACTTCTTGAATCAACAATCAATTTTCAAAGCTATCGAAAGATGATTTCAAAAATCATATCGATCTTGCAAAAATATATATATAACTCTAAGAAAATCCCTACCTCAAGTTTTGAAGAAGAAATGAAATGAAACCCCAAAATTTACGATGTCGAAACTCGATCTCCACCGCACACAACGAAGCCCTCGAGAAATTACACAACTTTGATGAAGAATTTTGGTCTAACTTCCCAACGGATTTGGAGGAATCAAAGAAAGAAAATGACTTCTAGAGAGAGAAGCTCTAGATCTGGAATTTTTGGAGAGTTTTAGAGAGAGAAAGAACTGAAAAAGTGATCTAAAATCTCCCCTTACGGACTAATATAACATGGTCCGCTCGAGCGTGAAATACACTTTCCCGTAAGCAATTTCAAATGCATTTTGCATTTTTGCTTTCGGCGAGCTGACCGGGTAGCTCGACCCCCGTAAGTTGACCGGGTCAAAATCGAGATCGTTACAAACCTTCTCAAGTTGAAACAATTTTTCTTCTAAGACATCGCTTGTCCAATGATACCTCACATCAATGTGCTTCGACCTTAAATGGAATGTCGGATTCTTACTCCAGTAGATAGAACTCTGGTTGTCACATAAGAGAACATACTTCTCTTGTTTTAACCCCAATTCTTGTAGAAATCTTTTAATCTATAACATCTCCTTGAATCCCTCTACCACTGCGATGTATTTGGCCTTCGTGGTAAATAGAGCAACACATTTTTGCAACTTAGACTGCCAAGAAATAGCTCCCCCTAAAAAAAGTCATCAAGTACCCTGATATGGACTTCTTAGAATTAATATCTCCAGCCATGTCTGCATCTGTGGAGCCTTCTAGCAGAGATTTTCCATCTCCAAAACATAAACACATCTTGGAAGTGCCTCTAAGATACCTGAGAATCCATTTCACTGTAACCCAATGATCTTTTCCAAAATTGGAAAGAAATCTACTCACAACGCCAACTGCATAAGCTATATCTGCTTGGTGCACACCATCGCATACATCAAACAACCAATGGCGGATGCATAGAGAACTCTTTGCATTTTATCTTTTTTTTTCTCACTTGCTGGACACTACTTCAAACTAAGTTTGAAATGATTTGCAAGTGGAGTAATCACAAATTTCTCCTTGTTCATACGAAATCTTTCAAGTATTTTCTCAATGTACCTCTCATATGATAGCCAAATCTTACAATTCTTCCGGTCACGGGTAATCTCCATGCCAAGTATTTGCTTCGCAGGACCCAAATCCTTCATAGCAAAGGACTTGTTAACCTCTTTCTTCAACTTCTCAATTTTTCTTGCATCATGCCCAACTATCAACATGTCATCCACATAAAGCAGCATAATAATGAAGTCGCCATCTAAGAATCTCTTCACAAACACGCAGTGATCGTAAGTGGTCGTCTTGTACTCATGATCAACCATGAAGGAATCAAACTTGTATCATTGTCGTGGTGCTTGTTTTAACCCATACAAGCTCTTCTTTAGTTTGCAAACTAAGTTTCCCTTGCCTTTCACTTTGAACCCCTCAGGTTGTTCCATGTAGATCTTTTCCTCCAACTCACCATGAAGGAAAGTTGTCTTGACATCAAGCTATTCAACCTCTAAGTTCAAGCTTGCTACCAAACCAAGAACAACCCGTATAGATGACATCTTCACTATGGGTGAGAAGATTTCTTCAAAATCAATTCCCTTTTTCTGGCTAAAACCCTTCACAACCAATCTTGCCTTGTATCTAGGCTATGAGTTTCCTACTTCTGTCTTCAATTTGTAGACCAATTTGTTCTTGAGTGCTCTCTTCTCCTTAGCCAATTTCACCAAGTCATAAGTGTTGTTCTCATGTAAGGATTTCATCTCTTTTTACATGGCTTTCAACCACTCTTCCTTATACTTGTGAGTTGTAGCTTCTTGGTAGCACTCTAGTTATCCCCCATCTATAAGCATCACATACTCATTAAGAGAGTACTTTGTTGAAGTTTGACGTTCTCTAGAAGATCTCCTCAATTGTGGTTTTGTTGGTGGTTCAGGAGGTGTTTGTTCATCTTGCTCATTATCTTGTTTTTCTAAATCCGTAGAATCATCACCAACTATATCACCAACATCTTCTTGTATATCTCTCCCATCATTATTATGCACCGTGGATGGAGGGACTAGATCCAAGGTTATTGGATACTCATTTATGGAAGTTGGCTTTTCAATTCTTCTGTCAAGGTCTTCAACGGTTTGATCTTCAAAGAAGGTTACATCTTTGCTCTGCACTACCTTTTTGTCAACTGGATCTCACAATCTAAACCCAAACTCTTCATGGCCATATCTAAGAAAGATGCGCTGCTTTGTCTTTCCATCAAGCTTCGATCTCTCATCTTTAGAAATGTGCACAAATGCTCTACACCCAAACACCTTCAAATGCCTATAAGAAACATCATTCCCTATCCAAACTCTGTCTGGTCTATCACCATTAAGTGGAGTTGAAGAAGAAAGGTTGATTAGATTAACCGCAATTCTTATTGCCTCACCCTAAAAGGATTTAGCCAATTTTGCATGAGAGAGCATACGCTTGATTATTTCCACAATTGTTCTATTCATTCTCTCTGCCACACCATTTTGTTGAAATGTCTTGAGAATAGTTCTTTCATTCTTGATGCCAATCTTCTTGCAATACTCTTCAAATGGACCCCTGTATTCACTACCATTATCTAACCGTATACACTTCAAAAATCTCCCAATTTCCCTTTCAACATTAACCTGAAAAAGCTTAAATGCTTTTAATACGCAATCTTTAGTTCTTAAAGCATAAGCCCAAACTTTTCTAGAATGATCATCAATGAAAATGATAAAATAGCATCGACCACCAAGTGTACTAACTTTCATTGGCCCACAAACATCAGAGTATACTAAATCTAGAACATGTGATTTTCTAGATACAGGAAATCTATTGAAAGGAAATTTTTGTTGTTTTCTGGCTAAACAATGAACACAAGTTTTGAGCTGTGTACCTTTCACCTCATAAAGGAGATCTTTTCTGGCTAGAGCTTGCATGTCTTTCTCACTCATATGACCAAGCCTCTTGTGCTATAACTCTGTAGAGATCTCTTTCTCAACTGAATTGACATCGCTTTTGCCTAGCTTTGCTTGAATCATATAAAGAGTGGAACACTTCTTTCCTCTTGCCACTATCAAGGAACCTTTGGTGAGCTTTCATTTTCCATCACCAAATTGATTTTTGTAGCTTTTATCATCAAACTACCCAGTGGAAATTAAGTTAAGACGAATGTCTGGAACATGTCTCACATTTTTAAGAACAAGCCTGCAACCAGTGTTGGTCTCCAAACAAACATCTCTTATTCCCACAATCTTGGACATACCATCATTTTTTACCCTCACATTGCCAAAGTCACCAAGTGTGTAGGATATAAAGAAGTCCTCATGCGAAGTAACATGGAAGGAAGCACTTGAATCAATCACCCAACTGGACTGATGATGCCCTGTGAGCCCAACGTAGTTATCACTGATAATGATAACATCGCCATCCTTAGAAACAAGTGTAGTTGTTTCTTTATCACCATTGTTCTCACCACCTCTTTCTTTCTTTTTTTCTTTGCTCTCTTTTAAGCTTTCAACATTCCTTTTTCATATGTCCTTTCATGCCACAATGATAGCATTCAATGTCTTTCCTAGATTGGGATTTTCCTAGATTGGGATTTTCCTCTAGACTTGTCCATTGACTTGTCTCTTGACTTGTCACGGTTGTAGATTTTTCTATTTCTACTTCTTCTCATGTTTTGAACAACAAGAGCTTGTGACTCACTGGAAGTACCCTGCTCATTTTTTTCTAGCTTCTGCATTGAACATGCTATCTTTCACCATATCTATGGTGACCACACCATTTGGAGCCGAATTGCTTATAGTCACAACCAATGTTTCCCAACTATCAGACAAAGAGCTCAACATCAACAATGCTTACAACTCATCATCTAGCACTATCTTCATCATTTTCAATTGATTGATCAAGGCTTAAAAGTCACTCATGTGCTCTGCAATATTTCGTCTGTCTTTGTATTTTAAGTTTACAAACCTTCTAATTAAAAAAGTTTTGTTTTGCATAGTTTTCCTCTTATACATGGCTTCCAATTTCTTCCACAATGAGTGAGCATTGATTTCTTGAGCCACATGATGAAACGCACTTTCATCAACCCAATGCCGAATTTGAGCAATAGTTTTTTTATTCATTACCATCCAATCTTTAACATCAACATTTTTCAGCCTTTTACTTTCACCATAAATTAGTCTATATAAATCCTTAGTGTAAAGGACATCTTCCATTCGTGGTTTCCAAAATTGCATAATTTGAAGCAGTCAATTTTATCATAGGCCCCAAATTATCCTCCATTTTAAAAATTCACACAAGAATTTTATCGAACACTTTTTAGGCACATCTAGGCACAAACCGTGCGCTCTAATACCACTTGTTGAGAAAATCCGTATATTTTTCCTCCTTGTGTAATTAGAAAATGGGCAACGAACCACAAAGTACAAGCACTAATATGGCCAAAATTAAAGGCAACAAAACAATCACAAAACACCAAATTTACGTGATTCGATAAAATTGCCTACGTCCACGGGTCTAACTCCGAATCAAATTCCACTATAAAATAATAGGGTTATAATGGTTCATCTCTAGTTACAACTAGAGGTATACAATCGTCAAGATATATTCTCAGATCACCAACAATATTTATATCATCACCATAAAGGTGGATTTCAACAAAATCAACAAAAGACAAAATTTAGGTCTTACCAAAGTGGATATCTCAAACTACCAATCCAAGAGAGCTTTGACAAGAACAAATACTTCAATGTCCATGTTAAACATTACTATTTATTTTTATCAGCAAAAAAAATATTAACGAAATCAAAAGGAATACATCCATAATTTTCCAAATAAAGAGAATGGGTGCAAAAAGTATCACAACAAGCTATGTGATCCTAACTAGGTTGGCATTGGCACAACATAACAAGCCAAATCATTTGCTAGCACACCACAAAGTTGATGAGGAATCAACAATAACAAACAAACCAACTAACAGCCAACACACGACAACATAACTACAAAACCAAACAACAGCCAAACCTGTCACACCCTAAATTTTAAATACTCGAAAACATTACTAAAGCCTGTAAATTTAGGTCCATTTTTTTTTATTATACATATACAAATATCTATTACACTTGAGTAATAAGAATACAATGATACGTGTTCTCTCTCTCTCTCTCAATGAATATTACAATGACAACAATACATGTCAATCTCCTACTGCGCTACAAATAAATAAATACAAATACAAAATTCATTTCCTTTACATCTACTACGAAGTTATACAAAGAGACTCAAGAACTCCATAAATCTTCAATCAAATAATCCAAACTTTCTTCCTGTAAAAAGGTAAAACAACAACGGGGTGAGCACCAATGCCCAATAGGAATCTCATAATTCTCAATCAATAACTAACACACAGATAGAAATGATCATGCATGCAGGGTAATACCATATAGTAGAGTGACGTTTTATAATTTCAAAATATCATAAGTAGAATACCTTTTCTCAAAAACTATTTGAACACTTTTAAGAAAAACCTTCAGCCATTAAAATCATCCCTTAACTTTAGAAAACCATAGATCCTTGTGAAACCAACATGTTTAAGAAACAACATCATTTAAAAATTATTAACCAATTCCCAAAATATTCCCCATTTCATTTCCATTTTTCCCTTATACTATTTCCAATCACTATAACTCCATAATGTCAAGATCCAATTTCCTTTATGTTCAAAAAGACAATTCTCATACACTCTACTCCAACTTGCCCAACAATTACCTCACATTAACGTTTGTATTACCAAATAAAATACAAGCATAACACAAGAATAACAATCCCTTTTTAATTCAATTCCTCTATTATTTACAAAACAAAACTCATAATCTTCCATTATAATCACAAGCAATCCATTGAGTGTATCAACACCAATCCCTAATTCAATTACCATTTCATTTTCCATTCTTTCAATTAATCTCATATCAAATATCGGATCCAATCACAAGTCATTTCCATGACTCACACGCTTTATCAGTCACAAGCCAGAAGGAATGCGGAACCTCCTCACGCTTTACCGGTCACAAGCCAAAAGGAACGCAGAACCTCACGCTTCACTGGTCACCAGCCGGAAGGAACGCGGAACCTCAACATACCACACGCTTTACCGGGCGCTACTCCAGAAGGCCGGCTCAAATACGAGGGGAAACAGACCCCAAGATAACATCACAATCCATCATTACAATAAGTGGACAATGCCAACACATCTTCCATTATTTCCGTAACACATTAATTCAATACACTTCCGCCATATATTAAAATTTCATTCACATAACAAGTACAAATATGTTCCACGACCTTCTTCATTATCCATTAAATCATTCATTGTTTTGCCACACAAAAATATAACGAAACATCCATAGAGGCAAAGATTCATCTTTAAAGCGTTCATAATTCTTGGATTCAAACTATTTCTTTACTTTTCTATATTATCATCAAGTCTTCAAATTCAATTTTTTAAAACACATTGGTTATCAATTACTACCCACGGTTATAAATTCAATCTCCAACATTTAATTTTATTTGATACAATTCCTTCATATAACATCGTCATAATTCACAATCTTCCATTTATCATTATTCACACTTATCTTAACCCAACATAGACTTAATTTCATAAATTTATTGTTGATTGAAGTACCCTCATTTTCCAAAATAAAACTTCATAACTAGAGTTAAATAGAAAGTTGGACTTTTAGTTTGAGGTATAAAATCACTTCCTAATTACACAATAAAATTTTTAAATATTCACTTCATCATCTTATCACAAATTTCGTATCATCTTTCAACTCCCCCCGCGGGTACCAACACAACACCACCCAACACAACTCATCTCAAACTCAACATGACCCAACACAACACAACTCAAACTCAACACACCCAACACAACTCAACTCAACACAATTCAACATAATTCAATTCAACACCACCAAATATAATCCAACTTAATTCAAGGTGTACTCTTAAATTTTCATTTCATCATTTCATCCCAAGGCTCATGTCATCCATATCATTAACTAATCCTTTTTCCCAAATTTCATTTCATTTCATATCATAGCATGATTTACAATATCTATAAATAAGGTTCAATCGCTAATTTTTAACATGATTTTCAAACACTTCCAAAATTCAATTAAACTTGTATATATACAATTCAATACCTCAATTTCATGATTCTACTTTCAATTTGGGCAAACTCATTAGTTATCATCATGAATCAACTTAGGATTTTCAAGAAAAATCAAGAATTTCAAGAAAAATTCAAACTTCTTAAACCTTTACTTTTTATTTCAATTTTCCCATTGATTATACACCTAGGATTCATAATCCATAATCTAAACCCAACAATAGAACCCCAACTCTTCAAACCCTAAATCCTCAATTTCCATGATATAACACTCTATGTTCAAAATGTAGATTTTGCATTTATATACTCAAAATACCATAAATCTATCTATTAATGTAAGCATTGAAGGAGAACTAGGACCCCTACCTCAAGATTGGAAACTATGGGTGAAGACCTATCTTCAAACTTCAATGAAATCCCAAAATAATCTGTCAAAATCTTGATCCTTGCTTGTTCTTCAACCATGATGCAAGATCCATGGTGTATTGTTGGTAAGAATGGATGAAATCAAAGTTTTGGGGGCTAGGTTTTTGGACATGGAGGAGATGAGAAGAAGATTGGATGAAAAAGTGAAGTTTTTGGGCCAAAATATCACTTTATACTGTCTGTTAGCGACTTGGTCGCTCGAGCGAGCATACTTTTAACACAGAAACTCAAAATTCAAATAGGTGTAACTCTCTCATTCGGACTCCGTTTTAGGTCATTCTTGTGTCCAAATTGAAGCCCCGGAAACAAGCTTTCCAATGGTTCTGGCCTCACATTCAAATTCAAAGTATGGAAGGAGAAAAGAGAAAAAGAGCGAAAAGAGCGACGGCTAGTCAAAAACTCAAACTCAAACATGGGGCTTTTTAGCTAATCTTATCTAAATACCTTGTTAAGGCTTCAATCAAGGTTCCAAACATCATCCAAGGGTCCTCAATTATAATATTTAAAGTTCACTTGCCAACCCATCAATATCAAGAGTCCGACAACCATACAAGTTTTAAGGTGACGGGCACCACTATACATCAATCCAATGTGAATTAAAATCTGAGTCATTACAAACCCCTCTCTGAACCCAAACAATTTGGTTAAAACACAAGGTACACCATTCTACCACCTAAACAAGCTCTAATATGCTTAAAATTGAAAAGAAAGTCATTGATGGTCAAATGATAGTCCTTAAGCTTCAGCTTCAACTACTATGTAATCCTTATCTTGATTAGCTCACAAAGCTCTACCTGATTTGGATTAACTGCCTTGAACAGACTATCATTCCTAAGCTTCCACAGGGACCAAAGAACAACCAAGGGGATAATACTCCATATCATTCTTTCCTTTTTCTTAAACTTACACCTATCCCACCAACCAATGAAGTACACCATCAATCGAACCTAGCAATGCTCCTTGAATATCCCACCAATCAAGTATATGACCTAAACTAGCCAAGAGAATAGGCAAAACAACAGCACATGCTTCAATGATTCACAATCATATTTACAAAAAAAAAAAAAAAAAAAAAAGGGTCACACACACACACACACAGAGATTGGGCATCACCGTAAAGAACTCCAATTCTTTGAAGATAATCAGTAGTCTTGACTCTATTCTTCCAATCTAACCAACTAAAAAATTGGACTTTTAAGGAGATATACTTAATTCGCACCAGTCTACTAGTTCTAAGTTTAGGACCAAGACAATCTTATTTGAATTTGTAAGCAGAAGATACTAAAAACTCACATGGATATGGAGATAAGGTTGTCCACAAAGCTTTGTCAAGTTGATTGTTGTTGAGTGCTGATGCTGACACCAAAAGATTTTGCAACCTTGTTATCTCAAGAACCTTCCACTGATACAAAACTCTTTTAAACTGAAAAACTCATTTACTATATATGCTTCTTTTCTCATACATCAACATCAATGTGAGTTCTTTTTCAATTGACAATCTATATAAATTTGAGATTCATCTTTAACGCATTTGTTTGCACACTATTTATCTACCCAAAACCTGATGTCATTGCCATCCCCCAGGATCAACACATATTTGTGAGTATCATGGGTTACAATAATAATGAAAACACAACTTGAGAAATTCCCATAGCATAATGTCACGACCCAAACCTGTCACGACCCAAACCCGGTACCCAAAAGCTCGGCGTTGTAACAAGATAAAAATAAAATAATTCGGATAATTCTGTAGACGTAGCGCAAGCGGAAAATTTAAATAAATTAAAATAACATAATTGGGTACCAACTGCTTATTTAAAAGGAAACAAAACGTAGTCATTTGAACTTCATTGTATTACAATAGTCTGATAATAAAAAGATAGAAATCTTAAAAAGAAATTAAAAAAACAAAACAACACAGAGATTCATTTTCCATCTTGATCCCGCTAAACCTCGTCACCTAAAAGGGGTAACAGCTGTAAGCACATAGCAGAGTGAGAAATATTATACTTTGAGTGTAGGGGCACAAAATAGCCATAGATAGTTATTTAAGCTAAAACATTAATATACTTTGAGTTGAATACACAAATTAATTAAGTGACAGAAACTGAAATAATTAACTATAATCACGGTACAGAACAGAACAGAACAAGGGTCACTAAAGTGACAATCAGAATAGGGGTCAATGGATCCATGACAAAAAGGGGACCACAAAGTGGTCAAACAGGGGCCAATGGTTATTGAAGTCTCCCAAGGCATGGGACTCCCATGGTGATACTTACAGAAAATAATTGTTTACAAGATCATTGTCAAATAATCTCTAAAATTTAAACAAACATATCCATGGGTTTTAATTTAAGCAAATAGAGCTCAGAAAATAATCCACATGATTGAAACATTAACCTAACCATAAAACATAAATTATATAAAATAAATTGTGGTAACTTAAAACATTTGTAAAATATATTATGGTAACTTAAGACATGTAGAAAACACATTATGGTAACTCAAGATATAATAAAACTCACTTAAAAATTACTCCTAAATTCTTCTAAGCTTGCTCCCCATTTCTTGCTCGAATGTTCTCTTATTCTGTCAATGTGTTTCCTTACTTGGATGCTCACAAGTGATTCACTATTTATAGCCCTTATTCCCTTGCTTGCTAAGCAAGTCCCAAGCTCCATGACTGCCACGTTTCTATCTCGTTGGTGATGAGAAATAATGCCACCTATGTTGTCTCTTGCTTTGTCACCTCCCTTAACGCCATATGTCCTTTCCCTTAATTAATTCTCAAGAAACCACCAAGGGCCATTTGACCCTTGGCCCACTGAAAATCCGTTTCGTCATTTTTATTTTATTATTATTATTATTTATTATTCAAAATTCAAATCTAAAGATGATGATTCCTTTTATAAGTCCTAAAATTACTTATGATTATACGTTAGGTTCACGTCTATAAATCTCACCACCCAACTATAAAACATCACTTACTACTTATTAAAATATTTAATATGTAATGTCTCACAAACGATTTAATTGATAACTTCCCAATTTCCTATTTATTTATTTATTATTATTATTATTTATTGATTTATTTATTTATTTTTGAGTTCTATTTATTGCAATTTTAAAAGAAAAAAAAAATCGGGTGTCACATTTCTCCTCTCCTTAAAAGAAGTTTGTCCTCAAACTCGACGTACCTTGGGTTTCGAAGAGGTGTGGGTATTTGGCCCGCATTTGGTTTTCAGTTTCCCACGTTGCTTCTTCGACACGATGGTTTCTCCATAAGACTTTTACGAGAGCTATAGTCTTATTTCAGAGGACCTGGTCACGGTGATCAAGAATCTGTACGGGTTGCTCTTCATAAGAGAGGTCTTCTTGAATTTCTAGGTTCTCATGATCGACAACATGCTCTGGATCTCGAAGATATCGACGAAGCATTGAAACGTGAAACACATTATGCACATTGGACAATTCGGGTGGAAACGCAAGGCAATATGCCATAGGACCAATCCTTTCAAGTATCTCAAATGGGCCAATGTAACGTGGGTTTAACTTTCCTCACTTTCCAAATTAGATAACCCCTCTCGTTGGTGAGATCTTTAGGAACACATGATCGCCCACTTGAAATTCTAAGTCTCGTCTCCGTGTATCTGCATAGCTTTTCTGGCGACTCTGAGCAGTGCAAATTCGTTGCTGGATGAGTTGGATTTTATCGCTTGTTATTTGCACGATCTCGAGGCCTAATAATTTTCCGTCTCCGACTTCCGTCCAACACAGAGATGATCGACATTTCCTTCCATACAGTGCCTTGTACGGTGCCATTCCAATACTCGCATGGTAGCTATTATTATACGTGAACTCCACCAAAGGTAGATGATCATCCCAGTTACCTTTGAGGTCTAACACACACAAATGTAACATATCTTCCAAAGTCTGGATCATCCTTTCAGATTGCCCATCAGTTTGAGGATGATAAGCCATGCTAAACTTCAGAGTGGTTCCCAAAGCTTCTTGCAATTTGTTCCAAAAATGAGACACAAAGCGGGGGTCTCTATCGGATACGATTGAAACTGGGGTGCCGTGTAAGTGAATGATTTCCTTAATGTATAGAGTGGCGAACTTAGAAAGAGAGTACATGATTCTGATTGGTAGAAAATGCGCCGACTTCGTCAATCGATCCACGATAACCCATATTGCATCACCTTCGAGACTGATTGCGGTAGCCCGACCACGAAGTCCATAGTGATGTGTTCCCACTTCCATTCAGGAATAGGGAGTAGTTGCAACATTCCTGCAGGTCTCTGATGTTCTGCTTTAACTTGTTGACAATGCAGGCATTTGGAAACCTGGCATGCTATGTCTTTCTTCATTCCTATCCACCAGAAGTGTTCCTTCAGATCGTGATACATCTTCGTATTGCCAGGGTGGATTGCAAACCTCGAGCTATGAGCTTCTACCAAGATTCTTTTCTTGAGTTCTGGAAGGTCGGGTACGCAAATTCGATTCTGAAATTTTAGCATTCCATTGTTTATCGTGAAATCAGGATCGGGCGTGCTTCCTTGTTCCTCGTACTTTTTCTTCAAAAGTTTATCTTTACATTGGCGGGTTCTAATTTCTTCAATCAACTCGGGTTCCACGATTATGTTGGCGAGCAGTCCATAGATCTTGTGGGGAATAAGGGTACATGCCAAAATTTTGGTCGTTTTTCGACTTAATGCGTCTGCTACTACGTTAGCTTTGTCGGGATAGTGATGGATCTCTATATCATAGTCCTTCATAAATTCTAGCCATCATCGTTGCCTCATATTCAATTCCTTCTGTGTAAACAGATATTTGAGACTCTTGTGATCAGTGTAAATCTCACAGGTTGCACCGTAAATATAATGACGCCAGATCTTGAGAGCAAAGATCACCGCAGCCAACTCTAGATCATGAGTTGGGTAGTTCCTTTCGTGAGTCTTTAGTTAGCGGGAGGCATAAGCAATGGCCTTCCCATTTTGCATAAGAATGCAACTCAAACCATTGTATGAGGCATCGCTATAAATTATAAACCCTTCTGCTTCCGCGGGGAGTGCTAGTATAGGAGCCGTCATGAGTCTATTCTTCAATTCTTGGAAGCAACGTTCCTGCTTGTCCATCCATTCAAAAGGCCAGTTCTTCTAAGTTAGCTAGGTCAAGGGTGAAGCTATCTTTAAGAAATCTTGCACAAAGCACCGGTAATAGCCGGCTAGGCCCAAAAAGCTTCGAATCTCAGATACATTAGTAGGTCGTGGCCACTCCACGATTGCTGCAACCTTTTGGGGATCAACTGAGATGCCATCTTTGTTAATGACGTGACCGAGGAAGTGTACACTAGTGATCCAGAATTCGCATTTCTTCAACTTGGCATAAAGTTTGTGATCACGTAATGTCTGTAGAACTCTTCGCAAGTGGTGCTCATGGTCTTCTAGCGATTTGGAGTAGATAAGAATGTCGTTAATGAAGACAATAACAAACTCGTCGAGATAAGGTTTGAACACTCAATTCATGAGGTCCATGAAGGCCGCTGGAGCATTTGTAACGCCAAATGGCATGACGAGGAACTCGTAGTGCCCGTAACAAGTTCTGAAGGCAGTCTTTTCGATGCTTTCTATTTTGAATTTTAGTTGATGGTAACTAGAACGCAAGTCAATTTTTTAGAATACTTGGGCGCCTTGCAGTTGATCAAACAAGTCATCAATTCGTGATAGAGGGTATCGGTTCTTGATGGTGACTTTGTTTAGCTCCTGGTAATCGATGCATAGCCTCATTGTACCATCCTTTTTCTTTACGAACAGTATCGGAGCTCCCCATGATGAGGTACTTGGTCGGATGAAGCCTTTGTCCAGTAGTTCTTGGAATTGGCTTTTTAGTTCTTTCAATTCTGTCATGGACATGCGGCAAGGGGTTTTTGAGATTGGTTGTGCATCAGGTTGGGTTTCAATGGTGAATTCTCGGTCAACTGGGGTACCAGGCAGGTCTTTGGGAAATACATCTGGGAATTCTCGAACCACAGGGATTGCATCAAATGTGGGGGTCTCTTGTTGAGTATCGATCACATAACAAATACAACTACAACAACCCTTTCTTAGCAGTCGTTGGGCTGTCATGAAGGATATAATACATGGAGGGAGAGAGGCTCCAGTTCCTTCGAAGATAAGCTCGAGTTGGTTTGGTGACCGGAGGAAGACCTTTTTGGCTTCACAATCGATGGAGGCACGGTTGGCAGCTAACCAATCCATTCCTAAGATCACATCAAAGGTACTAATGCAGAGGGGAATCAAATCTACATGTAAGGTTTCACCTTTTAAGGATATAGTACAAGATTTGTACACATTAGTATTAAGGGCGGAATTACCAGAATGAAAAGACACAGACAATACATATTCTAAGGGTTCGGGTGTTGATGTTAACTTGGTAGCAAAGTGTGGTGTAACAAAAGAATGAGTTGAGCCAGAGTCAAAAAGAACATGGGCTAAGTGACCACAAATAGAAAGTGTACCTGACACGACGTTCTCTGTAACTTTTGGGTTTCCGGGTGCTAAGGCAAAAGCTCTTCCTTGGCGTTTTTGGTCCTTTCTCACTCCTCCAGGTACTGCGGGTTTTCGGACTGGTTCAAAGGGGCGAACGAGCTTCGGACAGTTTCTCAGCAAATGGCCAACTTGGCCACATCTAAAGCATGCGCCCGTATCTCGACGGCACTGTCCCCAATGAGTCATTCCACAAGTAGTGCAAGCTGGAATGGTGTCACCTCTGGGATTTGTAGGACTTTGATTGCTTGAACCGGTTGAATTGGTTGTGACTATATTTACTTTCTTGGGAGGCACGACACCGGGTCTTCTGTTATCTCTTTTCCAAAATCACTTCTTCTGGCTTGGTTCCCTGGAACGCAAGGTTTTAATCCCTTTTTCCGCAATATATGCTCGATCTACCACCTCCGCATAGGTTGGTAGTTTCAAAACCTCCAACCTGTCTTTAATTTCAGGATCCAATCCCGCTTCAAATTTTCTGGCTTTTCGAGCTTCAGTGGGGATGACGTATGTCGTGAATCGGGCCAGTTGCGTGAACTTGCTTTCGTATTCGGCCACTATCATGGTTCCTTGCCTTAGATGTATGAATTCCGACACCTTTTGTTCCCACAGCGAATCTGGAAAGTATTTTTCATAGAATACCTCCAAGAATCTGGCCCAAGTCACAATATCTTCTTTCTCCAGGGCAAGTAGCCACCATTCTTGTACATCGTCTTTGAAGGTGAACGTGGCGAAGGTCACCTTCTATCTTTCTATGCAAGGTAGTGTGCGAAAAATTTTCTCCATATCTCTGACCCAAGCTTCTGCCACCAGTGGGTTTGTGCTGCTGGTAAATATGATAGGTTTCAAGTTCTAGAATTGTTTTATAGTAGTTGGCTCTTCTCCTCGTTCAGGCAATCCGTTGTTAACGTTGGTTTGTAGGGCTCGCAGAAAACTAGTAACTGATCTTTCCATGATTTGCTCCATTTAGTCAGCACCACTGACTGATGATCCGGTTCCATTTCCATCATTAGCCATCACTACAAGGTGAAAATGGTTAGTGGACTTCTTTTCTTTTCTTTTCTTTTCTTTTTCGAATCAATTATTATCGCAATATAATATCTATGATTCATAATGATATCATAACAACATATACATACATTACTTACGTAATACTGGTTTTACTTATATAAGAAAAAGATACAAGTACAACATACTTAGATAACGGTCAAGTGTTAGTGTCTAATCCTACTGATACAAAATTGGATTAGGCTAATCATCGTCAAGTCATAAAAGGATCATCTAGAAGGGGCTGTTAGGCCACCACCATGAGAACTGACTCCGGAAAACTAGCCCATGGAATTACTCTGCAAACTCACTTTGCATGAGGGATTCGAACTCCCACCCACTGCGCTCTATCCCAAAACAACTTCATACCACCTGAACTATGTAGACAGGAGCACCATGATCATAACCCCAAAATTCTCGTCCGGTAATTCGTACCGGTACCTCCAAGTATGATGCACTATTAGTGAAGTCTACAGCTGAGGTATAGACAATATGCTGTGGAGGAGGTGTCGCGGTGCGGATATGGCTGCTAGGATATGCGCGTCTCCTCCTCTTTACAAAGCCTACGGGTAGAGGTGCGACCAGAAAATGCAGCTGCTCTAAGTCCGAAGCAAGGCCAACGACGCAGGTCGGCCCTATGTATCTCTCACGAGTGCTGCCTCGGCTAAGTCTCCAGAATAAGAAGTCCTTATCGGGGTCGGCCTGTAAATACACGGGTCGGTCTAGTGCGGGGTGCGCTTGCCTGACAAAACTCTCCAAATCACCCTAGCCCTCTAATAAGTTTGGGACAAGATGAACTCCTGGGGGCTCGAACCAAAACAACTCCATGAGATTGGCCATTTCCTACAGCACAGGAAAACTTAGCCTAGACATTGTAACATGGTTTACTTGTGTTAGACATACCACATAATATCAAATAATACAAGGTTAAAAAAAAAATTTGAAATATATATATATGTATATGTATATATTTTTGCAATTTAGATAATGTGAATTTCAATTAGTGTAAATAAAATCAATGTGAATAATTGTACAGAAAATTTCAAAAACATATACAATTTTGTTTTATACACATTTTTTGGAAATAATTTTCAATTCAAATAATGTGAAAGTTATACGAAAAAATTCAAAAACTTAACACTATTTTTTTTTTCATAAAAAAAAAATTATTGCTCTGATACTACTTTTGTCATGACCCAAACCCGGTACCCAAAGACTCGATGTCGTAACAAGATAAAAATAAAATAATTCGGATAATTCTGTAGACGTAGCACAAGCGAAAAATTTAAATAAATTAAAATAACATAATTGGGTACCAACTGCTTATTTAAAAGGAAACAAAACATAGTCATTTGAACTTCATTGTATTACAATAGTCTGATAATAAAAAGATAGAAATCTTAAAAAGAAATTAAAAAAAAAAAAACCAACACAGCGATTCATTTTCCATCTTAATCCTGCTAAACCTCGTCACCTAAAAGGGGTAACAGCTATAAGCACATAGCAGAGTGAGAAATATTATACTTTGAGTGTAGGGGCACAAAATAGCCATAGATAGTTATTTAAGCTAAAACATTAATATACTTTGAGTTGAATACACAAATTAATTAAGTGGCAGAAATTAAAATAATTAACTATAATCACGGTACAGAACAGAACAGGGGTCACTAAAGTGACAATCAGAACAGGGATCAATGGATCCATGACAAATAGGGGACCACAAAGTGGTCAAACAGGGGCCAATGGTTATTGAAGTCTCACAAGGCATGGGACTCCCGTGGTGATACTTACAGAAAATAATTGTTTACAAGATCATTGTCAAATAATCTCTAAAATTTAAACAAACATATCCATGGATTTTTATTTAAGCAAATAGAGCTCAGAAAATAATCCACATGATTGAAACATTAACCTAACCATAAAACATAAATTATATAAAATAAATTGTGGTAACTTAAAACATTTGTAAAATATATTATGGTAACTTAAGACATGTAGAAAACACATTATGGTAACTCAAGGTATAATAAAACTTACCTAAAAATTACTCCTAAATTCTTCTAAGCTTGCTCCCCATTTCTTGCTCGAATGTTCTCTTATTCTGTCAATGTGTTTCCTTACTTGGATGCTCACAGGTGATTCACTATTTATAGCCCTTATTCCCTTGCTTGCTAAGCAAGTCCCAAGCTCTATGACTGCCACGTTTCTATCTCGTTGGTGATGAGAAATAATGCCACTTTTGTTGTCTCTTGCTTTGTCACCTCCCTTAATGCCATCTGTCCTTTCCCTTAATTAATTCTCAAGAAATCACCAAGGGCCATTTGACCCTTGGCCCACTGAAAATCTGTTTCGTCATTTTTATTTTTATTATTATTATTATTATTATTATTATTATTATTATTATTATTCAAAATTCAAATCTAAAGATGATGATTCCTTTTATAAGTCCTAAAATTACTTATAATTATACGTTAGGTTCACATTTATAAATCTCACCACCCAACTATAAAACATCACTTACTACTTATTAAAATATTTAATATGTGGTGTCTCACAAACGATTTAATTGATAACTTTCCAATTTCTTATTTATTTATTATTATTATTATTTATTTATTGATTTATTTATTTTTGAGTTCTATTTATTGCAATTTTAAAAGAAAAAAAAATTCAGGTGTCACAAAACCCACCCCTATAGGTTTAGCATCATAACCGGCATGTAATCCTAATATTACCGAAGGCCTCTGAAACAAATTATCAAATTAAGGGGGCTAGCGGAAGCAAATGTCAAAAAAAAGATAATGGTTCATAGAGCTGTGCAGACTTATATGAGACGAAAAAATTTCAAACTAATATTTACATATCTAATGACGTCATACTAGCGTCATCACCAGTACAGATAAACAAAAGGGACTTAGCCCTAAATACATAAATAAACAAAGGTTGTTCAAAGAAAAACAAAAGAAAATAGAAACTTAAAACTGGTTCACAAACTTGACCACAACCATATATCGGGAACCTCCTCGTAAGGCACAGTGGTTGGTGGACAAAACTGATCCAGACTGGAAATTTCAAGCTTGGTCATGCGCCTAGTCACCTACATACATAATATAATAATGAGCTGGAGTCCAATGAATATCAACAGAGAAAAGTTTTTATAAATGATGTCCATAACAAATTTAGAAATCAGAATTCTGATCAGAAATAGACTCATATACTTATACAGAATTGTAAACAGTCATACATGGTACATCTATTAGCGCTAGGGGTGTACGCGGTGTAGTTCTGGGGGTTTGAGAGTAAAATTATAAACCGAATGGCGGGTTAGCAGATTGAAGAATATTCTAACTAATTATCATATATTTTCATAATATATAACACTAACCGAATGGCGGATTTGTATAATTTTACATAATATGTTTCATATATATAACCACTAATTTGTAATAAATTTCATATTTTAAATCTCTCTCACACTCATTTTTACATTGATATTTCATTGGAGGATAAAAAATATATATGTATTAATTGTAGCGGAGCGAAGCGGTTCGGTTGGCAGATTATAAGTTTTAAAGTTTAAACCGCGATTAACAGTTAGAACAGTGTAGATAGGTACGGATCGATGCAGTTTTAACGGATTGGGCGGTGTTTTGCACAGTCCTAATTAGCGCTAATAGATTGGATTGGTCATAAAGACCCATATACAGAACAGATGGTCATTAAGACCCATATTCACACGATATGGTCATAAAGACCCACTTGCAGATCATATAGTTGATTATGCATAATCAGCTCCATGAATGGAACCCATATGAAACCCTGGTACCAGGTCACATATAACTTATCACATGACGCTAAGGATGCCATGATATATTTCGAAAATAGGACAATCATTCATCTATACAGAAATATCATTTCAGAAAACAAAGCTTATCATATCATTTCATTCAAAAAATACTTATAGTCAAACATAGCTTTACAGAGTTATTACTCACAAATAGCTCCGTGTGAGCAGATAACTTAGACAGATCGGACAAGCAAATATGCGTGACCTATCTGCATATATAACAGATACACATTGAAACACACGCCCGGATTACTTAACTTATTACATTTCTTTCTTAGTGTGTTTTTAATTCATATCCTCATTAATATGGCCTAAACCATGGCTAAAGAATGCCTAAGATGGAATGAGGATGCAATTATGCATTTTGAAACACTTGCAAAATTTTTAGAAAATATGACAGTTTGTTCGAGCGCAACTTTGGTAGCTCAAGCGGTCTACAAAGTTTGCAAAAGTACTGGGAGTTCTCAATTTACACTCGAGCCAAGTATTGGTAGCTCGAGCCAAGGTTCAAAATAAATAATGGTCGCTCGAGCGGTCTTTAGGTCACTTGAGCCAACCATCGAACTCTGCAAAACTTCTGAGAGCTCGAAATTTATGCTCGAGCGACGGTTTGGTCGCTCGAGCGATGCGACCAAATTCTAGAATTTCCAAATTTGCATTCAAGGTTCAAAACCCAATTCCAAAGCTTCAATCTTGTTCATTTGGGCCAAAAACTTGAGGAAACACTTAAAAACTTATATAATATCATGAATTGAAAATCATTTCCCAAAACCAAAGCCTAAAAGCTTGTCAATTACCCAAAACCAAACTTGAAACTTGTATATATATATAACATGCATGCATTGAATTGATGTTCTTTGATTTCAAAACATGTACAAAGGAAATAAGAAGAGAAAAATCATGTTGAATTCTCATAATTATGCAAATGTATGCCCATGCATGTGAGTATTTGTTAAGATTCAAACCTAAAATCCATGAATTATACATGCATGCATGAAATGATCATCTTTTTTGTAACGCCCCCAAAAATACAGTAATTATAACCCAAAACATTTGTTGATAACTACATAAATCAGAGTAAATAGTTCTTTCATTACATAAAGTTAATAATACAAAATGTTTAACATAAGTAAATGCCCTATCAGCTTACACATTTCCAAGACTTGACTTTGTTACAATAAAAGAGAGACTAGCTCATACAAACAAAACCCTTGGCTATACAAAAATATACAATCAAAACAAAAAAGCTCGTGCTCCCAAAAGTCTCTCCAAGCTATTGTCTTGGCAAAAGCATGTCTTCAATACCTAAAAATGTTTTTCCCAAATAGGGTGAGCCACAGCCCAGTAGGAACAATCTAACACAGTATATGAGGTTTAACAAAGATATAAGTGCAATGTACATATACAATGCCAGGGATAAAACATTCACATTTTTATATAGTCATAAAAACACCAAGTCCATATTCCATTTCATTTTCCTTCAATTCATTTTAATACATGAGCCAATTTCATTATTTTTCAATAACCCAACTGAAACTACAACTCAATGGTTTAACAATTTCACAATCAACACACAACAAACACTTTTAACTATCATTTTACAAATATTTCGTCCACGAGATCGGCACCCATATATAAATTTCTGGACTTTCACCTAGGACACTTCGGCCAACTTAATTATAATACAGTCCATTATCTTTCTCCTCCCAAACAATGGAGTACATCTCATTTCTCCTCCCAAACAATCATACGTATACAATGTATTTAAACACATAATCAATTATGGAGTACATCCCCTTTCTCCTCCCAAATAATCATACATATATAATGTATTTACACATAATCATATTCAATTCACCGATATAAAATCTCAAGACAGATAATTTATTCAATTCACCTGATCCACATGCAATTTCTACAACAATCAAAGTTATCCTCCACCGATAGCCCAATACAGATATTTCTAAACAAATATGAAATCTCAAGACAGATAATTTATTCAAAATTTCCAAAGATGAGGCATATCATCTACTCAATTTCACCATTTGTTTTAATACTCATTCAATTTCATGTTTATAACACCAATTTTATTTATTCATACAAGATAAATATCAAGGTCATTTTAGGGCAAACCCCCTCTTTTCCTAAATGTCAACCAAGTGACAAAATCAACCATTTTAATCCCATACAACATCATTTTCAACACCCGCAATCATTTATCCTTCATTCATCAAAACCCCTCTTTCCATTTTATACCCAAACCCTAGGTTTGTTCCCATTATCCCCAAATCACACCATTGTTACACAACAACAAATAACTAAGTTAAAAACCATATTAAAGTGTAGAAAATCCCTACTTTAAGCAGAGAAAACGAGCAAAGCAAAGTTAAAACTCCAAAGACACCGAAACCCAAGTTTGTTCAGATCAAAGTAAAGATCTTGAGAAGCTCTACCCTTTTAACAAAGGAAGTATGGTGGAGGAATCACTAGATCTAGATGGAAATGTAGAGAGAAGGTAAGTCTTAGAGATATGGGGTTCTCACTTTAGGGCTTTTTGAAGAATAGATCTGAAAAAGTAATGTAAGAAGTCATTTTCGCAATCTGATATACGCACAGTCCGCTTGAGCGGAAGATTTGAAGCTCGAGCGTCAGACACAAAGTTTTGTTCCGCTCAAGCGCAGAATACACACGTCCAAAACTTTTGCAGACAACAGCAGATTGCTCAAGCGCAATAAAGTCCGCTCTAGCGCCAACCCGCTTAAGCTTAGGAAACGCCGCTTGAGCATAAAAAACACCACTCCAGTACTTTTGTAGACGTGCAAAGTACTGAAAGTTTGCAGATCCCGCTCGAGTGGAGGAACAAAAATCTAGGCAACACAAGTTTTGAAAACTAAGCAACCAACCTGTTCCAAACACACCCAACATGCCCAAACAACCAGATTTAAGGAGGAATAAAGAAAAAAAGGGCAATGACCAATATTCAGAAACCATACCAGCCCGAGTCCGGAATACGGCAAGTGACGGGTTGAACCAGAATCGCTATATTTTCTACTTCCTAAACTCAATTCTCATGCTTAATCACCTGCTTCACTTGATTTCATGCACTGAACAATTCAATTAGATGATCAAAGGGTTGAATCTCTACCTTAAGTCTTGAATTCACAAGTTGTGTCGTTTAATTCTTCCAAAGTTTAGCAAAATCTTGACTTTTCCCCTCAAGTTCCTTCAATCTCTCTCTAATCTCTCTCTAAAGTGTTGAATTCTCTCAAGCTTTCATTCTTCTCTTTCTCTCAGGTTTTTGCTATTCAAAGATGATGAATGAGTGTATATGAGGCTTCTGGAATCAACTTTAGCCTTATATAGGTTTATTGAGCTTAGACTAATTAATTGTCATTATCTCTAATTAATTTATTCTAATTATTTGATTCTGAATAGAATTCCAATTAAACTTACCATAATATTCTAAAAATTCAAATTACCACATTGACTTAGTCAGTTTTGTATTCAGATGCCGAGAAGGCCTTAAATTTCCATTTCAAAGCAGAATTTCAAACAGATGTTCCTACAACAAACAGATAGGAATACAAAACACATATAAAATGCACAATTAACATATAATCTCATTCTTAAAACTTAAATAGCATTCTTAATCATGTATTATGGGCTAATTATGAATCGGGATTATTACACACACAAATATGAATTCCACTTACAGTACCCCAATATCAGTCTTCCAATCTCATGGCTAACTAGGGAGTGATAATTGTATACATGCATCACAAAATTGAAAGATCAATCATCCATTTACGTTTCTACCTTAGTTTTGACATGACCAATTAAAATCCACCTCTCCAATTGTCTTCAAGTTCAGCCAACAATAATTTCAGCTTCGTTGTGGGTGACACAAATAGCTTTCGAAATGTAAATATATAATTATATAATGCTTTTTTGGTTTCCTAATACTTCGAAAACATACTATTTTCTTAACAGAGAATCTGGAAATTTTATCCCACATTTAAATTTCAAATTTCTATACAAATCAGTATCAATTGGTTTGTTTACTTGTTTTGATGTATGTAACTAGTGGCAAAATTGTCATTTCAATTCACACGGACCTAGAGGAGTCACAAGATTTTTCGCAGGACTTTATGAAACATAAATATCATAGATAGAATTTCTATATAAATACTGCTTAAATATATACCATTGATCTCAAATTCATGATATTTTTTTTTTGTCAATTATCTTGGACCAAACTTTTCCAAATATAAAATGATGAGAAGAAAAATAGATATGATATGCTCGCTGCTCAAACTGTCTACAGTAAATTGTACAATTAATTTTCTCCAATGTCTCATTAAAATATGTTTTTCAACAATAAAAAATATGAAACAATAACAAGAAAAATACAGCAAAAATATGTAGTCATATGTTTTGTATACTCAACGTCTGCAAAAACAAAAAATTTCAAAGTTGTTATTAACAAACTGCACACAATTTGAGCAGCTTATTAAAATATGTAGAACACACCACAAGAATCATGTTAAAATGCTATTCATACATAATCGTTATGTATAGCAATTATATATGAATTTTTTATTTATATATCGTTATTTTTTCTTAATAAACATAAAATCTAATACATTTTTATTAGATAGTGGCAAAATTAGTCATGCTCTTTTGTCCCCTTCCCCCAAATCATCCATCATTTTTTTTTTAATGACCTAAATCATCCCTCGATCATGACAAAGAAACATATGGGTTGGTTTGGGATGTCCTAAAAAAGTGCACTTTTTGACTTATTGGTGGGTTTGGGTTGGGTTTGGGTTGGGTTTGATGTGATGTGTTAGAGAGGTGATGTGATTTAAATAGGATGATGTGACTTAAATAAGATAGTGACTTTTTGACTTTTTAACTTATTTAGTATAAGCCAAACCAGCCCTATGCATACAAAGTTTTGTTGATCGTATTTTTTTTATTATATTTTATTAGGTAAATTATAAATATACTTTATGAGATTTGTTTAAAATATAAATTGCCCCTTATGGTTCTGGAAATGACATCCCGTCCCTTGACGTTTCGAATTTTATAACAATTGAATCTTTTTATTAATAAATTATTCAGCCAATTAATAATTTTTAATAATGTCAAAAATTTATTTCATTTAATAATTCAAGTAATTTTATTATTATATAAGAGAACATTTAAAATTTTCATTTTTTCAGTTAATTCTATTAAATAAAAAATTCTAACAATGGGTATTTATAATTTTTCAAATCATAAGAAATAATCTATATTTTAACCAAATTTTAGAAAATGTATTTGTAATTTACTTTATTTTATTTGCCTTGTTATGTATTATCATTATGTTTATAACATACATTAATGAAGAGGTTTGGCACATCTATATAGTACTATACATCACAAAATAAACATAATGTGATAAGTTAATGGGATCATCGTAACATATTTTTATTGTATTTTAAAAATATAATCAAATATTTGAATCAATTTGTGCTTATCAAAACTAACAAGTATATGAGTGGACAAGAAGGTTGTCAAGCTTTCGTGATCCTTTTTAAGTAGAAATGATTTACTTTCATTAATTAAAGTTAAAATATGTATTTAAAAAATAAAAATGATGTCATCAAATTCGGTTTGAAAGAATAAATTATTTAGTAAGTGTACTTATAATGTAGGTGAACTACAAAACAAAGATTGTGGGAGAGTGATCAGCTCTCACAGTTGATATAAAAAATAAAAAAAATAAAAAAATGATAAATTAATAGAATGTGTAGCAAAGTATATTCAAATAAAAGTTTTTCTTTTGTCCTTAACTAAAGTTCCAATCATGATGGAAGTGGCCACAACTTGCAAGTCATTTTTTTCTTGAGAGGTTTTAAATGCCAACTTTGTTTGTTACATTATCAATTTTTTTTTTTTTTTTTTTTTAATTTGTTACACATAGGCAGGTTAAATCTATATATGGGCCAGAAGGGTCACAACTCTCCCTCAAATTTTTAAAAATGTATTATTATTTTATATTTTTTTAAGTATATGTAAAATGTATAAAGGAGGACTTCATAATTTTATAAAAAAAATTATTTTATTAACTCTCTAATAGTATTGCACAATATATAATGAGATAATTTTTAATTATTTCATATACTAGTTAATTGTATTAATTTTATCAAAGGTGATTTCTAATAAAAGAGGTACATATCACTTATTTTTTAATTTTAAAAATCAATTGTTATATACTTTTCTATTTACTATATTATATCAACTAACAAGATGACTTAAAACAATAGTCTAATCAATTATATATGAAATCTAATTAATAGTTCAAAACTTGAAGGAAAAAAAAAAAAAAAAGACTGGTTAGGTTTATTTATTTTTCTCTTCATGAATTTTTTTTTCCTTAACGCTTACATAAAAAATTATTTTCAATTAATAATATATTAAAACTAACTCAATTTTTTGTGTGCACATGCATTGGCCCTATTTTGGCAGAACAAACAAAAATGAAAAGAAAAAACAAGCAATCATACACAAGATATAAGAAGCATAACCAATGGCCTCCATGAGATCAATGGGGAATGATCATCGGAGGATACGCAGCATCATTAGGGATTTGGAGTCTGACCCACCTAACTTTCCATCTATGGATTTACTCAAATTACTCTTCTGGAATTGCCACGGTGCTGACAATAAAAATTTCAATCGCAACATCACAGAGATACTTCGGGCTCACAAACCGGAAATCTTGATCGTCATGGAGACTAAAGTCCCTTACAGCAAAATGGGCACCTTCTTCAATCGCCTAGGCTTTACAGCTTCTACTATTGTAGACCCTGTGGGTAGAGTTGGTAGGATATGGATAATCTGGCACACCAGCCATGTCAATGTGAGAGCCTCCTATGTAAGTTCGCAAGTCATCCATGCAACTATCCATAAGGAGGACTACGAAGAATGGGTCCTAGCCGCTGTATACGCTAGCCCAAACCCTATCCTAAGAGAGACTCTTTGGAATGAATTAGAAGTAGCGGAAAATATGGATAAACCGTGGCTAGTTGCAGGAGATTTCAACGATTATGCAAATCAGAGCGAACGACGGAGTTTTTCAAACAGCCAAAGCATAACCAAGACCCAGAAATTCCTTGAAAGAATTAACAATTGTAACCTAATCGATTTGGGAAGCTCAGGACCCCGAATGACGTGGACTAATAACCGACATGGGCTAGCTAACACTATGGAAAGATTGGACAAGGCGATGTGCAATATAGCTTGGCGCACATTATATCCTGAAGCTACTGTGAAAGTGCTCCCTTGAACATATTCAGACCACTCTCCTCTCATCATGTACACTGAAGGTATGCACTCTCTCAATCTCTCAAATAAACCATTTAGATTCGAGGCTGCTTGGATGTCTCATCCTGGCCTTTTGGATGTTATTAACTCCTCCTGGTCTAATATGAACAATAAGCTCCTGGATTCCACTACTGAATTTACTATTAGAGTTAAAAAATGGAATCGAGAGGTTTTCAGCAATATTTTTAAAAAGAAAAGACATCTATTGGCCATAATTGAAGGCATCCAAAAAGCCTTGACTAATAACTTTTCTCATAGTCTATTCACCTTAAAGAAAAATCTCATTACTCAATATAATAATGTTCTTCTGCAAGAAGAGATGCTGTGGTTTCAACAATCTAGATCTAGGACCATTATCCTTGGAGATAGAAACATAAGGTATTTCCACATTTTTACCATCACCAAACGGAGAAAATTGAAGATTAATGCCATTAAAGATAATGAAAGTAATTGGATTACTGAAAAAGCTGATATTATTAGAAATACTATGGATTATTTCAATGACCTGTTCAAAAAGAAGGCTATTCAGCATTTGGACCATTGGAAAAACCTAGCCCTAACCTATTTTACCCAAGAGGACAATGCGAGTATGCTACAACCCATAACTAATTCTGAAATCTTAAAAGTTGTTAAAAGCATTGGTGCCTTTAAAGCACCAGGCAAAGATGGTATTCAAGCTCTATTCTACCAAAAGTACTAGCAATCTGTTGGTTAATCTGTGTATGATTTTGTTCACTCCTGTTTCCAAACTAATAGGGTGTCCGCTGCTATTAATGAGACTCTTATTGTCCTGATCCCAAAAATTGAGAGCCCTGATACAATCAAACAATTTCGACCCATAAGTCTTTGTAATGTCACCTACAAAATCATAACTAAGCTAATTGTATGTAGAATTAGACCTCTCTTGGATACACTAATCAGCCCCAATCAGAGCAGCTTTATTCCTGGTAGAAATACCATTGATAATATCATTATTACTTAGGAAATCCTTCAGACTCTGAGATACAAGAAGGGAAGAGCTGGAGGTATGATTTTCAAAATTGATCTTGAAAAGGCCTATGATAGACTATCTTGGGATTTTATCAAAGATACCTTGCAGGAGTTTAAACTCAATGATAAATGGGTAGATTTGATCATGAACTGTGTCATTAATAACCATTCTTCTATCCTTTGGCATGGGGAAACTTTTGAGGGTATCCACAATGAGAGGAGGCTTAGACAGGGTGACCCTCTCTCCCCTTACCTCTTTGTTCTTTATATGGAAAAATTATCTAACATGATCATATCGAAAGTGAAAGAGGGGTCTTGGAAAGGTTTAAAGGCTTCAAACAATTATCCAGTCCTATCCTATCTATTCTTTGTTGATGACCTCATCCTCTTTGCCAAGGTGGACCACACTACCTGTGAGACCATCATTGGAGTCCTTAATGAATTTTGTGCAGTCTCTGGACAGAAAATCAACTTCTTCAAGTCTAAGCTTTTTGTGTCAAAAAATATTTCTTCTAGCCAAGCCAGAGCCCTAAGCTCCTACTGTGGCATCCCTCTCACTCAAGACCTTGGCAAATACTTGGGATCACATCTTCTCCACAATAAAGTAAGCAAAATCATGTTTAATGAAACCCTTGAGAAACTGAAAACTAGACTCTCAGGCTGGAAGGCTAGAACTTTATCCTTAGTTGGTAGAGCTACGCTCATACAAACTACTACCTCTGCAATTCCTAGATACAATATGCAAGCTATAGAACTCCCTAAAAGTTTTTGTGATGAAATTGATAAAATCAATAGGAACTTTCTTTGGGGAGAGACTGACAACAACGGAAGAGTCCACCTTGTTAACTGGAATAGTGTGTGCAGAACTAAGGAGGATGGGGGTCTTGGCCTTAGACGAACTAGAGATCATAATGCTGCACTCCTAACCAAACTTGGTTGGAAAATGCTAACTGAGCCTAATACACTTTGGTGTAAAGTCCTTCAAGCCAAGTACTTGTAGAAGAGCCTCCCACATTTGGAAAAGCATCTACAAAAATAGAGACATTCTTCGAAAAAAGATTAAATGGAATGTGGACAATGGGAAGAATATTTCCCTATGGCATGACTGGTGGTGTGGACCAAATCCTTTTGATCAAAAATATTATACTTCTCAGATTAATGAAGAAGATAGGGTGAGTCTATTTCTTAATGATTGTAATAACCCCGACCCTGATTAACGCTAATTGAGACTTAATCATGTCTAATAATAATTAAGGAAAAAATCTGGAATTTAATTGCATGTGCATTGCATAACTTGGGTGTTATTATCTGTTTAGTGTCGGAATATCTGTTCGTGTTTTAAACTTTAGACTGCAAATTGGAAGCCTTATCGGCGCCCGATTCTGAAATTGATTAGTGTCTTGGACTCGTTAGATTTTATGTGAATTTATGGTAGGTTCAATTAAAATTCGATTTGGAATGTTTAAAACTGATTAAATAACATTTTACTAGTGAACCTAGCGTAATTACGTAAATGCCATTGAGTGGCCATTGTCTAACCTTATTCTTGAGTTCATATACAAGAACAAAAACATCTCCTTCAGTCCATTTGAGAGACCAATGACTAGAGAGTGAGGAGAAGGGAAAATTTGTGTAGAATTGGGAATTTTGAACTCACCAAGTGATTTGGCTTGATCTTGGAAGGGATTGAAGAAGTGTGCATGTGTTGGAGCTTCTAAGCTTGACATTCTAGACTAAGGTGAGAATACATCCCCTCATTCATGTGAGTAAACTAGTTCTTGCATATTTTCATGACACATTGAAGATTAGAGTCTAGATTTGGCTTGAATTGTTGAGTTGGGTAGTGTAATATACATGCATGAACACATTCATGGAAATTAGAATTGTTGGGTGTCAAATTTCTACATGCATGTGCATATTTTTGCTAAAGCTTATGAGTTCAACAAAATTCTAAGTTTAATTTCACTTTGGATCATGTTTTGAAGCTTTGAAATCAAATTGAACTCTTGCATGTTTGTTTAACCCATGTTCTTGGAAATCTATGGCAATGGTGCTTAAATGGACTCACTCTTGGGCATTGATTTGTCAAATTGGCTTTTGAAACTTGATGTAATATGAGTTTGAAATGTTTTTCCAGATTTTGGGCCCAAGAGGTTGAGTTTTGGGTTGTTGAATGCTTGGTTCGAACTTGGAAGACAAATCTGGAAATTCCAGATTTTGCTTCCTCGCTCGAGCGAAGGATTCCTCGCTCGAGCGAGCCCTTTTATTTTGCAATCTCGCTCGAGCGAAGAATCGAGCGACCATCGCGCGTAGAATTGCAGCATCCAGTACTTTTGCATTTTCATCAGATCGCTCGAGCGAAGCCTTTGCTTTTGGAAGCTCGCTCGAGCGAGCATCGAGCGAGCATCGCGCGGAAAATTTCAACATCCAGTATTTTTACTGTTTCATCAGACCACTCGAGCGAGGGAATGTTCGCTCGAGCGAACCCTTTGATTTTGGGAGCTGGGTCGAGCGGAGGAAGGCTTCGCCGGCGAGACCCTGTTTCGCAACTTTTGTAAAATGTTTTCTAAGGCATTTTTGCATCCACATTCCATCCTAGGCATTCCTAGGCCATGATTAAGACTCCATACTAAGGGTAAGGGGTTAGATATACACTTAGAATCATGGGTGTGAGTTTTGTACAATTGAAGTGCATGTTTCAAAGTGTGTATCCGTGATGTGTTATGTAGGTCGTGTGCCGCATTCTGTTTGACCTTTTTGGCTTCACCTATCGGTTTCAACGCCATGTGAGTAATAACATTGTAAAGATATATTCAAGCATACTTATTTTCGTGAAATAAAATGAGATCTTTTAGAAGATATGTTCGTACAATGAATGATTGTTCAATTTCGACATGTATCGTGACATCCTTAGTATTGTGTGATACCTCTACGGCCATTACCCCAGACGGAGGTTCCTTGTGGAACTACGCTTTATGCGTTCTGTTCTGTTACGCTTTATGCATTCGTTCGCTGCGGGCTTTGTTACTCGTCTTGCGGATCCGGAGGTTCCCTTTGTGGAACTACGCTTATGCGTTCTGTTCTGTTACGCTTTATGCGTTCTGTTCTGTTATGCTAATGGATGTATCACGTAAATTTAATCATGACTTATGATTTCTGTCTATATACGATCTGGATGACTTATGGCTTTGATATAGAAATTGAATTATGTTTTCTGAACAAGTATGAATTTGATAAAGCTAAATTATGATTTCGATCTGATCAAGTATGATTTTGATACAATGTAACTGATCTCTAAAATCTGTATGAACTCATTTATTGAAACCTCTTTACTCTGTTTATTATTCACTGGGCTTTCGCTCACAGTTTACTATATATATGTAGGTGAGCCGACACAAGATCAGGGCCAGAGTTGAGGGCCTGCAGTACCCCTTTTTGTCAGCCAGCTGTTGTGCCTCCCGAGGAGGTTCCGGTCATAGCTTAACGCAATGGCTGTTCCGGTTCATGCTAGTCGTGTCTGTTGTTTTGTGACTTGTAAAGTCGGTTTTTGGGGGCATACTTATGTAAATATTTTGTAAATATTGGTGTATGTTGACTAGCATGTTATGTATATAAATAAGTTTTAAATTTTCTGTCTCATGTACGTCATCACAGCTCATTGGACCTTATTTACTTTCTGTATTTGCTTCCGCAGCCCCTTATTGTTTGTTATTCTGTTTGGAGGCCGTAGGTAATCCACGGATTACTGGCCAGTTACGTCGCCGAACCTATAGGGGCGGGTTTGGGTCGTGACAATGATGAAGGCAAATAGAACCCTGAAACCATTATGAATACTGTGTCCCAGCAAGACCTCCAAGAGATTCTACAGATACATAGACCTAACTATGTAACCTACACAGATGCCCCTACCTGGATTGGCTCATCTGGAGGAAATTTCTCAACTGCATCTGCTTATAAACTTATTACCAACCATCAACTGAATGGGACTGACTGGAAATGGTTGTGGAAGCTCAAAACCCCTCAGAAACTGAAATGCTTTCTCTGGCTCATACTCAAGGACAAACTCCTAACCAATCAAATGCGGCTCAGAAGACACATGACTAACACTGATTTATGTCCTAGATGTAGGGCATCCAGTGAGGATATGAACCACCTTCTAAGAGAGTGTACCAATTCCAAGGCTATCTAGATTGAACTCAAAGATACCACATAATGGAAGGAAGGTTGTCGATTGCCCCTAACTGAATAGGTGATTTCCAATATGAAGAAGAAAAAAAAATTGGCAAAAAATGGTATCTTTATTTCCTTGTTAGCCTCAGGCATATCAGGAAAATCAGAAATCAAATGGTTTTTGATAACGTTATTCATCCTATTCAAGTTAGTCTTGAGATTGATGAGGCATTCCAATCTCCTCTCCACCTTAATCAATCTCTACCTGTACTAATTCACTGGTGTTTCCCTAATGCAAGTAAACTGAAATTAAATACTGATGGCTACTCCAAAGGGGATCCTGGATAGGCAGGGTATAGAGGGCTCTTGAGGGATGCAACAGGCACATGGCTATGGGGTTACTATGGAAAACTGGGCCATTGTACTAGTATTGAGGCGGAGCTATGGGCCATCTATAGGGGCCTCACAATATTGTTTCAGAAAGGCACCCTGGATGTGGAAATTGAAACTGATGCCACTCAAGCCATCAAGCTAATCCAGGATGGGCCAAACCACAACTCCCCTTACAAGGCCATCATGGAAGATACAAAGTTCTTAATGCAAAGATATAACTGTACACTGAGGAAAGGAAACAAGGTTGCTAATAGATTGGCAAACATAGGAGTGGAACAAGATGACCATGTGGTTATTCTAGAGGACCCCAGAAAATGTAATAGCTTTGGTCATAGATGATATGACTGGAGCTCATTTTGAGAGGGATTAGCCCCTAAACTGCTGTTTGTTTTTTGAGACCCTTTCTCTGTTTCTTTATGCTTTCATCTGAATCCAAAAAAAAAAAAAAAGAGCATAACCAAAGCTACCATGCCTTCCTTTGAGTTTAGTCTCGATGAGGTCATGGGTTCAATTCTCCTTAGGGAAGTTAAATTAAAGGAGTGCAAGTACTTTGGTGTTTTGCTAAGGGTGGGGAGATTTTCTTCCATGGGTGCTAATCTAACAATTTACTAACATTTACCAATCAAAAAAAAAATATATATATATATATATATAAGAAATAGTTATCTCTCATTAGAGCCATATGTAGGAATGGATTTTTCTATTCACACAATCCTGAACACCTAAAATAACTCATAATATATACTAAGATCCTTGTACAATAAGATTAGAGCCATACAATAAGATTAGAGCCATATGTAACCAGGCCCGCCCCTGAGATTTACGGGGCCTAAAGTCGATAATCAACTAATAAATTTTTGGGACCTTTCATATTTTTTTTTTCATTGAAAAAACATAAGGTAAAAGACAAAAGATTTATGTCAAAATCACAAAAAAATACTTGATATTGCATTACAACAACTAATAAGTGTTGCTTGATTTTCACTCTTCTTGCATTTTTAAAAGCAAATAAATCAATCATACTTGCATAATTTAGTTCTTTTGCAAAATCATTTTCAATGGATAACAATACTAATTATTTTAAATGGGTCTTTTAATTTTTTAATAGGTCAATTTATTTTAAGTTAGTTTAGGCCTTCCTTAATTTTTTTTAGATTTAAAACATAACTAATCTATTACACTAAACTATAATAGGAGGGGACTCCTTTTTTGGGTCTACTTTCAATAGATAACAGTGCTAATTTTTTGAATGGGTCTTTCAATTTTTTAACGGATCAATTTATTTTAAGTTAGTTTGGGTCTTCTTTAATTTTTTTTGGACTTAAAACATAACTAATATATTACACTAAACTATAATAGAAGAGGCCTTTATTGTGAGTTTATTTTGATGGACCTTAAGCCATGATCTGGTGAGTCTATGCCCAGGGCCGGCCTTGTATGTAACATTAGATTTTTCTATTCATATAATCATGAACACCTAAAATAACTCATAATATATACTAAGATCCTCATACAATAAGAACTGATTCAAACCTAGTGGCTTAACCGGGCCGAGCAAGTCACAAACGGGTTTTATAATCCAAGTATAAAAAACAAATTAAGGTCTATTTTGGTAACACGACTAAAAATTAATTTTTTAATTTTTTTAGATCACAACACTTCTCTATTTTTTTATATATTTTTTAAAAAAATTAAAAAATAAATTTTTAATTTGCTTCTCAAAATAAATCTAAATGGAATGCGAGACATTCCCCCACAATCAAATAGATAAAAATATTTGATTCCGCCTTTGCAGATAGGCGTGGTCCACACTCATGTGCGTGTAGTTGAAGAGGGATGTCTATCATTATCTATTTGAATTGAGAGTTTTTTCCACCGTAGAATATAAACGTGTGTCCTATTGTCTGGTTCCTTTCTTCTTGACTTGGTCCCCATATTTACCATGACTGCCCTGCCTGAAGCCTAAGTGGTTGTTTTTGGGTTGGTTGGCAACCGTTGTCGAGATCTATTTGAATTGAATTGGTTGAGGAAAAATAAAGAAAAATAAAAATTTAAAAAGAAAAGGCAATAACATAAACATTTTGTTTGGGGAACTAAAATTATGTTTGAATTTTAAATTTATGAAAGAAAATAGTGTTAATATATCATATATGTTACACTTTCGGCTACTTTACTTTAGATTAATATATGTTTGTAATGCTCTGCTTTCGGTGGAAAGTTACAACCACTCACAGATTCGTATCATTACATTTTCATTCCTTAGATGCTTCAATCAGCTATAAATGTACTAGCTCTCTTGTAACCATAGATACAATATACAGAATACAACTTCTCTCTTTTCTTCATTCAGTCTCTCTTTCTCTCTCTATCAATTTATCTAACATGGTATCAGAGCGCAGTAACTTTGGTGTTTAGTCCCGTACACAGTGGAACTACACTTCTGGCATTCTTCACTTTGGTGTTTAGTCTCGTAACTACACCAAACAGCTCGGAATCTCCTTACGATTCCATGCACCAAGCCGTCACCGAAAACGCCCACGCGTCCCTCACGCCGCTTCTTGTTTCGGCCGCTGCCGTTGCCTCGTTGCCACGCGCACACGCGCTTTCACGCGCTTCCTCACCGATCGTCGCCACACTCGCTATCGCACTGCGCGTCTTGTGGTTGCCTCGTGAAGTGAAAGGCGTCTTGTTTCGCTATTGTGCACTGCGCTGCCCGCTTGTTTCAGCCGAGTCGCGGGCTGCGCGCGTGCGCCGTTTCGCTATTTTACGCGCGCCTCTTCCTCGCTTCTCGCTACGTGACGACGCCTCCTCGCTAACGTCGCGCCGACATTTTTTTCTCCTGCTGACATCATCACTGCACAGCCCACCTTTCCTAGCTATTTTCGACCTTCCGGACTCATTGGTACACTCTGTTTTATCAAATTGTGCTCCTACAAGTCTATTCCTATCAAATTACGCTCTCCTAAACTATTATAATGGATCGTCATGATGCCTCTCATCCCATTTCTGTTATTTTGGATGGTTCCAACTATGTTCTATGGGCCCAAGCCATGTCTTCCTTCCTCAAAGGAAAGAGGCTCTGGCGCATTATCACTGGAGATGTGACCCAACTAGTAAAAGACACTACTGACCAAGCTCCCACTACTACTGCTACATATGAAGACCGACTTGAGGAATGGGACAGCAAGAATTACCAAATCATTACCTGGTTTCGTAATACCTCTATTACCTCTATCAGTCTTCAGTTTGGTCGCTTTCAACTTGACTCATCACTACACCGCAGGACATCCGATTTTTGAAAGAAAGATACTGCAGACCAGGGTCTTGCTCATCAATATCACCAGAGCCAACTTCATCGAATCGCCAAGAATCTAATCACCCATCAATGACTTCCTTTCTCAAATGTACTCCGTTTGGGACCAAACTTGCTCTTTCCGAGCCGCCTTGGACTTGTCGCGAAGATCTTTGTCTTATTCATCGCCCCATCGTGTCAGCAAAACTTGGTGCACTTTCTCATGGCTCTCATCTTTTGAGCCGTCGTGCCTCTCTTCTTCATCGCCATCCCTTGCCCACTTTGGAACAAGCTATTTCGAGTTGCTATCGAAGAAACTTCGTCTTGGTACTCTCCAAACTCATCATGTGGACTCTGTTCTTGCATTCCTCCGTCCGCCATCCTCTACCCAGCAGACTAGTGCTTGCCTCTATTGTCGAATCGGGCCCGCCTTCACACATCTCTCGATTAATTGCCGGTCGAACTCAACACCGCAACAAACTTAGTCTGGTCATCTCGCAATGAGATTGTTTTCGCAATCCTCCGTTCATCCTCCAACCGCCACTCCTATCGCGGTTCTTCTCGGGGGAGTTTTCATCGTTCCGGGAATCGATCTCATTCCGGAAATCAGTCTCATCATCACACTGCTGCCGCCTGGCTCGAGATCGCTCCGAGTCCCTCTACTCCTCTCTTTACTCCCACGGATGTCGAGGCCATGTTCCAACGCTTCTCTCAGTACACCTCCTCCTCTTGCTTTGTGCGTGATTCGGGTAACTCTTCTTGGTATTTTGACTCTGCTGTTGTAATCATATGACCTCTAGTTCTACTATATTTTCTTCCATCTCTTCATCTCCTCATATTCCTCAATTCAAGCTGGCGATGGTTCTCTCATGCCCGTCAGTTGGTCTTGTTTCCACATCATCTTTATCTTTACCTCAAGTTTATCATATCCTGCTCTCACTTTAAACCTTATATCTATTGGTCAACTATGTGACCTTGGTCTAACTCACACCTTTTCTACTACTCATTGTTTGGTGCAGGACCCTCGACGGCAAGGCGGACTATTGGGATCGGCCGTAGCATGGACGTCTTTATGAGCTCATGCACCTTCATGTTCTGACTCTCCTCCGATCACGCTCCGTGATCTACTTCTCTGTTTCACCTTTTTATCTTTGGCATTGTCGCTTAGGACATATTTACATTAATAAACACAGGTCTTTGGTTTCTAGTGGACAATTGGGTCATGTACCTCCAGCAAATTTCGATTGTATACCCTGTCAACTAGCCAAACAACCTGCTTTATCATTCAATAAAAGTACTTCTGTTTCTCATGCACCTTTTGATCTTATACATTCGGATATTTGGGGCCCTTCCCCTACTACTACTATGGGGGGATCTCGTTATTTTGTTGTTTTTATTGATGATTTTTCCCGCTTTACCTGGATTTTTCTCATGAAAACTCGATCTGAACTTAAACACATTTATTATCAATTTGCTCAAATGGTTCACACCCAATTTTCCAAAACCATCAAACTTTTTCGCTCTGACAATGCTATGGAATATCGGGATTCAGATTTTCTTTCTTTTCTTCAGAGTCATGGTACCCTGCCTCATCGTTCTCATGTCTTTGGCCGTCTCAGCAAAATGGCCGTGCTGAACGGAAACATAGGCATATTCTTGACACTACTCGCGCTCTCCTTCTCTCTTCTTCTTGTCCTGAAAATTCTTGGGGAAAGCGCCTCACCTTGTCTACACCATCAATTGTGCTCCTACCCCTATCATCCATAACCAAACTCCCTTTGAACGTCTGCATGGCTCTCCCCCTCCATACACTAATCTTCGGGTTTTTGGCTCTGCCTGCTTTGTTCTACTTCAACCCCATGAACACACCAAACTTGAACCTCGTTCTCGTCTTTGTTGCTTTCTTGGGTATGGGATTGAACACAAAGGCTTTCGCTGCTGGGACCCTATCTCTAAACGCCTTCGTATCTCCCGCCATGTCGTTTTCTGGGAGCACAAAATGTTTTCCTCTCTATCATCTTTTCACTTACCCACACTTTCCACTAATTTACTGTTTACTAATCCTTCTATCGATCTCTTCTCTGATGAATTTGATCTGAGTTCCTCCTTCATCGAGACGCCTTGCTCACTCCTCGATCCCGGCCCAGCTTTCTCCCCGACGGTCCACCTCTCATCAGGCCGCCTTCTTCTCCATCGTTCTTCCTCCTACCGATCCTCCTACGGGTCGCCGCCACGTAACTCAACCTCCTATCCATCTCCGTGATTATATTGTTGGGTCTCACGCTTTTCTACTTATGAACCTACCTCCTATCGTGAGGCTTGTACTAATCCTCTTTGGCGACAAGCTATGGTGATGAACTCGGGCTTTGGACAAAACTCATACTTGGGATCTTGTTGATCTTCCTCCGCAAAACCGCAATTGGTCGCAAATGGGTTTACAAAATCAAGACTCATTCTGATGGCTCTATTGAACGCTACAAAGCTCGTCTTGTTGCCAAAGGCTTCAATCAGGAATATGGTATTGATTATGAGGAGACCTTCTCCCCTGTTGCTCGGCTTACCTCTGTTCGCAGTTTACTTGCTGTTGCTGCTGCTCGTCACTGGGAGCTTTTTCAGATGGATGTCAAAAATGCCTTCCTCAATGGTAATCTCCTTGAGGAAGTTTACATGCAACCTCCACCTGGGTCCACTTGTCCACCTCATAAGGTTTGCAAACTACAGCGTGCCCTTTACGGTCTCAAACAAGCACCCCGAGCCTGGTTTGCTAAGTTCAGTTCTACCATTCATGACTTCGGGTTCACTTCAAGCTCCTATGACTCTGCTTTCTCCTGACCACCCTCATGGTACTACTCTTCTCCTTCAGTATGTGGATGATATGATCATCACCGTAGTGATCTTGCCGGTATTCTCCGCCTCAAACAGCTTTCACCGACAGCTTTGAAATGAAGGACCTTGGTACACTTAACTACTTCCTCGGCCTTGAGGTCTCTCATGATTCTATCGGTTCCTATTTGTCCTGTGCCAAATATACATCCGATCTTCTAGCTCGTCTTTGGTCTTCTGATTGCAAAACTACCTCTACTCGGTTGATCCTCGGCCCGTCTCACTCCTCTCGATGGAGATCTCCTCTCGATGCTACTCTTTATCGCCACTCGTCGGTAGTCTTGTCTATCTCATACCACTCGTCCCGACATTGCCTATCTTTGCTCACATTGTTAGTCAAGACATGTCGGCCTCGCGACTCCCACTATAACGCTTCTTCTCCACATCCTTCGCTACCTCAAAGGCACTATGTTCCATGGTCTTCACTACTCGCTTCCTCCTCTTGAGCTGCGTGCCTTTTTCCGATCTTGATTGGTGGGGATCCGACGGACCGACGCCTCCACCACCTGCTTTTTAGGGGATTCTTCTTACTTGGCGAAAGAAACAATCTCTCCTTTGCCGCTCGAGTACCGTTTGAATCCGCTCTCGCTGATACTACTCAGGAGCTTCTATGGCTTCGCTGGCTTCTTACTGATCTGGGTGTTTCTTCTGATAGAGCTACCTCTCTCTATTGTGACAATCAGAGTGCTATTCAGATTGCTCACAATGATGTTTTTCATGATCGCACAAAGCATATTGAGATTGATTGTCATTTCATTCGACAGCATGTTACCCGGGGCACTGTTCACCTTCTTCCTATTGCCTCTGCCGATCAACCTGCTGATATTTTCACCAAAGCTCATCCTCCTGGCCGCTTCCGTGCCCTTGTTTCCAAACTCAACTTGGTGGATGCCTACCCTCCTTGAGTTTGCGGGGGGCTGTTAATATATCATATATGTTACACTTTCGGCTACTTTACTTTAGATTAATATATGTTTGTAATGCTCTGCTTTCGGTGGAAAGTTACAACCACTCACATATTCGTATCATTACATTTTCATTCCTTAGATGCTTCAATCAGCTATAAATGTACTAGCCCTCTTGTAACCATAGATACAATATACAGAATACAACTTCTCTCTTTTCTTCATTCAGTCTCTCTTTCTCTCTTTATCAATTTATCTAACAGAAGAGAAAGAAAATGTATTATTATGTAGAAGTTAATTTTTGTTCAAATAAGTTAAAATTTTCACATTTATAGTTTGATCTGAATTTTAATTTATGTTCGAATAGTTTGATTTGAATTTTACTTTAATATTTATTCCTTTAATTTAAAAATATATATATATGATCTTGATTTCAAATTTTAATTCATCCTTCCGTTTATAATAAGTATATTTCAAGAATCACATTAAAAGTATATTTTGAGAAAATTAATAATAATTCAAACGGAAGGACAAATTAAAATTTGAAATTCAGATCATATTTTTTCAAACAACAATGTTAGGTAGCTCGAAATTTTGTGACTCAAATGGCTCAAATCACTCAAAACGACATCGTTTTGAGTGTAAATGAGTGTAAAACGACGTCGTTTTGACAGATTTAAGCCATTTGAGCCACAAAATTTTGAGTTACCAAACATTTTCTTTTTTCAAATTAAAAGAATAAAAGATCAAAATAAAATTAAAATCAAACTATAAATGTGAAATTTTTAATTTATACGAACAAAAATTAACTTCTACATAATAATATAAATTTTAAAATCAAATTAATACTAAACTTAAAAATTAGGGTTAATATATTGTTCAAATTTAGATTAAAATAAAAATTGAATCAAACGACCAACATCTTTCTCACCCTGGTCCATTGTTTCCCAAGCAGGCCTCTCCAATTTTTATACCAGAACTTCAGGAACTTTAGGGTTCGTTTGGAAAGTGGCTCATTGGGCTTTTTTAGCTCAATGAGTCACAAAAGACAAAATAGCAATTTTGAGTCACAAAAAATAAAAAATCACATCCAACTCATAATCATTACACTCTTCTCTCACAAAAAAAATCAAAAAAGTCAAAAAACCAAAAAACCCTTCCCAAACCAAACTTTTGAGTCCAGGCTCATATAACCAAAAAAGCCAAAAAACCAAACAGCCAACCCACTTCCAAAACGAAACCATCTTGAAGGTTTTGAAGCAATTGAAAGAAGTAATCATCACATTTGGCATTCAAGGTTATGCATGCTTGAAAAGGCAACTTCAGTGATGGTACTTCCAACAATGGAAGGCTACGATCAATAGGATTTCAACAGAAAAAGCACTGAACAAAATGGATATATATTGTTGAACAACTCAATCTCGCTGGTTAACAAATAAATCATTAATACAATGTTGCTGCTCTGCAGCTGTTCCCCTTACACAGCTATTTTCTTGAATGAAAATATAATGACAGCTCTTTCATACTAGTTTTAAATCCAACTTTGACAATAATAATACTTCATTCATAAACAGTATCATCTCATATGATCAAGACAGACTCAAAAAAACAAAAACAAGAAAATGCAACACAATAACAAGCAAACAATAGGCAAACTCCTACGTAAGAGAGCAGCGGTGAAGAACAGACAGATTATTAATTGATCCCCTGCAAAGTAATTGAATTTGCAGAAACTTAATCCTGGGGCTTATCCCATTTAAGGGGCTTCACCACCTCCCATGTGAAGTCAGTGTCATCTCTTCCAAAGTGCCCGTATGCAGCAGTCTTCAAAACCTACCATTGCCACCCCCCTTGAGATCCAAGTTGATGGAGATCATTCCGGGCCTGAAGTCAAAATTCTCCTTCACAATCTTGAGAATCTCCTTGTCTGGGATCTTTCCTGTGCCGTATGTTTCAACAAACACTGACAATGGCTCAGGCACACCAATGGCATACGAGACTTGCACAATGCACCGGCGAGCAAGCCCACTGGCAACAATGCTCTTGGCAGCCTGCCTAACAACGTAAGCACCGCTTCGGTCTACCTTGGTGGGGTCCTTACCGGAGAAGGCACCACCACCATGGGCTCCCCAACCACCATAGGTATCGATGATGATTTTGCGACCAGTGAGACCAGCATCACCATGTGGCCCACCAATGACGAATCGGCCAGAAGGGTTGAGGTGGAAGATGGTTTTCTCATCAAGGTACTTCTCAGGGATGACAGGCTTAATGACATGCTCCTTGAGGTCAGCAGCAATCTCATCGTTAGTAACCGTCTCGTCGTGCTGAGTGGATATAAGAACAGTATGGACTCGAATTGGAACCATGGCACCTTTGTCATTGAAATACTCAACAGTGACTTGGGTTTTGCCATCGGGTCTCAACCAGGGGCAAGTTCCATTCTTTCGCACTTCAGTGAGGCGGGCACCAAGCTTGGTTGCAAGGACATGGCTGAGGGGCATCAGCTCGGGAGTTTCATCTGTGGCATAGCCAAACATGTGACCCTGGTCACCAGCACCAATCTCTTCGGGGCGCTTGGTGAGATGACCGTGGACACCCTGGGCAATATCAGGGCTCTGTTGCTCAATGTAGACTAGAACCTTGCAATTATCAGCATCAAGACCAACATCATCGGAAACAAATCCAATGGTGCGGCATGTGTCACGCACAATCTTCTCATAGTCTACCTTGGCTTTGGTTGTGATTTCACCGAAGACCATCACCATGTTAGTCTTGGTGCAAGTCTCACAGGCAACTTTGCTGTCTTGATCTTGTTCAAGGCAGGCATCGAGGACTGCATCAGATATCTGATCACAGAGCTTGTCTGGGTGACCCTCATTCACAGATTCGGAAGTGAATAGGAAAGTTTCCATTCTCTCAAACTGCAAAACGCAAAACACCCACAATGTAAATCAATATATGAATGACCTAGCACCAAACTTATTATATATAAGGAAGAAAAAAAAAGCATTAAGTACAAATGCATCACACAAGTTCAAAGACTCGAATATAGAATTAGGTTCATGTTCGCAATGAAAGAATAATATGTTCTAGATAGATACTACACACACCCATGAAAAACGTTGATGAGTATCTCGCAAAAACAATGTTAAAGCCACCTCCCAAAAACAAATAATCCCATAAATAAACTATAATATGAAAAAGGCAGCTTGATGCAGATACTGTCAGACAGCTGTCAGGTATAAAGTTATAATGCACCACCAAACAGATTGCATAAAGCATTGTGGAATATATATAATACATACATATACAAACCTAGCATCAATTAACTTTAGATATATTGCTGCAAATAAGTTTATCCCTTTATTGTAACATGTGGTCCAGGGGAATTTTCCTTTTGAACCACAGAAATGGGCCTGGTGACAAACTATCTAAAAGACATCTTGTAATCCAAGGAAATGCAGATACTCCAAAAACAAAGTGGTTCTAGCATGGCGCAAATCATGAATAAAATACAGATCTAATCTATAGAACATAAAAGGATGTTCCAAAATCATAACATAATGTAGATATATACAAATTCGCATTTATACACGTTGTTTTGTGTGGTAGTGAGAGAGGCAATTTTATGACCAAATTATGAAAACCCAAATGCAAATCCAGTTTGTGTATTCATATACAGGGTGTGCAAGTATGCAAGTCTATATTGTTGTAAAAAAAAAATTTTTTTTTATTGCTAATGGGGTATCCGGATCAAAACCCAACTAATCCCAAAGGTGCACAAATTTTCCGCAAGTACACCATGGTTAATTCAAAAAAATTTTCCCAATCTGATGGTCCAAATAAATTGTTAGAACCTAAGAAGTTTCGATCCTGAACCTTAGAGGAAGCACACCCCCAAGATCCAAGGCCTTGCCACCACCATAGGGTTATGTTGTCGTAAATTTAAATTACTTTGCAATCCTAGCAACTGAAAGAAAACTTGCTAATCTAAAGACAGATCTGTCATTTCAATGCAACGGAAGTGGAAAAAAATCAGAAAAACTGTGTCCCAAACATTATATGGGTAGTGAAGATTCAAACTTAGCGTGGAGTAGGCCCGTGCCCACAAACTATCTTCAGGGTAATTTTGGGATATAATCTTTTTGAGTGTTTAATATTGCTAGAAAAATATCTAGACTATGTATATTTATATAATAAAAAAAAAGTTTTGCGTGGACTCTGACACTTTTTATTTTTTTCAAAACAAAAGCTCTAAACTATTTTAATTTTCTTACAGATCCAAGTACTTCAAATAACTTCCATAGTTATCAGATCCAATTCTTTCAAATAACTGATAGTTTAAATTTGACACATGAACATGCCCACCTCTTGTGTGTGTGTGTGTGTGTGTGTGTAAGCCTTTTGGCTAAAATAACTAACAAAATCTATTCTTAACAGTATAACTCAAGGCAAAAATGAATTGATTATAAAAACCCTTGTCTAGCCTCCCACAACCAACCCGCATTAACACTTGAACATCTCAAATGATAAATCAAAATTGACTAAAAATTAGATCCACCGACACAAGTGCTCAAACCGGTTAGCAAAGACTAGACAGTCAAACATTAGATCCAGCAAAGTGTATGAGAATAGTTCATATCTTACATACAGATCCAGTAAAAAACCCCAACAAAAACTACTCTGAGTTAAGAAACTTTTGTAAGAACAATCAGATCTGAAAGCAAATCTTGAAAACATTCACAGAGTACAAAGAAACAATCAGCATCAACAGATCTGAGTCATTGGAGCACGAAATCCAACAAGAAACCGCAAAATCAGTGAGTAAATACACCGTAAGGGTACAGAAAATGTACCTGAAGATGATAAAACAAGGATGCCGAGAGAGAGAGAGAGAGAGAGAGAGAAAAGAGACCCCTGAGCTGCTTCCTAGGGCTTTTTGCGAGTCTTACCCATGGACTTCGGCTTCACATTTATAGACTTGTTTGAGGGGGGAGAGAAACAGAGAGAGAGAGATTTGAATTGGTAGTTTGATTTTTTTTTTTTTTTTTTTTTAAATAAATTACCCTGACCTTCATAATAAAATTTTAAGTAAATTACAAATTGTTTAAAATATAAATAATTTTAGGATAAATTATACTGACAACCCCTAAAATTTATTTTTATTATAATTTTTTCTCACTTTTTAAAAATTACGTCTTCCTTTCTGAGGTTTAAGGTTTCATTACAAATTATTCCCTCAACAATTTAATTTTTTTAAATATCAATTTTGTCCTCATTGGATAAATTATATTGACACCCCTTATATTTAAAAAATTACAATCCCCTCCTTAAGGTTTAAAGTAACATTACCAATTGCTCCCTTGATTAGTATTAATTGAAAAAAAAAATTCATTGAAAAAAAAAATTAATTAGGAAAAAAATTATTTGAAAAAAAAATTGTTAGTAAAATTTTTAAATTTCTATTTAAAAACCAACGTAAACTCATTTTTTGAATTTACATTTTTTTCTCAAATTTACAAATTAAGACAAACATAAACCAAAAAAATTATCAAACAAGTTTTTATTGCAGTTTTTTTAATTTTTATAAATATAAATTGAAAACTAAAAACGAAATGGTTACCAAACAGGCCTCAGATAGTAAAAATGTCATAAAATTAACAGATAACTAAATAAGTTACCAACGTAAGAATTGACTTATCAAAATATTCTTAAGCTACGAATGATTTGATTTTTAGATTTTTTTTTTAAATTAAAAATTAATTTGGTTAAGAAATAAAAAATAAAAAATAAAAAATAATTATAATTTTTATGTAATTTTTATCTTTCGAGCGGTTAGAAATAATTTTTTACAAATTAAATTGAAACAACCATACGTATGTATATAACCTATCCAAAAGTTAAAATAATAATTATTTTTTATCCTTAAATGATAATTATTTTTTATTTCTTAACCAAATTAATTTTTAATTTTAAAAAAAAATTCTAAAAATCAAACCATACATAACCTAAGAATCTATTGATAAGTCATTTCTTACATTGGTAACTTATTTAATTATTGGTTAATTTTACGACATTTTTACCATCTGAGGTCTGTTTGATAACTATTTCATTTTCAGTTTTCAATTTATATTTACAAAAATTTAAAAAACTGTCATAAAAACTTGTTTGATAATTTGTTTGGTTCATAAATTGTTGTCTCAGTTTGTAAATTTGAGAAAAAAAAAATGTAAATTCAAAAAATGAGTTTACGTTGATTTTTAAACAAAAAATTAAAAATTTGGCTAACAAAATTTTTTTTCAATTAATTTTTTTTTCAAATAAAAATTTTTTCCAATTATTTTTTTTTTAATGAATTTTTTTTTCAACTAATACTAACCAAGGGGCAATTGGTGATACTACTTTAAACTTTAGAGAAGGGATTGTAATTTCTAAAATGTAAGGGGTGTCAATGTAATTTACACAGTGAGGGCAAAATTGGTATATAAAAAAATTAAATTGCTGAGGGGAGAATTTGTAATGAAACTTTAAACCTCAGGGAGAGATATGTAATTTCCAAAAGGTGAAGGGGAAACTGTAATAAACATAAATCTCAGGAGGTGTCAGTGTAATTTACCCATAATTTTATATAATTTTAAAAATGGGTAAATTATATTTACATTTTTGATATTTATATTTAATATATATCATCATTTGACGTTTGAAAAATTATATTAACCCTCATGTTATTGTAATTATATATATACGGAATGAAAATATTGAACTCATACACTCTCTCTTTTCTTACTTTGTTTTACTTCCTCTATTTTTTTTTTTTTTCTATTGTAATTTCTTCTATTTTCTATTAGGAGTTGTTGCCTTTTAACCACAGGATAGAAATGTAATTTCTAAAATATCAAGGAGTGGAATATAATTTGATCAAACCTCAAGGGTGCCAATGCAATTTACCCTTTAAAAATTATAATCCACTTCTTTAAATTTCTAATCGCATAACAAATGTCTCATTTTATTAATAAATTATGAATTTAATTAACAAATTTTAATGATATTATAAATATATTTTAATTAATAATTTAGATAATTTTATTATTATATAGAAAAAATAGTTAAGAATTTTATTTTTTTTATCAATTCTGTTAAATAAAGAATTTTGATAAATGAATATTTATAATTTTTAGAAACACAAAAGGATTTAATTCGTATTTTAAACAAATTTTAAATGGTGTATTTGTAATTTATTCTAAAGTTTTATAAAAATATAATATGTCACATAATTTTAATATAATTACATTTATTACTCTAGTAAGGTCAACAATGCTATATCTCCTAATTTATCACCCCTAAATGATCCCTTAATGATGTGGCATTAAGGTTAGATTACACATAATAGAATGTTTAAAAATAATGCTATATGCACCAATTGGCATACTAACTAGTGTACTAATTGATGATGTAACATAATTTAAGAAATTTTTAGTATTTTTAATGTAATTAATAAGTTGTGTCAATAATAATGTCATAACTAGTATTAGTACACTAATCGGTGCATGTAACACTACCTAATATTTAATGAGTCGCGATTGGGAGCTCGAATCTAGGCTCTCCCGAATGCCCCTAATGTTTTTTTTTCTTTCTCAGCAGAAGGAGGAAGAAGAAGACGGTGGAGAGAGGAGGAGGAAGAGAAAAGAAGAGAAGAACTGGACTGGAGGGGGCCATATCAACCGTGCAGAGGCAAGGCGGAGGCGAGCTGAGGCCTCTCCCTTTCTCCCTCTCCTCCTCTCTTCTCTTTCTCTCCCTCTCCCTCTCCCTCTCTGGTTCAGTCCGAAAATGGAATAAAAAGAAGAAGAAAAAAAAAAAAAACTAATGCCCAAAACAACGTCGTTTTGGGCATTAGGGGCATTCGGGGCGGAGAAATTCGGGCACCAAATCATTTTTCATGTTTAATAAATCAAAATTTGACATTTGTCAAACACATTATTAGAGGTGATTAATGAATGTTTCAAGCATTTTTCTTGAAAATAATGTAAATGCTGTGAAAATATAATAAAAAAATAAGAATAAATATTCAATGTAAAAGAAATAATATCATCACATTTTTATTCATATCATTCATGAATTATTAGTGTTGTTTGGAAATTAGTTTTTTCAATTTATTTTAAAGTTATTTCTGATTAATAAAAAGTAAAAGATGTACCAAATAATCTAATACATATTCTTATAATTAAAAAATTATAAATAGTTCAAATAAGTTAAACCAAATAACTTTATTAATTAAAAAATTTTAAAAATAAAAGAAAAGAAAAAGAAGAAGGAGGTTGAGTGATATATAAATCAAAATCGTATGAGAATTTAATATAATTATATTAAGATTATGGGTTTACTGGAGGAGGCCATTGTAATTTAGTTTTATTTTTTAAATTTAATAATTGATTGGTTGGGTCCAGAGAGTTGTGTGATGGTTGGAGTAGTTGTGTGACGTTGCGAATTCTGAGCCGTGGGATGATGATAAATCGAACGGCTAAAAATGTTTGGAGTGGGTAAGCGAGAGTGACAGATCCACTGAAAACTATCCAATATTATTATTTGCCTTTTAATTTCTTTATTACGTCACCGTCGGCGAGTCCTCGTTCACCAACCCCACCCAACCCCGAACGCGCAAATGGGCTTGACTTTAAGGTCAGCTCCTCGGCTTGGCTCTTCTGAGCCATCTCCCCAGTTTCTCCTCTTCATTTTTTTAAAATTTTTTTTTACAAAAAATTATCCCTGATTATTGATTACTAAGAGCATCTCCAATCCTGAATCAAAGTTTTCATCAAATTCGAGTAAAAAAATAACTTTTTCCTCAATCTGATACCGAGTGCTCCAACGGTTAATTTTTATCAAATTTTCATCAAATCTGTTCCAGGATAACCAGTTGGTCGACCAGCCGGTTGATCGGGTGGTCGACCGGTTAAGCCCAAAAAAAAAAATGTATTTATTTATTTATTTTTTTGAACTTTTTGAACCTTTTAGTGGTCGACCGGTAAGGCAAAAAAAAAAATTTTTTTTTTTTTCAACTGTTTGACTTTTTTTGAAACTGTTTGAACCTTTTGGTGGTCGATCGGTTGGTCTCCCCCAACGGTCATATACAGTGTTTTGATGAAATGCGGAGTCTGTCCTCATTTTGGTGAAACGTTTGGTGAAATCTCTATTTGATATCAATTTAGTGGAACCGTTGGAGCATGAAAAAGTACTTTTTTCACCAAATTTTAAATTTGATGCCAGATTTGATTCAGGATTGGAGATGGTCTAATAGGTTGAAGGTTTTAAATTTTATTCTCTCTTTAATAAAGTTTTGCTGTTTCAATTTGTATGAGTATTGTAACTAATTGAAAAAACAAAGGTAAATTATATTTACCTCTTTTGAGATTTAGGAAAAATTACAATAAATTTTATAATTTTAACATAATTATACTAATTTTCTTTATAATAAAAGTAAAGAAATGCAAATAATATGAAGATACGAAGATAAATATTTTTTATTTGTATGACTAACGAAATTCTAATGAAAAAGATACTGAATATTATGTAAATTGAAATCTCAATAGAATTCAATGTAATTATATAAAAATTTGTGAAATTTACTAGAGTTTTTCCTAAATATAGAGAAGGTCGATATAATTTAGGTCTCGTTTGACAAATAACTTTTTTAGCTAAAAAGTCAAAAAGTTACTAAGGCCAAGTTTGGGAAGTTGTCAAAAACTTAAAAAGTTAAAAAGTTACTCAAAAAGTTAAAAAGTTATCACTATTTACCAAAAGTCAAAAATTACGGCTGCATAACTCACAATCCTAATTTCTCCCTACACACTAATTTATACAATTTTTGAATACACATTTTTTCATAAAAAGTCAAAAAGTTAATCCAAACAACCATATTTTTTTCAACTTTTTGTCCAAAAAGACAAAAAATACACTTATTTAGAACACCTCAAACAACCCCTAAAAAAGTCAAAAAGCCAACAACATATATCAAAAAGTCAAAAATTCTTTTTTCTCTCTACTTTTTGCACATCTTTTCGTAAAAAGTTAAAAAGTCATCACAAACATACTAATTTTTTTACATCATATTTTAACTAAAAAATTACTAAAAAAACATGTTCATAAACGAGGCTTTACTCAAAAAAATATTATAACTTTTAATTTTTTGTCATCCTCTTATATATTGACCCGCCCAACCCTAAACTATTTTTTTTATAAGTTTTTTTGGCTATTTAATTTTTGAATTATTTTGACATTAATGCTCCTAACCCATCCCAATCTGGCTTGACCTGCTAATAAAATCTATATATTAACGAAAAGGATCTTTTAAAACCCATGGCTTGTAGAAGCTCCACCATGTCAATCCTAATTTCCTGATTTTTTAATATTTTTTTGTAAAAAAATTAACTTGATGATTGGTGATTGGTTCAAAGATTGTAATAATTACACTATTGATTACAATAAATACTTACTTTATAATAATTACACTTATTAAATGAATAACGCAATAAATGAAATCTTAATTTCTTTACTTTTTGCATCCCCAAGAGATCCATGTAACTCTTAAATAAATAAATAAATACTTATTAAATTCTTTCAAACTCCTCGGTCAAACCCCATGTATTTAATTTATATATTAAAAAAAATGAAAATAAATATAAATATCTATTATTATCCCGTGCATAACACGGGTGATAGGCTAGTATTTTTATATTGGAAATAATATCTATACATGTAATAAGTAAAAAATTAGAAAAATATTAAACTACCTTGTAAGTCCTAAGCTCAAGTTGTGTGTATTCTTGTCGAGATGTTGCTCGGTTACCTATATGACACACTCAAGACTTTTGGCCTTCTTTCATACTTGTCTTCTTACAAACAGTTATATTTATTTTCCACTTGTTTATTAGAACTTTTTTTCCACTTGTTTATTACAAATAGTTATAGTTATTTTTAGTTATATTTTTATTTTTTAATTATCTTACAATGACTTTATCTATTTTTTATTTTTTTCGATAGAATTCGACACTTTTTTTGATATAAATGGTTGAATGGTAAATTTTTTTATAACTACCATCCGTGCTCTCTATTTTAAGCCTATGGGTTATTTTGGTATAGATTAAAAACTAGTATTTTGGTTTTTTAAGTTTTTTTTTTTTTCATTCAAACGTGTAAAAAAATATAAAAATGATGTGACTCAAAAGAGTATAAAATTCAAAAAGTTGACTTTTAATCTCCTTTTAAAAGAGGCATATATATGTACATTAGTGGACGTGTACTCATTTGATAGGTGTCCTGTTAAATTTATAAAATATAAATTTTTATTTTAAAATATAGTGTGTTACTCAAACAGTAAAATTATTGTTTACCAAACTGATTATCTTTGCTCGCCTCACTATTTAATTTTTTTTTTTTCTTTCAATAGAGAAAAAATTCACCTGGCAAAAGGAGAAAAAAAAACTGTAGGATACCACTATAGTAAGTTGTTCACTTTATATAATATTATATGTATCAATTAATGTACTAATTAGTATATTAACAGATAATATATCATAATTTTAAAAATTTTGGATATTTGTAATTTATATAATAAGTGGGTGTTGAAACAATTTTCTATGTAAATAAAATAAATAGAAACAAAACCCAAACAAATAAATAAATAACGTACCGAATTTATTTATCGGAGAAAATTGAAAGACCAAGTCAAGTGTGTGATACTCTGTCTTCAAGACAGATTCGCCCCGCTTCGATACTTTCGGTTGAGTGGCACCTATCTCCCAGGATATAATGATCTTCACAAATTTGTAGAAGCACTTCAAACAAATTTGTCCGGTAAACTAGAATCTTGTGTTCTATACTCTCTTTGAATTTACTCTAAAACTAGAATAAAGAATTAATGATGCAATGGAGAAAATTGGACAGCAAATATATAAGTTGCAGACTAATTTTCGGGATATAATAACACTGCTGGAATGTTGGTATTTATAGGCACAACAAGTGTTGTCCGAACAGGTATAATATTCAAATGAACAGGTGTGGTTTGAATCCAACAAATGCTGTTTGAAAACAAACAGATATGCAAACTGTTTTCAACAGATTTAACTACTGCAGATGAAACTGTCCAGATTTTTGAATCTGTTTGGACATATTAATAGATCTAAAACTGATTAAAACTGTTCGACAGTTACTATAGGAAATTCGGACAGAATGAGACACAACTTTTGAACAAGCACTACAACAAATATTAACTTTTATAGCATGCGGTGAATGCTATCGAAAGTAAATAATAGCATTTGTTGGAATGCTATGTTAGCCCATGTTATTAAAAGTGTATCATTTTTTATAACATTTGTGAAATGCTATCAATGAATGCTATGAAAAATATATTGTAACAGTCCATGAATGCTATAAAATAGTTGCAAGTAACTAAAAGTATCCAACCATTGCAATTTGTTCATGCTATGAAATCGATTTTATAATAATCTGGCAACATTATCAAATACCCCATGTCATAGATATTCAAAAATGCTATAATAAAGAGTGCCAACATATTTTCTGAAACACTTTTGAATAGTAAAAATTCATTGCTCTGTTTAAATGTTGTGTCATTTACAATATTTTTAAAATATATATATATATATATTATTTTTTTATCTTTGGCATTCAACACTATTATTGCGAAATCTGAATATTGCTAATATGATAAAAATATTTTCATTCATAACACACAAAACTGTATATTATCAAGAAAAAAAAAAATTCCCACAAATTTCATTGAAGTACCAAATTTAATAATTACATCATCTTAAAGTATCAAAATGCAATCTTTATGTCCATAAAAGATAGCTTATAAACAAGCTAGATACAAAATTTCACCATAAAAGTCATAATATCTAACTCTTTCAAATATACAAATTATTCACCTACAAAACTTCTAATCTTCAAGCTTAGTTGGATGATAAGTTCGGTCAACTCCACTTCCAAAAGCCAATAACTGCAAAACAATAATTAAATCTCTTAGTAGGCAGAAGTAGTTTACAAAAGAAAGGGTTGATATCATTAAACAATTCATAAACAAAGCAATTTAACCAAAAAGAATAGAGAAAAAAAGAATAAGAAAATTATGTGACAAAATAAAATATTCCTATAGGTTCATTGAGCTGCTTAATCTGCCCAAAATTTAATATGATATCAATCAAAAACTAATCAGATTATGCTCAATGAATATCATCCATTTGAGCTTGTTAACATGATAGATGTTTCCCTGCTGCCCAGCCACCGGAACGTGTGTCCAACTACCAAAATTTTCTAAGCTTATTATCTTAATAATGTATCTGCCACCAACTGGTTCAAGTATTAAGCAACTTTTGCATCATGAAACACTTTCCATCCTATTATAGTCACTGTTGAACCAAACATTTTACTAATTATCATAACAAACACTATGTGTAACTCTTACAGATCTGAGTTTCTCGTTGTCACAAATTCCCATAGGATGAGTTTCTACTTTCGAAGTTTGACTTAATACTTTTTATTGTTTTGCACAAACTTTTAAGTTCTTCTTTGGAAAATGCATTGACAGATAGAATCATCCTCTCATAGTAATCAAAATGTTGCGTAATTGAGATGTTAAAAAAATAAAAATGACATTAGTATAACATCAAGCATCAAGTCCATGGAATTTACTAGAGAATCATAAAATGCCTTTGGGTAAAACATAAGAAGCAAGAAAAGAACTCGCTTCACTCGATTGCCAAGCAATTCGCTGAAAAACCGTCTAGTCGATAGTAATGGCCGACCATCGGCGTTCTTCCTAGAACCTCAACAAACAAAAGCGATCCAGCTCCACCACAGCCTCCCGCACTTGGTTCTCCATTCACCGCCTCATCATCCCTCACAATTCCCATCTTCCCAACCACCATAAACTCCTCGGATCCTTCTCTCAGATCACAAAAAATAATCCATTTCCTTATCATACAAAGGAAGCACTTCCTTAGTCAACATTGTCCCCAACAAGTCTGCCCCAACATTCACGTCAAGCTTATTCTCATTGCCCGAAACAACCACTCCCACCGCAAAATCACCGGGTTTCGGATCATAATACTCAACAGAGACCCTTTTACTCTCTTCCCCAATCTCAACCTCCTCATTAGTCTCTTCTGAATCAATTGATTCTTCTAATGAACCCTTAGGTTTAAAGAACTTCAAGAAAGGCTTCAAAACCTCATCCTCATCGGGTTTTTGAGGTTTTGTATCAATTTCAGTGACAGATTCATTGGTGACTGGTTTGGGAGTTGGCTTGACACGCAATTGTGCGCCAAGTTCTTCACTCTCTTGAATTGCCTCGTTTTCGGGCTCTTCACTCTCTTGAGGTAGCTATCTAGCGCTGCATGCAATATGTAGCCTAATCATGACCCAACCAAGGTTTATAAAATACTAAAACCTTTAAACCAATAATAGTTGATATAATACAGAGGTCCTTCAACAAAATTCTATTCTAAGGTTTATAAGGCTTACAAGTTTCTCACATTATATATCTCAATTTTTTTACTGCTAGCCCTTATTAGCATATAAGAAGGTGAAGGCACATGTAATGTGTGTGATCACATCATTGGAATTACTATCAACTCCCAAATAAATACAAATATATATATATATATATATCATCAAAATCACACTCAAAACAAAATCATAATGGAAGATAATATTATGTGCACTCTTAAAAGGTGCATATGATATGGTTTTCATAATGATACCATAAAGATTTATATCTTAAATTATAAAATAACATAGCTTTTCTCACCACAAAAAGTATTACCTTTACTTTAGAGTGCATACCATAAATTCATTAGTCATAACTTTGACCACAAATATTCATAATTTTCACAACAAAATTTTTAAATCTTCTTACGATACACCCTTTTTAGGGGTGCACACACATTGTAGATTTCTCCTAGTAATTTTTATATCCAATAGAAGTTGCTCAGAGCAAATAAATGAATTCCCAAATTTTCTAAGCATAGAGATCAAAGTTCAAAATCAAAGGTCTCAAGACTAATGAAAAGAACAACCTAAATCTATATCAGATAAAAGTTATTAGAACAAATAAATGAAGAACCAATTTTCCTAAAGCATAGATCTGGGGTCAATCAAGGATTTCAAGACAAATGAAAAGAATGACCTGAATCATTATCAAATACTTCTTAGAATAAATAAATGAAGACACAGATTTATGAGGAGCAAAGAAACTTACCTTCGTATATGTAATCTACGTGGTGTATATATATATATAAAGAAAGTACCTGATGACAAAAAGAAGAAATTGATTGAGAGAGTATCCATAAAACACAAACATTAAAAGGCAAATATAAAGCAGATCATTATTATTATTTTTTAACTCCACAAACGAGGCACAATAATTCATATACAATGTTTATAAAAGAAAAATAATAATAAATAAATGAAGAACAGACGTAGTATTAGGGATATACAGTGTATTTATATATAGGTGAGAATTCTTTCCTGGATTTGATCGAAAAAAATTCCGAGAGGGTTCATAAAAAATCCAGAAGTTGCAATATCTATTTAATTTAATAAAGAGATTATGGGAAGAGAAATACCTTGATAGAATAACTGCCCTACTCAAAACTTGAAGAAACCCTAGTAGTAATACTGAAAAATAGCAAAGAAATAGCCAAAAGAGAGAATGTCGAGATAATCGGTGAAAGTTTGAGACCAATGAATAAAAAAAAAAAGTGGGACCTTTAAGCGCCACTTTTTTAGGATTTTTTTATTAGCATTACTCTAATGCTATAAAATGTATGCTTAAACGTTTGAATTGTGCATTATATTACAATGTTTTTAAAGTGCTATTAAACACAAACAAGACTGCTATGAAAATATAATGTCACAGTGCGGGAAATTTTTACAGCATTTTATTAGAAAATGTTATAAATATCTCTTATTTTATAACATTTTTTTAGAAGTGCTATAAATAAATGTTATTAAATATACTTTTTGTTGTAGTGAAGAATTTGAATTCAAATTCAAATTCGAATTACAAAATTTAAATTAATTTTTCCCGCAAGAAATTTTGGAAAAGATTCAAATAAATTTTGTCCAAAAAATTAATACAAGACCCGACCCACAGCTGTGCCCGGTCGGACGGACGGTGGCGTGCGCGTGTGTGGTGGTTTGGGCTAAGGTACACTTTGTTCATAACTCCTCTCTTCTACAAACTTGGAGTGCCCCTTGGGGCCCACCCTAAGTGTTGTAGGCTAGAGCTTATATACTCAACAAAACTCTCTTAAAGTTTCAATGTAGGACAATCCTTTCCAAAGAAACCCACATTTACTTCCTTAAATTTCCTATTCCACGAATCCGAAAACGACGTCATGTTCTCATTCACTCATAAATGGTTTTGACGAACCATCTTCACCGTGTGACTTGTCACGCGGCAAGAAACACGTTACCTCTTCGGACCCGCCTCAAAAGACGTTCGAGGCTCATTCAATTTTAGACTCAAAATTGGCCCAAAATAAGCTTTATAAACCAAATTTTCCAACAATCCCCCACATGAATGAAATTTGACGGAGAGAAAATGCAACAACATGATCTATTACAAAGAGTACAGAAATTGAAAATATTCTGCAAATGATAGATAGCTTTTGGCTTTGAACCTTTCCTTGTAAGACACTATTGGATTTACTAGCTAGCCAGTGAACATAATGTCTTGAATTGTTTAGCCGTTTGTGTAATCCAAGGCAATAGAACTCACACAGTATATCCCAGACATAGTTTAGTTCTCACTATTGTGTTCATTTTGGCCCTGAACAACATGGTCTTTCATGAGTGCTCTAGAAAATTGTAGCCCTTCACAAATCTCATAGAACCGGTCCAGTTCACACTCACATAGGTGATTCTTATGAAGAGTATCCTGCTATACTACACTAGGTTTACCTAGATATAAGAATCATTAAAAGTTTTACTTAACCTAAAACGCTACAGACATCACTATTTCATCATAGAAATGGGTAGGCATTAGACTCCCCAGTGATCCTTCTGAGTCATACACAACTCGGTTGTCCCTTTGAACCTAGATCTTGGAATCTCCAATCAACTAGGTTGGGTTGCCGTTGTGGTAACTCTTATTTAATAGGCTTTAGTCCCATTCCCCTCGATGAATTCTCAACTAGCTCTCTTGCTAACCCTTTGGTTAGTGGATCCACTGTGCTGTCTTTAAACTTCACATATTCAATGGAAATAATTCCATTGGAGAGTAGTTGTCGTACGGTGTTATGTCGACGACGAATGTGTCGTGACTTACCGTTATACATATGACTCTGTGCTGTACCAATTGCTGATTAACTATCACAATGTATGCATATAGCAGGCACTGATTTAGGCCACATAGGAATATCTTCAAGGAATTGGCGAAGTCATTCTGTTTCTTCTCTAACTTTGTCTAATGCTATGAATTCTGATTCCATAGTAGACCTAGCAATGCAAGTCTGTTTGGAAGATTTCTAAGATAGAGCCACTCCACCAAGAGTAAAGACATACCCACTGGTGGACTTTGAGTCTCTAGTATCCGATATCTAATTTACATCACAGTATTTTTCAAGTACTGTTGGATATCTAGTATAATTAAGCCCAATGTTACGAGTAAATCGGAAATATCTTAGAACCCTTATAATTGCTTTCCAGTGTTCTATTCTTGGATTACTCGTATATCTACTTAATTTACTTACTGCATAAGTAATATCCGGGCGAGTGCAGTTCATCAGGTACATTAAGTTTCTAATAATTTGGGTATACTCTAATTGAGATTAGTGGATGTGGGTGTATTGTTAAATTTATAAAATATAAATTTTTATTTTAAAATATAGTGTGTTTCTCAAACAGTAAAATTATTGTTTACCAAACTGGTGATCTTTGTTCGCCTCACTATTTAATTATTATTTTTTTCTTTCAATAGAGAAAAAATTCACTTGGCCAAAGGGGAAAAAAACTGTAAGATATCACTATGGGTGTGTTTATTTTGAAGGATTAAGGTATGGGATTGGACTATTAATTCCACTAGACTAATAGTCTATTATTTGTTTCAAAAGTTTTGCTCCGGACTATTAGTCCCATATTTGTGGGATTATCCTATCCCATAGGGGGTTGGATAGAAACCATGAAATAACTCATCCTATGAGATTAAATAATGAAATTACATTTTTGTCCTCTAGTATTTAATTATATATTATATTTAGTAAAATTCAAAAAAATTTAAATGTCTCAATTTAAAAATAAAATAATTTTATTTAATTTTTTAAAATATTTTTTTATAAATATTTTATTGATGTTTTATTTTAAATTTTGTTTATATTTTATTTAATTTTATTATTTAAATTTTAATAGATGTTTTATTTTATTTCATTATTTAATTATTATTATTATTTAAAATAAATTTATTTAAAATTTTAATTAAAAAATAACATATATTTTTATTTATATTTAATTTATTTAATTTTTTTAAAGTAAATTTATTTAATTGTGCAAAAAATAAAATAAAATAAATTTTTATTTAATCTAGCTAAAAATAATTAAAATATTAAAGCTATGTTTAATATTGTTATTACTTAATAAATAATTGAAAAGGATAAAATAGTCATTTGAGCATTTATCTTTTTCCATAATATCCCAAACAAACATTGGATTCACTAAAAATAGTCCAATCTAGACATCTAATTCCATGACTAAACAAACATAAGATACAAATCCAATCCAACCAAATAGTCCAGGGACAATGTATCCCAGGACTAATAGTCCGATGGATTCCATTCCCCCCTTATCCAGTCCGTCCAAACAAACAAACCCTATAGTAGTTGTTCACTTTATATAATGTTATATGTATCAATTAATATACTAACAAGCATACTAACAGATAATATGGTATAATTTTAGAAATTTTAGATATTTGTAATTTATATAATAAGTGGGATTAGTAATAGTGGTATAACATTATGAATCCAAAAAAAAAAAAAGAATTAAAAAAAATAATTGTGCGGGGGTGATTTCCGCACTATGAAGAAGGGTTGAACTTCGTGGAAGAACAGCGTGCACTAGGAATTGAAGATCTGCAAGGAATAACAAACGGTGAGGCTGCCCGACCGGGGTTTGGTCGGAAACCCCTCCGATGGTAAAGTCAGGGACTTAGGAAGAAAAAGAGAGAATACAAAGGGTGTGTATGTGTTAAGTGTGTGGATTTTCGGATCCATTGAGAGTGAATAATGTTCACATTTTATAGGAGAATGTTGTTTGTCGTTCAAGTCCTTCTCTCTCCGCCATCTGTCTAATGTGTCTTATTCGTGGTCGTCTCCTATTGGAGGAGGACGACCACTCCGCCTAACACTCGGGTGCAGGTCTGTTTTGTTTGTCTCATTAGCGGACATCTCTCATTGGAAGAGAACAACCACTCCGCCTGCCATTCAGATGCAGGTCTGTCATATATGCACCTTGTCGCTCTGCACTTCCATGTCTCCACGTTCTGTTCATACAAAGGGAGAGGAGCAGAGTTGTTTGTCTCTTGTGAGCCCAAGAAAGATCTTCAGTGAATTGGCCTCCTTTAAGTTGGTCTGCTCTAGAACGGTTGTCCAACCAGGAGGTCCAACATGTTGCTCAACCCACTTCGGAGTGGTTTTGTCCATCCAGAAGGTCCACCATGTTGCTCGGCCCACTTTGGAGTGACGCTCGTACATTGGGCCGAACTCCTATGATTGTCTTGCTTCGGAGCAAGTGTTGGCCATAGGGTTGAGGTCCGACCTAGCTCCACCTTGGAGTGAGTATCGCATTGGGCCTAGCACCAAGACTTGATTAATTTTTACCCACTTCATTTGCCCACGCTTGCGCTACGTTTGGCGGAAGCCAATTCTGTCACAAACTTCGAAGTTTGGTTGATCACAACTTAATTTGAGCTCCATGAGTTGGATTAAAAATTATTGTTCGGTCCAACGTTTGCGTCTGCCAAATGTTTCGTAGCTTAATTGTGCCCCCAAACTAAATGTGTGTCTTCACTAGCCTTGTAATTATCTGGCTTGGTGCTCTTTCAGTCGGCTGAGCGTCGTTGCTTAACTTTTGGTGCATAGTCACAGGATAAATACTCCCTTGCTTAACTTCCACATGCATTATCTAAGCAGATTTATTGGTGGGCTGAGCGTGCAAAAATTGTATAATATGCTCCGAGCAGAGTATGGACGTAATTAGCAAATCAACTGTTCGGCTCACTTCTTCATGCGCTGGTCGGTCATGTCTTTGATTGCTGCTCAGCCGAAATATTTTGGCTGGTTTGCTCGTAAGTGTTGTAGCTCGGTCGAACTTGTGTCTTGTTCGGCCCGTCGCAGCTTCTTCGATTCATTTCAGTCCATAGGTTCTGCTCACACCCGGCTTGGCTTACCTCATGCATGTTACAACTTGGTCGGTTATCGTCGGCGACGAATTCTTTTCCGACACTTGATGGGCCGAACAACTCTTATTTATTTCACGCATGACTTACCCAGCTCTCTATTTGTTTCAGTCTTCAAGATTTTGTTCTGCATTGCTTGGTTGGTTTGCACGTCAGTTAACCGAGCAAGTCGTCGGTGGCTGAGCAACTGCCAAAATTGTATAATATGTGCTGAGCAGATGCACTTTCCAACAATAGTAGACAATGGAAAATTACGTTGGCTCGGTCTCACTTAGAAAATCCATAGGTGATATTTGATTCTTGGTCGGCCAAGTCATACTTGTGCACTCTGGTTTGGACATGATCAATAAATCAATTTTTTCAGCTCCTTTTCATGCATTGATTGGTCATCTATCATGTTTGGCCAGCCTTATTTACATCTAATGAAGTTGTAGCTTGGCCCATTATTTCATCAATTTGATCCCAAGTACTGCTCGGTCTTTTTAATTTACCCACTTCAATAATGGTATAACATTAATTAGTACATTCGTGTGTATATTAATTAGTACGTATAATATCACCGTATATAATATAGATACAGAAGATATATAAGTTAAGTGGATAGGTTATTTTTAGGGTTAGAATTGAGTTTGAATGATCATAGTAGGCTCCGATGTTGGATTAGACCGAACATGACCAACCCATGCCATCATCAAATACAAATAAGGATATTAATCTATAAAATTTTACACATTAAATTACACATTCTTTTTCAAGTGTAAGCTCACATCAGTCCCGTTTGATAGAGTTGTGAGAAAGTAATTATAGTTTATACCTTAACAGCTTATAACTTATAACTATGATCATAAGCTGATTTTTTAGTATAAATTAAGTTTCTTTTCCCCCACTCAAAGAATAAGTTGATTTTTGACTTACAAAAAGATATAAACTCTATTGTTAAGTTGAACCAAACACATAAAAATAACTTAAATTAAGTTAAAAACTGAAATAAGCTGGAAATAGGCCCTACCAAACAGAGCCATCATGTGATGGTGTAGCCCTGCACTTTTATCTATTTTTTCTCTTTTCCAATAGATTATCTATGATTATTGATTATGAAGTTGGAGATTTTCCAGTCTTATTTGAAGTTTTTCTATTAAAGAAGTATTTAACTTGTTTGGTTTGAGTTTTCTAAATTTACTTTTTAAAAAATTAAATTTTTTATTTTTTGTATTTTTTTATTTTCACTGAATTTTTTTAATATTTTAAATATTTTTTTTTAAATTTTTAGATACCTAACATATATACACTTAAAAAGGACAATATTTGTGAAAAAAAATCTTTAAGAAATTTACTAAATATCAAAAATATATTAAAAAAATATGACAATTCAGTACATTTTTCGTATTCTTGTATATTTATTAATTTTTAAAATATTTTTTTATAAATATTTTATTTTTTAAATACATCTAATGGTGTAAAAATGGCCCGCAACCTAATTAGGCCCGAGCCCGAGCCCCACCTAAGACCCTAGGCTTGGGCTGTCATTTTGAAGCTTGTCTCAAGTCGTGAGCCCGGCCTACTCAAAGCCCAACCTAGGCTCGTCCCGCCCATGGCCTAGTGTCATTTTTAGTGGAAAAGAATAAAATTTTCATAGAAAAAATAAAAACTAATTAAAAAAAATACTCAAGCCTCGTCCAAGCCGAGCCTAGGCCCAGGCTCACAGACTTGGCTTGGCCCGGCCCGGCCCGACCCCCCAAGGCCTAAATACTCCCTGGGTCTGGGCCTTGGCCTAATTTTCTAGTCCGTGAGCTAATCCGACTCGAATTTTGGCAGAAGATCAAGCAGCCCGACATGGGCTGGCTTGAGCCCGGACCTGGGCTAGAATGGGCCGGGCCGGGCCGGGTCCAATTTACACCCATAAATATATCTGAATAAGATGCATTTAAAAAATTACTTAAAATTTTAAAAATATTTATTAAAAACAAAAAAACAAAAAAAAATTATAAAAAACAAAAAAAAATTATAAAAAACAAAAAAAATTCAATTTTAAAAAATTAAATTCAAAAAATAAAAACTAAGCACAACCGTGATTGCAATTCAACGGTTTTTGGTTTGAAATTAGACGGTTAAATCATGAATTTGACTTTTTCTGCACATGGACCACACTTTAATGTCGTAGACTATCTATATAAAATTCATATTTATTTTAGATATATTATAAATATACCTTCTGAGATTTGTTTAAAATACGAATTGTTCCATATGATTGGAAGATTACAAATACTTTCCTGTCAAAATTTTTTATTTAGCATAATTAATTAAAAAAGTGAAATTTCTAACTTTTACCTGTACAATAATAAAATTATCTGAATTATTAATTGAAATAAAATTTTAACATTATTAAAAATTATTAATTAATTTGATGATTTATTAATAAAATGACTTATTTGTTATGAAATTAGAAACGTTAGGGTGCATAATGTAATTTCTAGAATCACAAAAAATAATTTATAATTTAAGTAAATCTCAGGTGATGTGTTTGTAATTTATCCAATTATTTCAATAATTATAACTATATACCATAAAATGAACAACGAATATAATTTTAAAAATAATGGTCATTTTTTTGGAAAGAAAAATGTGCCGAAATTATATGATTACAATTATCAAATTATTCTATTTTATTTTTTATTTTTTATAAATGGTTACACGCTACAATCTAAAATATTAACTGATTATAATTATCAAAACAAAACATGTAATGAGCTTATGAATCCAAACTAAACCAGTTATGGACCCGGGACAAACTAACTTCTGAATTATTATTTATTAATGTATCTTATAGTGATAAAAAAAAATATAATAAAGGATAAATTATACTTTTTACTCCAGTAATTTGATTCAAATTTTATTTTGGTCTTTCAATTTAAACAAGGAATTTTTTGTCATAACTTCTTCTTATAGCACGTTTTTCTTGAAAATGATAAACTCTGACTTTTTGGCTCATAAACTCCTCCAAAATAAAGAAATCTTGTAAGAAAGACAAAAATTTTCAGATTTATATTTTGTGTGACAAATATACCCCTTTACAGGCACACACTCTTTATTTTTCTCCTCTTTCTCTTCTTTAGACTGTATCAACATTCTCTTTCTCTCTATCTCTTTCTAAGAGCTCTCTCCACCACAATCACCGCTATTTAACACTATCACCATCACCATCTCTACTACCACTACCACCACTGTTTTCACCACCTCCACTGTCTCAACCACCGGCACTGTTTGTCACTATCACCACCATCACCGTTTCTACCACTATCATCTCAACCATTAGCACCATTCATTGCAACTATACCATTGCCAACCATCATCGTCATCATTTGCCTCCAAAATCTCATACCTGAGATTGATGACTTCAAATATGAGATCTATCATTTCAGATCTATATCCCTCTCTTTCTCTCTGTCTCCTCATGATACGCTGTTTTTTAGACAAAAAGATTTTACTTTGGTTTGAACCAAATCCGAGGTAATATATGTGCTCTCTTTGTCTCGTTATTTCTCTATCTTTTTCTTTTCACTCTATATGTATATATTTTTGTTTTAGTACATTTTTTTTTGTCATTATCAATTTAAATATTGATTTTGAGATCCCAAACAAAAATGTTTAGTACGTTCAATAGTGACATAATAAAATTTTAATCTAATATAGAATAAAATTTTACTGTGTATGGATAAAATTTTATAATAAAAAAAATAATAAATAAAAATGAAAAGAAGCTAGTAGAAAAAAAATGACTGAACATGATGATCCAGTTTGATGTATAAGCCAGCTCACATGCTTTAGTGTTGCAAATAAAGAACATGTCGTGTCGGCCCTGCCGACACTTCTCTATTATCTGTTAATTAGTTGATTTAGGCCTCGTTTGGAACCTTTTTGTTTAGTTAAAAAGTTAAAAAGTTATTAAATTAGTTAAAAAGTCAGTAACTTATACTAAAAAGTTAAAGATTCTCTTTTCTCTCTACTTTTTACACATCTTTTCGTAAAAAGTTAAAAAATCATCTCAAACATACTAATTTTTTTTGGTTCATATTTTAGTCAAATAACCAAAAAATTATTAAATTAACTTGTTCCCAAACGAGGCCTTAATATTACAATTGTGATAGACTCTCACACGTACGTGTTCTTCATAACTCTCATTTTCATTTCAATTATTTATAATTAGCATATCACTCGTGCTATGCACGAGATTAAATTAAAAAAAAAAACTATTTATATTATGTCAAACATATTTATATATTGTTAGCATAAAGTATATGTAATTTTAAAAGAAAATGTTGACATTGCATAATTAAAGTAATACAAATAAGAATTTATTACATTTATTCGAAAGTCATTGAATAAGTAAAACAAAAAAAACTAAAATCTAAATTGTTATGGTCATTCTATCAGCATTCCTGCATTGTCAATATGATAGTTAGGTGGTGTTTAGTTATCATATTTGGCTAAATAATCACAAAAAGACAAAAAAATTTCAAAAAATCATAGAAAGCCAAAAATTACAAAAAGACAAAAAAAAATCAACTATTCCAAAGTTAAAAAGTCAAAAAAGCCAATCAAAAATACCAAACGAACAAAAAAGTCCAAGGCTAAAAAAGTCAAAAAAGCCAACTAAAAAAGTCATTGCCAAACGAAGGCTTAGTATTATAATTAATGAACAATACATATATTATGTATTTATAAAATGTTATAAAGTAAAAATGTTATACTTACATATATTTTTTTTTTAACCTTCTGAAATGTATAGACATTCTTCTGACCAATCTACATTTAAAAAAAATGACTGTTGAACTAACAACAATCACATTTTTTTCTTTGTGAGTGTTTATATTTATCTAACTTCAATCATATTAAAAAATCAAATTATAATTTTTTTTTAGTTAGACCAAATACAAATAAAAAAAATTAGACCTAATACAAATAAAAAAAATGAGATAACTTTAATCATACAAATCACAAATATTTTTATGCTATCTAAGTACAATCATATTTTTTTCATAATAAAAAAATAATTATAAAGAAGAACCATTAAAGCAGTAAATAAAACAATTAACTCACATTAAAAAAAAAAAAATCATTGAACAAACTACAACCACATCACATTTTTCTCATAATAAAAAAAATAAATGAAAAAAAAGAATCATTAAACTAACTACAATACAATCACATTAAAAAAAGAACCATTGAACAAATCACATTTTTCCCATAATAAAAAAATAAATGAACAAAAAGAACCATTAAACTAATTACAATACAATCACATTAAAAAAAAAAAAGAATCATTGAACTAACTATAATCACATTAAAAAAAGAGTTTTGATTTGTGACACTAAAAAGTTGGGTACTAATACCCCTAATTTCCATATAAGGCAAAAAAAAAAAAAACAAAACAAAACAGTTACCCAAAATGAAAATTAAGGGCATTAGTGCCCAACTTTTTAGTGCCACAAATCATTTTTGTTAAAAAAAAGAATCGTTGAACTAACTACAATCACATTTTTCTATTTGTGAGTGTTTATATTTATCTAACTTCAATCATATTAAAAAATCAAATTATAATTTTTTTTTAGCTAGACCAAATACAAATCAAAAAAGGAGATAATTTCAATCATACAAATCACAAATATTTTTATGCTATCTAACTACAATCATATTTTTTTCATAATAAAAAAAATAATTGTAAAAAAGAACCATTAAATCAGTAAATAAAACAATTAAATCACATTAAAAAAAAAACCATTGAACAAACAACAATCACATCACATTTTCCTCATAATAAAAAAAAGTAAATGAAAAAAAAAGAATCATTGAACTAACTATAATACAATCACATTAAAAAATAGAACCACTGAACAAATTACAACCACATCACATTTTTCTCATAATAAAAAAAACAAATGAAAAAAAAAAAAAAAGAACCATTAAACTAATTACAATACAATCTCATTAAAAAAAAGAATCATTAAACTAACTACAATCACATTAAAAAAAAACTGTTGAACTAATTACAATCACATTTTTCTCTTTATGAGTGTTTATATTTATCTAATTTCAATCATATTAAAAAATCAAATTATGAATTTTTTTTTTTTTTTTACAAATCACAAAAGGAGATAACTTCAATTAAAAGAACCATTGAAAGAACCATTAAAATAGTACACAAAAGAAGAAATTGCTAAGCCAAATACAAATTATAATTTTTTTTTTTTTGGCTAGACCAAATACATCAAAAAAGGAGATAACTTCAATCATACAAATCACAAATATTTTTATGCTATTTAATTACAATCATATTTTTTTCATAATAAAAAAAATAATTGTAAAGAAGAACTATTAAAATAGTAAATAAAACGATTAAATAATTATGAGGGGGTTTTGACCAAATCTCCGAAAAGGCATGGGGATTGGGAGAAATTAATAAATGCTAAGTTTTTTTTTAAATCAAAAAATTAAAAAATTAGGATTGAAATATTGGAGCTCCCACAAGACTTGTGAGTTAGAAACTTCCTTTTACTTAATGTAAGACTTACATATATATGAGTAGACTCCACATAAATCAAGAATTAAGATTAAATTAAAAATTATAGAAGCTCTTAAAAAAAAAGATCCCAAACATTTCTGTTAATATTATTAATTAATCTAAACTAATTTTTGTGCCGTGCATAGTCAAACAAGTTTCCCACATGAGGTGTAATGGCGTTTCCCCTTTTATAGGGACACAGTGCACATAACCCATAGCACACTGCACAGGAATCAAATTATACTTACCAATTGATATTTAATAAATGATATAATTATAATTTTAAAATGATAATATCATGATATATGTTGAGATACTAATATACCAATTGAGACATATAATATCACTATAACACACTATCACTTATATATTCTCATCCATCTTAATTACATTTACCGTCACTATGTTTTTATCAAAATAAAAGTGATAGTCAATTACTTAGAGCATCTTAGATCCGATAAATTAGAATGAAGGGTAGAATCAAAGTGAGAATAGAATAAAAAGTTGAATGAAATAAAATGCTTATTCTCATTCTAATGTTTGGGCGCTAACATAGAATGGTGTATGAATAGAATGACAATTCAAACTGAATTAATCATAAATTTATAATACTTATAAGTTTATATTTTATTTTTATAATTTTTTTAAGAAAATATGTTTGAATTAAGTATTTTAAGAATTTAATAAATTCAATTGTTGGTTCAAGAATTAAGTAGATTTTGATTTATATAATTTAAAGGCTTAGTAGACTCAATCAACAATTCATAGACTAAGGCTTGGTTTGGGAACTTGCACTTTTAGACAAAACGTCAAAAAATTACTATAAGTTGTTATATTACTTTTTTTATTTTTTTACACGTCTTTTCGTAAAAAAATTAAAATTTTTTAAAATAGCATGTTCCCGAGTATATAATTTGGTAATAGTCTAGAGGTAAAAAGTGAAATTAATCCAAAATATAAAGATATTAAAATTCTTTTGTCATAAGAGCAACTCCAATGCTATTTTTTATTTTCACTAACTGAAGTACAAAAAATGTATATTACTTATTTTACCTAACTTTTTTTCATTTATGTATTTTAACGCTATTCTTTATTTTACTTATTTATTCATACAAATTATTTAAAAACCCTCCCAAAACTCTTCAAATATAGCTAGTATGGAAGAGTTTTGTCAAAATAGTTATTGCAGTAGTTCGCTTGTTGGATGGAGTAAAATAAGATGAGACTAAGGCTCTGTTTGTCACATTAATTAGCATATGACATTTCAGCATATTATCCTATTTGAGTTATAATTATCTTATTTGAATCACATCATATTTCTATCATATCATTTCAAACCCAACTCATATATAATATTTTTTCGTAAAAAGTTAAAAAATATATACTAATTTAGTATTTTCTAAACAACCCCTAACTACAATAGTCAATAAGTCTTTTTCAAAGCTCCAATAGATACTTAAACAACTAAATTTAAAAATATACATCTATATAATAAAGCAGGAAGGTTTTTGAAAATATGTTAGAGACAATTGTCCTACTAGGACATTTCAATGGTCATGATTCACTTGTGTATTTATATAGACGGATGAGATGACCCCTTTTAAATATATATCAATCCCCTTCCCGCCGAAACATGAAAGTACCTGCTCACCCACGTCTCATCTCCATTCTACTCACCCACGTCTCATCTCCTTCTATTTTTAAGATCACCCTATTATTCAATCTTTATCTCCTCCCTTCTTTGTTCTCACCTACCACATTCCCTCTTTTATCTCTCTGCTCTCCAGCCCTGTTCTTCTTCTTCTGCTCTCCAGGTAAGATCACTTTTCAATTGTTCTTGCGATCATAAATAAATGTGGTCTCTATCACTCTATTGTTTGATTGCCTCTACTGTTGCGATCATAGTTCTAATTAATTCTTGTTATCTGTTTGTTCTTGCGATCATAAATAAATGTGGTCTCTATCACTCTGTTGTTTGATTGCCCCTACTGTTGCAATCATAGTTCTGATTAATATCTCTGTACCCATTGCTTCGCTTTCTTTTATTCTAATCTTCTTTTTCAGTCCAGGGCTTCACACCCATTAAGTGTTTGTTTAAATGAGTCTGAGAGGTTGTTCCATTTTTTAACTGAATCGACAGTTGGGTTTTCTTGAGCTGTCCATTTCATGGGCTTGTGCTGCTGGGTTTTCTAGTTCGGGTTCATTCTGTACTGTGCCTCCAACGAAGTTGTTTTCAATGATCAAGATGGTATTACCATTGTTCTCTTTGTTCCTTCCTTTTTTATTACATTTCTGGTCACTTAATAGGCATGAAATTATCAGTTTTGTGGTCTTGCCTCTTATTAGTTCTATCCTTATATGGGTTTAACTCCATTTTTACTATCATCAATCCCCTCTGTCATGTAAACATGTATCATAACCATTGAATTATGCTTTCATCAGCCTCTTATATGTATATATTGGTGCTTTCCTTATTGTATCAGTGCTATTGCCTACACTATAAAATTGGGATTGGATTTGGGTGGTGGAGATTGAATTGATGAAGTATGGGGTCCACATATAAAATGAATCAAAGCTATTGATGTGAAATTCTTGGTATTTTCTGGGTTTTTATGTCTAGGTCTGTAGCATTACTGTAATGTAATATATTAAAAATGCTTTTTTGCCTTTGTATGTTCAATTTATTGCTCTATGGTTCTGATTTTCTTTACCCATTTTCCCAACTGCATTTTCCTGACAACAAGTTTGTCTATTTGGCCAAATGATTATTAATGTTTCTTTCTATTTGTTTTGCATGATGTTAAGATCTCATTCTGATTTCGGGTATATTTTTGTTATTTGTAGTAGTAGTGCGAGAACAGAGAGCTGCTGCTGCAACAGCGGTTGGCTCAACAGTTGATGATTTTTCACCTCTCGACATAGTTCTTCCAAAGGACAAAGTCAAACCTCTTGGTCTTCACATCCAGCATATCCCTCTGGAAGATGGAGCGGTTGGCCCAGACATGAATTCATCACCAACTGAAATCAAGTTTCCTTCAGAAGACAATGTTAAGATGGGTCCAAGTGTTGAACACTAGTTCATTCCGAGCTTCAATGGCTGGTCTCTGCTGCACCAAAACAACAAACAGGACAGGGCTGCATCTAAGAATCTCTCTGCGTTGAGAGCTGCCCCCGATGAGGGTATTGTTGTTTCGCTGCAGTTGGGTGACAATGAGCCCCCCAAGAGAAGGCACTCAGATCCCCTGACAGGTACATGAAAGGGAAAATGAGTTTTAGCTTGGAGTGGTAAATTTGATCCGTTTGGATAGTTGTGAAAATCTTTTGAGTTCATAGCACAATGGTTCACCTTATTGTATGGATGGTATGCTGTGTTGTTGTAACTTTCTTACTATTGACTGATACAAATGTACCAGGAGTGTTGCCTATTTAAGTTGCAGTGAATTAATAGTTGGACTGTAAATTATTTTAGTAATTTAATTCAGTCCAACCAAACCATGTTGTCCTTTTGAGATTTATATGTGCTGAATGCATACTAATATGCAGTGTGATCTATTTCAACCATGAGATTAAACATGCTCATTTATTCAAACAATTCATGAAATTTTCATAAACTCTTATAATTAATATTATTTTTGGGATTTATGCATCTGCATAAATTTATAGGGCCACAGTTGTCAATTTACAAAATCTTCGTTAATCCATATAATTTATAGTATTTACAAGAAAAATTAATATTTTGGGTTCTCAAAATATATTTTAAATATTAAGGTGTAGGTACAGGGATAGATTTTTTTTTTTTTTTTTTGAAATAAAAAGATACTGATGTGGTAATGAGGAGGAAGTTTGGACAAATATATGTTTGAAGATATGTAATTGACACATCTTCTGTAAAGCATACATATTCTGGAAAGTTTCGACCTACTTTTTTTTAATAAAGTTTTAACTCACTCTTTTGGCGTATAACAATTTAATATTTGTTTTTCTTATGTAGTTAGAATTTGATTGGCAGCAGTAACACTAACTGGTGGATATTTTAATTTTAATTTCTTTTAAATTGCAAAGTACTGACTGGTGTGCATTATTTGATATATATATATTTTTTTATATTTGATTTGTTTGGAATTGTAGAGTGTAGTTTATTAAATATATTTTTATAATTGCATTTTAATCTTAAATTTAAATAGTGTTGCGATTACAACTATATTATAATCCTAACATTATTTACACCGTGCCTTCAGGCACGGACATACGCTAGTATATAAATATATCAAAACTTTTTGGTAAACTCTTTGGGCGTGGCTTATAAATTGATTTTTTTTGTTTATTATAAAAAAAAATATAAAAAAATAAGGAGGTAATGTAAGCTAAATAAGCCAATAAATCAATAACCTAAAAAGTTGTTTGCCCGTAAATATCACACTTAATTTTCTCTAAAAGGCATGTTAATTACAATTTTATAAATTGTTGTTAAAATAAAAACAATAAAGTTAAAATTTGAAAAAAATAAAGTTCAAATTTTAATACATTTTTTACTTGCACAAAATTTTATATATTTTTCACACATGCATCGATACCATAACTACTTACTAGGTGGTTATTAAAGAGTCCCTCAATCAAAACATCTCATAATTTGATTATTTATTACATAATTTTGGATAAAAAGCACTTTACTCTATGTGATTTTAGGATGTTGTTTTACTTTATGTGATTTAAATGTATGCAGATACTTTCTTTATGATTTTGGACTGATGTGTAATTATTATTTTTTTAATCTAAACAAACGGGAGATGTGATACACGCGCCCAATGCGCATGTATGGCTTTTTTTGATGCGTTTCCCTCAAAAAAAATATTTGCTTTATTATATAATTTTGGATAAAAAGCACTTTACTTGGTGATTTTAGGTTGCTGCACATTATTTTTTGTGATTTGAATATATGCAAAGACACTTCTTCTATAATTTTGGACTGATATGCAACTGTTACATTATCATAAAATTACCTTAATTAAGTTTAAATTTTTAACTTAATTTTTTATTTTTATAACATTTTAAATTATATACATATATATATATATATATAATTAAACCATAAATTAATCTAGACACCTTTACTACCATAAAATCAAATCATAAAATTAAAAATTATAAAAGAGAGGCAACCAGTAGTAGATTGCAATGTTCCTAACAAATTGCACAATAGAGTAGAAATAAAATTAAACAAATCAACAAAAAAATTAAAATTAAAAAAAAAGGGGTAAGTGTTTGTATATATAATTTAAAATGTTATTAAATAAAAAATTAAGTTAAAAATTAAGAAATTAATTAAGGTAATTTTATGATAATAAATTAAGATAGTTAGATTAATTTATAATTTATATATGTATATGAATATGTTTAATTTAACATATTATTAAATAAGACAATTTTATAGAAATAAATTAGGGTGTTTAGTTTAATTTATGATTTATATATGTTTATTTTAAAATATTATTAAACAAAAGGTGGGTTGAAATTAAAAATTGGTTTAAGGTAATTTTATGGTAAATGTGTTTAGATTAATTTATGGTTTAATTATATATGCATATATATATATATATTTGTATATATAATTCAAAATGTTATTAAATAATAAATTAAGTTTAAAAAAAATTAATTAAGGTAACTTTATGATAATAGATTAGGGTGTTTGATTTAATTTATGATTTAATTTGTTAAATATGTTATTAATATATAAAATTATATGTATTAGAGGGGAGAGAGAGAGAGAGAGGTCTTCAAATGTAAGGATATATTAGTCTTTTTAATGCCTACCGTCAACAGTGTTATAATTGCACATTAGTCCAAAATCGTAAGGCAGGTATCTACATATATTCAAACTATATTCAAACTAAAGGAAGTAAAGTGCTTTTTACCATATAATTTTTACACAAATGGTTTTGCTTATAAGTGCTATTTTTTTTTTTTTTTTTTTTTAAAAAAAAAGCTAAAAAAGAGTGAACACTCATTTTAAATTACTTTTAGGATCTGGGAGCTCAAAATTGAGTTTTATGCTAATTTTTTACAATAGCAAGCTTACTATATCATTAAAGAGGAGAAATAATAAATTTTGTATTTGGCAACATTTATCTCTTAGGCCAAGTTTGGGAAATTTAGAATAAGTGTACTTTTTGACTTTTCTTGTATTATGTGTAAAAAAAATAGAAAAAAGATATTAATTAATGTGACCCAAAAAAAATAAAATAAGTACACTTACATTGAAATGCCAAACTTGACCTTAAATAGAATCTCTCTTACATGAGAGTTCAGGCTCAACATTTAGGAAGTGAAGTAGAAGTGGAAGCTTGGTCACCTGTTCCGTACGGTTGAGATTCTGGAACCACTCTTCAACTCATTCGGGTCCCTCGGCACACACACTAAAAGCATCCTCTATGTGGGGAGCATCTCTAATGGGCTACCAATGAGCCCATTAGTGTCAGCTTTTTACAGAGAGATAGCCGACGTTTTTTGTTTTTTCGTTAATGGGCTAGCTGCGTTTATTGTCAAGTCATGCAAACTGTGGTGGGGCTGCATATTTTTAATCAATTTTTGTCTTTATATGTAAGCACACGTTAGGAAATTGTTTGGGGCGTTCTAAATAAGTGCACTTTTTATCTTTTTAAACTAAAAAATTGAGGTTGAAAATATGAATATTTGGGTTAACTTTTTAAATTTTTATAAAAAAAAGTGTAATAAAAAATTGTAAAAATTGATTTGTAGGGAAAAATTTGAATTGGGAGTTATACAGCCGTAATTGTTGACTTTTGATGAATAGTGTTAACTTTTTAACTTTTTGAGAAATTTTTTGTCTTTTTATCTTTTTTGAAAGATCCCAAACTTGCCCTTAATCTCCGAAATATGAGAGTGCTCTTGGTTTAAAGTGCATTAATCAGGAGAGACAATTGAGAGCTGAGGAATTTTTATTGTAACTATCTAATAAAGAAAAAATATATTTGTGGTACAGTGGGATGTCAACAATACTATTGTATTATTTCTCCTAATATTAAAGTATTGCATTGGAAATTTTGTATTACACACTGCAAAAAAATAGGTGTAACATATCCTCATTTAGAGCATCTTCAATGGCAAGTCATTGAAGCTGCAATTACCAAATTATAGCAGCAGTTCATAGAAATCCACCTCCAATGGTAAGTTTTGGCAGCTGTTATATTTGGTAAATGTCAAAACATGTGTCAAAGCTTTGGCAACTACCAAAGCTACCAAGTCGTCAAAACCAACTATTTTCTCCTCCCTCCCTTTCTCATCGTCCTTTCTAGCAAACATTTCCAAACACAGAAGCAAAATTCACCCGAAAACCTCCAAAAAATAAATACAAAAGCAAACATAGAAGCAAAATTTTAGCAATTTCAAGCAAAAAAAATAAAAAATAATTTCAACAAGATTTCGAAATCAAAAAAATACCTGTCAGAGAGGGTTGATCTTCTTCGTGTTCTTTGGATGGTCTTCATTAGGGTTTTAGGTTTGGATCATCATTGACAAAGAGGGATCGCTGGAGAAGAGGTCTTCATTAGGGTTTCAGGTTTGGATCATCATTGACAAAGAGGGATCGTTGGAGAAGAGGTCTTCATTAGGGTTTTGGGTTTGGATAATCAATGACAGAGAGGGATTATTGGAGAAGAGGTTTAGAATAGAGGGATAGATAGATCGAAGAAAGAGGGAGAGAAAGGATCATTTTGGTTAGGGTTAGGGTTTCGATTGTTGGAGATCGGCGGTTTAGAACGGAGAGAGAAAGAGAGAGAAAAAGAGAGAAGGTGAGAGATAAAAGGTTGTGGTGGAGAAGAAGGTTGGAGAAGAGAGAAGGATCCGATGGGTTTGAGGGTTGAAGATCGGTGGTGGGTGTGGTGGTGGTTCTGTTGGTTACGGTGTTGGTGGTTCCTGTGGTTGTGGTGGTGGTTGTGGTGATGAGAATGTGAGAGACAAAGGGAGAAGAAGGTTGGAGAAGAGAGAAGGACATTTGAGGTTTGAAGGTTGGAGATCGGTGATGGGTGTAATGGTAGTTCCATTGGTTATGGTGGTGGTGGTGGTTCCTGTGGTTGTGGTAGTGGTTATAATGATGAAGAAGATGAGACACAAAGGGAGAAAGTGAGTAAGAAAGAATGGAGACAGTGAAGACGAGGAAGAGAGATGAAGGCTGGTTCTAGAGAGCCATTTGAGAGATAAAAGAGACAGTGTTTGGTAGAGAGAAAGCAAAGTTGGGAGATGAACTAGAATAAAGAGAGACAGAGTGATAAGACAGACAGACAGAGAGACACAAAGATAGGAGAGATAAAGAGAAACAACAATATGAACCGTTGGATTATTTAATCCAACGGTGCTCTTTTGTTATTGGAATACACAAATTGAGCAACGACTTTCTTTTTTTCTACAAAAAGTTTGAAACAACTAGTTTTTAACGGTTATAAATTAAACAGATAAAAAAAGGTCATATTTTTACTTCCTATAAAAATAAACAACCAATCTCAATTTGAATATACAACTTTCAATCTATATAATTTTTTTTTTTAATACAATCAAAATGGAAGGTTCATCAAAAATAAAAAGAGGAAAATCATTCACCACTCAAAAAGATGTGACAATTTGTAGAGTTTGGTGTCACATCACTGAAAGCCCAGTTGTTGGGAATTTGCAATCTCATGTATATTTTGGGGGAAGAATTTTTGAAAATTATTGCTCGTTGCAGAATGATCACTCAAGAACACAAGTGTCTATCTCATTTCGATGGAGTGTAATCATGAAATGTTACAACAAATTTCGTAAATATTTTGCACAAGTCGAAAATCTACACTCAAGTGGGATGTCTCAAGTTGTTATGTAAGATTTCATCTTCATTTATTATGTTAGTTTTTTTTATTTATTTTGTCTCATATAAAAATTAACTAATTAATTAATTTAATATTTTATTGATACAAATGCTTCAAGCACAATTTTTATACCATCAAGATAAAAATAAACATTTTGCTTTTGAATATTGTTGGCCAATCTTGCAAACACAATATTAGGTGGCAAGATGTAACTTCTACGAATACAGTGAAGTCAAGGATACATACACCGTTCTCAATGGGGTGTAATTATGGGCTTGAGTATATCTAATCCTTTGGTGATTCAACATAAATTCAGCACACTCCTGATTTGGGTCACGTGACACTTGACATGAGGTATTAGTGATATCAGTTTACAGTATTGTTGTACTATGTTCATTTTACGCTCGTCTTCAATGATCATATTGTGCAAAATAATGCATGTTTTCATGATGTAGTACAAATCCTCATCATTCCAACCTCTCGCCGACAATATTAAAACGTGCTTGGAGCACTCCAAATGCCTTTCCGACATTCTTTCGACATGTCTCTTGCATCCTTGCAAGTAGTTGTCTTTTTAAACCTTGAGGTTGAGATATTGTTTTCACAATCATTGCCCAACAAGGATAGATATATCAACAAGATAATATCTCATGGTGTATGCGTGATTATTGATGATATAGTTAGTAGCAGGGGCACGTCCTCTAGTTAATTCAAAAAATAAAAGCGAATTGCAAGAATAGTAATATCATTTAGAGAATCAGGCATACTAGAGAAAGCATGCCAAATTTACAAGTCGTATGAAGCGACTGCCTCGAGTACAACTGTTGGTTTATGGTAGTGTTCAGTGTAAGCACTGGCTTGGGTAGTTGAATGTTTATCCCAACGCCAATGCATACAATCCAAACTCCCTAACATTCTAGGAAACCCGTGTTGCTCTGCTACTTGCAATAATCTGGCGACATCTAAGTGTTTTGGTAAAGAAATTCAAGGTGGCAATTGCAATAGTTTCGCCAATTCTAATGTACTCATCTACAGCATTAACAAGTACGTCGTATTGTAGGATATGAAATGCATCAATCATCTTCTGTACACAAGATAATCTAGAAACACCAGTGGCATCATGGGGTTTAGATGAAGTACTCATTGACTTGTTGAATATCATGTAAGATACTAAGAAATAATAATCGCTTTATTCGAAAACATCTTCGAAAGTATTCTTCTGGATAGATAGGATTATCTGCAAAGTAATCTCTATAAATTTGTTCGTCGCCTTTGACCTTCTTATGATTAATGTATCAACGACCACTTGAGAAACCAACATGTCTGCTTGGTTGGTTTATGGTTAATGCTTGTATTCTTTGTTATTGCGCTGTTAACAGTTGTATCATCATTATATCATCATCAGATGATGAAGATTCATTAAAATCTCCATTAAAGAAGGCTTTAGTGAAATTGTTCATTGTGGGTGGGTGGGTGGGTGAGTGGGTGGGTGAATATGAAAATTATAGAAAATATTGTGGATAGATATAAAGAGTTTAGAAGATATGAAAATTGTGGATAGGTAAATATGAAATTGTAAAAAACCTTGTGTTATAATTAATAGAGAAATTTGTGGGTGGGTGAATGATGGTTAGTTGTTGGTAGGTGGTTGTTGGTAAGTGAATGGTGGATGAATAATAGGTGGTTGTTGGGTAGGTGGTTATTGGTGAATGAATGCTGGATGAATGATGGATGATTGTTGGTGGGTGGTTGTGAGTGAATGAATGCTGAGTGAATAATGGATTGTTGTTGGTGGGTAGTTGGTGATTGTTTATTTTTTAATGTAGTTAATAAAATATTTTTTTTAGTGGTATGTTTTTTGGTGAAGTGAATTATATTAAAAAATTTTTTTTTCAAATTTTTAATTTTTTTTTCATTTTTTATATTTGTCTAGTCAGGTATAATGTAAATATATATATATATATATATATTTACTTACAAACAGTTGAAAAAAGATCACAAAAGACAAAATAAACAACAAAATCACTAAAAAATCTATATCCAAACAACACCTGCAAATTTGAAGAGAAAGTTGGTTGAGATTTGCCAAAATTGCATGTGACTATTGGAGTACCATTGCTATAATTTAGCAATTTACATTCATTGCCAAATTATAGCAATAACAATGTTATTTTAGCAAACACCATTGGAGATGCTCTTACAATTTTATTTTATTTTTTTGTGATTTTTTGTTGTGATTTTTTTTTTTTTTAAATTTTATAATTGGATGTTTGGGTTAATTTATGCGTACCTTGACTATTTCGGAGTCTTAAGGTTTATGATTAGACAAACCTCTAATGACCCTAAAGTTTGATTTGTTGTAGTATTTGTTATGATTTGATTATAACTTATTGTGGTTATTAATGCATTTAACTTGACTGTGAGTGGTATTAGCCAAGTTTGACCTATTGTAGTATTTGTTATGATTTGCTTATAAAATATTGTGGTTATTAAAGCATTTAACTTGACTATAAGTGGTATCATGTTAAAATATCTAACTCAAAATTAATTAATTATTAGTGGAAAGATCATTACATTATATTAACCAAACTTAGGTAGTTAAGATTGACTATGTGGGATTAAATCTAATAGTGATCTTGGTTATGACTTAATTATGACGTATCATGGTTGTTATTTTGGTTATGATCAAAGATTTTTAGTTTTATCTCAAGTGGTATATAATTATTATCTATTGTAGTAGTGTTGGTTATAATTTTGTTATGACTAATTATAGTGTTAGTTATGATTTGTTATTTTAATTATGATAAAAAAATCTTTAATTATATTTTGAGTGTCATTTAATTATAATCCATTGTGGTGCTCTTGATTAGGACTGAAAGTGATTTGCTTTCCAAAGTATCATAACTTACATATAAGGGCGAATTACACTAAACGCCTCTATAGTTTGGAGTATATGTCATTTTAATTCTTAATTTTTTAATTGTGACACATTTGATCTTGAATTTTAAATATTGTCATAAATAAAGACAATTGAATATATCATTGCTCAATTTCAAGGATAAAATCATCAATTTAATAAAATATAAACTAATTTGAAAAAATTAAATGTCAAAAAAATATTTTTAAAATTTTAAAAATTATTTCTACTCACTAAAGATAAAATTATATAAAATTAATAAATCTTTTACACATTTATTTATTTGTTTTTATCAAATTAATTTTTATTATGTATTTGGATAATAATCATGTAATGGGGTTGTTTTTATTTTCATTAAATTAGTTTTTATTTTTTCAAAAGTCAAATATAACAACAACTTTGATATAATTATTAAACAATCTATTAAATTAAAAAATTCAAAATTAAAAATATTTCATATATTAAATATATCGATTATACATTAAAAGCCTAATAATCACCAGTTACATGACCATTATCCAAACACATAATTAAAATTAATTTTGTAAAATAAATAAATAAATGTGTAAAAGATTTATTAATTTTACATAATTTTAGCTTTGGTGGGAAAAATTATTTTTTAAAATTTAAAAATATTTTTTTGACATTTATTTTTGTCAAATTAATTTATATTTTATTAAATTAACGACTTTACTCTTAAAATTGAATATGATATTTTTAATTATTCTTATTTAAAATAAAATTTAAAATTTAAAATTAAATATGTGACAATTAAAAAGTAAAAAATCAAAATCACACGCGCTCTACCTATAATTCATCCCAAAGTAAGAGTGTGTATTGTAAAACCTCCTATTAGACATTGTTTGGCCAATAGTCAAGACTCAAGCCCACCCAATTCTAAGCCAAGCCCTCCAAGTTGGGCAGCTCAAGCTCAACTTGCAGCGATGTGGCATCCACAAACACAAAGCAAAAGTGCCTCATCATTACATAATTACACCTATTATTATTGTTATTTTTATTTTTTTAATGGTGACATGGCAAAGAGTTTGGTGTCTTGAAGTTGAGAGGTGGAATAGGTCACCCCAATACAAGACACCTTGGTAGGTGAAAAAGGAGAGTGGCTTTGACAAAGCAAAGGGTTCAAAGAAAGCCAATTATGTGGTGCCACATTCTATTTCAGTGCTAACCCCTAATTTTGAGAAGAAAATGAGGCTGCAATTGGTAATCTCACCTTGCTTTTACATTGTTCCAATAATGATTGCAACACAATTTGATTCAGTCAGTCTCACCAACCACAGCCTACCAATTTGGTAAACATGCATCTTTCAAACAAGGAAAATGATTTTCATGTCCAGTTGAATTTCATTGTTTTTTATTAATTTTTTGTATGAGTGTACATTTAAAATTTATAAATATTTTTCAAATATAATAAAGGGTACTCGGATCATAAATTTATATTTGAAACTTTTGAAATAATTGTCTTAAATTCTATTCTATTATATTCGAAAGAACAATTATAATTTGAAAAATTATATTATTTTAATATGTCTTTCTGTCTATCCACGTATTTGTCTCCATTAGTGGTTGCCACCAATAACTTTTCTAGTGACCGTGAACACTAATTGATAATATTGTTGAAAATAAAAATGGAAAAAATATAAGGGCAAATATATATCATTTAAAATAATGATGTGTAGTTTTTACTTATATATTTTATTATCCTTATAGCCAAAATAAATCAATCATTGAATCTAATGTCATATACACCTATAAAAATGGACTTTTTACAATATTTTCTTATAATAAATACTACATATACAGTTAATTTCATTTTATTAATTCATGTAAGAAGTGAAATAATTCATTCAAATACTCCGATGAGATATATAGCATTTTCTTATTTTTATTTTTTGAATAAGTATATATAGTAGCCCTCTTCAAAGTATTTCAACAATGGCATCCTCTTCATATCAATAACAAATTATCAATTGATAAAGTGAAAATCAAATTTGTCAAGCAACTTTGATTGGTAGCTCGAATTCCCCTCCCCCAAATTCCCCTAATTTTCATTTTAAGTAAACTGTTTTTTTTTTTTTTTTTTTTCCACTTGCCTTGCATTTTTTTTTTTTTGCCAAAAATGACATTTTCGGGGCTTTCGGGGGAACCCCCCTCGAGCTCCCACGCTTTTCCCTTTGTCAAGTACAGCTAACTCCTTCCTAGTAAGTACATCTCCACATTAATAACATAGTGTCTCATGCTAATCATGAGATTTAAAAAAAAATTAGTTTGTTTGGTTTTGATTTTCAGAAAATTTTATTATTTTATTTTTTGTATTTTTTTTATTTTCAATGAATTTTTTTAAATATTTTAAGCAATTTTTTTAATGTTTAGACACACCTAACATAAATACACTTAAAAAATATAATATTTGTGAAATTTTTTTTAAAAAAATTCACTAAATACCAAAAATATAAAAAAATACAAAAATTTAATACATTTTTCATATTTTGTGTATTTATTAATTTTTCAAAATATTTTTTCACAAATATTTTACTATTTAGATATATCTAAGTAAAGTGCATCTAAAAAAAATTAAAAAATTACTTAAAATTTTAAAAATACTCACTAAAAACAAAAAAAAAAAAAAGATACGAAAAACTCAATTTTTAGAAAATTAAATTTAAAAAAATAAAACCAAACATACTGATTGTTTGTTCTAATCTCCTATGCTATAGCTACTTCAATATCAAAGTGTTGTTAAACATTTTATCATATATATTATATATAGTTTGGAAGTGTAATATGAATGATGACGTAATTCAAATTAAAATCAAAATGAATTAAACCATGTGTTTTTCCTGTATTAATTTATCTATTTCAAGGTGCACTCCTCGTCCTCCAACCCTACAAATCAAAGTCAAAACCGCACAATTTTGGTGCGTTTTGTTTTCCTTTTCCTTTGGTTTTTTTTCCTTTATATTATAATTTTTCCTTTGGTTTTTTTGGTTGGTGTGTGTGCGCCGTGCTGTTGGTTTCGTTAATGACCTATAGTTTTTGGTTTGAGCGCACACATATTTGTTGAAAAATCAACAAATAATTTAACAATAATATTTATCGACTCAAACTATTTGTTGGTTTTTCAACAAATCAATAAATAATAAAAAAAAACTATAAATGTACTCTTATCAATTCATAATTTATTCTGAATATGTTTGCATGGTACAGACTAAATTGATAAAATATAAGGTCCCTAAGTAAAATAAATTTAAACCGCTATTTCCTTTTCCTAGATAAATTATGGGTTCATAAATTTAGGTTTGCAGTGTTGTTGATAAATAATATGTAATAATATACATTGTTGCAAGTAAATTTAATAATAATATTTTAAGGATTTTATGATTTTCTTTATTGGTTTGCTTAAATGAGTACAATATTGATGTTATTGTTGTTGTTATTATTATTTAGAGAAATTACCACACACAAAAAATAAACAAATAAAATCAGAGTTTGACTTTTGTAATAAAATAAATTATGAATTTTAATTTTATCAATTTAAACATTAATATTTTGATTTGTTAGGGGAAATTATCAGAAAGTCCTATATACCAAACTGTTACTCTTTATGGTCATAAATTGAATCTTTTGGATTGAGAAGTCCTATTTTGCACGTTTGTTAGATGAGCAAGTCCCATTTCAAATTATGTGAGGTGTGACTGGACTGATTTGCCCTTTTTTGTTATTGGCATATGCGTGTATAATGGGATTCAGTGCATATTTTGTGGGATACGTCAAACGTGACTCACTGTCGTATGGGAAACAAATACGGTGAGAAACCCACTTGGAGAGAGGTTATTCGATGTACATCGCAACCCAGAAATTGATTCGATCTAAAGAAACAGAGTGATGTAAATCGTTTAATTTCTCAGTCATTTGCAATCATCCTTTTAATTCTCTTAGCTTCTCCAATTTCAATCCCATTGTACATCGCAGCCCAGAATTGGATTCGATCTAATTTCGAATCAAATTCGGACCTCGAGGGGGTTGTGACTGAACCGTTGCTGGGTATGCCGGAGAAAGAGAAGACGACGACGGAGGCTGCGGTGGCGGTGGAGAGGAGAGCAACCAGCACTGCAGTGTTCATCCATGTTCAAAACATGAGACCCAAATTACCAAACGGGTCAAGCGTGGATCGACCAAACAAAGACCGCAGTAAACGTGAATGTGACAAGATCGACGCTGCAGAAACGTGGGTCAACAAACGTGGATCACGTCACATCGACCTTCTGTTCGACGTGAACAGTGGGTACAAGATGATCGAGCATATCAACGTGAATCATTAGCCAATGGGTTCTTGACGATGGGTTCTTGAACAATGGGTCCTTGACGATGGTCAGATCGAGCAGAATTGAGCCAAACAGCACTGCAGTGTTCAAGAACCGTGGATCAACAAATTACCAAACGTGAATGTGAATAGCACTGCACTACAGAAACGTGAATGTGAACAGCACTGCACTGCAGAAACGTGGGTCAGCAAACGTGGATCACGTCACATCGACCTTCTGTTCGACGTGAACAGTGGGTACAAGATGATCGAGCATATCAACGTGAATCATCAGCCAATGGGTTCTTGATGGTGGGTTCTTGAACAATGGGTTCTTGACGATGGTCAGATCGAGCAGAATCGAGCCAAACAGCACTGCAGTGTTCAAGAACCGTGGATCAGCAAATTACCAAACAGCACTGCAGTGTTCATCCAAACAGCACTGTAGAAACGTGAATGTGAACAGCACTGCACTGCAGAAACGTGGGTCAGCAAACGTGGATCACGTCACATCGACCTTCTGTTCGATGTGAACAGTGGGTACAAGATGATCGAGCATATCAACGTAAATCATTAGCCAATGGGTTCTTGACGATGGGTTCTTGAACGATGGGTTCTTGACGATGGTCAGATCGACCTTCTGTTCGACGTGAACAGTGGGTACAAGATGATCGTCAATCCGGCAGGTCGGTGTACCACATCGGCATCGTCAGATCGACCCAAAAATAGAGTTCAAGACGATGATGAAGGAATCAGGCAAATCAACGTGAACAATGGGTTCTTGACGATGGTCAAATCGACCTTATATTCTGCGTTAACCCAACAAATGCTAGGTTCACATTGAAACGTCACAAATGGCAATCAAGGAAAAAATGGTCAAACTGTGGAGATGCCACGTTTCAAAATGTGGGGGGAAAAAAAAATGTCAAACTATCTGTGTTCACGTCACAACCCACGTCTCATGATGTGAGTGTCACACACTCACTAAATTAAAAAAGAAGAGTGATGGAGACCCCCTCCAATCACCACCCCCACATCATGCACATGTGGTAGGTGGTGATTGGAGGACAAGGAAAACAAAAAAAAACAAAAAAAAAAATCCAACCAATGAGAGAGAGAGAGGGTTAAAGGGGGTGGGAAAAAAAGGAGGTCTTAGACATTTTTGATTAAAAAATGTATTTAGTACTTTTTCAATCAACGTGACACACATTTGACAAACCCTCACACGGTTTACACTCAATGGCATTATAGTCATTCAATGTACAGGAGGACTAAGTGGTGCATAAGAAAACATTTGGGACCATCCAGACCATAAGTTCAAAAAAGAGGATTTACCAGTCAATTCCCCTTGTTTTTAATCTCAACCATTCATCTATTTTTGTTAGATAAAGCTAATGAAAAAAAATATTTTAATCATTAAACTCAATATAAATAGACACAAAATGTCTAAAATATCATTTTTCATCAATTTAGGGGTTGTTTGAGGTGTCCTAAATAAGTGCACTTTTTGTCTTTTTGGACTAAAAAATTGAGGAAGAAAATATGGATGTTTGGGTTAATTTTTTGACTTTTTATGGAAAAATGTGTAATAAAAAATTGTAAAAATTGATTTGTAGGGAAAAATTAGGATTGGGAGTTGTGAAGCCGTAATTGTTGACTTTTGGTGAATAGTGTTAACTTTTTAACTTTTTGAGTAACTTTTTAGCTTTTTGACTTTTTTGCAATATGCCAAATTTGGCCTTACTTAATAAAAATAGGTCAATTTTTAGATTGAAAACAAATCAAAAAATTTAAATTTAAATTAATAAAGTTAAAAACTCATAATTTATTTTGTTAAAAAAGATCAATTTTTTAGCTTTTTTTTTATTATTATAATTTCTCTTATTATTTGAATTAATTTCGCTTAAAGCAATGTAGTTTTGACATGTGTGCTCACACCAAAAACTATACATCATTAAAGAAACCAACAGCAGCACACACACCAACAAAAAATCAAAAAACAAAAGAAAAATTATGTAAACGAAAAAAGAAAGGAAAAGAAAAACAAAACGCACCAAAATTGTGCCATTTTACCAAACAGCAAGTGCCCCTTCTCCCCACAGAATTAAAATCCGATTGCAGTGTCACTAGATTGTTTACAAATGGTAAATACAAAAGGTCACACAAATACCTTCACATAAATTTTAACAAAAAATAAGAAAGAAGACTTGACCAAAATATTTCAATAAAGCAACTAGTTGCTGAAATAAAATAACTAAAAGCAATCTCCTTCCAATATTGAAAATGGCACAAAACTAAACTTTGAATGACTTGTGATATCTTCGAAGGTGATCTTTTTTTAACAATGAACTAATCTTTGAACCAAGGAATAACACTTCGAAGGTGATCTTCTGAATATGTGTCAGCATTAAGCCAGGTTGACCAGCAAAAAGTGAAGTTAAGTTCGTCCATAAGCTAAGCCTCATCGGCATTTTTATTTTTGACAGTTTCGGACTGGACCGAGTTGCAATACAAATCTTATGCCCAAACGCAATCCAAAAGATTTGGCCCATTGGCTAACAAGTCGAAAGCTTAGACCAACAGATAAAGGTTAGGTTTGCTATATCTTAAAAAAAAGTCAACAAGTCAGTATTCTATTTAAGTCACATTATCTTATTTAAGTCACATCATCTCTTTATTACATAACTTCAAACTTAATTCATATTTTATAAAAAAGTCAAAAAGTACACTTATTTAAAACATATCAAACAATCCCTAAAGTCTTCGTTTGGCAAACTTAGTTGGGTTAAAAAAGCACAAAAGATAAAATATGCCAAATAAATTAATAAGATAAAATATCACATCTAAATCATAAAAATTTCACTTTTTCTCTTATAAAAGTCAAAAAAACTAAAATAAACCAAACAACGAACTTTTTAATCCTCAACTAAAAAAATTTCAACTCAACAAAACCAACTAAAAAAGTTAATGTCTAACGGCGACTAAGATTTAAGCCTTATTTTTTTCCGTAACTTTTTACGAATTCATAAATCAACTGTACCAACGACTCCATGGGCCACCTCTTCAAGCCATACGATGAGGCTTACTTTTGAACTAGTGATAGTAAGGACTTGGTGTGATTTACAACTAACTTTACATAACTAATTAAGTTGAGACCTAAGGGTGTAAATCTGGTTCGGTTTGGTCCATGTCGGTTCTTGCAGGCTCTCACCAAAATTCAGGCCAGGCCGGGCCAAAAAAATTAACCCCAGGCCCAAGCCCAGGAGTATTTGGGCTTGGATCGGGCTTAGGTGGGCCTGACCTTTTTTTTTTTTTTTTTTAAAAAAATTTACCAAAATTTTATTATTTTTCATTAAAAAATACATTGGGTCTCGGGCAGGGCGAGCCCTAAGTGGGCCGATGGGTTGGGCTATGGGCCAGGTTGGGTTTCAAAATGAAGGCCCAAACCCAAGGGGCTTAGGCCTGGGCCCCATCTCGGACCACGGGCGAGCTTCGGATCACTCACGGGCCGCGGACCATTTTTACACCCCTATTGAGACCTAAATTAATATAATTAAAATATTAAGAAAATAGGACACTTTAAACACAAATTAATAATTTAAGAACTAAATTAAAATAATTAAAATATTAAAAATTAAAATAACACAAAACAAATATTTTGAAAGCTTACAATATATCTAACCCTAAAAAAAAATACCCAAATAATTAAAAGTTCCAGAAACAAGTCTATTGGACCTTTAAAAATGCTCAAATAAGTTGCACAAACTTACAATTGGCTTATTTGATGTATTTTATTATAAATTAAAAATTGATAATCATAAAGTAGTAGTCAAAAGCATATCTTTTTAGCTTTTAGATAATAATGTTTTTTAAAACTTATTTAAGTTATTTTTGTCCAATAAACTATAATAAAATATGCACCAAACAATCTATTACAGACTCTTAAATTAAAATAAATAATAATCAACTTATTTAAGTTGTGCCAAACAAACTCATTGTATTCCATCTTGGATAATTCTTGAATGCCCATAGCATAATGTATGTCATTTACTTATGTATTTTTGTGACTTAAGTTACACACTTTTGTGAGAACTGACGACACGTTTTATAAGTTAAGTTACACAAATGTAAGTTGAGTACAATTGTATAAGATAACTTGTATATTTTTATGAGAACTTACCTAATTTACATATTCCTTACATATGGTAGGTAACCCTTAAAGGTTTGCACACCCAATCACTTGCCTTTGATCGTTAACCATTATTTGCAATTTATTAATTTGATTACAAAATTGACGTGCAAAACTTCTAATGATTTGCCAACAGGTTTTCCTTATTTATTTATTTATTTTGCAATTTGAGAAGTGCGATTTGGACTGACAAATCAGGCAGCAACTGACCACATGGTATTTTATTTATTTATTTATTTTAAAAGATAAGCAATAAAAATAAATTTTGAATGAAAAGTCAAGGATGAAAAATATTAATTTACACAAAATAATAAATAAGCACTCAACACTAGGCAAGAAGAACCCAGGCAGGCTCCATTTGTGTCAATACAATGTAAAAGAGAATTGAATCTTGCTAACAAGTATATTCGGACAAACAAACAAACAAAAAAATTACAAAACATTTTTACTAAATTTGATATATTTTTCTTATTAAAATTAATATACTTAATAATTTTCTTTTACTTATTTTTAAAATATTTTTTAATTTCAATCCCAATATTAAACAATGTCCTCTAAAACATTTGCTGCCATTTATCAATAAAACTATAAGTAGGTCCACCATATAAGGGACACAAACACAATTGTTTTTGTAAGATGATGGAATGCCATTTTATGATATGATGTTGGAGTTGGAGTTGGAGTCCAAGTTCTTTACAAGTCATTGAATGGTGTCAACCTCCTTTGTGAGATTGTAATCCAAGCTTGTTGGGTTGGTGTCTACTAACATTTGTTTTTTATTTAGTGGAGGTAATAAACAATTATATAATTGCAAGGGACCACCTAGTGCTTGATTGAGATCATTCACCAAAATAATAAGGATAAATTACAACGTCCTCCCCGAGGTATGTTGAAAATATAAGAATTAATTATATTAATACCACCTTAATGAATATTATTTTTCATTTTTTTATCTATGAATTCATATATATTGATCTCCTTAATTATAAAAATGATAAAAATACACTACTTTTGGAGGTGGTCTGAAATGGTGAAAGTGATACATTCTTTTTAATTGAGAGGATCAAAATGTACAGATTCATAGATAAAGAAATAAATTGATATTCATTAATAGTTGAGAGGATCTTTGTCTAAATAACTCAAAATACAAATAATTTCAGAATTTTAGTATAATTATATTGGCATCCCTTCTAACAAGGTTAAAGTAGTTGTAACTTACCTAAATAGTGTGAGATCACAATGATAAATAAAGAAAAATATACATTTAAGTTTAAAATTTATGACATAATCATTTTTTTTCATTTATGTGACTAACAAATTATTGATGAAAAGAGTGGTAAATGTTATATAAATTTAAATATTATAAGAGCCCAATGTAATTATAATAAAACTCTAAAACTTGAGGTATATTTTACAAACTTTAGGGAAGATCTTGTAATTTAGCTAAATAAAAAATATATAAAGTTGAATCTAAAGCACGATGTCAATAAATAAATAAATTAAATTAAAAAAGAAAAAGAAAAGCCTTAGCATGGTAGACTCCGAGCTTATTAATTCTCAGTCAATCTTTAATTTGTTGATGGGTTTTTGCTTTTTAAATGAATTGAATGGCTTTATAGATTTAAAATTCACAGTACGAAATGATTGTAGTCGTGTTTCATGCCATTGACATTGAGTGATCTCAGATCTGTCTATATTTGGGGTGCTAACTAGTTTTTGAGAAAAGTTATAACACAGTTTTATCAAGGATAAATTATTAATAAGTTCTGATATTTTTTATTGAAAATAAATTTTAATACAATCGTCGCTAAAAATAATTTTTTGTGACGATTTTTACATATGTCACTAAAAATTAATAATTATTTATTTTGTTTTGTCACAGTTTTATAAATTGTCGCTAAAACTTACAATTAGTGACATTTTTCTATGATGAATTTTTCAAACTATCACTACAAGTTGAAAATTCGTGACCTTTTTTTGCAATAATTTTTTTAAACTGTCACAAAAACTTATAACTAGTGACATTTTTTCTGATAAAATTTTTAAACTGTGGTTGAAAATTAACAATTAGAGGTGTTTTTTAATAGTTCATGATGAAAAATGTAATTAATTATCATAGGACCTATTGGACAATAAGTTCACTTAGTAAGACCTACATGTAAGTCCCCTTATATCAAAATAAAAGTAAATACTATATAAATTAAGGAAAAAATAATAAAGAGATCTCAAAGGGCCAAAAAAGAAACCCTACACAAACTACAAAAATTGTCAAAAAAATCAATTGCAATTCTAGGAAAATCACTAATCTAATTGATGTGGTTTGAAAAAACCAAATCTAAATTAAAATAACGCCCAAACCTGTTGATGTTGTCGTCATTGTCCTTGTCACCGTTGCCCAATTCTACCACTACCGCCACTGTCTTCTTTAAGTATGGTTGCTGCTGGAGGCCAAAGTTGAAGAAGAAAAACACTCAAACAGTAAAAGAAGACGAGGAGTGAGAGAAGAACAATTGAGTGTCAAAGATTAAAAAATCTACGCAAGAAATAGAGTGAGAAGTTCTCAAACCCCTCTTCCTAGTCGTAGAAAAACCTAAAATTTACACTATAGAAATACTTTTGAAACTCATCGGAAATTCGTTGGAATACTATTAGAGGAACACCAGAAATCGCCTAGAGAGAGGCTCTTCTAGCACCACTATTGGGTTTTACGAAACAAATTTAACCTTCAACTATTCGAATAAATTTTTGTAATAATTTTATCATATCTTATTATTTTAGTTTTAGTTTTATTTTGAACCTCTCAAACTAGAACCTTAACACTACCTAAACCCTAGTCATAACTTGTCAATCACCTCCAACCACCACCAGCTCCAGTCATTTTTTCCTCCTCACCTTTGTAATTTCTCCGTCTCTATCACATTGTGACACTCTTGCGACGATTTGTAGTGGCAATGGAAGGGTTACGGGGTGGTGGCAATGGAAGGGTTACTGGGGGGCACCAAAAGGTGAAGAACTTCGAAGTAGCTGGAAGAGAGCTAGTGGTAATGAGTGATAGTGAATGTTTGGAGAGATGAGAATTAATTTTAATATTAAGTGGGATGTCTAAATTTTTTTTATAATATTTGAAATTAATTGGTGGGGGTCTAAAAAGATTATAGCAACACTCCTATATTTTTTGTGGATTTCAGGTGTGTTTGGTAACGTTTACGTTTTCAGTTTATATTTACAAAAATTTTATAAACTGGTTTTTGTTTATTTTTTGAAAAATATAAACTACAAACGCGTTTGGTAATTGACAAAATATTTAAAAAATTTTAAAAATATAAAAAAAAAATGGGGTCGTGGCGGTGGCGGTGGTGAAAGTGATGGCGTGGTGGTGGTGGGTGTGGTGGGTGGTGGTGGTGAGTGGTAGTGGTGGGTGGTAGTGGTGGTGGTGCAAGTGGTGGCGGTGGTGGTGGTGGATGGCGGGTGGTGGTGGTGGGTGGTGGTGGCGGATGGGTGGTGATGGTGGGTGGGTGGTGGGTGGTGATGGTGGGTGGAGGGTGGCGATGGCGGGTAGTGCAGTGGTTGGTGATGGGTGATGGTGGCAAATGGGTGGCGGATGGTGGTGGGTGGTGATGGATAGGTGGCGAATGGTGGTGGTAGTGTGTGGGTGGGTGACGGTGACGGGTGGTAGGTGGTGGTGGCAGGTGGGTAGTGAGTGGGTGGTGGGTGATGGTGGTAGTAGTGGTGGGTAGTGGTAGGGTGATGGTGGCAGTGCGGTGGTGGCGTGGTGGTGGATGGTAGTGGCGGTGGTGGATGGGTGGCGGTGGTGATAGCGGTGGTGGGCGGCAAGGTGGAGTGGGTGGTGGTGGCGAGTGGATGGTAGGTGGGTGGTGGCTGGTGGTGACGGGTGGGTAGTGAGTGGTGATGGCAGGTGGTGGTGGAGGGTAGGTGGTGGTGGCGGAAGATGGTGGTGGAAAATGGTGGTGGGTGGTGGCTAGTGTTGGGTGGTTAAAAAAAAAAAAAAAACTCAAAACTCAAAACGGAAACACATTTTTTGTGTTTTCATTTTTTGACCAAATTTATAAACTGAGACCACTGATTTATAAATTAAAAATTTTGCCAAATAAGTTTTTATTTGAGTTTTTAAAATTTTTGTAAATATAAGTGTTACCAAACAATACCTAATTATTTCTTCTTTTTTTTTTTTTTTTTTTCTGTTTTTTGAATCAGATGGTTAAAAAACAAAAGAAATGTATGCGGTGAGCGTGGATCGAACACGCGACCTTCAGATCTTCAGTCTGACGCTCTCCCAACTGAGCTATCCCCGCTGTGTGAAACTTTCTGGAATTATATATATAAATAATATTAACGAAACATGTAACAAGGCCACTACAATGTTATGCAAAGTGCAGTGCTCTCTTATGTTTTGTTTGTATGCTCCCATTACCCCAGGACTAATAGACAAATAAAACATAAAAAAATACTTACCCTTTGATCATATATATATGTATGTATTTTAACGTGGGTTCCTTGGGGCAATTTTAAAATCACTTGGGTTTGGCAAATGATTGTTAATAAAAAAAAAATTGTTAAAAGATTTGTCAAAAGTTTTACTTTTGAAGTCTTACTAAACTAGACAACTCAAAAAAAAAATTAAAATAATATACTAAATTTGAAATAAGTTATTAAAAGACAGGACATAAAATAAAGTCACTTTTCTAGAATTTTTTTTCTTTTCAAATTTGGTCCGTTTTAAAAAATAAATTAGTTTCTTAATCAAGAAAAAGAACACTAATTCAAACTACCCCTATCCTCATTCTTCACACCAAATCCAACTCACCTTAGACTTATAAATTTTAGGGGGAGTTTGCCTCCGGTCCTTAATTGGATTGGACGATATTGTTCGGCCCGTGAGAGTCTACCATAGATCTCGTTTTGATAAATCGAACAGTTTAATATATAGAACTCATCAAGTTATATATGCCTGTAAAAAAATTAAATTGATTGGATATCGATAACTATCTCATCTTATCAGTATTTTGACAATCGTTAATTTGTTCACTGTCCATTTTTTTATATATATATAAAATTAATTTGATCACATAACTATCGATATTCAATCAATGTGATTTTTTACAGACGTATAGTATTCGACGAGTTTTACACATTAAACAATTCAGATTATCAAAATAGAAGATTATCAAAATAAAACCTGTGATAAACCTCCACGAGCTGAACAGCACTGTTCAATACAATTGAGGACTGTTCCCCTATAAAATGATCATGTGATCATGCTCTTACAATAATAAATGACAATTTCATTTATAATACATTTTTCAATATTTTTTTTAAATCAACCAAACACTACCTTATTTTAAGTATGGGTGAACCACCTTACCGAGTGAGAAGTTTGGTTCATCCATAGGCAAAATTAGATTCACAAACCTAATACGCATTTAGCTTCTACTACCTCATTTTCAATTCCTGACAACGACATTAGAACCACACCTTCATTTGACTGAAACATTTTAAAGCCAACTAAACCAACCTTGAACCATAAACAAAAAATGAAAGCAAGAAAAGAAAAGAAAAACAATATAAATTTAGTAAAGAAACAGAAAACAAAAGCCCATTTTTGTTCCACATTTCATCAAGAAAAACGTTCACGTCTGATTCCATCCAAATCCAACTGAAGAGTAAATGAGGGGATAACAGGTCATTCAAGAATCTTCCCAAGTCAACCATCCAACCAACAAAAACATAGAACCTGTTCCCCCAAATATCATATTTTCAGAGTTCCAAGGTACAGGTAGAGAAAAACACTTCTAACCATATATATATATATATACTTCACCACAAACACACGGAAAGCTTTATCTAAGGCGATTTCCCACAAAAAGAAAGAAAGATCACTTATCGGCCCAATGCTAGCTTTTCTTTTCTTTTTCTTTCTTTTTTTTACCTCTCTGTATTGACAATTCATCAAAATTAATGTTCTCTCCAGGTCATCGCAAGTTTGCCACTAGTCTCCGGCCTCCCCCATTCTTCCAAGCTCCTCGAACTGGCAACCTTTCAGAAGCATCGGTATTTCCATCTGATTGTCCTAAAGTCGAATCACGCAGAGAATCAGAATTCGTAAGATCTAAAACTGCTGCCTGTGAACCCTCACCCAACCGAACTCTATTGAATTTTGAAGTTTTCTTCCGTGGCTTATTCCCTCCTCCACTAGTTCCTGAACTTTTCTTTAATCCATCAGCAGCCGGCTCAGAATGATTTTTGACCCTCTGTTCATCATCATCATCCAAATTCTTTGATTTGCCTTTGGCAGATCGGTACCCATCCTTTGACAAGATCTCAACCTCTTTAGAAGGCTTGTAATTCGACTGCAATTCTCTCAAACTGTTTATAATGCTATCTTCCAAAGCACCATTTGAGCTACTGATCCCATTATCTTCACACTTCTCTTTACCTTTTTTGGAACTTTTTTTGTGTTTCAACAGACCACTGTTATTGGCTGCGCTATTTTCCCAAGGACCATTGCTTCTCAAACTGCAAATACTGTAAGCCTCAACAAGCTCTTTCTGCTTCTGAGCATCAGGACAGAGTCTAGCTAGCTCAGGAATGAGATGTGACAGCCCAAACTGAAACACATATGCAACATATTCCCCCGTGTCAATTAAACCCTGGCGATATTCTGAAGAAATCACTTTGAAAGCAGCGTATTTGTCTTCATTGAATTCTAGATCAGAGCGGATTCTCTGCACTAGAGACTTATTAGCAGTGCGAACATCTTCAGCCTTAGGTAAAGGCTGCGTGTTTTTGGTCAATTTATTAGGATGTGTTGCAGAAACAGGAGGAAACTCAGATACTGCAGGGTCTAAAGAGCCTCTGTCCACAAGATTTGGAGTTGAAGTAGAATGACCGACCTTATTGCTACTTCTTGTCTTTGCTGATGAACTGGCAGAACTAGCTGATTGTGCATCAGCAGTTGTTGATCTAATTTGCATAGAGCTTGAAAAATTGGATGGTCCAACCTCATTAACTGTTGCTGGCTTAGTAATAGAACTGGCTGACCCAGATGATAATACATGTCCAAAACTTGATATTGGTCTTAACTGGGAAGAGCCAACTATCAGTGAGGTAGGTTGGCGACTAGCTGTTAGTCGAGCCTGAGATGCATTAAGGACAGTTACATGGTTTCGGTGACGAAGACGAGCAGCCATTGTATTCCTGCCCAACCCGTCTAACCCATTTCTCTGTTTCTGGTGATTGTTTCTTGCAGCCACAGGGAGTGGAGGAAAGGAAGATGTTTCCAGTGGTGTGTTGTTCCTTGAGTTTTGTCCCATAGCCTGATGGTGTCTTGTAGAAGGCTCAGAATCTGCACTAGCAAGTAATTCAAATGACTCGAGAATGGAATTGATTTCACCAGTTTCTCTGTGATCAGAATCTGTTTGGGCCCTGGATGAAGTAGCACGAGGCATATTAGCGTTGGCTGTCTCAAAACTGGCTTCAATAGCCAAAGAAAGTTGACTGTCGGAATAATCAGGTTGAAAGACACGTCCTCTTCGATTTTGATCTCGCTCCCTACTACTTCGGTACTGAAAGCTTACTGGTATCTGGTTACAAAAAAAGGTAATAGAAGCACATAGTTACAGTCGAAAGACAGAAAGTCTGGAACTAAGAAGCACGGACACATGACATGTGACATGATACGGACACGAAACTAACATGCCAACAGGGAAATTTTCAAAAAATGTAAAATACAATATCTGGACACATGAAAATATATAATTTTATATAATTATGTCATATAAGGATAAATAATTAATGTGTTAAATATATATATATATATATGACTATTTAAGTCAAATTTAATAAATTTTTCTAAAGGAAGAAAATAAATATAAATATAAATTGTTTTTGTTTATTGGATTTCAAGTTATTTTATTCACACTTGTAATATATTTCATGTGTCTCTAAGCATTGGGAAATGTCCGACAAGTGTCATGACATGCTGTATTACCTTCTTAGAAGTGTCTGTGCTTCTTAGGTTGGGATAGAGGCAAAAGGGGGGAGGGGGTGAAGCATGGAAGTCTACATGCAAGACTGGCCACGAATGTATACACCACACAATAAACATGCAGACAGAGATGCAAGGAAGATAAAACTAACGCTGGTGAATCAAAAAGAAATAGATAGATCCGCAAATACCTGAAAAGCAGCATTACGCTTAGAACGAGACATGCGCCCTCCGTGTTCCATCGCATTATGCCTCTACAGAAAATAGAAAAAAATAATTTGGTAATTCCAAAGAACACAAAATGGGTGTGAGAATAGTATTCAAATGAAATGAGTAATAACCACAATAAGGGATAACCTCAAAATTCAAGCCAGACAGAAAATACCATATTTTCTAGGTCACTAAGATCACCTTCATTTCAGATTCAGTTGCAAAAACAATGAACTTTTTCTCAAGGCAGGCCTCATCCTCGCATAAGAAATGTTCCTGACGAAAATGGATCTGTCACACAGACGTGATTTTAATTTTAAAAACCAAGAAAATGCCAGAATGCCAAAGAATGCAAGCAATTAAAAAAGAAAAGAAAATACGACTAGCCTCCAAGTCATCATAGTTCTTGAAGTAATCATACTGTCCTGGATGCTGCCTGCATGCAGCAAAGACAAAAATAGAAGTTCAAGTCAGCTTGAACTGTAAGCAAAAGAGTTGAATGAAACATTTTAACAGTACACATGGTCACTTATCAACCTTTGGCATACATGACAAGTATAATGCTCAGTAGACATATGAGTGTACAGCTCATTGTCCCCATAAAATGGATTTCGGCAAAATTCACACATAGGATGTCCCATAAAGCCACCTCTTTCACTTTCACTGCCATCAACCTCTGAGTCACCAAAGTTTATATGCCGATTCAATTGTGCTCTAGTATACAACTTTTGTTCACATATAAATATCTGGTTCACAAATTGTATTGAAGTCAGAGTCATGACTGTGCAAATGACAAGACACAAATAACGCTTTTAGGAAAACAAGAAATGTAAACTGAAGAGCTATGACAAGACATGAATAAGGCTTTTGGAAAACAAGACATGTAAACAACAAATAGTAGTGAAGTCAGCGTCAGGACCAATGTCAACATAGACTTCTCCACTAAATTCCAGATTTCCCTCGAGAAGAAATGTATACTGAAGAAGAGCTTTAAACTCAAAAGTCTATACACAAATTAAGTAGATCCAAAATCAAATAAATAAACATATAAAATGGTTACTTCTGCAATCAATTTCACTTCAGTTCTTTGATGTACTTTAAACAGAAAAGATCCAAAAAGGAGAATCTAATAGTAAGTTGTGATGATTGGGTCCAACAAGACAATTGAGAAGAAAGCAATAGTCATGTTTTGTAAGAGATCTATTTTACAAAATGCTACTAAATAATGAGCACGCTAAACTTTTCACCGGTAAAAACAGATATCCACAAGTTCCTTCCAGGAACATTGCCCCAAAAGACCTTTGAGAATGCAAGATAAACAAGTCACCGTAAGAACATGCCAAAAGATATTTTTTAAACCAACGCGAAACATAGATTAAGGTCAAACATAAAACATGACCACAAATTTTGGTAAGCTTCTCAGAACGAAAACAGAACACCATGAGTTCATAGAATTAATATGCATAATCATCTAATGCATCTCACCTTCCTGCCTTCCAAACAGAGACTGCACATGAAAAGTTTATGACGGTGGAACAAATGGCTCTTCAGTTGCGCAATGTTCCTGAATTTCCCTCTTCTCTTCAAATCTTCACTGCCTTGATCATCTTTCTTGTCGCAAACATTGCACGAAAGCTTACACATTCCCGTAATCATCTTGTAATGATCCAAGTCATCAAAGAAAGCTTGTGTGCCTTCATGATACCAGTAGGGCCCAACTTGACCCTCTGTTGGATCAACTGGAAAAATGGAGAAGTCATTTATCATCCTTGTATAATCTCCTAAAGCCTGAATGAAAGGGGAGGAAGGAATAAATACACATTATATGATGATTCAACAAGTACAAAATCAGAAGTAAATTACATAATAAGCTCACAAAAAGGCAGCATAAACAAGTAAGAAAACTGAACGAAAATAGATGTAATTAATTTTATCAGCATAAATGTCAGTTTTTTTTTTTTCTTCTTTTGGTCAGAATGAAGAGAAATCAAGGGAATGGAATTTATTCAATGATGATGTTTGTCATAGAACGACAATTCTCTTTTGCATCCAACAATAATGAACCCCATAACAACTCGAAGTGTCACCTTTCCCATATCCATCAAACTCAATTTGGACAAACATAATAAGTAAATCAATAAAAACAATCATGATAATTTTTTTTAAACAAGGTACACAACAAGCAAATAGAATTCAAATCTAAATTCATAACCTTGGTGACAAAGATAATATTGGATTCGGACTTGCAGATGCAGCAGCGGTGATCATCACAAATGAATCGGAGACGAGCAATGCAAGTGGAGCAGACCTCATGATGTCCACATTGTCCATATGCTGCCCACTCGAGTGTCTCAGCACAGACAGCACAAGTATCATCCATTGCTTCTCTGTGACTCAGAGTTGAAAAGTGGAAGATGAGTCGAACAAAAAAACAAAAAACTCATAAAAATTTAAAGAAAGAAAGCTCAAATTATTTGAAATTATGTATTATGCTTTGCTTGGTAGCGGACATATGATTGAGAAGAGCAAAAGGATTTATATGGATCTATTTGGTTCTTTTGATTCTTGCTTGAGACAAACAAAAAGGAAACGGGTTCAAAGACCGCTCCATAAAGTAAAAATAAAACGAAATGATATAAAACACTCAAATTTCATAATGTTAATAAATAATAAAAACAGAAGAGCCGTTTTCCTTTCCATTGCACCAAAGAAAACAAAAAGACAACAAGCTGCAAGTTATCATTCAACAAGATAATTCTGTCAGTACAGAGAAGTAAAAATTGTAACCTGTGAACATGTCCGCAAGTTATTTGTAGCGAACTACAAAAGTTTAAACAACAATAAGAGCACAACAAACCATAATGATCCATCACACAGCAAAGAAAAAAGAAAAGAAAATTAAAGTAAATCTTTCTCTAACTCTATCTATTTAGCAGAGGATTAGCTCTTCTTCATACATCTCAATTCCCTTTCAGCGTGACATCATAAAGAGTCAAGAAGTCTATTGGTGGACATGCAATTTAACTAGCGTCTAGTGGTAAGTAATTTGGTATAATCAGTTTTAGTAGAAATCAAAATTCCCATTATGAACCAGGAATTTTGTTCTGGTCCTGCGGGAAAAAATGTCCCATTGGAAAATGGACAGTTCAGAGTAAGTTTTTCCTTAAAATAAAGATATATTACCTTTGAAGTTTCTTTCTGTATTTCAGTTCTCTGGTGCAAATCCTTTTCCTATGAAGTACAACAACTCTAAATATCAAGGTAGTTGCAAATTAAACATTCCAACATAAGTTTGAAGTATTGAAGTATAGACACCCCAAATTCTTCTATGCACCAAATTACCAAATTACAAACTCATCAATTTTTTATCAGCACACAATTTTAAATATTAATATATATATATATATATTGTTTATCAGTAAAAGTTTGCAAATGGAGATGGATAGTGATATCTAGGAGCATGCATGCATGTGTTTGTGCATTAGTGCTTGCATGTTTTTTGTGTGTGTGCACAGAGACACACACACACAGAGAATCATGTGTCGACACTTTTGTGGACACTCCTAAAAAGCATGTCCAACACTACTTCAAAGTATCTTAATTAAAATTTAAATTCATAATATTGGCAATTTACAACACTTCTTGAACCCTCCGAACACAACCGATGATGAATCTTTTCATAGTAACAATGTTCTGCACTCTTCAGAATGCACCTTGAACACTGTAAATATGTTTTGAAACATTTACTAGATGAATAAATCATGTGTACTTCAATGCTTTATAACTATTTTGCATTCTTTATAATGTAATTGTTACGAATGATACCTTGATGTTTAAGTTATGGACCAAATGGTTTTGTTTTTAATGTCATGTCATTTTTTATTATCTTTGAATAAACTCTTCATATATTTGATTTGACATCTAATAAATTTATAAAAACATAATTTTTAACATGTCCCAAACATATATTGTTCTGTATTTTTTAAATCGCCATGTCGGTGTGTCCATGTCTACACTACTTAACTTTTTTTAGTGAACAGAAAACGAAGTTATATCCCACCCGTTTAACTTTATTTTGTACCCTCAAAAACTGGGGAAACAAACACATTAAATACAGGCATCAAAAGATGGATATCCAACAACACAGCCATAATTCGATAGCTTAACCATATTATACACTCAACCCAACTCAACTCAACTCAACAAACCTTTATCCTACTTAGTTAGCTACATGGATCCAGCTGATTCTATTTAAAGTCAAATCCGCAATTAGGTTTAAATTAACCATATCATTTATAACCACCTCATCTCTTATTCTCTTTGGATTTCCTCTATTTCATTTACCATCCTCCACATGGATCAACAAACTTTTCCTCAACATGCTCATTAACTAGTCTACAATTCACATGTCGATGTATCTCCAATGGCTCTCTCTTATTTTAAGTTAAGTTAATTCCAGTAAATTATGTTGTGTAGTTAGACTCTCTCCTACTATTACTTTACAAACCTCACGTGGTCCTTTATCAACAATTCTAGCAAGAAAGAAATCTATTTAGCTACCTTGTTCCACGTTCAAATGTTATTAATTCATCTCTTCTTCAAAAATAGTATTTTCTATTACAAAGTCATATGTAGAGCTGCAAATGAATAGAACTGTTTGTGAATAGGCTCGAGTTCGGCTTAGAAAGGGCTCGTTCGAACTCGATTCGTTAAATTTTTATTTCATTCGAGCTTGAACTCAAAAACTTGTTAAAATCTTAATAAACAAGCCCAAACATACTAAAACTCGACTCGTTAGTTCGGCTCGTTAGTTGGTTCGTTTAACATTTATTTAAATAATAAAATAAATATATTATTATCAAAATATATATATATATATATATAAATGTAAATAATAGCTAAATTTATTTATATGTAAATAATAGTTAACTATAGATAATACATTTATATAATAGTAGTAGTAGATATTATTATTTTGGTAGGATGTTAATTTTTTTTTTTTTAGTATGTTTATGTATTGTATTTATAATTGTATAATTAAAGTTTCAATTGTAATTTTAGTCTCATATGCAAGTATGAATTTATAATTTCTGTAGCTCGTTGGCTCGTAAACAGGTTTGAGCTCGTGTCAAGCCTAAGCCAACTCGGCTCGAGCTCAGTTTGTTAAATTTTTATTGAGCTTGGACTCAAGCTCGAGCTCATTAAAATCTTAATAAACAAGCCTAAACATACTACTCAACTCGGCTCGCCTTGACTCACCTCAGCTCGTTTGCAACCCTAGTCATATGACATTGCAAACTCCATGATAGCACTACTTTCATCTTTTCTTTCTCCAATCCAAAACCCTCTCGTACTTTCTCATATCCCCCGCCACCCCTCCCTACATGACCATTTAGATCACCATTTGATATTCCTTATATTAATCCATCCAAATCCTCCCAAAATTCACATAAATTATTAGACTCATTTAATCCCATTTAGGGTACATAAGTACTAATTACATTTAGTGTCATTTCTCCTAACATCAATTTTACTAATATCATTTTTATCTTCTTTTCTTTTAACCTCAACCACTTCTTTTTTTAGACTTTTATGTACAACTATCTGTACTCCATTCTTATGTTTCTATATTCCTGTATACCAAAAATTTATATCATGTTCTTTCAAGTTCTCTATATGTTTTCCTAATCCATTTAGCTTCTGAGAAATATATTAGTTCTCCTAATCATGGAATGGAATCTATTAATTTCATCTGTAACTTGTTAATGTTACTATGTTCCAAAATCCTAAGCAAATTCTACTTTCTTAAAATAGCATTCGCCATATTTGGTTCCAAAAATTGAGTCCACCTTTCAAAAATTGAGTTTTTTGTTTTTTTGTTTTTTTCTTGCTTTTAGTGAATTTTTTTAATATTTTATGCAAGTTTTCTATTTTTTAGATACACCTACTCTAAATACACTTAAAAAGTATAATATTTTTGTGGGGGAAAAAAAAAAAACTTGAAACAATTCACCAAATAGAAAAAAGACAAAAATATATGAAAATTCAATACATTTTCGTATTTTGTTGTATTCAATGAATTTTATAAGATTTTTGTACAATTTTTTTTGCTTTTTTAAGTATATTAAGATTAAGTGAATCTAAATTTTTTTTTTTTGAAAAAAAAAAATTGATTAAAATCCTTTTAAAAATCATTAAAAATATAAAAATACGAATTGAGAAGTCAAAAAATTATTTTTGAAAACAGAAAACCAAACATGGTGATTTGTATCTCCCTCGTTTATTAAAGTGTAGGAACCCTTTGCCTACTCATCATATACGAGTATTGGTGATGCAGCGCGTCTCTTCGAGGGGGTACACTCTAGTTAGCTATTGCCAAGTAGTGAACACAACAATTGAAGAATTTTTAGGATCCATGTTCATAAAGGTGTGACCATGTGGCTACAAGTTTTAATCGGTTGTCAACCTACCACAACCCTCCTTTTTCCAGGCTTGGGACCAGCTTTGTAAAGGATAAAACATTACATGGGACACATAGCTTAACTATTGTGTAGCAGACTAACAAGTATGAACACTTCTAATAAGGTGGCATGTCCGAGTCATGTCTATATCAGACACCGACATTTGTCGCACACTTCCCGACACCTGTTGGACACTTGTCCAAATGTGTTGTATTATTTTTCAAAAAAAATTCAGCACGGACCCTTGAGAGACACACACGTCTATCACTTAGACACACATAAAACTATTACAAGTTTGAACAAAATAACTTAGACACAATGACAAAAGAAAAATAATGTAGATTTATAGAAATGAGTGTTATGATGCATTCTTTTATTATTTTGAACGATATATCTACATATACAACATATAATTAATATATAAAACCATATATTTTCTGAGTCTTCTTCGCATGTCTTGGCTTGCATTTTTTTCAGAAAATGTTCATACTTTTCAGAAGATTCTGCTATCAAACCCATTTATGTTTAGATTCCCATTCACAATATATTTTGAAAAATGACAAGGGTTGAGGGTATGAAACTTGATGCCCAAGGGATCTTTCGCCACCAAATTGTTCTCTCTTTCACATATACCAAAAATCATTACATTACAACTTTATCTATCAAATTATTCTAGCGTCTAAACCACAAAAACAGGTAAAGAAAGGTTTTCTTTAAAAATAAAAATAAATATTTAAGAAGAAAGAAAAGCTACCTTAGATGTGAAACAAAGAATCATTAGCCATTTAAGTCAATTACAACTGAAACATAGCAAGATATTAAACTAGAATTCTATAGCCTTCCAAATGAGATATTCAGCACACAAAACATTATGTAATGAATCAATCATAAAAAAAAGCATTAGGGCACTAAAAGAAACAGGTGATATACTCTTCAACACAATAATTAGCATGCAAGAACACAATGAACAATACATTTGTTAGGAATATTTACTTTTCATAAAGAATTCTCTCCCCTCCTCTTCTTATTCTTCCTCCCTTTAATTTTTTGGCCATTTATTTTATTAAAAATAAATTAAAAAACAAAAAATAAGAGAGAGAGAGAGAGAGAGAGAGAGAGAGATTAGTTAACAAATCCCAATTTAAGAACCCTAACAAATTCATCAGCTCTGTAAAGCAATAAACGGGAAGTTTTTGAAATGTCAATGTGTATACATACATATATATATATAGGAGAGAGCGAGCAAGAGAGAGAGAGCGAGAGAGAGAGAGAGAGAGAGGGAGAGAGAGTACCTGAGTTTAGGGTTCGCTTGAGATCTGAGAAAAGAATCGAATTACCAATCGAGATCAGAAGAGAGGGAACAGGGCTATGAGGCAACGATCGACGCCCAAAAAAGCAGGAAGAGAGAGAAAGCTACCCACAACAACTACAAGAATTCATTCACTGGAAAGCTCGCTGTTCTTTTACGCGCGGTTTTTATTGGGAGATTTGAGAAAGTGATCTGGTAATAAAAAGGGAATAGGCAGATTAATTGTAAATAAAATATATTTATATTTTGGTTTATTTTTGATTTATTTTAGAAAGATGTTTAAAGTTGATTTTTTTTTTTTTACTTATTTATTTATTTATTTATTTTTTTTGTAAGAGACTTTTAACTCACTTCTCAAAATAAGCTTCTACATAACTTTACATACTTTTTTTTTCTTTTTTTTTTTCAAATTACTTCTCAAATCTCTCAATCAAATATAGCATTTGGCGGTGTTTGGCATTGTGTTTGGCAAGCTATTTTAGCCTCAAATTAAAAACAAAGTCACGTAGCCTTTACTGCAACTGAGGGAGAGACCTTCAGGCCAGCTGGATGTCATTAACTGAGTAAAAAGATCTTTTTACCCTTCGTTGCTCATATCCACAAACCCAAAAGACCTACAATTTCAAAGGCCTTTCATCTCTCTCATTTGTATCATCTCTACCTTGGGTGTGAACGGAGGGTTTGAAAGAAGAGTAAGGCTCCTCTCCGATGGCTCTCACTCCAGTAATTGTTACGTAAAGACCCACTAGTCGACTATTTAATGTGCCGATCATCGAAGACTGCGATAGGTAGGGTAGTGACCCTATTTACGTGCTTCTTCTTCGTTGAACTTGATCTTACTTGTTTTGGAATCCATTGTTCCAAATCGCACTATGATTTAGCCGGTATTGATGGTATTTAGTTTTTTTCTTTCACCGATCTATACCTATGATCATTTTTTTCCCTTTTGGTTTTTTGGTTGTTCCAACTTCGGTGATTCAGTCATCATGGACTACAACATAAGGCAAAAACAATCGACGAACTGGAAGTGTCTTTGTTGTTTTATTTTGTTTTCTTCCTTCAAAATCTTTTGTGCATATACAATTTTTTAATTTAATTTTTTTCCTGTGACAAGCTTCTTAGCAAACATGACTACTTCCTTAATTTTTTTTCTTTCGTGTTCTTGGTCAACAAAAAATTTGGTGAGAAGTTTGTGTTCTGTTGGTTGTTTCTATTTTCAGCAAACATCCGAAGTCCCATGTTTTCATTTTTACAAAAATTTCTCTGATAGAAAATCTGTTGTGCATTACACTCTTTTTTTTTTTAATTGTCAATTTGTTTGTATACTCTATTCTGCTGAAATGAGTATGGCAAAACAAACACCACCTAAAAACATATAAATTTGTCTGATAGAAAATCTGTTTTGGTTTGCTAAAATAAGTATGGCAAAACAAACACCACCTAAGAACAATTTCTCTAATACAAGATATGTTGGCACAGTTCTCTTTGTTTTTTAAATTTTTTTATTTGTTTGTATACTCTTCTATTTTGCTCAAATGAGTATGGCAAAATAAACACCACTTACAAACCAATTTCTCTCATACAAAATCTGTTGTAGAGTACATTTTTTTTTTAAAGTTCTTATTTGTTTGTATACTCTATTGTTTTGCTAAAATGAGTATGGCAAAAAAAGCACCACCTAAAAACCAATTTCTCTGATTGAACAACTCAAAGGTGCATTACTCTTTCTTCTTTAATTTTTTATTTGTTTGTATACTCTTTTGTTCTGCTCAAATGAGAAGCAAAACAAACACCACTGAAAAACCTACTGCTCTGATAGAAAACATGTTGTGTAGTTCTCGTTTCTGTTATTTTGTGCTCTTCTGTTCTCAGCAAACATGGCTCCTTCTATGTTTATTTTTTAGAAATTTCTATGATGTGAAAATCTGTTGTGCACAATTAATACTTTGGTTGTTTTTTGGTTTATTTTTTATTTTTTAAACTCTGTTTTTCTAAACATGTTCTTGACACAGTTAATTTCAACTACACAAATCTCATGGAGTTAATTTTGTAATAATGTCCTTATCAGCACAACAAGCAAATTCATAAGTGTTTTCATGTTAAATGTATATGTGCTTCATAAATTTCAGCTATTCATTCAATCTGTTCTACTGTTGCAAATATGGTGTTGCTATACATTACTTACCTATTCATTCAATTTGTTGTTCTGGTAAAAATCAATTGTTGTTATAAATTAATTACCTATCCAAACTCCCCCACCGTCTATCTTGATGAAGCAGGCCCTGGGGCAAAGAGGAAAAAGGGAGGTAGTGCAAGTGGAAAGTCGAAGAAGATCTCCAGTGAAGCATCGCACTGGAAGTTCCTCAAGGACATGCTCGACTATGATTTTGCATCGGTTTAGGTGTCATTGGTTGGTGCTTCAATGGCCTTACACAATTTCATCTATAGACACAAGATAGCTGGTAATGCCCATACCGAACATGTTAGATGTTCCTCAGTTCCAGATGACATGTGCGCCGCAGAAGGACGGAAAAATATGGATGACGGCCTCATGGTTGGGGATACAGATGTGAATATGGCATTTCACGCCCTTAAAAGTCCACCTCATGCAATTCCACTAGCAAATATTATCAACACACAAGATCTAGGCAAATAGAACAATAAAACCAGCTACATATAGCTGTCTTTCCTTTTGAACTATTCCCAAAATAGAGTTTACATAAATGTTCCATTACACTCTTCAAAACATAAATTAAAAAAAAAAAGAAAACAGTTCAAAAGAAAAGAGGTAGAAGTTAACACTAGAGATTTTATAAGGACATCTTCCTTATCACCAAGCTCTACTGTACACTACGTTAATAGACATCAATTTTCAAAAATACAATCATCAACATCATGCTCACAAGAAAACTTCAACAAAAACATGCAAGCTCTACAGGCATCATCGCTTGAAAGGTATCTTGTCCTCATTTCTTGAAAAATATTGTTAGCTTTTAGGGTGAGCATAAGCTTAGTAAGTGATGCATTTAACCAATTATATAATCATTTGAAAGGCTTATGCTTATGCAATGCAATTCATGGATATGTATGAGAGGAATATAAAATAATGCTAAAGTATGCCATTGATAGGAAGCAAATGCATTGAACATATCTTATCATTTCCACATTCTCATTGGGCGGTAACTCAGGCATGACATCCACATGAGATAAAATCATACGTACATAGATAATTCTAGTTATATATAGAAAATACTCCCCCCTTTGCCGACTCCAGAAACGATGGGGCGATAGGCACCCAAAACATCCCAACTTTTTACATTTGCTGGCTCCATAAACGGCAGGGACGTGGACACTCAAAACCATCTGTTTTTCCATATTTGCTGACTCCAAAAATGGGGGGCCCGTGGACACCCCAAAAACCTTTTCCCATATTTGTCCAAATGATATGCAAAGCAATTGGGCAATTTTGACTCCTTGACAGTACCAATTACATCAGCAATTTTAATCCAACCAGGCGACTCACTACAGACTCATGGACTATTTACCCTTTCATTTGTTAATCAATTATACCAAGATAGAATTTAAAAGATATAAATGATGCAATGATGCATGAAATTATAAACAATGCATTATTTTCCTAAGATGATATACAATTCATAATAGTAAAACTCTTCCCATTTCATAAATCAAGGCATTCCCATAATCATTCATTATCTCATTTCAAGTTCAACATAAAAAGGGAACCTCCAAACTTGCATTTCAAACCCAAAACCAAGTAATTACACTAAATTTCATATTTTAGAAATTAATTGAGTAAAACCCTTTTTTATAAATTAAGTTTGAAAATTAGGGTTTGAGAAAAATGAGGAAAATTGGGGTTTTTCTCTCCATTATGAAATTGAGGCAATCATCAATCTTAAACAATGATATTCCATCATAATAAGTGTAATTCCTTCAACAATCATGAAATTCCACCCTCATTGTTCTCAATCTTTAGTCAACAAGCTCAAATCAATACACACACACACGCAGACACACACATATATATATGAATAGCTATGGAAAGTATCACATAAGCTACTCAAATTGAAGATATAAAGAGTTAAAAACACCCTTACTTGGAGTTGGTATGCTAGGGTTGCAATACACCCTTGTACTTTGAAGATCAAGCGAAACAATAGGTGAAAGTGACGATTTAGCTCTCCTTCCAACAAATCTTGGAGAATCTTTGGTGGATCTCAAACCAAACTTGGGGAAATCTATGGGTTTGTGAGCTTGGGTTTTGAGAAAAAGTGAATTGGGGAGTAAGGGGAAGGAAAAGTGTAAAGAAAATAACTTGGAGTCGCTTTTTTTTTTTTAAAGTTTGCTGTCATCGACAGGTTGCTCCAATGCAAGTTCTGCCGCTCGAGTGTAAGGCACAAATAAAGGATCCCGCTCGAGCGTAGATTCCCTCGCTCGAGCAAAAAAGAACACGTCTCGAAGTTTCTGAGTTCTGGTGAAATTACTAGGAGCATGCAATCTACGCTGAGCAATAACTCCTCCGCTCAAGCGGCCCGCAAAAATTGCCATTCTTTGGGGAGCTAAAGATCTACGCTCGGCGGAAAAGTTGCGCTTGGCGGAGCGAAAAGCTCAGTGTCACATGGTGAGAGTTCGCGTCAGATATCACAACCATTTGTTTCACATCTGGAACCAAAGACTATTGTGAAATGCTTGTTACGTATACAAAAGTTGTTATATGGTGTCATAGTGTCACATCAGACGCCCCGAACGCCCGGGAGGGTTAAGTCCCGTTCTGTTCACATTGGGTTTACTACGGTTCAAGGACTCGATTTGTGTCGGTTCTAAGTTCGAACCAAAGAGTCCAAATCCGGCAAATCGTTTTGAAGAAAAACAGATTTTGAAAAGTAGTGCCAAACATGGACTGCTTTGCCAGATTACAAAGTCGCCACCTAAATATTTTAAAATGGAAAATTTAGGAAACCACGACTTTCGAAGGAATACATGTCCGTCATCACCAAAGTGGTCTTGGCTCGAGCTTGGGTACGATCGGGAAGGTCATTTATGAGCACCCTTTCGCCGGTCAAGATCGGCCTCTACTAACTGTGATATCCGTTTTTGAAAACATTACATGCTCTTATTCCAATTATTAGCCTAGAATTACTATTTTATGCGCACAGCACAAAAGTATAGACTAGATTGCCTAATTTGGAAATAAACATTGCATATCCGTTTTGTCTCGAAAAACGTGTTGGTTTTTGCTACTCGCAAGTAGGCTAAAATACGGATTTCAATGAGTTGTTCCAACTCACGCAATCCAACCTCCACCCACAGGCATTCAAACAGTTTATAACACATAAGCATTTAGCCGCATGGCAATCATACTGTCATGGCAAACATTCACACGCATGCGATATGCTAAAGCGTAAAAAACTTACATCGTACTCCGTGCCAAAACAAGAAACTAGTTAGCAAACATGCATGACCTAGTTCATGTTAAGTGGCTAATGCAACGAGCATAGATGCAATCTAGAGTAGGCTCGGCTAACCCTAAACATGGCATGTGAAATGCACGAGTAGCGTATTCAATTTGGAATTGAAAATTGCAATGCGTTTTGTATGATGTCGAGCCGGTGCATGTCAACAAATGCATGGATGCACGCATGCATTGCATAAGGTATGCTAAGATAGAAATGCCCTAATCTACCAACATAAGCAGGTAAATAAAAGGGATAGAAAGAAATGGGGATTGGAAGACATACACCCACTCACACACCCTTATTACAATTTTGCCCTCACTCGGAGGGACCAAATAATAACACAGTCCGAAGAATAAATGAATAAATTATTACAGAATTCTAATTATTAAAATTAAATCAAATAAATAAAAGAAATGGGGCTCCGCCGGATCGTGAATGATGCATGCTCGATCCGACTTGCGGGAAAGCCTACACCGTACATTCTTGCCTCTGTTTTTCTTTCGCTTCCAAATTTGCCAAAGCCCCAGAACACCTTCCTTGCATCTCTTTGAGTGCCAATTGGAAGAAATTCTTACCGGCTGCTTATAGTGGCTACCGGCTGCAAAATAATCTATCGGCTAGCAATACCGTGCCGGTCGGCACTCTTTCCTGCCGGTCGGCCAAAATTCCTGCTGAAGACAGTTTGACAGCAACAGTAGGCAGCAGTGCATGGTATTGGATTTTTGAGTATATTTATGCATGGCCAATGCTTCCTATCATGAATGGGACTCAAGGAAACATGGCCCTTGATTCTAGGGCCATCAATTGTGCACCTTAGTGCATGATAGCCTAAAGAACCAAGATTGCACTTTGATGTAAAAATGCATGCAAAGCGAACATGGGAACCAAGGCCCTATCATGCTAAGGTCAAGGGCCCTAGTGACATGGGAATTAAGGTGTGTTTTGTCACTTGAGGTACAAACACCCCTTTATTTCCCACACTTGGTTTGACACCCCAAACCAAGTAATGAAGTACAACTCATGCAAACATGCATCAATAATGCATTATGGAAATTAGGATGCTAGCAAACTAAGTACCACACAACTAACATATTAGGCATGCAAAATGCCAAAGTGCGTGAGATGCTAGTGTGATGCAAACATGAGCCAAGTATGCAATGGAATTAATGTGCTACAACACCTAGTGGACCAAACATGCAACAAGCATATAATGAGCATACAATGGTGGCCTTAACTACCATGGGGGAGGCCTCAAACCTCCCCAAAACAAAGGGTCGAAATGGATCGAAATCATGGGCAAAATGCCATACAAGCATGCAAGCCAATAAGCCCAAAACCAAGGGCACTCAAGAGAGCATCTAACCATCCCTTACACAACCACTCATGGCATGAATCTAACAACCAAAAACAGATTTTTGGTATGCAAAATGGCACCCAAATCCCCTCATATGGCAGCCCCAAAATGCCCCAAGTATGCAAGCATGCACAATGCCAAGTCCTAGACATACATGAGCACACCCTTAAAGCATGAAATAGGCTACATATACAAACATTCAAACATGACTTATGGACTGAAATAAGGTCACAAATGATGCCAAATCATGAGGATGATCAATGTTGAACATGCTAGGGGCTAAAATACATAAGGCTTACAAGCCTAAAATGCAAAACAACCATGTCAAGCACACTATACATGGCAAAATCAGTGGCTCACGACCCTTATATATGGTAATATGATGCTAATACCCTTATGGAACCAAGCTAAAACATGCAAAGAACATGGCCTAAATGCAAGGCATTCTTCCTAGCATAAGAGAGCATTACAAAGCAAGTATGAGAGGCATGTTAAGGACCATAAAACCAACCAAAGACAGAGGTGAAATATGACCCAAAACATCCGAGAAAGCTCTGAAATGAAGCCAAATACAAACATTCATGCATGCAAGTCTATGAGCCAAGAACAAAGGCAAACAAGGGGCCAAGGGGAGAGGGGTGTCCCTCCCCTATATGAAACTTAAAACCAGTGGGTTTTCAGTGGTGAGAAAGCCAAAACACCAAGTTAAACAATACTCAAAGAAAAGGCACTAAAAGGGCCAAAACAAGGCCTAAGAGGGTAAGTTCTTACTCAAATCAAAAGATGACCTTAATGAAAGTTCTTAAGCAAGTAAAAACAAGATTTTTTTATGTTATACACAAAGCTTAAAACACAAAGCAAGAGGGGTAGAAACTAGTTGCAAGAATGGGGAAACTAAAGTAAAGAGTTTACCCTTGAAGATCCCTTGAAGAACAGGTGATCCAGCCACTCCCTAGTGTTCAAAATCAGTCCAAAATCACAACCAACAACCCTCCAAGTCCCTCAATCTCGGAATAAGGTATAATAGTGTGTGTAATGGTGCAAAAGTAAGGTAAAAGTGCACTATTTGGCCACAAAACACACACACAAGGATGAGAGAGAGTGAGATATAGAGAGAGAGGATATATAAGCTCTGGTTTTTGATCTCTTAGAATGGCTAACCCCTCAGCCAAGAAGACAAGGCCTCCTCTTATAGAGGAGGTAATCTTGTAAGCTTAGCAACTAAGCAAACAAGGGGCTCATCCCTCCATACACGTGTATGAAGGGAAAGAAAGTGGTAAAAAGCTGTCTGAAAATATCTCCAACAACAGCTGTAAAGTGGTCGGCAGGGCAAAACGGTCATTTTGCCAAAAGTAGTGCCGACCGGCACAAAATAGTGCCGGTCGGCACAATAAAGTGCCGATGGCAACACCAGCCAGCCGGTGGCCTCTAGCCACAGCCGGTGGTATGTGGGGGTGCCTCAGAAGGCATTCTCTGCCCCTCCAAGGCAAAGCACAAGTGTTTGGTGCAAAACCAAACACAAAACAGTCAAGTTCGGAGGTCCTGAGGCAAGGCACGTAGCCGAGAACTCCGGGAACTCCAAACAAACATGAACATAGATAATCACCGAGTGTTCAAGCGGTGATGTGCAAGTCTTGAGGACGGTCAAAAATGGGGTGTCTACACACACACATATGATGACTTTTAATTATGGATGCACAGTCGTTGCAAAAACTGGAACAGATCATAACGGACTTAATTATGGGAACTGAAATTGGTCGATTGTCTTATGTTATTGTAATTTGTAATTTGTACAAGTAAAACGCATATGTCGAATGAAATTAGGATTTGCATGAAATATACTATAACGCCTAAATTTAAGAACTACAAATTAAATTTATGTTGAAGTTGTCGTTATATGGTCAATTCATTATTTTGATAATTTTGATTTGCATTCGTAATTTATATAAATTGATAGTCAAATTTCGAACAACGTTCCCAACTTAATAAGTTAACTACTCATTTTTGCACGTTAACAATAAACGTCCATATGAATTTCTCATTCATTTGAATTCGTAATTTCCATACCTCTAAGCCAAAGTTGCAAGCAATGTGACTAAGAAACATATTTTAATTTCTAATTTGTGTCTGGATAATGGAAATGTGTTGCGAATTTTTTTTTTTTTTTTTTTTGTAAGTACTACATTTTATCATTTACTATTTAAATGTAGATTGGCTTTGTAATTTTTTTTTAATTCACTATTGGTACAAGTGAAGGTCAAACTTGGTAGCTACAGTTGTCTTTTTCTGTAAAGTTTTATTTCACAATTATACCTAAATTAACTAAATTATCTCAAATTCACCATTTCCCCTTCTCTTTTTTTTTTTTAAATATCAATTGTCAAATTATATTTTTTGTATTAGTAATGAATTTGATAGGAAAGTAAAATATAAAAATTATATTATTTATTTCTTTAATTTTTAAAATGAGACTAATATTTTGGGATAAAAAAAAATTCAAATAAAAAATTAATATTTTGGTACATAGGAAGTAACAAGTTTTGGGTATTCATTTCTATAGTGAGATTTGTTCGTATTATATCTATTAGTTTACTAATTAATATACAAATTTTATTATAAATTTGTGCATTGATTTTGTCAAACTAACATCATGTTAATTAATTTATTACAAACAAATTTTTGAACCCAACTACACACATGACAGACGATGGCAGTGAAGGCAAGCCACATGGAAATTTGTCTTTTTTTTATGAATTCCTATAAGGGCAGTTTGGTCAATTTACATTCCACCATCATTTCAAACACATTTTTCAATACAACAACTCAAATAAAAATTCATCTCATCTTCCCAAATACAAAAACTAAAGGGTGTTTTGGGAAGGTGATAAAAAGCTGCTTTTTGGCTTTTGACCAAGCTTTTTGGCTTTTCCATAAATGACTTGGGAAGTTGGTAAAAAGTTATTTTTTGCTTTTTTGGATAATATTTATTTAAGTTGTCACATCATCATGGCTATATGTGAAATTACCAAACTACCCTCAACCAATGTCTACATTTCCACCAATGATCCTATACCAATTTTTGTTACTAACAGGTAACTGAAATTATTTTTCGTAAGCCTCAAAATTGAAGAATTCTTTTTTTTTTTTTTTGCAACGGAAAAAATTTATAAATTTTTAAAATTTACAAATTTATAACTTTACATTAATTTTTTGGAAATTTAAATTTACAATTTTTTTTTTGACAAATTGAAAATTACAAATTTATAGCTTGAGCTCACACCAATTCGACTAACACATTCCTAATGGATTTCTAAATTCATTAATTTCTAAGTCATCATCACCTCCGGGTCATGGTCATTGTCATTACTCACACCCGCTGCATTGGGCATGTCGTTGAAAATAAATTTTTTTGCGTTGGCCACCCAGTTAAACGCTTCATCTTTGTTTGAGTTGCAACGTATAAAATTATGTAGTGCCATTGAAGCCCCCATCAATGGGACCGACACTTTCTCAAAATCATACCGAGGCATGTGATGTAGAAAGCGCCATCGCGCTTTCCATACCCCAAACATTTGTTCTATTGCACTCTGTAACAATGAGTGGACTGTGTTAAATACTTCATTTGCATTTCTTGCCCGTCCACCAGCACGGAATTGTTCTTGGTGGTATCGACAGCCCTTGAACGGGGCAAGAAACCCTTTTTGATTTTTGTACCCAGCATCAACGAGGTAATACTTGCCTGCGTATCATACAATTTGTTTCTATTAGTAACGTTAGTTCACAAAAACAAACATAGGTAATCCAACAACATTACCCACCCCGAAACTCATCTAACCTTCCTCTGGGTATGGGAATTGTCTTGTCGGGTCTTGTGTTATTTCGTTAAAAACTCGGCTATCGTGTATACTACCCTCTCACCTGCATGAGATAAATGTAAAACATAAGTCAAAATCACAAACTGCAAGAATGTTTTGCATGTGTCGTCCTTTCCGACCAAAATATGGTAGGGCCTCCCGTGGCTTCAGATTTGCCTCGGTGTGTGTCCCATCTAAGGCGCCAATACAATCCTGCAAATGCAGATGCATTACATTAATTTATTTTGGAAAGTGTGTATGTTGGAAAATATCAAAATAAGTTTATTATAAAACATCGCAGCCATATTAATTTATGGAAACAATTTGCTACATTCATTTTTACGAACTGTGAGAACTTTTCACACTAACCCTAAATGGAAAATATTTTCGTTGCGACTCAAAGTACAGATATCTGTTGTTTTGCGACCTCGTCGGTCGATAGTGTGCTCTGGTAATTTTCTTCATTGCTTTTAGTGCGCGCATAACATGACGCCACACAATTTTACTTGAGTGTTGGAAACAGTCTTCAATATCCCAAGTGGGGAATTCTCGCAACACGAATACATACCGACACTCTCTACTATGTCCAACCCATGCGGGGGCTGCGGAAGTTGGAGGCCAAAATCGGCAACTAATGTGTTACACAATGCTACAAACACGTCCCTCAGCATCCTAAAAGTTCGCTTAAATGCTTCTTCCCAACCTGTAAGCATCTCCTCCATCCATAATCTACCAGTCAATGCTAATGTATGAAACAGAGTCTTGTCCACATACGCGTACTCCGTTGCAACGCGTGCAAGTTCGACCCATACCATCGACATCATCATTTCCATCTCCCCAATTGTCTCTTGAATCCAGGCATTAATTTCCCTATTTCTTACGACACTTGCGGAACTACCCTCTTGTGGATCCATGGAGACTGCACACCAATAACAAACAAACAAATTTTCTACAAAAACAAAAGTGGGACGCTTTGGCAAAGTGAACAAAATATATGCAATTCAAATAGTAAAATTAACGTGTGCCACCAAACTCACATGTTTTTCCCGTTGATGATGTTATTGCTAGATGTTAAATTCGTCTTCAACTACGCCAAATATGTGACCAACACTTTCACTTCGTAATAGACCAACCTGCAAGGTAATGGTGAAAGAAGTTATGTTTCTTTCCTCCTCTGTGATACAATATATAGACGAGCCTTAATATTAATTTTTTGGCAAGAATCGTGTGCATGTGATTAATGTACTCATAGGTGTACATGTCTCTACAAATCCAACACACACATGACATGATTTCATTCATACACATCCAAATTTGTACCTTGTCACATGCAACCTGGGCAGTCAAGTGCAATTACAAAATTTGACAAGCTCATACACTAGGCTACTGACATCAACGTTAAACCAACAGTCATTGGTAAATGACTTGGTACACAACAAATCTGTCCAATAAGATCCATGGGAGGAAGAAAAAAAATAATAAAAATTAAAACAATTAACCAACTGCAACTGTTTTTGCCAACAACAATTCAAATATTAATACAATTAACCAATGAGTTAAAAATTAAAAAGTTGAAACCAAACCACTACTGAAAAAGAAAATACAAAAAACATAATACAAACCCAACCATAACAGTTTTTTGGCAACATCCTTACATTACATAAACAGTCCAATTAACCAAAGATTCTAAAATTTAAAAAGGTGTAACCAAACCATTACCAAACAGAAAAAATGAAAACCAAAAAACAAATGAAACCGTCATGTCCCGATTCTTAGTCCATATCGATGACACCATCCTGTTCAAATAAACGAACGCCGCGGCTACGCTCCACCACAACAGGTTAGTGGGTGATTACACGCTTCTCTTTCAGCCAATTGACAATGTAATTTAGGGAGAGGCCCATAAGTAGGTCGCGGTTATCGGGTGAATCCATAAGCGAGCAAGTGAATGAGAATAGCGAACCACCCCGCTATAACCTAGACACCATCATCAGCCTCTCAAGACAGTCCTCGACTGTAACAACCCTCACACTGTTTACCGATTAATGACTGATTAACTACTGATTACTGCTAAACTGGGACTGAATCTGATTGATAATAGAATTATTGGAATCTGAATCTCTTCGATCGAGATCCGAACTCGATTGACTGCGTATCTATCTAAATGCATTTTCTATCTGTTGAGTGTGTGATTGTTGTTCATGTTTATATGTTTGAACTGTAAATTGAAGGCCTTATTTGTCGAACCATAAATTGATTGGTGCTTTAAGACCATCATAATTTATGTAATTTTATGGTGTATTTAATTAAAATGTGATTTGGTATGATTAAATTAGATTAAAATAAGTTAGATTGCATAGGTTGCCTTATTTACCATTTTGCCACCCTTAGTGGCCCACTACCTCAACATTTTGAGACTTACATCCACTTAGGCAAACATTTCATCAGCTCCTTTCTTTTGTTCCCACCGAATTTAGAGAGAGAGGAAGGGAGAGACTTGAATTCACTTGTAGATTGCTTGGAAATTGAAGGGTTTGAAGTGTAGATTGCATAGTTGAGCTTGTTCATCTTGCATTCAAGACCTAGGTAAGGTAATTGAACCTCTCATTGATGTATTTAAGATTGTTCATGCATGATTCTTGAGCCTTTAGAGAGCTAAGTCATGTCTTAGTCTAATGATGTTGAATTAGAACTCATTTCATGCATGCATGTGTGTATTGATGAATTTTGAGTTGATTTCATGGCAAATTGTCACATGCATGTTCATAATTAAGCTTAAGTCCATGTTTTCAACTTGTTTTAAAAAGAATGAGCTCATTAGAGCATGTTTTGAAGCCTTGAATTGATTTAAAGTCTTGAATGTTCATTGGAGATTATGTTCTTGAAAATTGGTTTGAAATTGAGTTTAATTGAAACACCCTTGGGCTTTGATTTCTCAAATTGACCTTTGAAACATGTTATTCTGTGAGTTTACAAGAGTTTTCTGGAAAATTGGCCCAAGAGGATCGAATTTAGTGCATTTAAACTTGATTTTGAACTTAGAGCTCAAATCTAGAATTTCCAGATTTTGGTTGTCCGCTCGAGCGGAGGAAGTGCCGCCGGCGGAAATCGAAAACCAAGATTTTGCACTGCTCATCACCCGCCGAGTGGAGAAATGTACGCCGAAGGAGGATCGGTGGACACGCCGAGCGCGGCCGAGCGTAAATTTCACCTATCCAGTACTTTTTGGTCCGCTCGAGCGGGTAGGTTGACGCTCGAGCGGGGCCCTTTGTTGCATGTCCGCTCGAGCGGGGGAACCTGCGCTCGAGCGGGGATCTGTTTTTCTGAAAATTCTGAAAATGTTTTCTAAGTGCATCTTTGCATCCTCTTTCCATCCTAGGCATTCCTAGGGCATATTTAAGGCATCTTAAAGAGGATATAGATGTAGAACACACCGAGGCAAATTAGGGATTAAGTTATTATCTTTCCCAACTGTGTAGCTTAGTGTGTGTTCAATCTGTAAACTGTGTAGGGTTGGCTTTCCGAGGAGACGCTCTAGTTCATCAGAGCCCGTAACTCGTGAGTAACAATTGTGTAAAGATATGTTCAAATGATTATCTTTTGAATACCGAATCAACTGCATCGAATCGATATTGATTACTGAATGAAAGTATGTCTTTTATTTCTGAACTGTACTGTGGCATCCTTAGCACCTACTGTTTACTGTTACAGTTACAGAGATCTCTGTTGGTTCCCTCGTTGGAACCACTATCGCATCGATTGATGGCCATCATTCTTGCTCGGGTCTTTTAAGACTCACATCTTGTTATGCTAATGGATGTACCACATATGATTGTTTACTGTACTGAACAACTGTTATACTGATTGAAATGAACTATTTTCATTACTGTAAGGACATTCATTCTAAACCTCTTTACGCAATATGTTATTTACTGGGCTTTAGCTCACTGCTCATATATATATATATATATATATGTAGGTGTACAGGCACCGGATCAAAGCTAGAGGCGTCAGGGTTAACTCCAGTTTTGTCAAGCCAACTAATGTGCCTCACTGCGAGGTTCCCGACCCGCCAAGCTATGGCTCAAGAGGTGTTTTTATTTCCCCGTCTGCTCTCGCATCGCTTTTGTATCATTGTTAGATCTTATCTCTGCATCGCTATCAAGGGATTAGGTCCTGCATCAACGATCAGTAAATGTTTGTATAGACTGCATCGCTCGAATGTATGAATGCATGAAAAGTCTTTTTGCATCAGATCGTCACTGACTCATTGACATTATTTATTTATCAGATTGGCTCGCCAGTTACGTACTGTTTTTATCAGATCTATGTTAGGCAAGCCTTCGGTAATCTTGACATCGCCTTCTTATGCTAAACCTCCGTGGGTTTGGGTTGTGACATTGACAAGAGCCATTCCCTATAACTACATAATCGTGGTTATTTTCAATTCCCTATTTTATTTACTAACTACCAACAAGGTTGTCCATGTTGCTTGCCACAATACTAACGGTTTGCGATGTTTGGCATTGGCCGATTGTCATGCGGTGGAATGAGGAAACATCGTCAAATAGCGAATACCCACCACGTTCTGCCGCCATGATCTGGCACATCACGTGGTGGTGTGCCACCACTGAGGCCCCATGTCATTGTCAGGGTTGCAACATTGTCACCGATTCCATCAACATCGCGATTTCGGTTGGTGTCCACGCATGTTTTCTCGTAGCCATGCCCGCAAACACCCTTTACATAAGATCCAAGTGCTCCAGTGGCTTTGTCTTGAACTTTGCACATTGGTAGTTCATCTGAGCCAATAAATGTGTAATAATTAATCGAAACACAAAGGTGATTAACATATATGCAACATAAATATATTGTTCTACTACAAATTCAGAAGTGTATATCGCTTGCATTTTTGCCCACCAGTGGTCTGGGGCTGTGAACAATCCTAAGCTGTGGTCATACCCAATCCCTGTAAAGCCTTGGCTATTATCTTGTAGCTTCTTCCATGCAATCCAATCTTTTTTTAGGTTGTCATATTTATTTTTCATTTGTTTGGCAAAATGTAGTAGGCTGGTTCTATCCAAGAACTTATTCACAAGTTTCTTGTAACCACTCATTGATAGGGAGCATAGTTGGCAGTTGCCGTCCCCTATCTCAGCTATGACGAGTTGCAAAAAAAGCTTTGTGTTATTGCTGTCCCAGGTGCATTTGTGTATAGTTCTTCTTGGGTTGGTGTGACACCCTTGCCACGAGTTCTTGACAGAGTACGAAGTGAAGTGCGGGTAGATGCCATCACACAAGCACTGTTTCGCAATTATAGTTTAAACAAAAAGTAACAAGTAGAAACAATTATTTTACAGGTACGTATGAATGTAAAATGACTGGAAAAATACATGATATAAGAACATGTAACTAAAGTATAGTCCACATAAATTGATTGGAAGTTCATGGCACATTTGAGCCACACAAAAGTTTGGTTACCATATAGTAGTCAACGAAGTGATAAGTACAACAAACAGAATATTTAAATACATCACATATGAAACAACATGATAACGACTACAACGCACAAAACACCAATGACTTTCCTAAGGATGCGAAGACTCTAATCTATGCGAACAACGTCTGCATGTAACCTAAGCAATCGGTGGGTGGTCATTACCAACACTTTTGCTACGGAACTCGTCGTACCAACCAACCCACGGAACACAACGCGTTGCGTAACACAAGTGCAATTGTTAGACGGAACGAGTTTGTCTCAAAACACAAAGTGGCATATGTAGTTGACTACTACATGCATAAAAGAGAGGTGATACGCACCGTTGGACACGGGCAAACATAGTATGCACGACCTGGGTTTTTGGTAGATCTCAAAATCTTTACGAGGCATTGGCCAAAGCCACATGCACATATCCTTCGTGGCCATGAAGAAGTGGCAGTTGACATCGACGACGCCATTTCTGTTGTTTGCATTAATAGAAGCATACATGTCATTAACAAAGAAGTGTAACAGTTGGTCTCACACGGAAGTTGTTTCATGAATGAACTTTATTTCAAGCAAGTTGTTTCATGTATGTACACTATTATGGTGCGAGAAGTTGTCTCATGAAAAACCAGCAATGTAGGCTAATCATACTTCCTAAAACACACTGACAGCTTTAGAGTAATAATAAAAGCATTGTGAAAATCTAATTCCCAAATCATTTAAATAAATACTAACAAAAAAAAGTCCAAATGCTTTAGGCTGCATTACTTTCCATTTTTGGTAGGTAATATAGGTGTAATGCATAAGGCCATAAAATGTCATTGAATTTCAAAATTACTTGTTTATAAACTGTCAAGTTTTAAAATGTCCTTCTTTATCGGTGTAAAACAAAGATGTGATAATGTGGATCTTTGTCAAACATTGCTCATAAAATAAATATCCTCTCCATCTTGGGTCTGACATGTACACAACTTCAACGATTAAAGGGAGGGAGAGAGATTGTTAAACAATGAACTGTATTAGCAACTTAACAAAAAAAATTGTGTATGTGCACAAAGTGGCATAAACTTTGATGTCATCCCATTCAAACAAATAAATTCTATCAACAAATTATTTTGTGGTTAATTTTTTTTAATTTTTTTTATGGGGCTGAAACTTTGATGAGCTCTCATTGTATCGGAGGCTTGCAATTTTAAAAAAGGCTATAGGAATTTTTTGGTCCAGACAACAGGAAAACATGAACAAAGCTACACAACAATTAACATAAAAGAATCCTTTTGGGGATAAAAATATAAGTTATTAACGCACAAATATATTTGGTAAATTTGTACAACCTAACAGAGCCATATGCAGAACAACAACACACCAAAACTTTGAAGCTTTCCCTTCACAGTTCTTATTAATTCTATAGGGAATATGAACATGGAGAACCGACTGATACAATAGGGACCCAGCTAATTGTGTGGAACAGAAAAATCCCCAAACATGAAACACGACAACGGTGGACTAATCGAAGGGAAACAATCAAGATTCAACCACACATGCACAATTTCATGGACAGCAGGTAGCCGTATTTGGTTGAAATTAAACAGAAAAGCAAGAAATCTGGGTTTGTTTGTTCACATGCCGAACTGCTTCGCGGCTAAGGATGGTGGCATACCGGAATCTGCGCAGACATCGACGACGCCAACGTGGAAGAGTGTGGTCAGAGGCATTACAGAGGGCCGACGGTTAAGACGTCAGTTTGGCGAGGCGAAGTCACAGCAGTGTCGTAGTGGCACCAAGAGGAGCAGTGAGGCAAGCAGCGTCGCGATGAACATCTATGGAAGGCCTTTTGCAATGTATAACCCTAGACAACAATGAAGGTAGTACCGTCATTTCACTTAGTTGCTTATAACTACACTCCCAAATTAGTTTTGGCCAAATACGCTGGCGTTTGGCGTTCACGTTTACGACCAAACGCAACTTATAACCATGTTGCCAAAATAGTACAAGCCCCTTCAAAGTAAGCTTTTTAAATCAAAAAAGTCAAAAATCATTAAAAAATCAAAGAAAAAGATTCTTTTTTCTTCTTTTTTTGCACATCTTTTCGTAAAAAAAAGTAATCAAATATACTAGTTTTTTAGCTACCATATTTTAAATAGTAAAAAGTTACTAAATTAGGCTAATTTTGGCAAATAGCTCCTTGGGAAAAGTTAATTTAGTAGCAAACTTGGCTAAAATAGTCACCAAAAAACTAGTATGTTTGGGATGACTTTTTTTACTTAAAAGATTGCAAAAGAGAAAAAAATCTTTTGACTTTATGGATTAGTAACTTTTTGGCTTTTTGACTAAAAATGATGCTTCCCAAACGAGGCCTAAAATAGCCAAAAAGTCACAAGCCCTAAAAAATAGCCACTTCCCAAACACCCACAATTTATGAGATTAAAAATAGGATAAATTGCACTTTTATATCTGTGATGAATTTTTTATTTTATTTATTTTGGCTCTTAAATTTTTTTTATTTTTTCATTCTAGTTCTTTATATTTTAATTTTTTTTAGTTTATTCTTAAAGTTAATTTTTTTTTTAAATTAGGAAAAAAAGTCATAATAATTGTCATATAACATGAAAAATATATTATTATATTAGAGTTTAAATTTATGTTAGAGATGTGAGTTATATATAATAATTTTTTTTTATATTACGTGACTGTTAATATGTTATTTTTTGTCTAATTTTAAACATTAATTAATATTAGGAGCAAACTTGGAAAAACTTAAAATATAAAGGGTTGGGGGGGGGGGGGGAATTTAAGGATTAAAGTGAAAAAATAACTAAAGATAAAGAGGGTAAAATATAATGTACTCATTATAAAATTGTTTAATGCATTTCAAAATTTTATATTATAATTTTTAAATTTAATCTAATACTAAAGGTCTAGTTTGGCAAGTAATTGTTTTAGCTTAAAAGTCAAAAAATTACTAAAAAAATCAAAAAGCTTTCAACCTATACCAAAAAGTCAAAGATTCTCTTTTCTCTTTACTTTTTGTACATCTTTTTGTAAAAAATTAAAAAATCGTTACAAATATATTAATTTTTTTTATTTTATATTTTAGCTAAAAAGCTAAAAAATTATTAAATAGCCTATTCCCAAGTGAGCCAAAGTATGAATTAAAGCCCGCATTAGGTTCCACATTTTTTTTTTAATTATAAAAACTTATAAAATTAATTAAAATAACCAATTTCTAAACTGAGGTGTCAAATTTGGCCAATAGAGGCCAAGCCCAACTTGATGCCAGCCTAGTTTTACAAAAAAAAGAAAAAAAAAAAAATTTGATGCCGTCCGCCCGGGGGGTGTTTGACCTATTGTCTAGTCAAATTGTTGTTGAGGATAATTTAAATAAATATATTTTTTAATTTTTTATGAAAATATGTAAAAAAAAAAAAAATAGAGATATATGTGATTAAAAAAATTACATTTATCTAGATAAATACACTTTGTACCAAACAGTGCCTAAGTCTGAGCCTTTAACTTTTAGAATTGCACATACCTATTAGTGAGATTGGAAAATTTATATTATGGTCTACGGACATCACATGATTATATCCCTAATCAATCATAAATCATTATATTTTTATTATTTCTCAATCATTCAACACAAATGGGTGTTTTGGAAAGTTGATTAAAAATTTACTTTTTTATTGTTTTTGAAAAAACGTGTAAAAACGTAGAAAGGTGATGTGATTCGAAAAATTTTAAAAATCAAAAAGTTGACTTTTAACCAGTTTGCCAAAATGGCAGAGAATCGTGAGTATTATCATCTCCACCAAGCACAACACACTTAGGACATCACGTGGCCATGTCCTGGACCACCAAATAACTTCTTTGAGATTGAGGCCTAAGCTCTGTTTGGAAACTTAGCTCTTTTAGTTAACTTTTTGGCAATTTAATTATTTTAATCAAGCTAAAGAAGTGTTTGTAATGATTTTTTTTTTTTTTTTTGTAGTTGATTTAATAATTGTGAGAAAAAAAGTAAAATGATTATGATTTGAATGTGATATTTTATTTTATTAATTATTTTAATTTATTTTACTTTTATTAACTATTTTAATCAAGAAAACGACAAACCTAGGTTTCCTAAACAGCACATAATATGGATCTTTGCGTTGGATCAAGTTATGAGTTAACTTTAAAAAGCCCATTTTTCTGAGGCTTATGGGTTGATCCATGGGCCCTACCCTTAGCCCAAGTATAGCCCATATTATATATTTTAAACTCTGTCCATCATTGAGCCTAGATCAGGCTAAAGACTGATGGCCTTTAGGCCGTGATGAGCTATGGATTTTTTATGAGGTTCAATTAAATCCCTTAGCAATAGATTTTTGGAAAAATTATCAAGAAGTTTTTTTTGAAAAATGTGTAATTTATTTAGTCTCATAACCTTTTATTTATATCCAAAAGTCCTATAACGTCATTCTTCTTCTCTACCTCTCTTCTTCTCTGTCTCTTTTGTTCTTTGTGATTTCCGGCGATAGTTGACGGGTAACTATATCTTACTTTTTCTCTTTCTCTTTTTGATATATAGTCACGGGTAATTGACGACTACCATCGATTGGAATTCACTGGCAACCACTGACCGTCGATTCCTTACTTCGCCCTCACCGATGGTAAAGAAGGTATGTTTCCGACGAAGAAGATGAGTAGATTTACTCAGATCTGATATAGATCTACATCAGATTTGAGATGTAGATACATCAAATTTGAGTAGATCTACATTAGATCTGGCTAGATCTAAACAAAAATAGATCTAAACAAAAAATAGTTGCCGGAGTACAATCCTCTCTCTATATCCGCATTTCTCCTTCGATCTCTTATTTTTTTTACATTTTCTTTGCTATACACTTTTTTTTTTTGTTCTAATGGAGAAAATTTTCAAGTTCTGAACAAATTGTTTTCGAGTTTTAGTTACAGGCGGTGAAAACTGTAAAATTTTACAGTTTCAAATTTTTGGTGTTGGAATGAATCATGGTATAAAACTGTAAAATTTGGCAATTTCATAACATTCTTTAGAACTGTAAAATTTTATAGTTTCATAGCATGTTTTTCAGTTTGATTAATAAGGATAAATGCTTAATAGATTTTTACTTTAAAACTGTAACATTTTACACTTTCAAAACTTACTTTTCAGTTTGATCAATATTGAAAATTATTTACTTAAACCTTACAAAAATTGAAAAATAACATATGTTTTTCCTATTGTTGCTATTTTTTGTCGTCCCATTTTTTTTTTAGTTTATCAATATTTAGCACATTTTGCTATATTTTTTCGCTTTAATTTCTCCATTTATTCTTTTTTTTTTTTCGGCAATATTCTAGACATTCCGGTAAGTCTCCAATGATGTTCTTAACGTCCAATGGACGTTTTGAACATTCCGGCGACTTCCATTAACGTTCTTAACACTACAATGAACTTCCGGTGATACTCCGACGACTTCTTGGCGATACTCCGGTGATTTCCCAGTGATGTTGAACATTCCGACGAGTCTCCAGTGACCGTTTGATGAAAGTCCGACGGTAGTAGGATGTAATAGTGTTCAGAATTAAAAAAAAAAAAAGATTTTTTTGGTAACAATTAAAAATATATAGGACTAATTGGTGCAAATATTTTGTTTGAGGATTAGATGGGTCTTGAATTTTGTATATGAGACTTATTGGTAAGTTCTCCAAGATTTTTTAAGGGAGAGTTTGGATTTGGAAATGGATTGGAGAGGTGCACACTGGCTCGTGGGTTTGAATTGTTTCTCTTAGAAGACTTATGAATAGATCATTCATGAAGAATAAAAAAATTTAAATGATTTGATAATTTTATTTACATGATTTCATCATATTTGATATAAAAAATGTATAGTAAGTATGATTTTAAAAGTAAACGGTTCATTTTTTTTATAAAAAATATGATAAAACCATGTGACTGTAACAATTGGATCAATTTTAATTTTTTTTAATAAATATTTACACACAATATCTTACAAGATGAATGACTCATATCATTGGATAAAACTTGTGGTAGGTTTCACAAGTCAGATTCCACCTTTCCTATCCATACTCAAACTGGAGACAAGTTGCTCCATTTTTTATTAATGGCCTCAAATATATATAATCATTTGAACATTTTTTAAAAAAAAAAATTTACACACCCTAATTAGAGAGAGAGAAAAAAAATGTGTCACAAATGATGTGTTCTCCAAAATGTGGAGCGTTGGGATATGATTCCATTTCCGTCTTGACACTTCATTCAATAAGGCTTTATAAGGATGAGCTTAATTAATTAGATGTTATGTGAGAGACACTGGGGTTGTAAATTCCACTAACCTTATTACAAAAAATTGTATTGAATGTTCAATTAAGTGAGGCGTAAGCACCGACAGATTATAGGCTCATTAGTTTGGTCAGTTTTATATACAAAATAGTAGCCAAGGTTTTATGAAGAAGATTGAGAAAGGTGCTCCAAAGATCATTAGTGAAGTACAAACAGCCTTTTTGAGTGGAAGATGCATTCTGGATGGGGTATTAATTGCCAATGAAGTGGTGGATTGGTGGAAAAGATCAAAGAAGAAATGTATCATCGTAAAGTTGGACTTTGAGAAGGCATATGATTCGGTAAACTGGGAGTTCTTGTATTCAAGGATGAGCAACTTTGGTTTTGGGGAGAAATGGGTGGGGTGGATGAAGACTTGTATTTCTATAGTTAGAGTATTAGTGCTAGTAAACGGTTCACCTACATCAAAATTTTCTCCAATGAAAGGCCTTAGGCAAAGTGATCCACTTTCACCCTTTCTTTTTAACATTGTTGCAGAGGGCCTGGATATTTTGATGGAAAGAGCAAGGGAAGTGGGTTTGATTAGTGGAGCTTCAATTGGAACAAATGATTTGAAATTATCTCACCTTCAGTTTGCAGATGATACTATCATATTTTTTGAAGCAAATTAGGAGGAAATAATTGCTATCAAGAGAATTCTAAGATGTTTTGAGATAATGTCAGGACTTAAAATCAATTTCCACAAAAGTCGTGTGTGGGATAGGTGTTCATGATGACTTAGTGAAGGAGTTTGCAAAAGACTCAATTGCCAAAGTCAAGCTGCCTCTAAAATATCTAGGTATGTCTCTAGGAGCAAATCCAAGGAGAAAGAGTACCTAGCAACTTTGTGGTGGAAAAGTTTAAAAGAAGTTAGCTTTATGGAAAAGAAGGTGCTTGTCTTTGCAGGAGATTAACTTTGATAAGATCAGTGATGTCAAGTTTACTAGTTTATTTCTTATTCTTGTTTAAAATGCCAATGGGTGTTGCAAGATCAATTGATACAATTCAATCTAATTTTCTCTGGGGAGGATCTAAAGTGAGGAGAAAAATACATCTAGTTAGTTGGAAGGAGGTTTGCTTGAGTAAGATCCAATGAGGATTAGGGGTTCGGAATCTTAGGGAGGTAAATGATTGCCTACTATTAAAGTGGTGGTGGAGGTATGGAAGAGAGAAGAATGCATTGTGGAAACAAGTGCTGTGCAGTAAGTATGGAGGGATTGGTGGCAGATGGAGTCTACTATTAGTGGATCCAGATTTGTTGTCCTTTTTGTGGCAGGATGTATTGTCAATTAATTCATCTAATCCGGCATTGAGTGAATTCTTTTGGAATAACATCAAAACAGTGGTGGGTAATGGTAAACGGATTCAGTTTTGGGTGGATAGTTGGTTTAACAATATGAGTCTCTGCGAAGTCTTTCCTAGATTGTTCTCATTGTCTTCTGAGAAAGATGGTTCATTGTTGTATTTTTTCCAAAGGAAAGGTAAGGGTAGGGATTGGCAGTTAGCTTTTAGAAAGACTTTGTTTGCTTGGAAAGAGGAGGAAGTGTCAAGTTGTATGATTTGCTGCAGACAACACCTAATCTGAATGCGTTGGTTGATAAATCTTGGTTCTGGCCGGCACACTTCTCTGGCTCTTTTATCAGTAGCATCGGTTTGGAATTGGATAAAATCATCCAAAGGGCCTGAAATTATAATTACTAAGAGCATTTGAAGTAATATACCCCCCCCCCAAAGTGCAATTTTTGAGTTGGTTAGCTTGGAGAGGCAGGTTTAAGTCCTTAGATTTCTTGCTTAGGATTGGCTTGTTGAATCCTAATGCAACACTTTGTGTGTGTTTTGCAAATCTGAAGTGGAGTCCATAAATCATGTGTTACTACATTACCATATGATCTGGAGAGTTTAGGTGATATTGTCAAATTGTGGAATTTGAATTGGGTTATCCCTAGTTCATGGAGGCTATTTTGCAATGGTGGTCGGTACAAAATGTAAGGTTCAGGAGAAGGAAATGAAAGGTAGTACCATTAGCTTTGATGTGGTATGTGTGGAAACTCGTGAATGAGTGTCTATTTAAAGAGGCAAAGCTAGATTTTGCTAAGTTGGTTGAGTTGGTAAAGGTCGAGTTGCTATGTGGGCAAAAGCTAATTTGAAAGAGTTGAAATATTCAGTTCATGATTTAGTCAATAATCTGGAGCATGTATGCTATTGTGTGTAGTTCATGCCGCCATCGGTCTGGCTGGTGAGAGGTCGCTGCTGGTTTTCTGGGCTGCATCCTGGGTTTGTTGCAAATTATTGAAAGGATGTTTCGAGATGTGGGGCTGCTACTTAGTGGTAATTTGGGAATGATGTTTATAATAAAATCTGGGGCTACTGCAGAGCTGATTGAGTTGGTATAGGGTGTTGCCGGCTTTTCCGGGCTACATCTGGGTTTGTTTGCAAATTTTGGCATGAGTTGTTGGTCTTGTGGGACTGTTGCTTTGGGCTAATCTTGGAATGGTGGTTGAGTCTGCTGTGAATTATGATCTGCCGTGAGAATGCTATGTTGTGCTATGCTGTGCTATTGTAGGACTGCTATTGGGCTGTTATGCCGAGTCGGTTGGACTGTTGTTGGCATGCTATTGTATCAAAAATAGAGACTGAATGCTATGGCCCAAGTCTGGTATTTTTGTTTTGGTCTCATTATTTAAGCAGGGCTACTGAATGAGGGTTGTTTGTTGTTTTTGAATTGTTTGGTTAATTTGACCAATAGCAACAGTTTGGTGGCGATTTGGTAAAAGTATTGTAGTAGTAGTTTGGTGAAGTAAATCTGCCGCATTGAAATATTGGAAGTTATGGATCAAGGATGGATTTGCTAACTGATAGTATGCATAGGGTAGCAGGTGGAAGTTTATGTACATTCTACATTCCTTAGTAGACCATCGATTGAATGCTCACCGGAAAGTGTCCAACAGCTATGCCCCGCCATGGAAACAGAGGTGAGAAGGTTTGGTGACCACCAAAGAAGATGTTAGCCTTGTTATGGTCTTGCCTAGACCAGTTCTTGATTTCTAATTTCAAAAAGCTTTACGGTGGGTTATATTTGGAAGATTTTATTGGCTGGTGTAAATCTATCAAGCCTAGTGTGGGTGAAGTCTACTATTACTTTGGATTACTCTGTCAATGTCCCGATTTGAATCAGGTGAGATGGTGCCACCGGAATGTGTTCACCGGAATCTGTTTGGAGGTCTGTGGGTGATCCGAGTATGGCTGCTGTTGAGAATAACTCGACCGGGCTTTGCCGCTTTGTTCGGTTTCTTGGCTGCTCAAATATTTTATGTCGCTAGGTTCTCATTAGTTTGGGTTCTGCCATCGTTCTGGATGGAATGAAGTTGGCTACAAATCTTTTTCTTTGGTCGTTTTTGTTCTTTGTTGCTTTTGATTGGTTTCTCACCAATCTTGGGTCAAGTGCTAGCGTATGATTGTACTTCCTCATGGTGTCAACCTAGTTGAGATTGTTTAGGTCAGCGATGATGCTTTTTGGACTTCCTTGCTTCGTTGATGTAAATTTTGCATGTATTTTGCCTTTTTTCATCAATAAAGCTTTCGTTTTTTGTTGATAAAAAAAAAAAAAAAAACCTATAGAGAAGCCCGTATCATTCGATAATTATTTAAGAAAATTTTTAATCTTACCAAAAATTTATATAAAGAACGTTATAAAAAGGATATAGTAATGTCATATCTATATATAAAGCCCATATTTATTAGCATTACATTTTAAATTAAAAGATTCATATTAAGTCATATCATTACGTACAAAAATTATGTATCAATTTTTCCTATATACATCCTTAGTCATTAAGATGAGTAGAGTTTCACTTTTGATCATGCCAGATAATAATTATAATGGCCAAAATCACATTTATTTATTTATTGTCCAAAAAAGAATCACATTGACATGTTAGCACTATGAAACATAACCAATGTGTAATTTAGAAGCCATTGCTTTTGAAGACGTGTATTGAGAAAAACTAAAATTTTAAGGTTGGGTGTTTTGTAATTAGTCATTTTGTTTGATGGTATAATTGTAATGAAATTTATTTACTAAATTTTTCTACCAAAATTTAATAGTCATATTTTTGCAATTATAACCTATAGTGATGGACCTTAATTTTAACTTATGACACATCATTCTATATAAATTTTTGCATACAAATTTTATTGTATAGCATTATCATTTGTTTTAAGAGAAATAAAGTTTAACCTGGTAGAGAGATTGAAACCCACAACAGTGATGACTTTTAATTGGGATTGGCTTTGTGGTTAGGTCGGCAAACAAACCGAATTGAGCTTGGTTCGTTTGTTTATGAACTCGATTATCCATTTTGAGCTTAGTTAGATAATTAATCAATTTTGAGCTCGGCTCATTAACATTAGTCAAACTCGAGCTTGGTTTAAAGCTCGATAATGAATTTTTTTAACATATAAATAATATATTTAGGCTTGTTAATATATAAATAATATATTTATTCTATAATTTAAATAGGGACAATTGTAGAAAAATGATAACAACACAAAACAATTACAATGATTGTACTTTTACCATTTTGTAATTATTTTGTGTTGATACCATTTTTATGGAATTTTTCCATTTAAATAAAGATAAACGAATCGAACTTATTCGAATTCAAACTCAGCTCGTTTATTTATTTATTTACCTAACGAGCTGAGCCGAGCTCATGAATAACTCAGTTTGTTTGCAACTTTATTTGTGGCCTATACCAAGGGCATACATATTCACAACATGTTGGTCATTGAACCATATTATACAAATAAATAAATAAATTATTTATATATTGAAAAAAAGTAAGATTTCACTTTGTTACCATGGAAGATAATAATCATACTGCCCAAAAATCACATTTATTTTTATCTTTATTTAAAAAATGTATGTTTCTGTACAAAGGGCGGCCTTGGGGCAAGCCGGCGAAGAGGTGGTTTTGGGCTCCCAGATTTTGAGCTAAAAAAATAGGCCTCAATTTATGAAAACTTCTTATAATATTAATTTTTTTTTGTTAGACCTCAATTAAATTGAAGGTCCCAATTATTATAATTTTTAACTTATCAAAACTTACCTCACTCCTGTCATCAACACCAAACTAAAAAAAAAGAAAAAATAAAAAAAAAAGTGATTTTGTTAGTAGAAGATCTCAATTACTTTGATTTTAACTTACTAAAACAAAACAAATCTAGCACTTAAAATCAAACCCAAAAACATTAGTGAATAACCCAAAGTAATTGACTTCACTTTACTAAATTTCTTCCGAACTTAATTCACCATTATCATATTGAACTTTCTTTAAATTTGAATATTCTCTCTAGATGCCTCTAAATTTTGTATCATTTCAAGTTTTACTTTAATTATTCGTTAACTTTACTAAAACTAATTGAATTGATCGTAACTTGTTGAATTATAGAATGGATTGTTTATTTAATGATACTTCCTAGAAAATTATAGAAGAATTAATTGAATCTTAATTAGGAGCTCTTGGTTTAATTTTGCAACTACAAATGTAAGACCAATAATATTTAAATGATACTGTAATGTAATTCATTTAATTTTGCTTTTGATGTTGTAAATAGATCTGTGTATATATATATATTGTGTACATGGTTAACATATAAACAATTCTCAAATTTTTGTAATAACTTTTAAATTTTATTTTATCTTTTTAAGTGATATATAAAAATGCAGAGTTTCATATTAAAAATTCGCTTTGGGATCAATGTTCAGGATTGTGCATAATTACACATGACAAATGAAGTGTAAGTATGGAGAGAGAGAGAGAGAGAAGGGTACCATCATCTCTTTATAATTATTTGAATATAGAACAACCAAACCACATATGTGTTGTAGATAGGTACTAAAACAAACAAACCCTAACCATAGAACATGCATTCAAATCCAACATCAAACCACAGAGCATATGAAACATACCATCATCTCTTTATAATTATTTGAATATAGAACAACCAAACCACATATGTGCTGTAGCTAGGCAGTAAAACAAACCCTAACCCTAGAACATGCATGCAAATCCAACATCAAACCACATTAGTTGCTTCCTTCATGGTGAGTCACCAGTACTATCACTATCACCACTGTTAAATCCACTAGGGGGCGGGGCACATGCAGCACTCCCCGGAAAGAATGAACAAAAGCCACCCCCTACCCCTGGTGACCCAAAGCCGGGGCCTGGGCTAGTTGGGCTTGGAGAGGATCCACCCAAGCCCGGGCTTGGAAATGACCCACCGGTGCCCGGGAATGGCCATGTTCCACCCATACCTGGGATTGGCCATGTTCCAAAGTCTGGGGATCCAAAGAAGCTGTCAGGCTGAACAACCTTGACATTGCTCTTCATCATTCTTGCACCTACAACATCTGTTGGAAAGGCCACAAGAAAGACAGTGATGAGGACTAGCAACAGCTTAGTAACTATCTCCATCTATCTCTCTCTCTCTGTCTCTTCTCTTTCTTGTTCAGTGAAGAGAGGAGGTTAGATACCCCTTCAATTTATAGTGCAAAGGATTTTCTGATTTTGGAGGGTTCCTAGGTATAACTTTGTGCGGAAATGAGGAAGCAATAGCACAGCAAGGAAACCTCTGCTAACTAGAGCTGTGTAGTAAATGATTCTAGATTGGGTTTTCTTGAATGCAACTCATCAAAGTCGACTCAGGTCTAGCTGGCTTCACCACACCATTTATATCACAATAACGCATTACATTTTCTTACTATGGCCATGTTTGAGGAGTGAGTGAGTTTAAAATACTCTATTGAAAGATAAAATAAGCCAAAATAAGAGTGGTGCTATTAACACTTTATAAATTATTTTAAATCTTTCATTTCTTTGAACTTTCACGTATAAATTTTGAAATTCTTAAAATTTCTTTTTCTCTCCAAATAATACTAAAATTGTTCTTAAACATTCCACCCATTAAATGTACATCACCCCCACACCCCCAAAAAAACTCCATTCCAAAAAAACCTATCAAAACTCATTAAGAAAAAAAAGAGTCTCAACCTTTTCAAAACCCACGAAGAAGAAGAAGAAGAAGAAGAAGAAGAAGAAGAAGAAGAATGCTGTCTTTATCGATTTAACTAATTTCCCGTCTGATATTTTTCATTGTTCTCAAATCCAAGCTCTTGAATTGAGTCACAATAATCTTTCAGGAGATGTTCCAATACAAAACTTGTCTATGGTTGTCACCAACCTTACTTATCTTAACCTATTATACAATCACTTCTCAAAGATTAAAATCTCCGATTCTCAGTTTTAAAACGGTTTAGTTCTTCAAGTTTTCTTCATTCTGGATTCATTCCAAATCACAAAAAGTTCAAAATCAATGTTCGGTTACCGGTTCCCAAACAAATAAACATTGTTTGGTCCTGTGTTCTTGAATTTCGATCATATATTTGGGAGTTCAGTCCTCAAAAAATGACGAATATATTTTATTATTTTTTGCCATTTTTTTCAAAAAACTTACCATTACAAGGCCAATCTCCTCTGAGTTAAGAACAACATCAAAGTTATTATGAACCTCCTCTAAATTTATATTATTATACTCCTCTCATCTTATGGAGTTGTGGTTGTCAGAAAAATTTTCACTCATTGTCATAGCTGTAAAAATGTAAGTAATCAAATGGTTACCACTATTACCACCAGAATATTACCGCCAAAGGGTTTGCAAGATTTTGAGGATAGATCGGTTTTTAAGGTGAGATTTGGAAAAGATGGATTGGTGGTTATGGAGGTGGGTGTTCTCATAAACCATAATTCATGATGTAGTGGGTGTGTAGGTTTAATTGTGAAACGGGATATCCCAAAATTAATGATGTCATTTGTACTAATTTTATTTGAGGTTATTATTATAATAATAAAAAAAAGAGCTAAAAGTTACGGTCCAAAATAATTTATTGGGTGCTAATAGCAAAGACTATAAAATAATTAATAAGACAAAATGTCACATCTAATTTATAATCATTTTATTTTTTCTCACATAATCATCAAATCAACTATAAAAAAATCAACTATATTCCTAAACACAATTATTTTAGTAAGACTAAAATAACTAAAAAGTCAAATAACTAACTAAAATAGTTAACTTCCCAAACAAGGCCTATGTTTTTGTTTATTATCTCACAAGATCAACACAGGTCGAATAAATATTCTCATTAAATCAATATAGTATCGACACATTAGATAATAAATCATAATTAAAAAAAAGAAAATGATCTAATATGTGATAAAAAGATGATTAGCATAACATATATGTGATGGAATGGAACTCATAATGAGAAAAAGAAGATTATCATAACATATATGTGATAGAATGGAACTCATATATGAGATAAAAAGTGTCTCACATGTGGATCTCAAATCATGTGAAACGTAATTTTATCGAGTATATGTTTTTGATAATTAAGTATCCGGATCAACTTATAGGAATCTCGCCTAATCTCGGGAATCCATTTCATCGTCCACTTGCGAGAATCCTATTTAAAGCCAAAGAAAACATCTTATATGAACTAATCCCAAAGAGTTTATTGCAGCTAGTGATTATTAAATTTGAGATTAGGAGAAAACACACCTCTAAATCCCAAATTATGCCCAATAAGCCAACTCCTTGAGATTTACCTTTATGTCACATATATGTTGCATTGTGAAAGACATCTGTACCCTTACGCTGTGTTTGGCTAGAGGATTTGAGGAGGGATTTGGAAAGAGAAAGGGAAAAGTTAGGTGAAATGTGAATAAAATATATCTACATTTCACCTAATTTCACACATCTTGTCCCTTTCCCTTTCCAAATCCCTCTCTAAATCTCTCAACCAAACACAGCATTAGAATTATTATTGACACCACGTCTTCTTCAATTTGTTTGTTACACAATTCTTAAAATTTCTTAATTCCCCTTATTTTTATATTTTTCATAGGAAAGAAATTCAACAATACTATAACTTTAAAAAAATAACTTAAAATTTTAAAAAATATCCAAAATTACAAATATATGATCAAAATTCACTGAAGGAGTGATTTCACAACAAGAACTTCAAATGTAAGCCATAGATCTATAATTCTTGATAATTTTTGTTGTGGGTTTTCTAGATCCATAGAATATTTGTAGGATTTTCCCAAAAAAATTACATGCCCCTTTTGCACATCATTCTAGATAGAATTTTTGTATAAAACATTTATTCATGTATCATTTTTCTTTTTAAAATACTGCTATAAACATTATCATTAGTCTATTAATTTGTGCGCCATTGTAAATAGACTTACAAACCCAATCGTTAATGCGAATAAAAAAAAATCAACTTTATATTTAATGAGGTAATGAGTAGATAAAATTTAAATTTTTATTTTGTATAAAAAAATATATATATCAATCACTGTGTTTAGTTTCAATTTTTTGGATTCAATTTTCTGAAAACTGAGTTTTCAAAAAAAATTTTAGTGAATATTTTTAAATTTTAAGCAATTTTTATTTTTATTTTTGTAGATGCACCTTACTTAGATGTATCTAAAAAGTAAAATATTTGTAAAAAAATATTTTAAAAATTAATAAATACACAAGAATACGAAAAATATACTTAATTCTGTTATTTGTTTTGTATTTTTTGTATTTAGTGAATTTTTTAAAGATTTTTTTTACAAATATTATACTTTTTAAGTGTATTTATGTTAGATATATCTAGAAATTAAAAAAATTTCTTAAAATATTAAAAAATTCAACAAAAATGAAAAATACAACAAACAAAAAAATTTAATTTTTAAAAATAAATCTAAAAATACCAAACCAAACAAGTTGAATGTTACACACATCCAGAGCTGAGACTACTCTCCTCCATACAAATTCAAATTAGAGAGAGTTTTCTCATTACTAAATTTATTCTTACAAGTTTCACGTCTTGAGGGGGCCATAATTTTGTAAAATAAGAAATAAAGTCACATTTGTGTGGGGCTCACAATTTTGTAAAATAAGAAATGATTTAGGATGTGTTTTAATTTGTATGGGTCGAAATATTGTTGTTTTTGTATTGATTAACAATTTATGATGACTCACCTAACAAAACTGAATGATATTTTACAAAAGTCTTCAATCCCCTCCTAGCTAGTGTCAACACCATGGACTCATTTGTATGAGTGTATGCCTTTGAAATATTTCCATTAACTTAGGTTTCGTTTGAGAAGCGATCGGTTTAGTCAAAAAGTTAAAAATTACTAAAAAAGTTAAAAAACTAACAACTCATACCAAAAAGTCAAAGATTCTGGGTTCGTTTGGTTTGAATTTTCCAAAAATTTTTGGAAAAATTTCTCTACAAATGAGTTTTTAGAAAAACTCGAACCAAACAAATTTTTTCAAAAAAATTTCTCAAAACTTGTAAACCAAACAAGTTTTCCAAACAAATCTCTCTCTCATACACATCAAATCAATCACTTTTTTCAAAACTCTCTCTCAAAATAATTTTCCAAAACATCTTTCCAAAAAAACCAAACCAAACAACTTTTCGTACTTTTTATCTTCCAAACTCATCTCCCAAACTCAAACCAAACATACTATCTGTTTTCTCTCTACTTTTTGCACATCTTTTCGTAAAAAGTTAAAAAGTCATCCTAAACATATTAGTTTTTTTTAACTCATATTTTAGTCAAATAACCAAAAAATTATTAAATTAGTCTGTTTCCAAACGAGACCTTAGTGTAGTAATTGCACCTTCACGTCTACCCTCTGCTGTCTTTCTACAGATGGGTTTGAGCAAAAGAGGGGTTGTGTTTAGTTGTTACAAGTATGATTAAATTGTGATATCTAACTCTAGTTTGAAATATGCACAAGAGGGATTCACTCTAACCCTATCCGTGGTTAAAATTTGGTTAATTTGATTTGTGCCAGTTGGACTTAAGTTAATGCCTTGCTGGTAATTTTGTCGCCACAAATTAAATAATGAGTCTAAATGCATAGAGAACCAAACAAAAATCTCGTAACGGCTGGGCATACGTGATGTAGGACCCACACATAGGACCCACCCATACATCTTTGTCTCATTTTATGTTTAGTTTTTGTGTTTCTAATATTGCTGTAAATTAAATTGGATCTAGCACCTCTCTCGTGCGAAGATTTCTTGACGCCACATTGCTAGTTTTAATATTTCAATATGATTATTTTTCAATGTGTAATTACACTGTTAGTACCTAAATAAAGTGTCACTTTAATCCGTATAATTTTAATTTGAATAATTTGTGCCTTACACTTCCGATTTGTTACATGCAAAATTAGAGAGATCAAACCGAATTTAAAAGAAATCAGAAGGACTATTAGTGTAATTTATTTATTACACCAATTGTCTTTATGGCTTTTTCAAATTTCACTTTAGTCCTCTAATTTTGTATATAATATTTTTCTATTCAAAATTGTAAACTGTATGATTTAAGAGACCATATTACAAAAAATTAAAAATATAGGATTCAAATTAAAATTACGAAAACCAAAATAAAATTTCACTCAAACTAAAGGATTTAATGATTTGATTTACCTTTTTTTAATTTATGTGTATGTAGTTCATTTACATATGCTGCCAGAGACACAAATTAATCTAATAATCATAATCTCATAATTTTGTTATATTTGCTTTTAAATAAATAAATGGCATATTTTCAAATCATATTTTTCATTTATTTTTAAGAAATGAAAAATAAAATTATGTAATTACGATTATTCAATCAAATCTGATGATCGCTTATAAATAATCTACACACATAATTAAAAAGGAAAACTTCTCTCCATTTTGATATTGACTAGAGAATGGTGTTGACCCAATGGGCCTTGCAACAGGCTCATATCAATGATTTAAATCATTCAATATGTAGCTCAATTGAGTACATCATATTCGAAAAAAATCACTTTGACGGATATCGATATAACACAAATGAAATCAAGTGGCTATCCATATCTGATTAACGTGTTTTTTTACAAGAATGATGTACTCAATGAGCCTCACATATTCAGCAGTTTGGATCATTAAGATGAGCCTAGAGCAAGGTCCACCGTGGGCCAACAACACTCTTTAATCCGACATCGGACTTGAGAAAAGCTTGTACCAATTAAAAAATAATTGAATTAAATCATCAAAACATACAACATATATAATTGATGTTGTGCAAAATGTGAAATAATAACAATCTTAGAATCTGTTTATTCAAAAAAGAAAATCAAAAGCAAGATGCTTTTCTAGACTCGTTGATTCACAAATAATAAGAGCTCAAGAATAAATGATTCGCTAAGAATATCCAAGGTTGGAACAAAAGAGCATATCAACTCCCAATTTCATTAATCACAAAAACATTCTCTTGCCCTAAGATTTACCTCCTTATTTATAATGAACATAATTTTGTAGAAAAAAAACTAATAGAATAGGAAATAAAATCAAAACTAATAATAGTAAACAAAACAATCTCAAATCAGAAACTAAATAATTCTAATTATTAATTAAATATTAATTTGAAAATAATAAAATGATTAACGTGTTCTGATTTTGAATTTTCAAAAATAATTTTCTAAGTTTTCAATTCATTTTTGTATTTTTAATGTTTTTTTCAATATTTTAATGATTCTTTTTTAATTTTTAGATCCATGTAATCTTAATATACTTAAAAAGTATTTTTAAAAAAATGTACAAAAATATTTTAAAATTCATTAAATACAACAAAATACAAAAAATGTATTGAATTTTCATACTTTTTTTTATATTTTTTTATATTTGGTGAATTTTTTAAAGTTTTTTCACAAATATTATAGTTTTTAAGCGTATTTAGATTAGGTGTATCTAAAAAATAAATAAATAAATAAAAATTGTAAAATATTAAAAAAAAATTCACTAAAAACAAAACACGAAAAACAAAAAAAAAAAAAATCAAATTTTTGAAACATAGATTCAATTTTCTGGAACTAAATGTATCTATCTATCTATACTATATATATAACCAAATGTAATTATTATGTTAAAAGCTTCCAAATATTGATTCCTAAATTCTCATAATTTAAAAAAATAAAAATAAATATGCGGCACCTCCCTTTTTACTATCTAGGTTTTCTCCCTTCACCTCCCTTTTCACTATCCGTATTTTCTCACTCACTTTACCTATTGTTATCTTAAAAAAAATCAACAACATTCATCACCCGTAAATGACATTTAATGATGTAGCATTGAGGTCAGACCACATATGATAGAATGTTTGACAAATCAAAATTTGACACTTGTCAAACACATCATTAAGAGTAATTTTTAGGAATGATAAATTAAGTGTCTCAAGCATTTTTCAAAAATAACATAAAAAAATAATAAAAAAGCCATATAATATCATTATATCACATGTCTATCATTATCACATAAATTTAAATAAAACAAAAAAAATAAAAATAAAAATAAAAAGAAACCACAACTCCCACAACTCTTACTCCCATGTAAATTTAAATAAACAAAGAAAAATAAACCCATGACTCTCACAACTAGGAGTGGAGGCACGTGAAACCCAGAGTCACATGCCTCTTAACTTTTTATGTAAATTATATTTATGCCTTTAGCAAAAAAATGTATTTTAATTTAATCATTTTAAGTAATGTCTTGAAATTTAAATCACTATTTTCTTTTTTTTTTCTTTTAAAAAATATGTTTAATTTGTCACTTTAAATATTTAATCATGCTAAAAAAATTCTTATAAATTTTATATTCGAGGAATGTTATATGTCACCGATTTTTTGTCATTTTATATAAATGCTTATAATTTGTTCATTTATTTACAAATAATTATTACACAATTAATGGCAACTAATTATATATTACCATTTAATTAAGTGATTCAAAATGGCCACAAAAAAAAAAAAAGTAATATATAACAGTTCTGTTATTATTTATTTAAATTTCTCTCATTTATTTCTCTATCCCTCTCTTTATTTCTTTTTGTGTGTATCTTACTATAATTTTTCTCCCATATTTTATGAAGGCATATGATTATTTTTTAAACCGTGATGATCACCATACATAAAATTAAATTAATAACAATAAAGATATTAAGCAATTAATTTGAGCTTATATTTAAATATACCTTTTGCAATCGTATTAAATTTTAGTTCTACATCAAATAAAAATTAAGTTAAATTAGATTGTGATTTTTGTTAAGATTTCAATTCAATAGTGCTCCTTCTGAGTCAAAATCCTAACTTCACCAATACCCACAACTCTTATTCCCAACTGTTATATCACTGTATCATTACGTAAATTTAAAATATAAATAAAATAAAATAAAACTCCACAAATCTTATTCCTAATTGTTACATAAAAAAATATAGATGTAAATTTTAATTAAAAAAAAAACAAAAAAAATAAACTCACAATTTCTACAACTCTTATTCCCAACTATTATATAAATATATACATAATAATAAATAAATAAATAACAAATAATATCACATGTCCATTACTGTATCATCACTTAAATTTAAAATAAAAAATAAAGCTCCACAACTCTTATAAAAAAAATATTAAATAATTAAATAATATATTTTATGGGAGTTGTGGGTATAGATATATATATATAGAAACCCACATGTCTATCACCATATTATGTAAATTTAAATATATATATATAAAACGAACCCAAAACTCCCATAACTCTCACATAATTACATGTTATGAGTACATGCAGATAACTAGGAAATTATGTTGACTGAACAAGAAGAGTATTAATAATAGGATAAAAATGAAGGCTGCATAGAAAGAGGCAGCACAAAAATCTCACAAAATAAATTTTCGTCACTATATTTATTCAAGGTAATAATTTGATGTTTTTTCTTTTAGTTGTTAAAAATAGTTTATATTGGATCATTGCTATGTGTATTTTTTATTTTTATTTTTTGGTTATAATATTTATTCAATCTCATCTCTCAATTCAATTAGTCTCTCTTTGAAATTTTTGTTTTACTAATAATGAAATTTAGAGCCAATTTTTTATCAAATTTGTTTTCTTGATGCTTATTTTATTGAAGGATCCATAAGAGTAATAAGTGAGGGAGAAATGGAAATGAAGAGTGGAACCGGTTTTCAAGAAAGCCTTGTTTCAAAGGAGAATTAGAAGAATTGAGGAGACTAAGAGTAATGCTACTCAATGCACTTGCTCTTAGGGAAGGAATGATGGACAGATTAAAATGGAATGCAGATAATTCTGGTGTTTTTACTGTTGCTTCTGCCTATAAGTAGAGCGAATCATCTTCTGAAGCTGTTAGCAACTTAGCAAGGTTCATATGGAAGAATAAGGCTCCACCTAAGGTGCAGGTTTTTGGGTCATTAACATGGAAAGAGAGGATCAAGACTGCTAGCTATCTTCAGAGACTTGGTGTCCTTAGTGATGTTTCAGCTGTAAACTGTATTTTCTGCAGGAATGAAGTGGAAGATGTAAATTATGTGCTGCTGTCTTGCCCCTTTATTTGGAGGATTTGGTCCAATATTATGGGGGTGTATTTAGGTAATGCCGATCGTTGTCCGGTCTGTTACATTGGTAGGGTGGTTTAAATTCAAAAACAAGGAGTTGGCCATCCGAAAGTCATATCATTGGCGGTGCGGTCTATTTGGAAGTAGAGAAATGAAAGCATTTTTAAGGGCTCACTAGTGGATTTTGAAAGGTCAGTGTGATTCTATCAAGATCGTGGTTGCATTTTGGGTCGAACTTCTAACCCCTCTTTTATTTACTTAGTCAATGATATTGTGTATAACTTGCAGCAGGTTAGATTATACATAAAGGGTTGATTTTGTGGGTTAAGGCTACTGTTGGGGTTGTTATTTGTGTTGTGTTCTGCCTGGCAGACTGGGTATGGGCTAAGTCAAATGTTAAGGAAGTGAATTACTTGGTGCATGATATTGTGGCAAACTTGAAGCAAGTCCAAGGTGGTAATGGCATAGGAGGCCAACTGCTATATGATGATGTTTTGAGGTTGCAAACCCGTATGCTGTTGTTTAGTCTGTTGTTGTATGCTGCTACTCTGTCTTTTTAGCCTGCTGCTGTATGATGATGTTTTGGTCTGAGTAGCGACTATGAGGTTGTCCCTAGTGAAAATGTTGATTGTTTGTTTTTGCTATGTTGTTGTCTTGTTTTTCCTTCTTTTGGTTGCTTTGATTGGTTTCTCACCAATCTTGGGTCAAGTGCTAGTAAATGATTGTGTTTTTTTTGCGGTGCCAACTTAGTTGGGATTGTAGAGGTTAGTTATGATGCTTAGTGCACTTTCCTGATTTATTGATGTAATTTTTCATGTATTTTGCTTTTTTATCAATAAAAAAAAAATATGACATATGAAATTATTAACATAACACAGAGATCATAGTACTAGTAAGGTGCGCTATATTTGTCGATTTCTCTTTATTATTATTAGTTGATTTACTAGATGATATTATCAATTAGAGTTCATATGATTTAATCTATGACTTTAGTAGCTGTCACGATCCAGACCCGCCCCTATGGGTTTAGCGTCGTAATCGGCCAGTAATATGAGATTACCAAAGGCCTTCTTGTACAAAAAAAATAATCGTGGCTTGTGGAAGCAATAAAGAAAATACCAATAGTCCAACGAGCTGTGCATCTATATGAACAAATAATCACATGCAAAAGCGTTAATTTACCCACTTACATTACATAACATATAACATAATATCTTATATAAAAACATATGTACATGTAAAAAATGTATAACATAACCGAAAGCTTGCTAACAGCCTTCCAAGCCTAGCCCCAACTCGGAGGCACCCAAAACACTTGGTAGGCTTCAAAACGGTGACTTGGTTCAAGACTCTGCCTAGGCTTGACTTTCGGGGCACTCACCTATTAATATATATATATAAACAGTGAGCTAAAACCTAGTGAATAACATTAAAGTAAAGGGTTAGTGAACGAATTCCAAATATATCATATCCGTAAAACAAATCATGACACAATCATTCATATCAATCTCATATTAGAACACAACATAATGGTACATCTCACAGAACATATCACATATCGTCTTCCAACTAGAGTAATCGGTTCCGGATCGATTAAACACGATCACCACAATGAAGTAGCTAACGAGATCTCAGAATCACATATATGTCATGGACCAAGATTTACATGCCGCCCCTATAACTTGGGACTATCTATGGATGCCATAATAGATTTCAAACATAGGACATCTGCTCACGTAAACAATATCATTTCAAAAATCATAACTCGTTTGGAACATAATTCATATCAACATATCTTTACAGAAATGTTATTCATAGTGGGCTTCCAGAAACGGTTCGTCAGTTTTCGAGTCTTAACCAACAAACATAAATGTACATAACACAAAACATGTCTCATTATTACTCATTCATGTGTCCATACATGGCTTAGCTTTCTTACTTTAATTTCCTATTCATTCCATGTCACATAGCTTGTTCATATTGAACCACATACCGGATTCGACATATAATTTCTAATTCACTTACGTATGTTGTTTCTAACTTATTAATCTTTAATGGCTCATAAATCATGCCTAAGAATGCCCAGAAGAGATAGAAGTGAAGATATGTACTTAAAACATCTTTTGAAAACATTCTGAAAATAAGCTGGTGGCTAGAGCTAGCTTTTCGTGGCTAGAGCCAGCTAAAGGCAAAAACTGAGCTCGCTCGAGCCACCACTTCTTCGCCGAGCCAATCAGAAATTTCGGGCACCAAGCTTAACAAAAATGGCTTCCAAACAACTTTCAAAACTTGGGGTCTTGCATGATTTGATCAAACATATAAAATAGCTTTAGAAAACTTCAATACAAGACCCTTAAAACATCTTTTATTCAAAAACTCATCAATTCTTGAAAGATTTGAATCAAAACTCCTTCATGCAAAGATTTTTCAACTCTTTTCATGGTTTTTCATAACATGCAAATAGTGATCAAGAAACTCATGAATTTCTGAAACAATGGACATGATTTAAACTTACATGCAAGCAAGGACTTTAAAACTCAAACTCAAAATGATAAAATCAAAGATGATGTACAATGAATACACATGAAAGTAATCTACATGTTCAAAGACCCATTTCTTGCACTCTCATGAAAGTAGCTTAAAGCTTGATAAAATCATGATGCATGGAGGAATAACTACAGAAATTAGATATAGAATCCTTACCCAAGGCTTTAATTTCAGAAATGTGATATGAACCCTCCTAGTTTCTTCAATCTCTAGCACAAAAACAAGCTTCTCTCTCTAGAATGAGCTATTTCTCTCTCTCTCTCTCTCTCTAGCTCAAGACGTGGATGAACTCAATGAAGCCAAATGAATGATACAACATTCCCTTAACTCATCAAAATATACACAACACACACACACTCTCACACTTGAATGAATAACACGTGCACACACATGCACTCCTTCAACACATCTACAAGAATTGATCCTCTACACTCAACACTATCACATGCCTCAGCACATCATACACTTAATCACATATTGGATCATGGATAGGATTAGATTAGGTACCAATCATGCATCATTTTAATCAAACACAAGTAGCCTTAATTAATCAAGGTTAGCACATGACTCAATTAATAAAAAAAAATAGTTCCAATTAAGGCTCAATTTAATCACATGCTATTTTACTAAACTAAATCAATTTTTTTTTTTTTTTAACAAAAATTCTCATATGGTTCCAAATATTCTAGTTAGTCAATCCATGAACTCAAATTCGGTTTTTGAAAGCATTTAGGCTAACAATTTCAAATTCAAAGTAGAAATCATGACAAATAATTTTCAAATCAGATAAATATGCACAAATTACTACAAAGCACATATCACAATTAATAATAACATATAATTCTATTCTAAACACTTAGTTAGCATTCTTAATTACTTAATTAGTAGTTATCTACTAACTGGTCGTTACAAAGTATTCTAACCATTATTTTGTTGAATAACTTATATAATTTTTTGTTAGTAGATAATGATTAAAACTATCATTTGTTATATTTCTTCAAGTACAATTCTAATAATTTTCTTCGCTTTTTTTATAAATCAAATGGATTAAAATTAAAATTTTTATGATCCCACTAAGTTTTTACCTTTATTTTTTTTTCTTCAATGTTGTAGGAACTATGTAAATATTATTCAAGTTATGGAAAAAATGATTATGGAGAAGGAATTATTTTTTGATATGATATGATAGATGAGATCAAAGAGTTACTAACATGATTAATTGATGATTTATTCATTTGTTTTGAAAATTCTTTCTATGAGCAGGGCAACAAAATCAGATTAAAAAATTTTAAAAACTACATAGAAATTATAACTAAAGGTTGAGATTTATTCATAATATAGTCCCACAATAATAAGGTTAAATATATACCATTATAGAGTTTCTCTCTTTTAATGCTCTTTTTTTTTTCCCCACATGACACTATAGTTTGATGCAAGTTATTTATGTTATCAAGTGATTATGATACTATAACCCCAACAATCTTTATAATTAATAATTTTTTATACATATTAAATTTTATTGTGAAATTTTGTGGGTTAATTATTGGTAACATCTTTCGGGATAGCCTAACATCATGACTTGTCAGCACTAAGACATAATTCAAAGTTAAGATGATTTATTTATTACACAAAATGTATGTAGTCGATTTTTCTGTGCATTGCATGGATTACCGCTAGTTTTAATTTACTTAAAAGTAAATAAAAAGGCAATTTAGACATAAAAATGATTGTCGTTTGTTTCTTATTCACCTCCACTAAGCTTCCCACCTAAATAACCAAAAATTTATACAACAAAAAAGGAGTTGTCCGCTTGCCAATCTATTATATATCTCTTTTTAAACTACGTGAAGGAGTTGCAAGGGCACTTGACAAAATCCAAGCTTTTCCTTTTTTATTTTTTATTATTTTTATTATTTTTATTTTTATGGGAAGGGGGTATAAAAAGAAGATACATTTGGTGAAATGGGAAGAGGTTACCAAGAGCAAGAAGTAAGGGGTTTGGGTGTTATGAAAGTTAGAGATTTTAATAACGCCTTCTAGCTCAAGGTGGTGGAGATTTGGAAATAAAACTAAGACTGCATTTAAGAAGAGTCATCTCACGCAATTATGGAACCCTAGGTGGAGGTTGGTGTAGACGCCCTCGAACTAATCCGGGGAAAGGGAGGCGAGCCCCTCCCCGGCTCGTTCGATATTGGGTCACTACAGTCAAGGACTCAAATGTCACAGCTCAATCTTGAACCAAAGAGTCCAAATCCGGCAAATCGTTTTGAAAGCAGATTTTTTGAAAGAAGTGCCAAACATGGACTGCTTCGCTAGACACAGAGTCGCCACCTAAATGTTTTTTTTTTTAAAATGGAAAATTTAGGAAACCCCGACGGTGCCAAAGGCCACGCGTCCGGCATCACCAAAGTTGCTCGCTCGAACTTGGGTACGACAGAAGGTCACTTGAGCACTTCGCCGCTTGGCCAAAGACCGCCTCTACTAACCATGATATCTGCTTTGAAAACATTGTGAGTTCTTATTCGTTATTAGCCTAGGTTATTATGTGATGACAAAGATACAAGTATAGACTGAGCCGCCTGAATTGGAACAAAACATTTCATGTTTGTTTGTTTGAAAAATGGTTTGATGGTGCTACCCGCAGGTAGGCTAAGACGTGGGTTTGCCATCCTTGGGTGGGCTTAGAAAAACATGATTTTGCCACTATCTAGTGGGCTTAAGACAAACATTTGATGAATTGTCCCAATTCAAGTAACTCAACCTTTACCCACAGGCATTCAAGGCAGTTATATCACATAAGCATTTAGCCTCATGGTAAGCATGCTATTCATGGCAACACTCACACGTATGCAAGGATGCTAAAGCATAAAACTCACCGAGTACTCCAAGCCAAAACAGAAGCTCGTTAGAAATCATGCATGATCCTAAATATACAGAAATGCCTAATGCAACACATGCAAAGATGCAAATTATAGCAGGCTCGGCTATTTTAAACATGGCATATGAAATGCTACAGCTATCAAGTATTTAATTTGGAATTGAAATACAAATGCAGTTTGTATGATGCGCCGAGTCTATAAGGCAAAACAGATGAATGATGCAAACATGTCATTACATCGATGCTAATTGAAACATGCCCTATATCTAACCATCATAAGCAGGTAAATAAAAGGGAAGAAAGACGTGGGGTTAGAAGACATACATCACACTCACCCACACTTATTACAATTATGCCCTCGCACAGAGGGTCCGAATAAATAATAATACAGTCCCGAATAAAAGAATAATACAGTCCGAATAATACAGTCCGAATAATGTACAAATTCCTAATTAATTAACAAATTAAATAAGAAAGCTGTAAAACTGGCATGCAAGCCAAGGACTGCCTTGATTCCACTCCTGGTGATGAATGATGCATGTTCGGGTTGCCTTTGTGCGGAAATCCATGACGATGCCCCAATTAGCCTCTATTTGTAATGTTTCTCGAAATGCGTGCCAAGTCCCGAAAAGTTGCTGATTCTTCATTTTGCTGCAACAGAGAGCAGGAAAGGGACATAGCAATGTATTTCACAAATATATGCATGCCTCGATCCTCGTGCCACCAATTACGCATATCGATGCATGATGGCCGGGGAGCCGAATTGCACAACTCAATATAGAATGAATGCATATGAACACTACAATAAAACCTAACTCCATCATGGATAATCCGGAGTGTCGGTGACTTGGGAATTGAGACCCATTCCGCCGTCAAGTACGAACGTGTTTCGCTTCGCGTTCTGCTAACTCCTGTCCCGAACACGATGCAATATGCATGATATGCATGAAATGCAGCTAATATGCAATCCTAACATACACAATGTCATGGAATGGCATACACGCTATACGAGGTAATACACAACCGGGCATACACAATGTTATAGATGGAATGGCATATTAATGCAATAATGGGCTTACACCAATAAGAAAGAGCCTCACCACACTTACATAGGAGGCCATCGATGAAAAACAAGATACTTCAAGTGCGTGCTCACTTAATCCTCAGTAATCAAAATGCCACTCTAATGAGACATGGCAAAGACATGGAGTATGATATGCAAACATGCAAGAATAATTGGCAAAATGAGGGGCAAAACAGCCCCGAAATGAGGCGAAATAATACCCGATGCATGAAATGATCCCGAAACATGGATTTCGATGCATAAAATGGCCATACAATTTATACCATACATGCATAATTGGTACATGACATGAAAAGGAAGAAGCAAGGAAGCCCCAAAACTCACATTTTTACAGTACAAAACATGGTCAAACAGCAATCACAAGTAGGGCTAAGATGGCATACAAAAATGGCTCCGCAAGGGAGGCTATGAAGCAAGTGGTAGATGCAAAGCCCAAACAGAAAAATACCCTTCTACAACACTGAATAGGGACTAAAAATATGAACATTTACAGTAGATGACAAGCCTCAAATCAGTATGAAAACATGCTCAAAATGCAATGCAAGATTAAGGCCACAAGAGGGTATAACATGAGGTATACAAAAAATTCACCAAATAGCCAAAGACCCTTAATGAGATATTCCAAGAAGGTCAAAATATGGCCATTTTCAGTTCTGATCATAGCCAAAAACAGAAGCTAGATAAGCCTAAAAAAAGCATGCAAAAATGGGGGCCAAAGAGGGATATAACATGAAGTAGGCCAAATATATATCAAACAGCCAAAGACCCTTAATTAGATATGCCAATAAGGTCAAAATATGGCCATTTTTAGTTCTGATCATGGCCGAAAAACAGAAGCAAGACAAGTCAACAAAGCATGCAAAAATGGGGGCCAAAGAGGGGTATAATGGTAAGTGCTACATGGAGGCCCCCAACACTGTTTAGCCCTTATACAATGTTGTAGAGGGACTCAAAATAAGCCAACTCACAGTTTATATCATGCTCAAAAACAGATCATACATAGGCTAGAAATACCATGTAAAATAATGGCATACAAGAGGGTATTGAAGCAAGTACCAAATGGGGGGCTCAAATAGGGTTAAGCCCTTAAAAAACATGAAGAATGGCTCAAAAAAATGACCCTTTCAGTTAGGGTCGGAGCCCAAAACAGCAAGAAAATAGGCTAGAAGAATGGTGCAAAAATGTGCTACAAAAGAGGGAAAGATGAACTTACCCTTGAAGACCACACTTTGGCTCCCTTTTGGACCAAGGAATGTTGCTTCCTAGCTGCTGGAAAGCTCCCCAAGCTGCTGGAAATGGAGTGGTGGTGGTGATGCTTGGTAGTAGTGAAGAAAATGGAGCCAAAACTTGAGAAAATGAGAGAGAAATGGAGAGATATGTATGTGTATCCTCAAAGCAAGTTTTCCAACCCTTGAGATAGAGAGGGAGCTGCTGTGTGTATGCAAGGATGGTGGGGCAATGGAGGGAAAATGTGTAGGGCTTTGGGATTAAGTTCTCTCTACAAAAAAGTCCCAAATCGATATTTTGGAGAAAAAAGCTATACAGCTGCAAGGCACACATCCCAAGGATCATGGCCGGCCTACTATTTTTGTTGCAGGTGGCCGGCCGGCTACCCCCTATGGCCGGCTGGCCAAGGGGCAAAATGGTCCAAAACAATTTCTGGCTGGCCACCAGATATTGGTGTCCTCCCAGATCTCCTCAACACAACCCTGTGGTTCAAGATTGGAATCAGAGAACAGGAAAGAGAATAGGCCATTTTTAGGAGGGGTTCAAAAGGTTCAAGTTGAGTCACTGGCCGGCCATGTGATATTAGGGTCCTCCCATGTGTGTACAACACAAATATGTGGTTTGGGCTTGAAGAAAATGCTCCTAGGGTGGTCAACATTGGCTCGGTGAGAAAACGGCGTCGGAGGGCGCCAAGGAACATAATCGTTGTCGAGACAATTGTTGGCCTCCCACCCTTCAAAGGACCTTCGGTGATAAAACAGAGGTACTTGCCAAAAATGAACGAAACCGATGCAAAACGTAATGCTCGGGGCCAAAACACAAGCCGGGGTCCCGAAAATAGGCTATTACACCGAAAGTGGCATCTCGTCACGGCGGGTCTTCAGACCTCGGTGTCCTCAAAAGGGAGTAAATAAGATGTATGCCAAAAACTGGAGGAATCGGAGATGGTTAGACGGTCCCGAACCGAGGCACACGGCCTGACGGCTCCGAAAACGGGGAACCGGGCTCCGAAATGGGCAAAATGGCCTACGGCCGCGAAATGTAGCCCACGGCCACTGAGAGATGGTCTACGGGACCTCTCCCTCCCTTCAGGGAGAGAAACGGAGAAAATCGAGTCTGGTTCGCAAACCGAGATAAGGTACAGAAGAGAGTTCGGAAGTCCGGAGGCAGCTCAAACCGTGACTCAGACTTCGAACGAGCAATAATATGCAACATCACCGAGCGCTCAATCGGTGACGTCTGAGTCTTAAGGTCGGTCAAAAATGAGGTGTCTACAGCTGCCCCTCTTTGACAGAACTCGGAAGTCACAAGTGACGGGAGTGAATGTCAAAGCCTAGAGACGACCTATTTTTGACAAGGCCGAAGACTTAGACAATCATACAAGATGAACAGAGATATGTGCCCGCAGGCGGAGGGCAAAATGCAAAGCGATATGCACAGAGCCAGATGTAACTTAATGATCATGCAAGTGCAAAGAAGTCAGAATGAAGCAAGTATTCGCAAATAGATGCAACGGTTTTAAGCAAGAATGTAAAGCAACAACTACATTTCATGTAGTTAGAATGCGGAGAATTATTCAATTCTCGCGCCTCACACGGAGAAGATACGATATTCTCGCGATTCGGTTCGGGTCGCACCAAATTTCAAATGAACCGTACATACAATATCGCGGCTCGCAAAAGAGAGAAATTCAACAAGAACAATATGCTAACAACATATATTCAATGTGATTCCTGTGATTCCGAAAGTTTGACACACGCAAAGGTTTGGAGTGAATGTATCGCAATACGAGAAAGGAACGGCGCGATAACGCATGCTCGAGCATGAGGTATGGTACACCAAGAAAACATGCATGACAATGCAAAATGCTCATGAGAATGCAAGTTATGTGCACAACAATGCAAACGAAAGCATAAATCAGGTACCCGCTTGTTGTAAACAACGAGTAAGGAAACGCAAGATTTCGAAGGCGACTCGATCAAGGCTCTGGTTCACCTCCCGGAGAGGTTACAACATGCTCAAAAAGGATACACTCTGATTTTGATGAGTAATGATGAGACACATGTCAGAAATTGCAGCTGAAGTTCTGGCGGAGCAATTTCGCGCCAAAAAGTGCACTTTTCTTGAACTTTATCAGGTCCCGGGAACTCCAATCTTCCTCAAAATTGGCAGAGAGCTAGGTGAGCATGTGGGGGACATGGCCGGCCAGCTGGTTGCCTAAGGGGAGGCCACACCGCCGGGCTTCAAAAGCAAATGGTCGGCCACCAGAAGGTGGTTTGGCCACCGCCCAAAACAAAGGCGCTTTGGTCTTTTCGCCTCATTTTCTTTATATCCTCCTATCCATTCACTTCGAGCTCACACCCACAGCTGCGAAAACTTCTCCCCTTGCTTCCCAAAACCATTTTTTTTCTTCAGATCGCACTTTATACGCTTTTTCAAATTTTCCACGCAAGTTGTTTTCGCAAAAACATTCGATTTTAAGCACTTTGGACCGATTAAATTTTGATTTCGGGGCTTCTTTTCTCATTTTCACCACTTGAGGTAAGTTTGTCTCAATATTTGGAAGATTTTCTCGGGAGTTGACTTTTGTTGACTTTTCTATTTCCCGAGAGTTGACTTTTGTTGACTTTTTCCAATTTTGGCTCATTTTTGCTCCTTTTGCAGATTTTTTGAAATGGCGGGTAATTTCCCTCATGGTGGAGGTCCTCCAGGTGCCGGGGATGATTTTGATATCATGACGTTGCCCCCGAGGGTCCGACCCTTTATTCCCGAGAGATACGCCCTGTCGGTACACATTCTTCTACGGGCCATTTTTCGTCATTTTACTGACTTCAATGATCGGGCACCTGGAGATCTACTTCTACGAGAGCCGGAGCATCACCTTTCTTACGAGGCACGAGAGGTATTTTACTTCATTTTCTGTATTTTTCGTGCATTTCATACCTTTGCCATGCTTGAACACACAGTTTAGCTTATAACATAGTACTTTGCTTGCATCCTGAACATGTGGTTTAAACACTTGAATTTCTGAACACTAGGCTCATCGATTGATTGTGAACGCACGGTACACATTAGTTAAGAATTGAACACACGGCTCAAACACTGATTTGTCGAACACAAATTTCGAATTTGAAGGTGAACACACGGCACACACTGACTAAGAGTAGAACACACAGCCCTAAACTCTGATTTTCTGAACACACACTTCTAGTTAATGGTGAACACACGACACACAATCGATTGAGAGTAGAACACGCAGCCCAAACTCGATTTTCAACACACGCTTCAAGTTGATGGAACACATAGCACACATCGATTGAGAGTAGAACATGCAATTCCCAAACTCGATTTTTGAACACACAGCAAGTTGATGGTGAACACACACCATTAATCGATTGAGAGTAGAACATACACCCAAACTCGATTTTCAACACATTCAAGTTGATGGTGAACACACAATCCACACCGATTGAGAGTAGAACATGCAATTCCAAACTCGATTTTCAACACACGCTCAAATTGATGGTGAACACATGCCCACTAATTGAGAGTAGAACACGCAGCCTCAAACTTTGATTTTTGAACACACAGCCTGTTGATGGTGAACACACACCACTAATTGAGAGTAGAACACGCAATTCCAAACTCGATTTTCTGAACACACAGTCCAAGTTGATGGTGAACACACAGCCCACTAATTGAGAGTAGAACACGCTGTCCCAAATTTCGATTTCAACACGCTCAAGAACACCGATTTTCAACACACCCAGATTAAAGTTTAACACGCAATTTAATCGATTAAGATTTGAACACGCAGCCCAAAACACCGATTTTCACACACAACCCAGATAAAGCGTAACACGCAAATTTCATCGATTAAGATTTGAACACGCAAATTAAAATCGATTTTCGGACACACACCAGATAAAGCAAACACGCAATTTCATCGATTAAGATTTGAACATGCAGTCCAAAACACTAATTTTCTGGACACATAGCCCAGATTAAAGCAAACACGCAGCCCACTGATTAAGATTTGAACACGCAGCCCAAAACACTGATTTTCTGAACACACAGCCCAGATTAAAGCGAACACGCAAATTTAATCGATTAAGATTTGAACACGCACAAAAACACCGATTTTCAACACATGCCAGATAAAGCTTAACACGCAATTTCACTAATTAAGATTTGAACACGCAGCCCAAAACACTGATTTTCTGGACACACAGCCCAGACATTTGAGATGAACAAGCAGCCCACATTTTGATTTCGAACACAACTTATTTACTTGCGCTTGTACACGGCTCATTCATTTCATTTGCACACAGCTCATTCATTTCATTTGCACACGGCTTGTTCATTTCATTTGTACACAGCTTATTCATTTCATACTGACACATGCATTTATTCTGAATGCAGGTTGGCTCTCGTACCGTGCGAGGATACGGCTCCACTGCTGTGAGAGAGTGGTATACCGAGCTCCCGGAGGCTGTCCGGGATTTGGTTGATTTAGCAGGGTTCGGAGCATTCTGCATGGGGTTATCACATTGTCCTGCCAGTAGGACACTGTTAGCCGCTTTGGTGGAGAGATGGTGGGACACCACCAATTCCTTCCATTTTTCCGCCACCGGGGATTTGACCATGACCCCGTTAGACTTTTGCCGTATTTACTGCCCAGACATAGGAGGTTGGCCCATTCCTAATGACGAGGATACGGGCGAATGGGAGGTCATGGGTACATCTGCTGGGGCCCGCCTACCAGGATGAGCTTCTGGGAGAGTCCGGTACACCTGGTTCTCTTCCCGTTTTCGGAGGCCGGAGATAGAGCCCGAGTCTCCTGAGGAGGTTGAGCAGTACGCCCGCAGTTTCCTTATGTTTCTCTTTGGCACCACTCTGTTTGCTGATAGGGGGAACGCTGTCGGGTTATATCTTTTGAGTGCCTTAGTGGACCTATCACAGTCGGGCCAGACGATCGGGTGGCGCTACCGGCTACCTCTATTGCTATATGAGCGCAGTTTCTCGCGGGGAGACTTACTCGGCGGCTATCGAGAGCCCGGAGGTACATTCTGTCCTCTTGATTTACATTTCGCCTCATTACTTGTTCATTGCACATACGGCGACTTACATTCTCAGATTTTGCCCTCAAAGACTTTGTATTTACATTCCGCATCGCTTTCACTATGGGTCTACGATATTTTCCGATGTTAGCCCCAGAGATGGAGGTGGCAGGTCCCTTATGACCCTGCTTATTGGTATTCGAGGGCCAAGACCGATCGAGACCTCGAGAGACTCTCTATCTCGCGACAAAGATTTTGACAATCGTCGGACGACAGAGGTATTTCGTAACTCCCGCCTTCTTCCGCTTTCATCTTTGATTTGCCCCAGACATTCCGATTTCGATTGATTTATGCATTGGTTATTCGCAGATACGCGGGTACTCGGGCGGTCTTGGGCGATGGTCTCCATTTCAAGATCCCTGAGGAGCGAGTAACTCCTAGTACAGTTCCGCTGAAGGATCGGTTGGTAGGGCATGGTTCTCGGGGAACGCCACGCGTGTATGGGGGTACAATTTCAGACCTCCCACCGCACCTCCAAATACTATGCGATCGCCGATAGACTCTCTACCAGAGGTCGTTAGTGCTATGCAGGCAATCGATGTTTTGCTAAACCTTACGGACGGGACTATGCCACTTATCGTCATTAATATTCGATGCCTCCTCGACGGAGTGCGGTTTCGCCATCGAGACTACCGATGTACCATCTTCGAGTCGGGCTCGTGCTACGGATATCCCCTCCTCCAGCAGGGCTGGTACGTCTCGAGGTGGGGGTGGATCGATTCCCTCGATCCCTCTGACTCTTCATCATCATGGGTGGCCAGATATGCCGACCGAGTTGACGAGTTGGCGATTTGGGACTCCTTACCAGGTCTTGCTAGAGCCTCCTCTTCCTGACCACAGATATGTCAAAGATCTTGATTCGCCCTCGTTATGTTTTACAGCTTTGATTTATCAGTCAGATACTTGGACATTCATTCCCTCACTGATGGTTTTGCATTTGTATCTCAGAGCCTCCAGCTGAGTACATGGATGAGATGCTTGGGATGTCGGCCACATTCGAGGGCATGATCCTCATGGAGGGAGGCACAATGGCCATTATGGGTGCATGTGCATCGCTCATCTTTCCAGATTTAGCATATTTCGATGACATGCCGGGTTTTGAACATTCTCCAGATTGATAGGTGTAGAGCACATCTGACACACACCTCATTCGGATATTGTACTTGTATCTGCTTTTCATATTTGAACTGATGTATTGAACTCTTCACTTTCAGATGCCTCCTCAGATATGCACCGCCATGGCCGCCACCTGTGCCTTCTCAGAGAGGTCGAGGTGCCGGGCCGGGGCCCTTTCGAGGAGCCGGGCCATCCAGCCTTCTTAGGAGCAGGCCATCTAGGCCTTCCGAGGAGCTCGAGGAGCGGGGTCGCCTCGCAGACGTAGGGCACATGTTGTAGAGGCAGAGCCTGATGATGAGGAGGTCGCAGATCGTGAGTCAGAGACATCTGCTGAGGAGGGGGGCTCCGGCCTTGGTTCCGAGAGTGGAGACGAGGCTGAGGGGGATCCTGAGGATGACAAATTTCTTCGATTGGATGGTGATAATGGTACAGAGGTTGTTCAGAGAAGAGGATGAGGGGCCTCTCATTCCCGCCTCCCGAGGATATTGATGTTATTTCGCTTTTATTTTACTTTTTGCTAGTAGTTTGTAGCACTTTGCATATTGTTAGGCGCTTTTATTTTCTCAGAAACTTGTACCTTTATTTTGTTGTAAAACATGATGGAATGAAATGTTTTTGAAAAGGTGTTTGTATTTGAAACTCTTAGCATCGCATCGCATCATTTTGCACAAAATGGAATTGAATGGAATGTGCTCTTGTGTATTTACCGTCGTAATGAACCGCAATAAATCAAAACAACTCGACTCACTAAGAAATAACAGAATCTTAGCAAGTTTACAACTCGATAAACAAAATACAACAATGTTAACGACTCGATAAACAAGACTTAACAAAATTGCGTGAAACAAAAAGTAACAACTCAAAATACAAAATGCGATACCGACAAAACTTACAACTCGATAAACAAAGCAACAACTCGATAAGCAAAATACAACAAAGTTGCTGGACGGACGATCCGGATGATGGAACGATCCGAACCGAGAGAAAATGGAGGCCTTCGACATCCCCGATGCATAGAAATGCCTTAAACTTCTTCCGGAGGGCAAAACAGACCAATGCATGGCCGCCACATTTTGCATCCGGGATCGAAGGTGGCCGCCATTTTTTTGAACAAAGATGGCCTACCGCTAGAATAGATGGCCGCCGCCACCTTCCCTACAACTCCTAGAATTGTGACACGGTCCTCTAATAGTGTTTTACCCCTATAAAGCTCCAACTTTGGAACTCATTCATTTCATCATCGCTTGCACAAAAATGGAGGCATTTCAGAGAAAATCTCACATCTTGGATCTCTTCTTTAGATGGCTCTAAAAGTTGAACTTCCGGTTTCTATTGAATGCACTATTCACGCTAGGCCTGACTCCATCAGATCTTTCTTTCCTCCATGTCGCGAGGTTTTGGGAACCCAAGGACGACTTCGCCCGGAGGGCAAGAGGTATGTCCCACTTTTGAAGATTTTCAAGTTTTGACAGAAGCGAGGTGAGGAAATCTTGCCCTAACTCAATTTTGGCTATGCCCAAACCTTAGGGCTGATGTGTGGACTCACCGCCATGATGCTCGATCCTCGATTTGATAAAGATGTTGGACATCCCAAGCCCGATCACGGTTCTCCGATGCCGGTGACCGCAATAACCATCATTGGCAAGGCTTCCCATGATACGCCTCGCTTATGCATGTTATCTCATTTTCTGTTTGCCTCGAGCTTTGGAGGATCCAGCGTCCGTCTGATTGAAGTGGCCTAAGGCTTGAAAGAAGGAAAGAGTTGCATCGCCATGACATTGGCTGAGACATTGATGGGCTTGGATGCTTTCTACTGTCGGGAGACGACTAGATTTGCAGGGAGTCCATTATTGCTGCAGGTAATGTTTCCCACCCGATCTCACATATGTATTTGCTCACATCACTCGGCCCTCAGGCTCGATTTTTTTTTTTTTTCTCACAAAACCCTCATCTTACTTTTCTCTCATCGTACATCTCTCTATTCTTTATTCTCTCATTTTTCATCCCTCCCCAGGTATGGTTGATGGATAAACTGCAAGGTGTGGACTCTTGTCCAGCCTACTCGGCCTGCGGCTATTTCTTTCGACAACGCCTAGTCGACGCCCTTGATGAGGGATGGTGGTTTGAATGGATGTGCAACTTGTCGACAGATCGCATTATGCTGGCGCCGCCTCTTGGCTCAATCTCCCAGAATGAGCTACAAGATGTCTCTAAGAAGCCTGGATTCGATTGATCGGCTTGACTCATCACAGATTCTATTTCCCATTCCGTATTCTACGCCAGTTTGGCCATGATCAGGCTTGCCTACCAGAGGGGATAGAGTATCCGTCAGATTCCTGCTCGAGAGACAACTAGTTTCTCGGCAGCAAAGACGGGGAAATAGAGAGCTCCTGGCCCCTGCTCCCACTTTTAGTTGCACTTTGTCTGACAAGTGCTGGGATTGGCTCAACGAAGAAGCACAGGTTGAGCCTAGGTTGGCATCAAAGGCTTCAACTAGCTCTGGAAGAGGGCACAGGGACACCTGACTTGACTATGCCCCAGATTTATTGCTTTACTAGTACTTTCAAGTTTTCTTTATGAATGTAATAAAAAGCAACTTCAATTGTATGCAAGAGCAAGAGAACTCAAGGAAATCAATGAAATTGAAGGTTGTGTAATCAAGATTCTCCGCTTTGGTTCAAAAATAGTCTTAGTTGTAAAAAGATTAATTTTTGAGCAAAGTCAACTTTATTAAAACTTTTCAAAACTATTTTCGATATGGATCAGAATCGACACGCTCGAGATCTCACTATCGAGACGACAACCTCGATCCTAGCAACCGGAAAGTTGCCCTAGTCCGAATGGTACCAAGACTTCATCGCAACTTAAAGTTGCCCTAGTCTCAATAGCACTGCATCGAGATCACGATAAATGCCGATGAATAGAGATGACCGAGATGATCAAATGGACAAAGTTGATCGGGAAAAGATTGTGGTCAACTTCGTGGATGAAATCGCCTACATATCCCAAAGATGGGAATCAAGCCTTACGAGTTCAAAGCTTAGGTTCGCCGTATTTTTACTCTCCTTTATGCCTAACTTTTGCCAAGGCCGCCTTTATGCGGGTTTTCAACCTTGAGCTCAGCTTTTTATAATTTCAAATTTTCTCGTGTTCGAATTTTGCCTAGGTCGCTTTTCTAAGTTTTCACTCCAGCGAGCCTCTCGGGTAGTATTTCTTCAACTTGTCCATGTTGATCGGTTGGGAAAAATCTAAGCCATCTAGATCCATCGTAACCATAGCTCCACCGCATCAGATTGACTTGATGATGTAAGGACCAAATTAATTGTCCGAACTTGCCACTCGGGTCGGGATGGAGCTCGGTTGTCTTTGAGTACCAAATCTCCTTCTTTCAAATTCTCGACTTAACCTTCTTGTTAAAAGCCCGGCGATTCTCGTTGATAACTTTGGACGGGTATGCTCTTCAAATTTCTTTTCATCGAAAAGCATGAGTTCTCGACCGCTTCACGCCAATCCGCTTTGCTTATTCGCACTCACCAATACTGTAATGACGGACCTCAATCTCGAGAGCGTAATGTACCTCCATCCCATAAACCAATGAGTACGAGTCACCCCAAAGAGAAGTTCGATTGAAGTCCCAGAGTCTCACAGAGCAAATCTGCAATTTATCCGCCACCCTAGAGGTTTCACCATCTTCGTAGTATGCGCTTGATATTCTTGTTGGCGCCTCAATCGCTTCCATTAGTTTGCGGCAGAGGTAGATGACTTATGAAAAGCCACATTATATTTCTCCAACAAATCAATCACTCCTTCTTGAAGTGGGAACCATTGTCTCAAACGATTTTATTTGGGGACCCCAGAGCTTACGATGATGTTATTTCGATGAATTTTGCTACATGCCAAGCCTTCAACACCGCATAAGATTGGGCCTCGACCCACTTTGTGA